>JAOTQQ010000019.1:30845701-30918451 GCA_026546715.1 Gallinago undulata
AGATTGGATATTAGGAAAAAGTTCTTTACCATGAGGGTGGTGGAGCACTGGAATGGGTTGCCCAGGGAGGTGGTTGAAGCCCCTTCCAGATGATTCTATGATTCTGTTATGAATTATCAGCAAGGAGAAGATGTCCCATTCTGGCTATAGGTCTGCCCTTTTCTAAGCTCATTTTGTCATCAAGGTTGATTTATTGCTAGAAGGCTTTGCTCTGTGATGCAAACAGGAACAGTGAGACATGACAAGCAGTAGAGGGGTGTTACACCTGAGATCTGCCATGACTGCCAGGGCAAAGTGCCATTTGGTTCAGCACCTAGAACATGGGTCCTGAAATCCCAAATAAATAACTGCCAGTTGCCATCCGTCTAAATTGCAAAGTGTCTGTAAACACAGAAGGTTTTAGCTAGGCTCCCTGCATAGGTCTGATGTGATTTCACCTGACCTATCAATTCAGCAGCCAGTATGGCTCTTAAGAAAAAATACCCATACACTTCTCACCAATGGCTCTTTGTAGTGGGGAAGTAGAGTTACTTAAAAGGAATGAGATGTAATTAATCCCCACAAGAGTATCAAGCATATTTTTTCTTTCCCTTATCTTCCAAATGGGACACTCTGCAAGAATCCAAATTACATGTGGGAGTTTTCCTTTATTTCCTGTGAAATTCCAGAATTCCCACTCTGGAATGTAACTAAATCCTCTGAAACACTTTGTATTGAATTGCTTTGATACAGTGATTCACAAAGCCATTCTATTTATGGACCTGATCAAAAGTGTGTTGAAATAATTCCATTGATTTCTATGGGCTCTGGAACTCTCCCACTATAATTAAACATAACTACAAAGTACTCTTTGTTCTGGAATTAAACAGGATTTTACTTCTTTTCCCAAGGCACATCAATTGTATCTCTTTGTTTGGAAAAATAGCATACTTTCTATAGCATCCATGGTAAGTAGAATTCCTGCTTGAAAGATTTAACTCTGCCTTTTAGCAATACATCTATGAGTTTGTTAACCTATCCACTTGTGCCTACTATTCATGTCAGGAAAAAGATTCATTGGTTTACAGAAGAGGATTTATCATAAAGGAAGTTTCATGAAATCAGAAGTAATTCTTTTCATAATGCTGGCAGCTCATCACTAGAGACATGGGCAAAAAGGTCTGGTGTTACCTTTTTTTGTACGTGGACATGAAGTTAGGAGATATTCCAAAAAGCCTGAATGCTGAATGTCTTGTGGCTGTGATAAAACCACATCATTAAAGTTCATGTAGTGCCACAATGTATGATTCAGGTCAATGAATGGGAAGGAGCATATTTGTCTGTGTATAATGAGTTAGGTAGGTTAAATCCTCTCAGAAAGAAACTACAGGATCCCATAGCTTATTTAAAGAAAGTCTAGCTTATTCACCCCATCTCAGAGAAAATCCATGAATAGCATGTCAGTTCTTTAAAGAATCCACCTGTGAATATTGAAGGGTAGCAAGCTGAGTAAATGGTTCAGTTTAGACATGAAGTTCATTGTTATTGTGGTAGCCCTTTCATGTAATGAGTGAGAAAATAAGAAGCAGCAAGTTTTATCTTTCTTCGTCAGACTGGATTTGACTGAGAAAGCTGCCTGAATTGTCTGAAATTAATAACATTTACAAGACATTTCACTCTTTTTTATGCAGCAAAAGGGATTGTACTGCTTGAAGTACAGCTGGTGTATTAAGACAATACATTTAATTTCTACCAGTCCATTAGAAGGGTCTTCTCCTTGTAAGCCAGGCTTTCATGAAACATGCTGTTACCACTGCATTATTGCATGGTCTGTGCTTTCTTTATGTCAGCTGTCCTTTTATTTTTGAGCTTTATCTGTGAGACAGAACAGGAACTCTGCAACTAGAATGGGTGGCAATGTGGAAAGACAAATCAACATGATGTTCACATGTTGCCCATGTTAATTTTACTAGATTCTTGCTTGAATGACTTACCATGACTACATGGTAATAAGGGAAAAAGAGGAACAGTTCGATTAGAGATACCACTCACTAGCCCCGAGTCAAAATTCATATGAAACTTACAGCAAAATTCTATGCCTACAGCTCACAGACTCTCCTAAACTGCTGGCTTCAGGTGCTGGGAAAAGGTGTGAAATGACTTGTAGTTCAGATTTATGAAAAATCTCATTGGTCAAGAAATTTACCATTGTTTCTGACATCTCAGCGGTATTCATGTGCTGATGGATTACCAGAGCATTTTTTAATCTCTAACCTGCCTATTCTCTCAGAATACCGAATAGGAACCCATTCTTCCATTGTGCAGATCGTGAAACTGAAAAATGGAGAGACTATAGGCAAGAAAGGTCATAAAGGATTTGAGCAGCTACCTGTCACTTTGGTTGCCTAAATCCAGAAGTGCAATCAGTAGCCGCTGCTTTGCCCTGGAGCTTCTTAAAGAATGTGGGTAAGCAATTGTTAAATCACCAGGGAAGTTCTTGTGGGACTTAATGAAAGATATTTGCATAAATAAACATCCACATTGGTGTGTACCTAGTGACTTTAAGTTAGATTATTTTGTGCATTGTTGTACGCTAGTTTCTTTAGAAGAAAAAGAAGACTATAGCAATACTCTCCTGTGTGATCCACTGGTAGAATTAGCAGCAAGGAGTAGGCTGGTTGCCCACATGTAAAAGAAATCAGGAGTACTCTCCAACTTTTCTGTCTTAAAAGGGTATACGACTTTAATCCTTACAGCTCACTCCTTATTCCTCCAGAGCTCAGATTGTTCAAACCTGGGAATGGAAGCAGAGCATTGACTGCAGTGTGTCTTGTTTTTGTGCATTTGCAATAGCAAGGCACAGAAGTGTACCCTTTTCTCTTAATGTGTGAAGCTAAGTGGAGTCACATCAACTTATGGGACACAAAATAGCCAAACCGGTGTCATTACATGGTTGACCTCTACTCACCTTTTCATCTGTATCACTTGATATGCTCTTTTTATTCATCTTATGAGCACACTTTGCTTCAGACCTCTTTGTTAATGGCTTATTACCTTCCTGCAGAAACAGTTTTACCCTATGATGAAGGAAAACACTGTTGCACCATCCACAGTACTGTTTCCACATCTTACTTCTTCCTAAAAAAAAAAAAAAAAAAAGAAAAAAGAAAAAAAAGAAAGACAGGAGCAGAATTTGGAAAAAGCCAAGTAAAGCAATACATTTTTTGTGATTTCATTATAGTGTTTTTATGAGAGACCATGTAGTTCTCCACAGGGCCACAGAGTTCAGCAAAGGGAAATGTAATAAGACAGGAAAGAAGTTGGATGTTGACAGGAAACATGAAGGAAACCAGGAGCTACACAGATAAATATCAGAACATATTGCAAGTGGTCACAGCCACAGAAGGAGCAAGAACAATCTTTTTCTTTCATAAAGAGCCGTATTTCTATAGGAAGACACATGGAGTTCCTGTTATGTCCAATTAAAAAAAAGTCAATATCTAAAATGTCAGTCCCCCTGTGCAGTTTGAATACTTCTAAAGATTATTGAGGAGATATGATGTACTGCCTATTCCAATATCTCTAATTTCTATTTCTCTGCTAAGTCTGAGCTCTCTGGAACAATGAAACAAACCATGAAACACTGACCTTATTTTGGACTCTGATGTTGGTTAGCAGGGTAAGACTGAGAAAATACTGGTGGCAGTTGTGAATTGCCTAATATTTAAGCAAAGTTTAGGATGATATGTCTGTAACTGGTACAGTAAGGTTTCATTAGGTAAGATGGGTGCACAGTTTACACGTGATTCTATATGACCTGCTGACATTAACTCTCTGGACATACTTCAAAAGCATGTGGGCTTGATCTTATTTACATTGTTTGTGCCATTTATATATGAAGAGAGAGGTGTGTTTTTAAATAACTTGTACGTTTTTCTAAGTTGACTAAACATATAATGAGTTAGGCATCTGTAATTATTTTCATGTCTAAATAGTAACTTTCAGTAACAGATCAAATTTCTTTTTTTGCAAACATGACTAAATTTTAGTATGAGAGCAGATTTTCATCTCAATTGTTGTGATAGAAATGTGATGCCACATCACAAAAGTAGATGCACTGGCAAAATATATCAGCTAAACATAAGAGGAAAATCCAGACTTGGATTTTGATATGTGTTTTGGCTTGCTTAACCTCACAGGCATCCTCAGCTTTGAATGTGTCACACCGAGTTTTGCCCAAGTGCTGTTAAATGAGATACTTTGCATGAAAGCACAAATAGTTGAATTTTTGGAAATAAATGTGGCAAAAGTAATGGCAGTGTTCTTCCAATTATAAAGAACTGTAAAAAAAATCTGAAAATTTCTGTGCAGTTTTTACAAATAATTTGATTTAATTTCTAACCTTTTCTTTTTCTTACAAGCTGGGGAAGTATAATTACAAAATGCAATTGGTGTGATAAGAAAAAAGGCTACAATTTTGTCTGAAAAATAATATCTAAACCAAACCTTCTCCAGCCAATTTGGAAAGCACGGATTATATATTTAATTTTAGCATTTTTTTTTGGAATTGACTGTCTGACAAAGAATATTATGCAGCTTGATCTCAGAATTGGAAAAGCTGCAAACAAGAATAGGAAAATGAAATTAGTTTTTCAAAGAGATGTATGCAGATGCATGCAGAAAAAAAAAACTCATGAAATGCTAATACATATGATATGGGGGGTTATGACTGTTCTTACCCTCCACCTCACACAGAAAAGTGTCTGTTTTTTTTAATGTATTTATTTATTTATTAAAACAGAAACTCAGCAGCTCTGAGTCTATTACCAAAATGAATGGATTCAATATCTGTTCAATGATGTGTTCAAAATGAAAGCAACATCATTAAATGTCAAAGATGTTATCAGCATATTTTACTTCTTGCCAGAATAAAACAGGCATTATCTCACCAGGTACCTGCAGGACTTAACTTGCTGTTCCCTGTCTTTAGGTGTGGTGACTGTGCCCAGAAGGCAGCAGGCAGGGATTGTAATGTGCACAGCGGTGAGGACCCAGGTGAGGAACTCACACAGACATGGCTGTGGCTTGTGCACAGGTTCTTTGCTGCTGCTGCTGCTGCTGCAGACCTGGGACAGCGGATGTTAATGCTGGGATCCTGCTGGCTGGCTATTTAAACTGGCATTCTATGCTGCTTCTACAATTGTGGGCCGTTGGTTTCTTGAGCCTTTCTTTCCCTTTTTCCACTGGTATAATAAGGGAGTGAATGTGAGGGCCTGTTAGCAGAGCAAGAGTGCTGACTTGTAGCCCTGTAACCATATTCAACAAGGGAATGTTCTAACCTTCATCTCCTGGAAGTCTCCTATCTGTTACATGCCCGAAGCTATTACGCACTAAAGGACTTCACTTTTTTGAATACTTAAACTGAAAGAAACAGATATGGGAGAAACTACATAAATCCATTATTGCAACAGGAATATCTTTCTGCTTCAGGCAGAGAAGATAAATTGCCACCAAAGTGATACAAAGTTGGTTTGATTATTTCATTGGATCAAATATATCATGCTGTCTTGAAATCTCTTTGCTTTCAAGTCAAAATTAAAGAATTTTACCATAACCATATTAGACATTATCATTTGCATATTTTTCATCTCAAAAGAGACTTTTGAAGTTATGTAATGCTTAAGTATTTAATTGTTCTTTACATCATTGAAATATCAAATTATATCCAGAAAGA
Organism: Gallinago undulata; assembly: GCA_026546715.1. Taxonomy (NCBI): domain Eukaryota; kingdom Metazoa; phylum Chordata; class Aves; order Charadriiformes; family Scolopacidae; genus Gallinago; species Gallinago undulata. Next base: position 30,851,415 of record JAOTQQ010000019.1, read on the forward strand.
GAGAGGATTCTATTGCTAGATAGCAGTGATTGACTCCCTATCTGACAAGAACCAAATTCATATGTCAGGGAAAGAAACAGCATTAAGAAGTAACTCAAAGAGCACCAGCTCTTATTTTGTTCAGCACTGGGATTTGGGCATTCTCTCTGTTTGGAACTAAGAATGCCAAGGTTTTACACTTGCACAAAAAACAATCGTGGAGCTCATACTAATTTAATCTGTCAGATCACAACTGTGCCATATTTCTTCAAAAAAGACACAGGCCCTGCTTCTGCATGGATTTCTTTCGCATAGCTTATCAGTGATCATCTTGATTTAATTGCAAATGCAGATCAAGTAATTGGCAACCTTTCACAGCCCGGGGCGATGGGAGAAGTGTGGCACTTTTGTAAATTAAATTCTTCCTACTGAAATTTGCCAAGTACAGTGTTGAGTTTTAACAAAGGGGGATTTTTTAAAAAAAATAGTAAGTGTCTGAAATCCTTACTGCTCTCCAGATTTTTTTTTTCCCAGTTTAATTTCTTTCTGTCTTCATCATTTTACTTTATGCAGACCTGATATAACCCAGCAATCAGGAAGTGTATCTGTTTCATTTAATTCAGCTCTTTTCAGTAATTTTGCCAGTGATGTTATAGACGAGATCATATATTGTGAGTGCTGGAACTACGTAAGGTGCAGGTACCAAAAAGATGTTATCTGATGCCACTGTGTCAGGAAGAGTTAAATCTTTTTGACAATTCAATGGTTCCCTTTGGGTTTGCACAAATGGCACCTGTTCTTGAAGTCAATAGAGCTTACAATTTAATTTCATCTGCCTGCAAACAATCTCTCTCATTAGGGGGTGAAATGATGATAGAATTCACTGAGGCATGCAGTTTCACTTTCTACAGGGCAATACGTAAGTACAGTCATCACTTTCAGTGAAGGGAGGCACAATTATCTTTGAAACTGATTGTAAAGAAGAAGAAAGGAAAAATTATCTGGGAAAAACATCATAAAAAGTCAGTCTCACTACATTTTTCCATTGATGCCAGTTTGCAATCTAATTATTATGTTTATCACAATTTGAAAATGCAGTAGTCAGAAAAAAAGGGACTAGTAATATACTTTTCCATCTATTTCAAAATGAGCTCATCCGTTTTAGAGAATGGGTACATGTAAATAAGCGTCTCAGTAGGGATCAGGGGTTAATCCACACCAAACTTAATTTATTTGTGTTGGAAATACCTGCTTCTACTTGCTGCAGCTCTTTAGGTGAATTAACTGGCCAGATAATGTGTTTCCTATATTTTAGTGCAAAGGGTGTGAACTTCACAGCATATTAAGTTAATGGGGTCTAACATTCACTTGGACACATCTCTACCTCACATTAAATTGACCAACTTCCAGTTGGTATCCCACAGTACTTTGCATCCTTCTAGGACTAACTGATCAATTTGTCAATGTGTCTCAATTGTTTTCCTGCCAGGCTGCTGGACGTCATCTCCTTGCTCAAATGTTTGGCTGCAGCAAAACTTGAATCATTCTTCTGCAAGCAAAATCAACAAATTGTAGAATAGTACATGTCCACTCATGTCCACCTTTCTTGCATCTACTTGGAGAAGTGCTGACATCCTTTGCTGAATTAATGCTCTTAAAGAAATATCAGGAAAAGGATAGCTGTAAAACAATTACTGAAGAAGCCAGGAGATGTTCAAACTCCAGCTGCAAAGCACAGTCAAAAGCAAGAAGCTGAAATCAGCTTAGAAGTAATCAAGGAGAGTGATGGTTCCTGTGGCAGAGCTTGTGTCAGTTACTTTTGCCATTTCAGCAGCTAGGTAGGATTTTGTTCTGGTGTTCCATTCACCAGCTGGCACCGGTAAAACACTGCATGGGTCTAATAAAGTGGATCTTTTGTTTGAGAGCCTGACTCCAACTGTGCTACACAACACAGAAACCTGGGTTGGGCAGTAGGTTGCCCTAGTGGAAGGTGATGGAAGCACCCACACTGACCCTACTTTCTCCCCCTTCTTTTCTTCTAAGCAAGAAATAGAAAACAATTGTACTATACGTACTGTGTGCTCTCTTCAGATGGTTTGGGCAACAAGGTATGCAATCCAGCTAGGAGTTCTCCTATACTCCCCACCCCCCCCGCCCCCCGCACCCCCCCCTCCCGGGTTATTCAAAAAAGCAATTGCACTAAGGAAGAAGGAAATGTCTCTGAAGGGATTACACGCTCTGTGACCATCTGCCTGTCATGAATCTCCACCTCTTAGTTCCCTGTTCCCATCACTTTCCTATTTTCAATTTTCTTGCTAGTTTCTTCTTGGTCAACATACCTCTGTTCTTCTGCATGTCCAAGATGAAAAATTTTGGGTTTTTTTCTCAGTCCCTTCTTTTGACAATAACTGACCTTGCAGTGTGAACATGATTGTGGTGTACTGTGAAACCTAGCCACTACCACAACCAGTTTTACTGCTGTACAGCCTGCTTGCATTACATAGCATTATACATCCCATCTGTACATTATCGCAACCTAACAACCTGATTTCATGAAATTTAATAAAATAGCAAACAGAACAATGTCTATTTTGTCTTCAGGGGTATTTTAATGCCTTGTTTGCATGCATATTCATCTAGGCAAAGAACTCAGAATTTTTGAATCTTTATAATTGATTTCACATGTATTTATAGTCATGAAGAGTATCATACTATTTCCACAATGCTGAAAATCAGAATGACTATAAGGGCAAATTATACAAATATAATTAGGTGATGTTACTGTCAAGGTGTCAACATAGTCTTGTATTATGTGCTTTATTTTCCCAGGTGACCTGTTCCACAGGATGCATTTGGAAGTACGAGTGTGGAAAAGGAGGACTGCAAAAGGCTGAGGTCTAGAAATCAAACAGTTTGGGCTATCTAGTGAAACTATATTGTCTGCAGAGCAGAGATTTAATGAAGAGAGACGTAAAAGCTCCAACGTGTCTGCCTGACCCTCTGTGGAAAAGATTACAATAGCAGTTTCACGACACTTTCTCAATATCAGCATTTCTCCATTCAAATAGAGGAATCTATTTCTCTGCAGGACATAAGAACCTAGCTTGATAGTATCAAAATCTTTCTGCTTTGTCTCTTGTCCTGTCTCAGCACAGATAACTATTATCTTCCCCATTCATCATGACCTCATGGGTGACCACCCTGGTGAATACAAATCTAAAAGGATTCATTTTTACTTCCTTAAACACTGTATCTGCACCTCTGATGAATTGTTCAATGTGAAGACTGATGTAACGTATTAGGTCTGGGCTGGGCTGGCATTAATTCTCTTCATAGCAGTCCAAATGGTACCATGTTTTGGATTTGTGACTAAAGCAATGTTTGTAACACACCAGTATTTTGGCTATTGCTCAGCAGTGCTTGCACAACATCAAAGCTTTCTCTTTTTCCCACTCTACCCCAAAAAGGGTAGACTGAGATTAGTCAAGAAACTGAGTTGGGGCACAGCCAGGGTACCTGACTTGAACTGATGAAAGAGATACTCCAATCAATATAATGTCATGCTTAGCAAAAAAAAAAAAAATCAAAACAGAGAGGAGGGTTTTTTTTGGAGGGGGTGTGGCAGGATAGACATCACTTGGAGACTGGCTGGGCATTTGCCTGCTTGTGGGAGATGGTGAATGATTGCCTTTACAACACTTGTTTTATTTTTATTTTCTTCCTCTTTCCTTCACTTACTAAACTATCTCTATCTCAACCCATGAATTTCCTGCTTTTGTTCTTCCTAGTCTTTCTGCTGTCCCACTGGAGGTGGAAAGTGAGCGGCCATGCGGTGCTTAGCTGCTGGCCAGAGTCAATCTGCCTCATAAGCAGGTTCACATGCAATTAATGTCTTGCTATTCCCTACCTATGTAATGTCACTTTATTTCCATGGCATCCCTAAAGCTCTGTTGTCCTCCACTGCTATGGCATGTTGTGATGGGCTAACTAACCCTGGACAAATGCAGCACCCAGCTGCTGACGAGCTCTCCTGCCTTAAACGGACAAGAGAGGAAACAGGATCAAAAATCTCATGGCTTGACATAAAGACATTACTTTCGTTGGCAAAACAGGCTTGAATTGGGGGAGATTAATTTAATTTGTTGCCAATCAGCATAGATTTGGGTCATGAGAAAAAAGACAAAATTAAAACAGCACCTTACTCCCATTTCCAAGGCTCTTTGCTCCCAACTCCTTTACTCCCAACACCGAGCTGTGCAAGGGGATGGGGAATGAAGGGTTGTGGTCAGTCCAGAATAGCTCCTCTCTGCCCCTCCTTTCTCCTCAGACTTTTCCCTTGCTCCAGCATGGAATCTCCCCTCAGGCTGTGAGATCTCACCCCTCCCATGCTAGAAAGTCTTATCATGGCCCCTTTGTGGTCTTCATATACTGGAAAGGTATTTTTGTGAGTGTGGCCTCTACAGACAGAACATAAATTTAACTTCTTCATTAGTTTGTACTTAAGTTTTAATTGTTACCAGTATCAAGGAACTTTCTTATGTTATTGCATTACACCTTCCCACAACAAATAGGTATTTGCAGTATTTTAACAGTTTTCCTTAGAACTTCAGCAAATAAAAAGAAACAGCTTCTGGTATTTCAGGTCTCAGAACTGGTCTGCCTTAACAAGTTAACCATGTAAGTAGCAGTTTTTGTTTCTTTTTTATTTATCATTAATTTTACCAGTTTACCATTTAGAGGTGTAAGTATTAAGCAAAGATAATTAGCTATTGAGACAGTTTACTGACAATGATGCTGAATTTCCTAACTGTGGCAATTTTTTCATCACAATTGGTTGCGTTTGCAACCGACATGCTCCAGCTCGTACAGTAATTAATTCTGTGCTGGGTCTTATAAAAAAAGGTCACAGTGTTCCCTTCTGGCTGTATTCTATTAAACAACAGGAAAATCTTGGTGGCATGTATGAATGCAACACAATTTTTGTTTTGCTTCACAGAAGAAGACAGCAAGAGAGAACATTTTTCCTATTGTTGCCATGTTACTGTGATACAGTAGGAAGTGTAAATACCTCAGTGTCCTTCCCAGCTTGGATTCCAGAATGCAGAAAGCAATGTTGGAGAAAATTATGTTGAGCAAAGAAGAGGAGGCTAAATCTGTATAGATTTATTACTTTTATTTCTATGTTTTAACATAGAACTTAGTATCAAACCCTAGACAACAGTTATTTTAAAAACAATTATAAACAATTTTTCTTTCTTTGTTATCAATTCTACCTTCAGGAATATAAAAGTCCCTCTAGAGATGGAGAACAACAGGTTGAAGCTAAGGCTTCAGGACGTATTAATGACCGGACAGCACATAAAGCTGAAAGTCAGGAGTTGATTTTACTGCCAGGATTATTTTAGATTCATTTACTCTTAATCTTTCTGTCCCTTGTTTTAGTGAAAGAGAAAAAAAATGAAATAATAGTTTATGTAACAAAAGCTCCAAATAGATCTAGGTGCATTGTGCTGTCTTTAAATAAAAAGCCTACAGTCTTAACCCCACCTCTGCCCTGATGTATTTGCAATCTAAAGAGATTTGATAGGTAAAGCCCTAGGGACTCAGGTAATGATAAAGCGAATCAAGAAGATGAAGTAACCTGCCTGAAGTTAATGGCAGGGTTTGTAGAACAACTAGGAGCAGAATTAAGCCTCTAGATACTCTGGGCACGGGCAAATGCCTAAGAGTGTAGGAGTTACCATGATTTAATGAATTACCACCCATCAACTAAGCTACAATATTTCTGTGCTATGTACTCTTCACTCTCACTACATGTGATATGTGATGCAAAAATTGTTTCTTATTGAGTTTATATTCACATAATCTGATTAGATAGTTAAGGCCTTTGAAATAATTGAGATCTGTGGATAAAAAAGTAGCACCTAATTGGCAAAGCCTTTTTTTTTTTTTATCTCTTTTTTTTCTCTACCCCCTCCCTGTTCTAAGATTACTGACATTTGTGGATATCATGTACTGAAAGCAGCAGGGATCTGCATTGCAGATAGGCACTCCTGCAGTGCTAATCTAAGAGCAAGATTTCCTCCAGTGTCATTACCAACCATCCACGCATTACTAAGAAAGGAGAAGAATAACATGATGTGAGAGATGCTGAATTGTGCTACTAAACTTAAGGAATATTTGGAAGGAAAGGACACTGAGGGAATTTTCTCTGGAGGATCGTATTTACTAATTGTTTGTACTGCATTAAACTTGATAGTTTGCAAAGTCTGCATTTATTGTACTTAATGCCTAGGAATGAGTAGTACACACACAATCTAACTTTAATAATTACATTAGTCTCTGATCCTTTCCTAGTCCAACTGAAATACAGTATTTGTGCCCCACCTATCCTCTGAGTGTTTTGCTAGCTACAAAATTAGTACAGACAGCAGGTGGCCTAAAGAATTTGCAAAACAACAGCTGATCCAAGTTGGAGCAGACTGTGGATCCCCGCAATGGAACAGGAGACACAGGGTCTATTATACTACCTTCTCAGTCAGGAGCCTCCCCCGTCAGCACTCAGATCCACCCCTCAGTAGCAGGAGGCTTCTGAGATCTAACTCAGCATGCATTACTGAGTTTATTTTAACTCCTTCTTGGTGCTCTTTACTTAAAGCATGACAAGGTTTTGAGGGTTGGTTTTGTAGATTTACACCTTGCCATTAATGTTGATGGCCTTTGTTGCCCAAAAGACACTTTGGGGTAGGGAGGAGGAGGCTGGGAAGGACTGTCTTCAGAGAACCTGTAAGAGTTACCACTGCAGCTGGAAACCCTGAGTAGAAACCAATTGAATGAAAGGGCAGAAAAAGCCTCACCTAGGGAAGGTGCTTATTTGTGCTGGTTGTCAGCAAGAACAGACCTTGAGGGATTGGTGGTTTTTTTTTTTGGAAAGGCCAGTTTGGCCGGAGTTGGCAATTTGTTTCGCCATCTTCATAGCAGACTCAGCAAAATGGAAATAACCCTGAGGAAATGAAAGTACTCAGTACTTTGTCAAAGTTGACTTTAGCTTGCGATCTAAGGAGATGCAGTACAACACAGAACATCACTAAGAGATAGCACAAAGAAGGAAAATTTGGATGTGGTTTGGGGAGAGCTGGACATTAGAAATGGCAAAAAGAACTTTAGATTCAAATTTTCTTTTGACAAACACAGTCTGTAAAAATGATTGAAGACATGTTGGTATTTCCCTAAGCAGAGGACAAATAAGGTATTCTGCACTTAACACACTGCAAACTAATCATATCCATTTTTTATTATATGTAAAATCTCTATTACCCGACACTGCAGGCCCAGTTTGTCAATCCATATAAAATTTGTCTATGAGGTGAAAAATGAGAGTATTTTCATGGCAGTGGGTGTAAGTAGCCAGGCTCAACTGGGAATCAAGCAAAGTCTAATTTCTGGATATGTCTGCAGAACAAGACCGTAGGATCTATTGGTGTATTTTATCTAATGCACCTGGCAAAGCTGCATGGTGAAAGCAATGATCACAGGTTGGTTTGCAAAAGCCGTTCTGAAGACTTTTCATCTGTGACATCTCTGCTCTTGGTCTGGATTCTAGTTTTCTCAAAGTACTGTAATTGTACCCTGTGATCTTAAGCTCCTCAGCTCAATACATTCTGAATGCATTCAAAAGCAGAACATCAGAATTCTTTCTTCTGGTGCAACAACATGTAGTTAGGCATAATGTAATTATGCTCAGTGGAATGCGTGGTAATTTGACTTCAGATAGTACGACTATAACACCTTCAAATACAAAATACCTGTGATTTTGGCATGCCATAAACTCACAGCTTTACTATGCTATCTTAAATATCTTTGGTGTCCTTGAATCAAAATTTCAGCAAATCCAGAGATCACAAAAACAAATTGTCCACTGTACAGATACTAAAGAAAAGCAATAGCAGCAAGTGTGCAGCAATCACTGTCAGGATAAATCAACAATTTTAACTTTCCCATAGGTTTTTTGAAAATATCTTAAAAATTGGTATAGAGCACAGAAGTTAATATCTTTAATTTGCCACATTTTTTTGAAGAGCAAACTATCTGAATATTCCACATCACTTTTCTTCATATCAGTCTGATTTGATATCAAAATTTGATCATTCTATTAAAACACTGTTTTTTCAGACAAGACAGCAAAATATATTCCAAGACACTTAGAATATGTTTTATTTATTTTCGGTAAGGTTTTGAAAGTGGAAGGGAGTGCATAGGTGGAATTTAGAAGTGGAATCCCTGTCCAGAAACTGGTATATAGAGTGCTAATGGTAGGCAGAATACTATTTATGCTGGAGTGAATATATTGGAGTCTGTAATTTTATCTCAGCTGTATTTCTAGAAGTGGAAGATTGTACGTCTGTGTTTGCTTCTTCATCTATTGATACTTCTATTCCTTTGGAATTTGGATTAATACCCATATGGTTTTGGATGAGGATTGGTTTGGTAAAAAAATAAATAAATCTGACTATAGTGAATTAAGTAATCATTAGCCATACAAATAATATAGATGGAGCCCAGACCATCAAAGCTATCTAGGTTCCTCATTTCTAAAGGAATTAGATACCTGCATTTTCTTGAAGATCATAGCCACTGCACATTATGAAGATCATGTAGGTGCTATTGAAGGTCAGGACCTACTTGGCAGCCCAAAGTAGGTAGCATCTATTTGTAATGAATTTCAGCTAGACTGCAAAGAGTCATGTTTCTTTACATTCTATTTTCTTTACTTCAGGCTGGGCTGAAAAAAAGCCTGTTTAACAATCTGCTTTTATGAAGTTCCAAACCACTTGTCCGTTTCAGTCAATGAACTTCTACATTTTGTGACTCTTGGTCATTTATCCAGCTCTAGTATGTTGGCTCATGTCTCAGGTATTCTTCATCTCCTTAATGTTATAGTTTGTCTATGTGTCAATGATCGGGATGGACTTTGGCAGAAGACACTGAGTTCAAAGAGCTTTCAATTTAATTAGACTTCCCCTTCTCAGCCTACTAATTACAGCACTGAATATTTCCTGGGTTTGCTAAAAAGGATATTCATATTTCTCTTGATATTTCAGAGGCAGTCTCTGTGACTTCTCCTGTGAAAACTGCAGCAGAAATTCTTAGTTCACAAAATGTTAACAAAACTTTGTCGATCCAGCTGTGGCAGTTAGGGGAAGCTATATTCATGAAGCAGCTGCATGCCAGGAATACAGAAGAGGTTGGTAGCTGATATTACTAACTGTCTTGTCTGTGGTTTGCAAAATCAGTATGTCTATATTGGGTTGTAGTATTGCTGCTTCTAAAGAGACTATTTAAGTCTGTCTCAGAGGGCAGCTTTCCTCAAAGGGAAGGAAGTTGCCATAAATTCTACCAATTAGGGAGCTGCAGTTCCTTCCCCTTGAGTGCTGGATAATTGGGCAGGTGAAAACAGTATGGTGCCATCAAATGAAGGTGCATCTGAGTCATTATAAACCTTTGTTCACCAGCTCACATAAGATTGTATCACAACACAATTGCCTTAAAGATTGGCTCAAGTTTTAACAATCCTGCATTTGTTAAGGGGTAAAGAATCTCTATGGGGAAAATGTTCTAACAGCTACCAAACTGAGGTAAATAAAGTAAAATAACTGGAGAATTTTAAAATATCTGATTGAAATAATTTACTTCCTAAGAATGAAGGTTACACGCTTTCTCCTCAATTCTAGGTGGTAAGTTGTCTTTCTCTTTTGTCTCAGGTTCTACAAGTTATGATAACTCAGAATTAACCATCAAAGAAATTTTCCAACTATTTTACCCTACTTTTCTGTAGTTAGGTTATAAGTAGGTTTGCAGACTTCAAATATTTTCCCTACTTTTGTTCCTCTTGTTCAGGACTGCAGCCCATCTGCATTGTGTTTGTGACTGTGTACAGAGATACTGAAGTTTACGTAAGTTTGCATCTCTTGATCTTTCACAAGTACAATATGCAGTGGAACATAGACTTCACTTTATGGTCCGAAACCAGGACGTCAGATATTTTTGCATTTGTGGATTGTATTGTCTCTATATGAAAATGTTTTTACAACAGTGACCTATTCAGTGTGCCTCTAATGAAGTATTTCAACAGCAAGACAAACTATTTATCCCATATAACCCAAGTACAGCAGGTTGAGTTGGCTACTAAGTGAGGTATTCAGAGCCATTATTTCTTTGATGGTTTCCCTTACGGCTACACGAATCTTATTACTTTTCAGTACTGTTCTTTCAGAAAAACAAACTCTCCAACTTAAACTTGAAACATATAACATGTGTATGTAATGAAACATTAAAAGGAAATACAAAAATATTTGAAAATATTAAAAAATTTAAAAAATATTTTAAAAAACCCCAAAACTGTACTCAATCAACATATTTTCCTTTTGTAATGTAACATGCAAAATTCCCATATTATACAATTATTTTATTTTCTGTCTGTCAGGAAAGGCTTAATTCTTACTATCCTGACATTATACCAGAGTACAAAACAAATTCCAGAGTTCAATTTTTTAACTTTTCAAGATGTTTTAAAGTTTCTTTTACAGACTAATATTATCTATGGCTAGATTCTTCTTGGCATCCTCCTGGGTGCTTTGTAACCTTCTTGTAGCTGGCTGAATATTCTGATGCTATGACGAACAGACAATTTTCAGGGTTTCTTTCTCAAATCGCTGTGTTTCTTTTAGACTGAAATTGCTCAGAAATATATCCCTAGTTCAACTCTGCTTCAGGGTGATCCTAATGGGTTAAAAAAATTAAAAGGAAGGAAAGGAAAATTTTTATGTCTTTTTTACTTTCTGTCAAGTGAATACTTTCTACTTAATGAATAGATATAACCAAAGCTTAGAAGTAAATAATCTTTTCTATTTTTCTATTTTTCCTTTCAAATAGTCTTTTTCTTGCCAATTATTTCTTGCAAACTTATTTGGAGAAAGGAAACAACTGCTTTCTCATCTTTTTAAGATGGACCTGAATGCTTCTAGAGTATTTGTGAAATACCTGAGTCATCTTAACAAAACCAATTACAAATCGAGGAGATATTACGGTTATAAGCTGCTGCTTCTTCCTGGGTTTGGTACTTTCTTTGACATTTTAAATAAAAATTTCAGGAGCTGTTTATGTAAATGGGATCTGAGGCTGCTATTGGGTCGCAGATCATATTGATACTGTAATCTCTCCTGCTAAATGACCCTCCTTAGTGGAGTGGTTAAACCATATAACCTTGCAAATCATTAAGCCTTTTTTGACTGAAGGCTGAATGACAATATCCTTAAAACCTGGTAGGTGGGGTTGTGAAAGTATTTTAAAATGTGCAACTAACCTGTGGAAACACCACAAAATCTGCATATTGAAGTATAAAGGAAAACAAGCAACAATCTTTGCATGAATTGGCTTGGCAAACAGTTCACTGCATGAGAAAGCGAATGTTTGAGGCAAAACATATCAGAGTTACTCAAACCCACTAAATTGCAGAAATGGGATATCAGAGGAACAGAGCCTACTGTTAGACCTGTTTGCGATACAGTACTCTGTATATGATGTGTGCATCTGTTTTGTTTTGTGGCTTCTTCCCAGGCATCTTGAATCTTTTTGATAGTGCTGTGTAATTACTTTGCGTATGTTGAACTCCCTCTTTGACAGTGTCAGGAATGTGATGCTGACCAAGGCATGAACTGCTGTGGTGTTGGGATAAGGAACAGTGTTGAATGCTACAAACAGACCTATAGAAAAGGAGCATTGGTGGATCTTTCTCCCTGTCCCCTTCCCCCCACAAATCTCATAGTCTTTGAAAGTTTTTAGGTGATATCTAAGAAATACATGATTAAATTAATATTTTTCAAGGGTCTGAAGAGACATTCATTGTTCACAATGCTTAAATAAGATATTCTCAATCCTTTGTTTAGATGGGTTTTTAGTAATTAAAGAACACAAGGATTTTATTTGGATCCAACATTCTCCATTTGTAATTATGCTTTTGAAGTCCCTTTGTAATTATTCTTTTTTATGATCCTTTGCATTAGCATATTCAATCTAAATTTTTTAATTAGATGATAGTTTACTCAAATTACAGATGCATAAGTTTTCTGTATAACAGTCAAGAAAATAGAGAGCTTTTGAGCTTGTGATATGCTAAGAAGAAAAAAAAAATATTGTAGTGTTGTTAACTGCTAATTCAAATTCACTCTCTTTAAGTTCTTGTTCTATTTACTTTGACTAGAAACAAATCTCGTGCTATTATTTAGGAGACTCCTTGGTACAATGAAATTTGATCTTTAAAACACATAGCTATGAAGCTATGCACAATTCATATCCTAGTAGGTCAGGGTGAGCACAGTGGAAAATTTTAGTGTAATATTGAGACATAATGTATAAATATCTAAATAAAAGAAAAGAATCCCACTTTCATGGTATCAGTCTTCAGGGTGATCTGAAACTATGTGATAGTCATAAAGCTGATTTCATGAACCAACATGTTGATTTCATGACTGATGATATCCCCCAAATTTTTCTAGTTATTCTTCATGACATTCAGCCGATTCTTTCCCTGAGGTGGGCCAAATATTAAGGTTTGACTTTATGAACACCCTGCCACTAGTCTAACAACAAGTACAGGAATTCTGAGATTCGAAGGATGAAGCTAAGAAGCTTTTGTTTTTCACAAGGAAACCACTAGCATAACCATTACTATTTGATAGTTACCTAGTGTTGCTGAGTGGTAAGGTCATGTGTTTACACTGGAAACTGCTGTTTAATGTTAGCAGTAAAGTAAGCAATATCTTCTTTCTATTGATTGTCATTTCTGAACTCAACTGTAGCTGAGACAGGTCAGTGACAAAGAGCTAAAATGAAAAGCTTTTTGACAAAATTAAACATGTTGCTACTAAATACTGCAGATTTCACTGAAAAAAACAGTAATATAAGGCATAGTTTAACAGGTAATACAACCCTTGCTTCAGCCATCTAGAAGCTTTCCACACTTGCGATGAGTTGAACCTGACCAATAACCAAGAGCCATAAAGCCTCTTGATCAGTTTCCCCGTTCTGGTGGCATAGAGGAGGGAATAGAAAGAGCAAAAGCAAGACGGTTATGGTTTGAGAGAAAGTGAGTTTAGTAAGAAAAGCAAAGGAAAGAAAAATGAGAAATTTTTCTTCCCATCAATAAGCAGATGTTTAGTTTCTTCCTGAAAAGTGGGACCTCAGCAAGCCAAAATGATTACTTGGGAAATCAAATCCACAACCATGAATGTCCACTGTTCCTGGTCCTTTCCTCCAGCTCTTATTGCTGACCATGATGTCATATGGTATGAAATATCGCTTTAGTCAGTTTAGGTCAACCCTCCTGGCTGTTTCCCCTCCCAACCTCTTGCTCACCCCCAGCCTACTCACTGGGCAGAGTAGAGTAGAAAAAAGACAAATGGTCAATGCTGTGCAAGTGATTTTCAGCAATAGACAAGATACTCATGTGTTATAAACACTGTTTTAGTCCCAAATCCAAAGCACATTGGCATAAAAATTCCCATGAAGAAAATCAGCTCCATTTTAGCCAGACTCAGTCAGCTGCTAACAATTTTGAAGAGTGTAAATTAGTTGCTTGGTTTGGATCATAATACTGTAAGGACAGTTTGACATGATGTCACTAATGAGAAGACCTGCACTAATGAGACCTCCAGCACTCAAATGGAGAGATGACACCTAGTCAGATGACTTGGAAGACTGGAAGACACATACAAAATACAATTGTGGAACAATGTATAATAGAATAGCAGCGAAGGCTGGTTATAAGGGTGTCTACTTGAATCTTAGAAAGAACAACACCATTGCAATAAAGATTTGGTTTAGGTCTAAGGAAAAGTGCTTTCTGTGACAATAAGGTAAAATACCTCTTATTAAAATGATACCAGATGTTGCTTATTACCATACAAGTGCTGCGTGAAAACAATATCAAGACTGAAATCCTCAGGTAAATGCCCAGAGAGGAAGTAACTCAAATCCTCTTGAACTGAAATTACAGTGGTTACTCTGGGTCCTTTGATATCCCAGCCTAAATTCTCAGTGGAAAAAGAGAGTAAGGAAGACAAAAAGAGTCAAAGTAAAGGTTCTTATAGGCAAAGAGACAACAATTACCTAAAGGCACTGCAGAAAAGGTTTAAAACATACTTCTGCTATCAGAGACCAGGAAGTCCAGCTTTTCCAGTTCTACTGTAGAATTATGATTGTTGGTCAAAAGCTACTGTTATTTGGTATGTAAAATCCTTCATATTCTTTTCTGTTTCATAGTCTTTTCTGTTTCCTACCCTGTCATGAACAGGTGAGTTTTTGCTGCATGTTGCTATATGCTGTGGAATACTTCTTGCTGTCCCTTTCTCTTGAGCTTAGTCTTCTTAAGTCTTTTTTCACTTTGCCAAACAGAGCCAATGTAAGTAAAAATACATGTAGGAAGGAAATGGGAATGATGGAAATGCTTGGCACATGTCTCTTCTGTTGGTAACAAAGTTGAGTGTAAGCTCAAGGAGGAAGAAGGAAGAAGAACTTAATGGTTCCCATCTGTATTTATGATATATTTGGTACACAGTAGGGAACACTACAGCAAGGGAAGCAGCATGATAAAACACTGGTGCATGGACTTGAAGTTTTACCTGGTACAGCGTTTTGGCTGAGGAGTATGCTCTCCAAGGCAGAGATATTACATGCGAACATCTTTACTCTGTCTACAGACAAATGGTCCTTAGTATCTTCACTGATCTGGAGTTTTGTAGGTAGAAGGAGCTTTAAAAAATGCTCTTTTGTACATGAGCCTCAATTTTCCTAGAGTCCCAAAATCAGAAATGCACACTCACCATCTAACAAAAACGGTTGTTGGAATTAACTAAATGTTTATAAAGCACACTGAGCATGAAAATAAAAGTAAAAATTTCTTCATATGACTTAGGTTAACCTATATTCATTGCTTGCTAGAATTTTCAGGAACAGTTAAAAAAGAAGTCAGAATTAAAGCTAAAGTGAGCCATCTGCAAAAAACCCTTCCATATCTTTTTAAAATATGTATTTTATATTAAATATCTCATTTTTTCTGTCTACATCCTGCAAGATAAATACTATAAAAACAATATATACAAATAGTAGAGAACTCTTTTTCTGTTCAGATAATGAAATATGTTAAATGTGTGCTACAGTAATATATGTAACCTGCCCTGATGTGAAAAAAATTTCATGCAATTTTCATAGAAACTTTATGCACAGTTCATTCTTAACTGTAGGGAATCCTTCTCAGAACCATTAAATAAGCAGCTCAGGAATTAAATTAGCCCCCAGCTATCGTAAGCAAATAACTTACATGTGAAATTGTGTTATCTAACTGGCCAGTTGATGCTGTGCTTTTTCCAGCTTTAAGAAAGAAATTAAATGGTATGGCAGTGTATTACTCTCATTTCCAATCCTCTGGAGCAGATAAACATTATCATGAAACTGGCCAAGGATGAAATTTAAATAAGTAGTGATTGGAGAGGATGACAGGAAGAGTTTCCAAGTTACAAAAACTGACAAATTAGTTTAATTAACTGCAAATTTTGGACTACAAAGATATGGGGGAATTACTTTGATGTGTAATGAATACTCAATATTTCTGTAAACAGATTAAGGTGTAGAAAACCTGCCACATAATTATTCAAGAAAGAAATAAGAAAAAAAGCTGGAGCCATCTACATATTTTTTTCCTTTTAAGTCAGTGTCACTTTACAGTTCCATTGTGGATTACAGTTTCATTCCATTTCATATGAGTTCTCTAACAATCCAAACTGCTTCTCTAGTGCACCTTTAAACAGCCATACAGCATAATTTTGATGGTCGTTTAAGCACCCTAGATGATCATCATGGATATGAGATTACGTGTCTCATATCATGATCAGACTCTTACAGTGTTAATTTCCTTCTGAAAAGTCTGGATGTGAAAACATAATCTGCCTTGTAAATACAGTACTGAGGGAACAAAACAGGCTTTATGCAGCAGAACAAAATGGAAGTTGAATCTGGTTCTGTAGCTGCTTGTGTTTCAAAACTTTTTGGCTTGAGTTTCTTTGACCTCTCCACAGTTGCAAAAAATGCTACTGAGACAAGTGGTAGCACAGCTCCATGGTGACAGGAGGATTACAATATAATGGACCTCTGTATTTAAAATATATGCATTGGCAGTTTTAACTGTGAGAAGCCAGAGTAATAACTGCCTTTGTTTCACCCTTGATATTTCATGTTATTTCTGACTTTCTATTCTCTGAGTTATTTCCCCTCATGAATTCTGTCTTTTTTACTTCCATGATAATATTAGAGGTGAAGATTTATTCACATTCCAAAGCTCAGTTTAAGAAGTCAGGATTTTTGTAAAGTTTCTGGGGTTTTGTGGTTGTTTTGTTGTTTTTTTTTTTTAAATCAGATACTAAAAGATTTTGAACAAATTTGCCCCAAAGTGCCAAAGCAGAAGCCACCTGACAAAAGGTTCCAGAAGTTTGGCATTGCCTAGGTCTGCTTCTGTGCTTGGCTTTCAGCCCATCTGTCAGATTAGCTTTGCTGAAGAAGGTGGGTACCTGTCAAAGTCAGGGATAGTACTGGGTAAGGTAGCTCAGTGGCTTCAAGAAGACCTTCCTTTGGGTTAAAAGGCAAACTGTAGGGCATGGAAATGTTTTGTGGGTTGTTTGTTGGGTGTGGTTTTTTTGGTCCTCCATGTCAGGCACCCAGGGTAAGAAAACAAATAACAGTGAAGTGAACCTGAAGTGAAGGACTAGCTGCCTTTTTATCTTTGAATTTAGCCAGTTTGAGAAACTCCAGGTGACACTGTATATTGTACAGGATTATCAGTATTTTGATGAGGAAAAGGGCCAAACTGAGGACTGTTTTGTCATGAATATCACCTGAGAAACACATACTTGAGTTCTGTACCAGCAAGGAAATGGTGAACCCTGGCATGCATGTTGCAGAGCTACTTGCCTCTTTGGTGCATAGTGCTTGGTAAATTGAGTGGGCTAAAGGACAAGAAAGTGCAGGCTGAAACAGGTGGGCTTGCCACAATTCAGTGCGAGTGCAGGTTAAGACTGAATGCTGCCAATTGAATTGTTTCTCTGTTTCTCATTGTACCTCACATGTGCTCAGAGAGGACAGACAAATAGAGTGACTCACAGAGGGAGAAGCTGTGAGATGTGCCACTGTTAGTCCCTTCAATGAATACTGCTCTTATATAACCATTTGTCCATTTATGGAATTATAGAATATCTCAAGTTGGAAAAGACTCATAAAGATCATCGAGACCAACAGTAAAAGCAAGAAAGCTTGTGGATTGAAATAAAAATTGTTTAATAAGCTAGGAAGATGTGGAAGAAAAGAGAAAGAAAACAGAATAAAAAAGTGATGAAGAGACAATCACTCACCTCCTCCCATGGGCAGACCGATGCCAAACCAGGCATCAATTCAGGAACGCTGAATTGTTTCTTAAAAGCAGTGCACATAACTGGAGTAAGGCGAAGAATGAGCAAAACACTGCTAGAGACCTTTGGGTGTAAAAACATGAAAGTCCTTTCCTTTTTAGAACTACCAGTATGTGCTTATCAAAGATACCTGAATAGAAAGCACAGATTTTATCAATTAGTTTTAAAAAAGAAGAAGCAAATTTAGTACTCTCTTAAAAAGCAGCAGTAACATTATATGGGTGCATATCACAAACTTTATTTTGGAACAGAGCTTTCCCATACATACCAACGACTACAATAAGTTATTCTATTTGGCTTACCGAGGGTGAACATACTGTCAGCTAGGGTGAGATTCCAAACTTCTGCCATAACCATGTGAGTTTCAGTAAAATTTGCTTTTGACACCTGCTGTGTGCTGTAGCGGAGGATGCAATAGAGTTACTTAGAGCAAATATCTTCTGGGATTTCTATTTATAAGTTCCAAATGATTACTATTCTAGGGTATCTGAAAAGGTCACAAGACACACAGCAGTATACTCATCCTTCTCTGTTTTTTCCTGAGACTGTGATTCTTTCACTTTCACCGAGCTGTGTACGAGCCACAAGTGGGAACATTAAGTGTAAGGCTGCTTTTTAGTTCTTGTTATTGTATGTTTCAAGACCTTTTGCAAGTATGCATTCTTACTTCCAAGAATAGAGAATAAAGAGGGATGTACTTGGGGCAAATCATGGACATTCATGAAAAGACATACACTTAAGAGCATTGAGTTACTGAAATGCTCAGCTATATCCTCTTCTCTTTGGGAATCAGTTGGCAGCTGCACAGCAACGTCTTCATTATTGAAACATCAGATTTGTATGAATTCATTGCTTCCTAACTGGTGCTGATCATATGTTCCTGCACACCTGAAATGTTTGCACTTCAAGTTCTTTCTGCCTTCCTGATTGGCAACCAGAAATTCAGGCTGCAGAACTCTAGCTCAGTCTAAGAGAGCTGTGTTCAGGCAAGGTATGGCCTGATTTTGTGCCAAAGTGGGAGTTGTAAAACATTTTGGAAATCCACTGCAAAAAGAGTACTTAGTGTGTGCATGTCCTATACATTGTACGCCATTAGGTGATGTGTGTGGTTTATTCTGCCAGAATTCAATAATGTATCATTCAATAGTGTCAATCTAGGTATTATGAAATAAACAATAAAGCAATGGGAAATTATTAAAGCTGCTGATACACTGCATGTATCTATCATGCAGTGTGTGTAATTAAACTTGGTCATATATGCCCAAGATCGCTGCAGCTCTGTGTTGGTAATTGTTCTTGATCTAACACCACATAAAGTTTTTTATGTGGGCATCAATGCTATTCACAGACAAAAGTATTCTTAAGAAAATTCAGTAAAATCCATCATTTAACACTTGCAGAATCCTTGCATTCCTATAGGGTGTTTTGTTTACCTAAGTTCGTGAGTGTGAAAGAAATATTGGTGGAACAAGTGGTTTAAGGCCTCATAATTTTTTAAAAGCTGATCCTGGAAAGATGTTCACAGGCTGTTGAACAGTAAACATTTAAAACTCCAGAAACAACATGGAAAATGCTGGGACCTTAATTGAGTTGTACTGTCTGTGAAAGTTGAAAGCAAAGTCAGTTTAGCATTAGAATAATTTCTGTGTTTCACTTCCTGTGCACAATTTACTTTCTGCAGGGTAATGTGAAACCATGCAATAAACCTCCAGTCTGCTTGGCTGATGTCTCAGGTTCCAGTTTATGTCAGCTTTGATGGGTGCACTTAAAACAATTTGATAACATGACATTCCCCAATGTCCAAATACAGCTGAAGCAGAGTGCACCAGCTGTTGCTTTGACTGGTGATCAAGAATCTCCTAGATAAAGGCAATCTCATGTAAATCTGCCACGAAAATGAAAATCGTCTCATGTCAACCTGTATTTTTGCAATTACACTGCAATATTGAGGAATCAAAAAAAAACCAAACCTGAAAACACACATGAATAAAGGATGTTCTGAAATGGAAAAAAACAGTATCTACATTAGGACGGGGTCCGGTTTTCCTCTTGTAATTGTTCTGCCAGCAATGCCATCAAGAATTTCAAGGGCAGAATT
Organism: Gallinago undulata; assembly: GCA_026546715.1. Lineage (NCBI taxonomy): Eukaryota > Metazoa > Chordata > Aves > Charadriiformes > Scolopacidae > Gallinago > Gallinago undulata. The sequence goes on from JAOTQQ010000019.1 coordinate 30,871,005, forward strand.
TTTAAAGCTTACTGTATCAGTAGAAAGTCTGCTGATATGTGAGGGGAAAATTATTTTCTCTCACCTTCCCACAAATTGCTGTTCCTTCCCTTGACTCCTTGGTTGCATAATGTTTATGTGGGCAGATGTTCCCAGAATTCCCCTCTCTGCATGGGACCTCTTTACAGCCCCAGCAGGGAGCCAGATTTTGCAGTGCAACCCAAACATCAAGACTTAAACTGCAAGCAATCTGTTACACTCTAGCTAAGGAAATAAAAGTTCTGCAACTGTCAAGGAGAGATGTATTAGTTTGGCCATGCCTAAAATGCTTTGGGAGGTTTTCTGAAAATAAACATACCAATCTTGCTCCAAGCCCCATTGTATGGGGAGATTTGAAAATGTATGGCTTTTGTTTCCACATTTAATGCAGCCAACAGGTAGAACCAATTTGAAAGGACTTTTATTTTTTCCTAAGGGGCTGGGGAGTTCATTAGAAATAATTGCACATATACTCTGCTGGAGTTAACAAATGCTCAGCAAGCTATTATAGTGTATAACAGCAGTCTATAGTAATTTAGGGGTACTGAACAGCCCTAACATTAACCACATTCATTGATCTTGAATTTAGAAATTTCTCTCCGTTTTTCAAACCATTTCTGGATAAATTGCCATTTAGATGGAACTGTTTGGTTCTACATGCATTTCTTGTATTGTTAGATGAGCCAAAACAGGGTACCAGTTTGAATCAGCCTGTTCACTCATTCCCTCTGAACAATATATCTACTTCCTTTCTGGCAAGTGGACTAAATCTGTATTTTAGACTTGTAATCTGTCTTGTCATCAGTAAGAAGAATGGGAACATGTTAGATCATTGTTTTGATCTCAAGCTTGTCTTAAATCTCCGACTTAGTTCAATTCTGTGTTCCTGCCCAAGGATCATTCTAACCAGGGATCATAACTAAGGATCATTCAGGACAAAGTGAGTGAAAGGTTATGACAGTAGAAGTAAGGTCTCTTTGACACAGTCAGGCTATCAGCTGCTGCTGTAACTGGAAAGCAGAGAAAGGCTATGCTCCTTTCAGTCCTTTGTAATCCTGTGAATGCCTAGTAGGCGTCCTTGGCCACTAAACCACAAAAAATAAATATACTGATTGAAAGCTTCAGGCAATCTCAGGCACCGAAAGATATTGTAATATGGGATTCTTATTCCTCAGGCATAATACCAATATTCTGTTTTAGTAAGCATATTACTGCCAATTCCTTAGCCCCTATTGCCTTCCCCCTCCCCTATAACAGGCTTGAGATTTGTTATTTCTTGGCAAATTCTATATGCAAAATTATACATCTCAGCAGTGACAGCCCTTTCTCTCAGGTAGGTATATTTCCTTTATTTTTCCCTGGCCCTTCTCTTCCCCCTTCCACATTGCTTGATCAAATACAAAGGTATTCTTTGTGCTTGCTTCTGTTCATTTCTTGCCAGTTTTCTTCACCTCAATGCTTAAATTCTCATTCTCTTTGTGAAAATAATCACTCACAGAGATGTTCTCTGATATCTTTCATATGCATTATGTCTGTTTGTTTTTAGCAATCTGTGAATTTCAGAAGAGCTTGTAGTTAAGCATATTCTTTGTCATAAACCCAATATATTTAATAAATCTTATTGTTGATTATTAGGTATAATATGGGAAAATGACATCACAAGTTCTTTTCCACTAATCAGTTACATTTTTACTCTACAGTAAAGCCTCCTTTATCTCTGAAAAGAATGGGTATTACTCCGGCAAAACATTATATTAGAATCCTGTTTAGTGTAAGGAAAGGACAAAAGCTTTGTAGGAAGACGTTACCTCATAAAATCTCAATCTTATTTTTTTTCTTAAACAAAAACATTTGGTTTTGTTAAAGATTTTATTTTCTCTCATTCATGCCATTTTCCCGTCTTTTGAGGAAATTTTCCTTTCTTTTAGTCAAAAAAAGGATTCTCCTTAAAGTCTTAGATCTGATGTTTGCAGCTGTAGCACACTTGGTAACATATTTCCTATAATTCCCACTCACTCAAAGGAAAATTAGAAGCAATATGGTTTTTCACCTAGATCTTTTTCTGGAAAGAAAGCAGTCTTCTCCTCTATCTTTTTAATTATAATATTTTAAAAGTAAGTTTATAATTAAAGCAGTAACGAGAACACATATTTTCTAGAATGCACTCCTATTTTAAAGATACATCTACGTTTTTCAAAGTCTATTCATTGCTTTCAACATCACTGAAATTCCCTTGGACATGTGTCCCTTTGAACTAATTTCTTTAGGATTATAATTGCATTTTATGGCACTCTGTAGTAATTTTTCCTCGGAAACTGAATTCATACCTTAAAAGTTGGCTGCATGCTTACTGTAAAGCTTTCACTGGAAGGGTACTCCGATTTAACAGGTAAAGTCTGAGAAGAACTGTCGTAGCTAGGCATATACCATTCTCCCCTTACAATAATCATTGTGTTATTTGTTCCCTGCTGAGTAGCCATATATGATATCATGCCCAGACTAAAATATCCTGCCAAAAAAAATGGAGAAGCACTTCTAGCACCTCCTCTCCATAGTCCTTGAGGCTACTTTGAATTCCTTGTTGAAAGTCACTGAAACCATGCCTTTCCCATGAGGCCTGGCCACTCCACATAGCAGCCAAAACAGAAAAACAACCTCTGAAAAAGATGAAAAAGATCCGAGTTGCATCTGCTTAGTTGTGAAGTATAAGCCTGTTTTTATTTGTGGAAATATTCAACAATGTTCGACTGGGAGATATGGGTTTGCAAGCTGGTTTATCACATCAGGGTTGTGGTGTTTTGTGAGTCTGTGTCAGCATGTAATTGGAAGTTGCCAGTAACACTTACAGTCACTTGGCGCAGATGATGCTCCAAATCACTGCTTGTAATCTGACACATCTCAAAGGACTTTCTAAGTGTTTGTTTGTAGACAGCTGGCTAGGTTAGCTTAACCCACTGAACTTTTTTATCTCTAAAATGTGCTTGAAGGATTAACAGCTAGTGTTATCCTTTAGACATCACAGGACATGGGTATCTCAGTATGTAACTCGGTATGAATGTCACTGCCCAGAATATGCTGTCAGGTAACAGGAGTCTTGAACTATCAACTATCAGATATAGTCACTGATGAATTATTCCTTCTCATCTCTGTAGATCCAACACTGTATTGGTTATATCCTTCTCTACCATAGCCTTTTTGAAAATGTTTGACTCCAACCTACTGTCAGTTCCTAACATGGTAAGTTCCTTGTTAATTTCTAAATACAGTTAGATGTCTACTTGTGTTAGATGAGATGACAGGTATGCTTTCATTCAAAAGTGATAGATGGAAATACCGTGCTATCAGCCACCACTGAGAGTACTACAGTAGGCGGTTTCTCATGGGTAGCTATAAACAGGCAGACCAAATTAGTTCTCTTTAGGAGTACTGTGCTACTTAAGGGCATGTCACTTTGTCACCTTACATGATAGCCTTTCCATGTTTCTAGCTGCTATATTGACAATTAAGCTGTTGTACTATTCTGAATTTGCCATGTATTCCAATTTTTCACTTTTTACATACAAACTTTTGCTATTAGTTTGCCTTAAAGCCATCATCAATACAACAACAACAACAACAACAAATCCATAAATCTACAACTGGCTAAGAAACAAATTCTGGTTTCTTACCTGCAACTCCTGTTACAGGCTACTGCAGTAGGACCAGTATAATGTATTTGAATTAGACCCTGTGATATCAGAAGTGAACACTGATACATCCATCAATGCATTTTCTTTTGTTACAGACTTGTTTTGAACTGTTTCATGCATCAGTCAGTGTTAGCTATCACATTGCTTATAAAGTGTAAAGTTCTTTTTAGGAAGTCATTGTACACCACCACAACTCATACCAAGACAAGAATGAACTCTATTAAAAACTTAAGTAGTGGAGAGTGAAATGCAATGTATTTAATTATGTTTGGATTGACTTCTATATGACAAAAAACATAGAAGGTGGCAATGCAGGCAATACAGAAGTAAGCCATAAACAACTACAGAAACCACACGTGGTGTTACAGTAAAGGAAATGCTCAGTGTGCCATGTAATGGCTGGCAGGATTTTTGAAGTTTTTATTGAAGTAACCAATTCCAATTGCTAGATTCCTTCAGTGTTCAGGGAAACAGGATGTTGTGTTCTTTGCAGATAACTGCGGTTGTTCCTCAGTGGCAAGACACATTCATCATTTTCACTTTCTACTGCAACCTGCTCATGGAATCCCACACTGACCAGCTATGCAGGTCAGAAGGGTTAGCACTATCAAACATCTTAAATTGAAAACTTGCTATATTGGGCACTGTGCACAAGCAAGAAAGACAGACTTCACTGTTAATCTGATCTTCCAGGCTAGGAAAGTGTTTTACCCAAGACACTCACTATGTTTTCATACAGCAGTAGAATCCATGTAGTTATTTGTTGTACAGAAAAAAAGGCTACTTTTCACTTCCTCCAGGCTGCTTCTCGTTTTTATTCCAACTTACCTGGTATGTAGAAGACTTCTTGGATCATTCATATTTCTCAGCAAAAATAAAAGGTTCTACAGGTAGCTTATTATCTTCTTTTATCAATCACCCTTCTTATTGTTAGAAGTTTAATCTCCAAACAGTTCCAACAGGAGACATAATTAAGAATAATCTATAACATGTTGGGTAGAGCAGAGTGATTTAGGAGGAAAATTGTCAAGAGGAGGTAATTACAGCTTGATGTTTGCAGCATTCTTTGAGGTAACAAATGTCTGAATCCCTGAGGCTGAGGGACTCCTCTATCCCAGGCTTTCCAGGTCTGAGGTCACAGAGACTCTGTCATGTGATGTTTTTAACAGAAAAGGATCTAGGCATTAAAGGAGAAAGAAGGCTAAGGCTGGCTGCTCAATGCGCTGATGTATCTCAATGGACATGTGCCTATTTAAAACTGAAGTGGAGTATCCCAAACCCCACAGATTTGAGAGATGCCAACAACAGTTTCCTTCTTACATTTCATCCAGGATTTTCTGCTTGAGGAGGGTTATTGAAATGGAAACTAAGATACAAGGAAAGGGAAATGCCTCAGGCTTTAGAGGTCAAAAAATGTTTTGCTTCACTCTTTGAGTAATAGTTTGTCATATTTCTTACTTTATTCAAATTATAACACATCTTCCACTGCAGGTATTACTGGAATGATGCCTGAGTTTGGTGCATCTAAATTCTTTCTCTTCCTCTGAAGCAGGTCCAGTTTTATAAATTGTTACTTTTACTGCCTGTGAAAATGTGATACTTTCTTCAGGTTTTGTCAGTATGGGGCAACACTTCTGATCTGGTATAATGCTTTAAATTACCAGATCTGTTTTGCATTGATTGGACACTAAATAAACCTAGACAAAAACCATCTATACTAGAGCTGGACAATTCGGGATCATTAATCAAAGTGTGTTTTTGTTACCATTTTACTGCCTAACCCTACTATTAACTTGTCACAGCTGGGTTGCTTTTATGTTTTCACACACTGTGTGATGGATTAAACTAGTTAGCTGGCTAGATAGATTATATGCATTAACACTTAACAGCATTTCTCAAGTACTGCGCAAAGCACAAGGCTTGCCTTATATAATGTTTTAAAAGACCTGATTTCCCATGTTTTATTCTGTGTTGATTCTTTTCTCTGGCCATAACTAAATAATGGAAATGAAGGCACTTTTGAACTGAAACATCTCATTGTATTCCTCAGTAGGTTTTTACTTAAGATTAATGGACAGAATCACTGATCTTCTGCTCATTTACACTAGTCACATTCTTATTTTTGACAAAACTACTTACAAATTCCTGAAGCAATCTAATTCAATTTCGGGTCAGTTTGCCGCTTCTCATTTTCTACTGGGGGCTGGCAGCCATTTCACTGTTCAGGTCATTAATTGTGCTACCTTGGTTTGCACTGTTTAATAGACCGTCATCCCGTAGATGCACCAATACAGAGGCTTTTTGGGTGAAGTCATGAAAGTCTAAAATTTGTGGTCCAAGGACCTTTACAGATCACAACCATGGAATATGCCACCCAGAAACTAATAACACGGGCACCTCTAGCTGTCCTTATTCTACCCTATCTGTATCAGTTTTGATTTAAATGTTTAGTTTGCACTGGTGTTTATCTGTTGATGCTTTCTCTACCTGGCAGCACTTCCTGCACTTTGGTTTGCCTGCAGCAGATATCTTCTCCATGTTTCAAGCCTGACATCCAATTGTCTCTGTGAGCTTCCACCATGCTCCCCATCTTTCTCAGGAATGGTAAGATATAAGGGGCTTTCCTGCCAGACCTCATGGTGCCTAGAACAAAAACTGCAAACATCCTACTATCAAACAACAGTGATGTTGTAAATGTTGGTGGTAGCAAGTGTTTGCAATACTGTACATACAGTACTTCTAGAAACACAATGCTTCCTTTCACTCAGATGGCATGATGGAGGCACCCTGTCATATTTATGTTTAACAGCTAGTCCAAAAGACTAGGCAGCCAAGCCTACTAAACAGAATCAGCATTACATTCTAAAAAATACTAAAACAGAATTTCACCTGAACAATGAAAAGGTAATACTTACAAAAGTGGCCATGCAGTACAGGGTGCTAGGGTGATTAGCTCTGTGTATTTATTTCTGAGGGGGGCCCCAGCACAACTGATTGTTTTTGTCGTAATTTATACACTTTTAAGGAAGCTCCACCTGTTTTCACCAGGTTGCTATACAGCTGTATGTCAGTACCTGGACTGGCTCTGGGGGTCCTAGTACCATCCTGTTCCTTTCCAGACCTCTGCCAGCCTGTGCTTTCAGGGAACCCTGTTGTGCTTTTGACAGGTCATTGCTATAGATGGGTTAAGGCTCAGGTTACTGGGACTTCAAACATTTGGGCTTAAAAACGTCTATGGATGTGTTAATTTATACAGGCATAGGTAATGTTTTGTAACTTCTTGATCTTAAAAGCAATCCAATCACAACTGTGTTGCTGGAATGGGCTACAGCTTTGCTCCTTTGAGGTTTTAACAACCCAGTGCAATTCCTGAACTGTATTTGTTGTAATCCAGGATGAGTAGGTGGAGTAGTCTTAGAAAAATTGCATAATGAGTTCTCAGCATAGATCCCACACTAAACCACACTTATTTCATATTTGTGATCAAAGAGGGCCAAGAAGGGCTTCTGGATCGGTAGAAGTACTTGAAGCACATAAATGAAGAGAAGATTTTTCTCTCAGCTAGGGTGAACGACACCAGGTGGATGAAATAGACAGTAATGAAACACGTATGGTGAGAGTGAAAATGATCTTTTAAAACAAGCCCCTATTTAATTGCAGTAGGAAAGATTATGGTTATTATGGAAGTGGTGGGTTTTCAAGATGGACAGATACAGCAATATTTCCTGTGCTGAGAGAGGACCTAGTGCAAAATCTGAGAGATAGCTGGTCAAGGTGATGACAGTCTCAGATTAGACATTGGAGCCAACAGTTTCATTGTGTATCTTATGAACGTAGTAAGGTGAGGATAGTTAATAGTATTTGAAGGCAGGGCTTGATGATTGATGATATGAAAAAAAAAGCAAAAAAGGATGATAGTATGCAAGTGCAGAGTTACAATGACACATAAAAAAAGACGTGTTTAACTTTTTGTGAGACTGTCAACACAACATTTTTAAGATGATTCACAAAAACCAACATGTGAAATATGGAGAACATGCAGAAGAGCTTTGGCTCTGATGGGGAAGACAGAAAAAATAATGTATTGGGTGTGCTGGTAGGCCTTACTGAGGCTCATATCAGTTGGAAATATATTGTAACATGATAAAGAAATAGGATTTGATTAAGAACTTCGTTTTTTTGCTCTCAAAACTAACAAAAGTGCTAAATATATTTTTAAAGGGAACTATACAAAGTGGGGATTTGAAGCTTAGAGAAATAGTATTGTTTTATTTAAAAATAACTGTAGCCAAGTATAGACATTCATCTGGTTATATGACTCTCTAAATCTTAATTTGTGGTACAGTAACAGATTATAAACTAGTAAACAAATAGAATTCTAATTGAAAATCTGATTATATAGGTATTCCTTCCTGTTTCAAGGATTTTCTACAACATTCCTGAGAGATAGAAGTAATTTGGATTTAGGAGTAAAATTGGCAAGTAATAATGCATAACGTTCCCATAAAGTTTCCGTTTCGCTTTGTTTTGTTTCATTTTCTCCCACTGGTACATAAAAAAAAAAAAGGGTGGAATGTTATTTAAAATGAACAGAATAAGAAGGTAATTTTTCCCCAGTCCTTTTCTCATAAGTGAAAACTACACAGAAAGAAAAGGTTAAATCCTAGACTCTTGTTTGAGCCGTTCAGTCTTTTCAAAGACATAATGTGATGTGACAGCCACCTTTCATCTTTTGAGAAGTCATTTGGTCTTATCACTTTGGAGGAAGCTGGGATCTTCACTTAGTTATTCCCTTACCAGTGTAGGGGCTAGGAAATGGATGAGGAAATACTCTTCGTACAGCCACTTTTCTATTGATCCTTGCAGTAGACCTACTGTTGAAAGTATAAATGTGGAATTGAGCACTCTTGGGCTAGCAGTAACTTATCACCCCATGGGAGCAGGGAGGAAGCAGAGAAGAAATTTTTTTACATCAGGATTCTCGGGTGCATAATGTCTCTGAGACACTCTAGCTCTAATATTATGCTGCTACAGCCTGCGTCTCTGCCCTTATTACCTGCAGTCCTGGTTTGCTGTGTATGTACATAAATTTCTCAATATATCCCTATAAAATTCTCCTAGCACTTTTAGAGGCAGATATGTGAATGAAAATGAGTATCTAGTAACAATACCTGGATAAAGTGATGTTGGCATCAAGCACAGTGCAAACACTATATGAAAAGAAGCAGCGATTCCTGTCCAGCACCACAGTCAGAACTCACTAGTCTTGGATTATCTTTTGAAGAGTGTATAACTTCTTCAACAAATTGCCTGAAGGTTTTGTGAGGTGGATTAATGTCCACTAGAGGCTCAGGTGAGATCATTGAACCTGTGTTCACTTGTTACCTAAGCCAAAAATTCTACCTCACTGTTTCTGAATTGAAAGGTCTGGGTGACTTAATGTTTTAACCCATTGCACTGCCAATATCCCAGATATTATTGCTTTCTCCTTAGGTCTGTAATATCATCACAATGATTGCCACCTCCTCGGTAGTGCAGGGAGAATGAATGCATAAAAGTAACAAAGCATTAAAGAGTTGAGCAGCTATTCTGTGTATGAAAAAAGCACCTTTCCTGAAGGGACCAGCCTCAAAAAATTGCTAAAATTTCATCAAATGGATCTTTTTTTCAGGGAGGGTAAAGAGAACATGTCATAGTTCATCTCACAAGAATGGCCTAGCTCTGGAGATCTCCATGGACTTCTGTGGTTTGTAAGTGGGCTTATGAGCAAATGTTCTTTCCTAAGAGATCACAAGACTGGGTCTATTCCTCTAACTTATTATTCATTACTTCTTAAGATTCCTCAGCAAAACCAGTCATTTTCACTCCAGAAAACAACAAGCAGAGCAGCACATCCAGTTATGTTACACTGACAGGATGTCAAGAAAATGAAAACAAATGGTTTGTGTAGTCCTTCAGGGGATAAAGAGTTCAGTTACTAAGCTACCCACTGGATTTAGTCATCTGGGGTGATTTTGTTTCTTTTTCTTTTGTATGTTTAACCACATAAATCTCTGTTTTATTGCTAGAAAGAGGTATCAGTGAAATTTGGGATTGCTTTTAGTATGACCAGAGTTTGTGGACTGCTATGTTGAAAAGTGTCTGGGTGAAAGAAGAAACAATAACACTAGCTGTCCTTATTTGATCAGGTTTGTGAGTATATGTGTATTTTTAGATTACCATGCAAAAAGGTAGGTGACCTACTTGGTGATATTTGTGAATGTACTGTTAAAAATACAACATGTCTCCTGCATGCTCTTTCCCTCTTTGAATTTCTATTTGAATCCTTTACTTCAGGGCTCAGGTCACTTAAAATGTTAATTAAAATAGACTGAATGAGCTAGGAAGGAAGAGAAGTGAAAATCCAAATGGTTTTACCCTGTGAATGTAGAAAAAAGAATTCTGCTAGCACAAATATGGAGACTTGTACTTATTTTCTCTTAGGCACCCTAAATGAATAAGCTTCACTTTTATTATGCATACACAATTCACAATGGTGAAATGTCTATACTATTATTCCCTCACTCATAGTTGGGGAGTGTTGCTTAAGGTGCTTAGAGTTGCTTAGGGTTGTTGATGTTTGGCTAGGAAATATAGACCAAAGTGTTCTTTTAGCTATTTAAATCCCCTTTACAGCACTTTGTATAAAGTAAATTGTGAAAGACAGGGATTGGTAGCATAATGTTTCCTCATAGTCAATTCTCTACTGTGCATTTTTAGTTTGTACAACTCATTTTCAAAGCGGGTGTGAAAAGCAACTTTGTGACTTCACAGTCCAGGATCTTGCATGTTAAACTGCCAGGCTCCCACGTTAATATTACCATTAACCACGATGGGGCTACAGAGGTTCAACAGTACCAGGGAGATACATCAGGAGCTACAGATGCTTTCCATCTTGCAGCACTAGCCTGTGTCTCATGTAGGAAGTTTGATGTTCAACACTGAGTTAATACACTTGAAAATGCAAGCTGTAGCCCTTGACTGCTAAATGAAAGCTTTACGTGTTCTTATACCTTACAAGTGCTGCAATGTGCTGTGATGTGTTGACCTTGGCTGGACACCAGGTGTCCACCAGGCTGCTCTATCACTCCCCCTCCTCAACGGGATGGGTCAACAAAAATTGTCAAAAGGTTTGGGAGTCAAGATAAAGACAGAGTGCTCACTCAACAATTACTATCACAGGCAAAACAGACTTGACTGGGGGCAATTAAGTTAATTTATTTCCAATGAAAAGTTAGAGGTTGATGAGAAATGAAAACAAATCTTCAAAAACCTTCCTCCCATCTCTTCCTTCATCCCAGCTCAACTTCACTCCCAAATTCTCTACCTTCTCCCCCAGGGTGGCACAGGGGCATTGTCCCAAGTATGGGCTCTTTACCTGGTGTGCAAGCCAATAACACACAGAGCAAATTCCAGGTTTATTCCATTAATGAGCAGAAATGGGGTGCTTGTCCCAAGGGACCTCACCTTAGTTTCAAAAAATTTGCCTTCTTATACACTGATTATTACATGTTCTAACAATTAATACATATTAATACATATTAATTGTTATTCTCTTTAATGATTGGTCAAGATTTCTTCATTTTCTAAAGTAAAGTGGTGCACAGAATCTATTTTCTTCTTCCATTGTTCTCCTTTGAATAGGTGGTATCATTTGGGTAGGTGGTCAATAAGTTGGTGGTTGTGACTCCTCTGCCAAAATTACCTTTTACCTACTTCTCCACTGATCTTGGCAGGTCTATGTGGTTTTCTCAGTTTGCTGACCAGGCCTACAGTTCATCACTATCTTTACAGGAATATCCTGCTTATCAACAAAGCTGCATTGCTTAGTAGGTTCCTCTTGGATAAATCATGCCTAGTTACGACTTCTCTATAAATAATATTAGGGCCATATAAAGGACTTTTAGCAGCTATGGCAGGTTGCCTTGGCTGCTTTGATTACGTCAGACTTCATTTTTCTAGTTAATATCAATTTTACTACAGTAAGGGATGGAGAATGGGGGTTGTGGTCAGCTCATTACATACTCAGTTGGTCCTTTATCCTCATGCTCTTCCCCTGCTCCAGCATGGGGTCCCACCTATAGCCAACAGTCTTCCATGAACATTTCTAACACGGCTCCTTCCCATGGGCTGAAGTTCTGAATTAACTATTTCAGCAGGAGTCTTTTCCATGGGGTACAGTCATCTAGGAACAGACTGCTCCAGTGTGGGCCCCCCACAGGAAACCTGGCCCTGCCAGAAAGCTTCATCCAGTGAGGGTTCCTCTCCACAGGACCACAGGTCCTGCCAGGAGTCTGCTTCAGCACAGGGTCTCTACAGTGTCACAGCTTCCTTTGGGTGCATCCATCTACTCTGAGATAGGGTCCTTCATGGGATGCAGATGGATATGGGCTGCAGGTGGATATGGGCTGCAGGTGGATATCTGCTCCACTGTGGACCTCCATGGACTGCAGGGGTACAGCCTGCCTCACCATGGTCTTCACCACAGACTGCAAGGAAATTTCTTTTCCAGTACCCAGTGCACCTCCTCCCACTCCTTCTTCACTGACTTTGGTGTCTGCAGTGTTGTTTCTCTCACATTCTCACTCTTTTCTCAGCTGCAGTTGCACAGCAGTTTTCTCCCCTTCTTAAATATGTTATCAAGGAGGCACTATCACTGTTGTTGATTGGCTCACCTTTGGCCAGTGGCATCTCCATTGTGAAGACAGTTGGAACTGGCTCTGACTGACATGGGCCTAGCTTTTGGCTGCAGACCCCTATTAAGAAAACATTGTCATGGAAATCCAATACATCCATTGTATCTTTCTAGAAGTATAAAGAAAACCATTCTGCTTTTCCCTCTGTCAAATGGTCGCTTGTCCAGATCAGTAGAATTTAGGCTGTTGGGAAATCATGACATTAAAACAGAGAATCAGGGGATCATAGAGTTACAGAATACCAGGTTGGAAGGGACCTCAAGGATCATCTGGTCCAAACTTTCTTGATAAAAGCATGTTCTAGAAAAGATGACTCAGCATCCTGTCCAGCTGAAAATTGAGCATGTCCAATGATGGGAAATCCACCAGTTCCCTGGAGAGATTATTCCAAGGGCTGATAGTTCTCATTGTGAAATTTTTTTCTCCTGTGTACAGCTGAAATGTCCCCAGGAGTAACTTGTACCCATTATCCCTTGTTTTTCCTTATAAAGAGGGAGTCTTCATCTTCTTTGTAGCCACCCTTTAAATACGGGAACATGGTGATAAGGTCTCACCTAATCCATTTTTCTCAAGGCTAGACAAACCCAATTCTCTCAGCCTTTCCTCATATAGCAGGTTTCCCAGGCCTTTGATCATCTTTGTGGCTCTTCTCTGGACCCTCTCCAGCATGTCCTCATCTTTTTTGTGTAACAGGAATCTAAATTGAACACAGTATTCCCAGTGTGACCTGAGGAGTGTCAAGTAGAATGGGGTAATTCTTTATCTCTGCGTGTGATGCCCTTGAGGTAACCCAGCATCCTGTTGGCTTTCTTTGCCGCAGCAACACAATGCTTACTCATATTGAGCTTGTTGTCCACAAGGATGTCCAGGCCCTTTTCGCAAAGCTAATCCCCAGCCAGGTAGACCCCTTCTGTGCTCCACTCCTTGAATATGTTTGCCCAGGTGCAAGACCTTACACTTCTCCTTGTTGAACTTCATAAGGTTCTTGTTAGCCCACTCTTCCAGACTATCCAGGTCTCCTCCAGGGTGGCTCCCCCAAACTGTCTCCTTCCCCATTCAGTTTGGTATCATTGGCAAACTTCATCAAGGTACACTTGATGCCATTATCCAGATCATTTATGAAGACATTAAACAGTGTTGGGTCTGGTACTGATTGCTGAGGGACCCCCCCTTGTGACAGGTTGACTGTTTGAAAAAGAGCTATTCACCACCACCCTCTGGGTGCAACCTGTCAGCCAGTTCCCCACCCGCTGCACTACAGCACTTGCCTAAAGGTATGCAAAGTTTTCCTCACTGTGTTACAAAGGCTTTGCTTGTTGTCACAGTTTGCAAACAATTTCAGGAAAACTCAGGAAATGTGACAACATGAATTTTGCCTGGTTTCAGAAGAAAAATTCTTCTCTTCTGTCTTCTCAGGAGGGACACTTGGCAGGAATGTGGTTTATAAGTGAATGAAAGAAAATAGGCATTATTTACACCTGTTATTATTTGAACAATAGTCTCGCATTCCTGTAATATAATATGTCTGAGTGTGTTTATGGCATTTTAAACTACAGATTAATTTGTAATAGGTGTTCTTAGACCAGAAAGTAGAAAGAAGCCTTAAAAAATTGCATACAAGTTGAAAACATATATAGAATTTTCAGCCATATTTTCTACCTCCTTCTATGAAAATTACAAGTATTTGAAAGCAGGACCTTGAAATGGAAGTGCCACTTGAACTATATTGTGCCGTAAGTCACACGGCACTTCAGTAACATTACAGATTTTTACAAGGCAATTCTTCCTAAAAGTTATTTTATCTTTCCTGTTTTCAATCTGTGTTATAGAAACTGAAGAACTGATTTAACTATCTTTTCCATTACCCTTTTTTCCAATAGCTCACATTCAAAGCAAAGAGGAAAATTTTCTGTATACTGGAGCAGCCATCTGTATATAACATGTTTAGGTGTATTAGAGTTCTGACTTTTTGGAGTTATTAATTAGCCCTTGAACTACAAGACATTTTGAAGAAATTTCAGTGATTAAAGGTTATAGAGGGGAATAGCTGATTCGGATATTTTCTCTCTCTTATTATAATTGTCTTTTCACTAACAGTGTATTAACCTTCAGTGGAAACTATCTTGAGGCCTGTTTAAAATATGCGCACTCTTTATCAAGTGCATTATGATATTTCTTCCATTGCTAAGTGCTAGCAAGGAGGTTAGCTGAGATATTTAAATACGGAAGCTATGCTGGAATGACTATTAATTTTTTAATAAGTGGTTTAATAAAATCCAATACAAAGTGGAAGACCAAGAAGTTTAAGTTACTGCTAACTGTGGGGGACTTTCTATTGTGTTTGTTCTAAAGAGAGGCAGTAATTTAAGAAAACATAATTAGGAAAGCTAGCTCTATATTGCTTGCTAATAAAAGACGTTGTATTTTGGATTTGGAAGGATGTTCTATTATAGTGTTCTTTCAAAGCAGACGGACAACAGATGCCACTGTGCTGGGTAGCCTTTCCCCTTTTGACTGTGGTGAGATGTACTGCTTGAGATCACGAACATTTTATTTTCGCTCTTCTTGAGCCAATAGTGAGTCCCTGTTTCTGGCATTCTGACATTGTTCAAGAGTTCTCTAAATCAAGACTCAGATGTCTTTATAAAGCAAACGTTGCAACTGAAACAGAAATTATGAGGTTGATGTAGGAATTGCTGGATGACATTCATGGTTTCTACTATGCAGGAGGTCATATGTTCATAATTCTTTGAAGTATATGAATTTCTCCTCTCTAAGGGGACACACTAGTCCCCCTATGTCATTACACACTATGATCTAATGCTACTCAGTGGTATTGCTTGGTATGCTCATATGAATAGATAATGTCAGATTAACTTGTTTGCCACATTGTGTAGAGACACATAGAATCATAGAAGGGCTTGTGTTGGGAGGGACCTTAATGATCGTCGAGTTCCAACCCCCCTGCCATAGGCAGGGACACCTCCAACTAGACCAGGTTGCTCAAAGACCCATCCAGTCTGGTCTTGAATACCTCCAGGGATGGGGCATCCACAGCTTCCCTCAGTAACCTGTTCCAGAGCCTCTCCACCCTCACAGTAAGGAATTTCTTCCTAATATCTAATCTAAATCTCCCCTCTTTCAGTTTGAAACTGTTACCTCTCATTCTGTTGCTACACTCTCTGATAAAGCATCCCTCCCCTTATGTTCTGTAGGCTCCCTTTCGGTATTGGAAAGCTGTTATAAGGTGTCCCCAGAAACTACTCTTTTCCAGGCTGAAAAACCTCTACTCAGTCTGTCTTCATAGGAGAGGTGCTCTGGCCCTCTGAGCAGCTTTGTGGCTCATGTTCCAATAGGTCCATGTCCTTCCTGTGCTGAGGACTCCACAGCTGGACACAGGTGGGGTCTCACAAGAGCAGAGTAGAGGAATGATGTGTAATGAAGTGCAAGCTGTGCTTGAAAAATGCTCTGGTAACCCAGAACCTCCATGATGGAGTCCCAGGCTCTGATATTGCCAATCCCTGAACCTGCCATCCCTGAACTCATCTTTTACATTGCCACTTTCAGTAGCTCATCGAACTTTAAACATCAATTAAATATGGATAAAAAGTGGGATCTCACATCAAGAGACTAATTCTGATTGGACATATATTCACTCATTTTCTCCTCTGACAGTTGTTTCTGTCAGCATATATATTTGTGCCATGGTACAAAGCCATGACTTTGTTTACTAATGCCATATCTGATATTGCAAAAGATTAAAGATGTTATTATATTTATTTATTATATATAGTTTATTAAATGCCTAATACATTTGTGTGTATGACTGTGTTTTAGTATTCTTGAGATCTTTTTCGCATAGTTTTAAATGCTTTTTTAATAGAGAAAAAAAATGTGTAGCTAAGATTTCCCTTCATATCTGCTTAGTCTCAGGCATGGTAATAGGACAACTTAATCTTATGTTTATATGCACTGTCTGCAGATTTCCTGCTCTCCTATGGAATGTGATTCTGATAAATTATATATAAATTTTATATATATATATAAATTACTTTTTTTTCAGTACATATGATACATGTTTTGGTTTTACTAATTTGGTTCCTCATGCACTTTTGTGTATTAAAAATTTTGTTACTGGAAAATCTCCATACATCTTAAATAAATCTCCATAAATCTTAAATAAATAGGTGGAGCAATTGCCAAAGAAAACTACATGTACATCCTGAAAACTATGATATGTAAATGTTTTCAGCAGAAAACAGATTTGGTAAAAGGATCATTCAAACAGCTACCTCTTTGAGGTCACACAAGAGAAGGGTTTGGAACACAGTTATTCTTTTATTTATTTATAATTTTTGCAACTATTAACCCTTCAAGTTTTGTCTAAGCAAGTCTTATTTAAGGGTAAAACAGTAAAGCATCAATAATGTCTTTTGTCCTTAAAAACTAGAGTTAAACAGAAGTGCATATTTTTCAGTGAAGATGAGTCCTTTTGGAGAACAGTATTCATACAAAATCTAGTATTTGCTGAAAAGAAAGTCTTGAATTTTGTTTGCTCGTTTGCTTGTTTGTTTGTTTTGTTAGCAGTTTTGTCGCTGCCTAGTGAAAATCATCTAGAGACTTCAGTGAAGTTACAATTTCCATCTCCTATATTCCTAGATACCTCCTTTTAAAAAGCACACTTGGCTTATGCAGAGCATGGCCATGTGCTGCAGAATATTTGGTTTTGGTTACACTAAGATTCTTCACTAAGATTCTTTCGTCTCCAAAACCCCAAACTAAGAAAAGGGCCATCACCTTCTCCCGTAGAATTGCAAAGATAGTATGAAATAGTCATTTGGATTCCTTACTCAATCCTAGTGTAATCCACTTTTCTTTTGAGCTTCGATTTTCTGGATAGTAAATGTTGGGATGGCATTTGTGGTGTGATTTCTGCAAGCAATTATTGGAGAAAGAGCCCATTAGCCTATTTCAGATGAATTCATGGACCATCATTAGCCATGAGTAAATCTGAAACAGAGCTCAGAGGTGACAGAGTCCCAGACTTATGAACCTTACATTCTGTACCTTTTTTCTGTCAGAAACCTCCCATAAATCCCCTTGCTACCTTTTCCAAAGTCTGCAGAAGACTGACAAGCGATGAGAGATTAAAAGATTGATGAAGAGCTGGCTTATAGCTTGCCTCTGGTCTAGTGCTAAATATGTCCCCAAGACTCTGAAAGGCAGGAAAAGCCTCAGCAAATTAATTTATAGCTAGTCTTCCTCTGTAGTGCAGCAGGATCTTTTCTCTAATTTAGAAATCAAGCATACAGTCAGCAATGACTATGTATTATGGTTAACTAGAGGACTAATGCCAACATTCAGTTTGTTATTGACTAGGTATGAATTTTTCAAAGGGGGCTGACAAGAACATCTTCTTTTCTGTATTTATTATTATTAATGTTTCTCCTTCTCTGGTCATCTTGATGAACAATGCAAATTACAGTATTACTACAAAAATCTGTAACCTAATTTGTTGCCATATCTGAAACCTGTAATGCCTTGAAAACTAGCAGGAAATGTGTAATAAGTGTCAATAAATTACAGATTTAACTTTTTATTCAGTGAGCAATTTCGCAACACAATAGTAAAGTTAACCTTCATGCCAAGGAGGCCAACAGCATCCTGGCCTGTATGAGGAACAGCATGGTTAGTAGGACAAGAGGTGATCATCCCCCTGTACTCAGCACGGGTCAGACCACTCTGGTGAGACCCCACCTTGAGTACTCTGTGCAGTTTTGGGGCCCTTACCACAAAAAAGACATTGAGGTGCTGGAGCAGGTCCAGAGAAGGGAAACGAAGCTGGTGAGGAATCAAGAGAATAAGTCTTATGAGGAGTGGCTGAGGGAGCTGAGGTTGTTCAGTCTGGGGAAGAGGAGGCTGAGGGGAGACCTTATTGCTCTCTACAACTACCTGAAAAGAGTGTGTAGAGACAGGAGTCAGTCTATTCTCTCAAGTCACAGATGATAGGACAAGGGGTAATGGCCTCAAGTTGTGCCAGGGGAGGTTCAGGTTAGATATCAGGAAATATTTCTTTACTGAAAGGGTTGTCAAGCATAGGAATGGGTTGCCCAGGGAGGTGGTTGAGGCACCATCCCTGGAGGTATTCAAGAGACGAGTTGACGTGCTGCTTGGGGATATGGATTAGTGTTGGGTTGGTGTTGTTTTGTGTATCGTGTAGGTTTTTCTTGTTTGTTTGTTTTGTGGGTTTTTTTTCCATTGGTTGGACTAGATGATCTTAAAAGGTCCCTTCCAACGTAGGTGATTCTCAATTCTCTGATTCCTTAAGTAAAGATACACTTGTTGATTACCTGTTATTGACCAGATTATTTAGAAAATAAAATCTATGTCTCTAGTTGATGTGATTCTGTTCTTGCCGTTACCTCACTCCTGAATTCTCTCATGACAGCAGGCCTCTAGAAGAAGGATTTAAAAGACCTTTTTCTGATGGATATTTTGACCTTTCCAGAAAAGAGCAGCAACAATTATTTACAGTGTTTTGTTAATCAGGGCATAGTTAAAACCCAAGAAATCCTGGACCATCACTGCCTGGGTTTTTTAGGAACTTCTTAAAAGATGATTGTATTTAACACTGGGAACGTAAGCAGTTATTGTCTGGTAGAACAGATGCGGGAATCTATGCTTTAAAAGGCTTTCCAAATATGTGGTATTTTCAGAGCAGTGTAGGTGCTTTGTTCTTTTGCAAATTGTGAGCACTCTGGGTTGATAAAATAATGTTCTGCAATGGATAGCTCCTTGGGGCAGGATTTGGCAGCTTAAGAGCAGGCTGATAGGCAGAATCTCTTAGCTTGTAATACAACCTCGGCATAAGCTTGAAAATTTTTTATGTATCACCCTGTCAGTAAAGCCTTTGTTTTTTGCCGTCAACACTCTTGTCTGAACTAGCCTTTGTTACCTGCCATCTGTTTGGATCCAGAGTCCTGGCTTGGACTCATCTTTTTTACTTTGAATATGCAGATGTTGCCTGTCTAATGAACATGCATCTCTACTGCATGATAGTATAAAATGCTACATATAAAATGTAATACATAAAAGATACTACTATAAAATACTACATAAAATATTGTCTCAGAAATGTATAGCACAGGAAAACACCCTCTAAACATCTCCTATTTTTCAATTAATATAGATATTTAGCTAATTTCCCTTTCTCTGTATCTTCTCTGAGAAGATACAGACAATGTCTATGCAGTTCCAGTTATATTTCATAGAATATTTTGGATTAGAATGAAATATTTTTTCAGTCTCCAGTGTTTGCAGGTACATACAGTGCTCAGCACTGGCAATGTCAGACAGTAGTCAATTTGAGGATGACAGAGGATTAGAAGCAATTTCTGCCACTCTAATCAGAGAAATGCAATAAGCTTCATATTCTGTGTTCTGACACTGCCTGTTGGAGCCAAAATTAAAGAAAAGGGGAAAAAGTGCCCAACTTTGGTAAATGTCAGCTGAAGTTGCTAAAGCTTTCTATATATCAGGTTATGCCTTTACCCTGGAGGTCTTTCAACATCACCATTTTGTATTTACAAAAAATACTATCACCATCAGTATGGAGTTAAGCAATGAAAATGAAAAAACCTAAATTGTTAGCAAATTTTAAATTGAATTCTGACATTTTTTCTTAAGTTTGCTGTTACTCAGAGGACTTTGAAGGTAACAGATACATTGCATGACTTGAGTATTTTCTGGAAGGGACGTGATAGGAGCAATAAATTGGAGACATGCTAACTGTTTTAGAGATAAAAAAGAAAACCTTCAAGTTCATGTATGACTTCACCTTCTACCATGAATGGAAGTCAATAAAGCATTTTCCTTTTTCACTAGGAAAACTAGTAGTGGTTATCTCTTTAAGGGCCAGGAAAGCTTGTTTAATCATCCAGCTGTTTGAGACAGAAGACTTTGTTTTTCCTAAACTGCTGTAGGATATCCTTAAGGCAGATATTGATTATTGCAAAAAGTCTTAAATAAAGACCAACAATATGCCTTCAGAACTCAGTATTTAATAGTGAGGCTGAAGGCATTATGTGGAAAACATAAGTAACAGAATTGGAAACATTCTAACTACAAACACTGCTATCTTAAAAAGAAAATAAGAAAAAAAAAGTCATTGTATTTTCTTGTCTACTTGGACATTACTTCCTGTTCTTAGTACAGTTTCAGGTGGATGCATAATTCGGTGCTAGACCTGAGGAATGAAGAAATGAACGTATATTGAAAAAATAATATATTTGTTAATTAATAGCTGTGGTTCATGTGTTTCGAATCTTTCCACAGAACAATTGGCCTTTGGAAAAGAGAGAATTTATGTAAGGTGCTCTAAAGTTTACAAAATCACTTCATTATCAATTCTGTGGGAGGAAACTAGGAAATGATATAGCGAGATGAAAAAAAACTATAGGATTTTGAAGTGTATTTCTCTGTTTTAAGCAAATGTACCAAAGGACAAAAGGAGTATTCATAAATAGATCTGTATCTCGCTGACAGTTACCAGGATCTTTTTTCTGCTCGGCACAGGTATTTTCCATAGTAACAGTGTATCTCTCGGTTGTCCTGTCACAGGACAACTCTAAGAGTTTGGTTTATATGCAGTTAAATTGGCCATTGCTCCATGATAAAACCTGACCCAGAATAGTGCATGTGTTTTGGAATATTTTAAAATGTTATCTTAATTTTACTGGTGTTTTCTTTTTTGCATTTTTTTGTTTGTTTGATTTTGGGGTTTTTTTTGTAACCAAGCAGTACTTTTGTCATAATGAATATCCCAGAAAAAAGCTATTGACTTGGAGAAAAAAATCAGAAATGTTGTACCACACAATAAAAAATCAATCTGTTAAGCAACAGAAGGCCTAAACTGATGAGTCAATTAACTGAGGTGCTGAACATTTGTCTTTTGCAAGAAAAAAAGCTCTGGTCAAACTGTAATTGCATATAAAAGGCCACACAGAAAAAAAATAATGTATGTAAGCATAAATCAATGAGCCAGGTACAGCTATGTGGGAAGAACTTACATTAAATAAAGGAAGAAGAAGAGATGCTCTTGCAAGCAAACTCCTTTTTAAAAGACGGTGCTTTAGTTCACTTTCAAATAGAATCTGCTGTTGATTTTTGATGCAATACTTAAATAGAAATAATATTAATGTTAAGTAAGTCTCTGCCTTAAAAGAAAGGCCAACTCAAGAATTCTAAACATTCAAGATGTTAAAAGAATTAATTGCCAGACTTTATGGTATGTCTTTACTTAAACCGTAAGTGTAAAGTAAATGTTATGCACTTATCTCCAAAAATGTCATAGAATCATAGGGGAGGAAGGGATTTTAAAGATCGAGTTCCAACCACCCTGCCACAGACAGTGACACATTGCACTAGACCATCCTTGATGGTCTTGATGTCAATCAAACTATTTATGTTCTAAGATGAACCCTTTAAAAAGGAAGTGGGTAGGTTTCAGTTAGATATTAGGAAGAAATTCTTTACTATGCGGGTGGTGAGACACTGGAACAGGTTGTCCAGGAAAGTTGTGGAGGCCCCATCCCTGGAAATGTTCAAGACCAGGCTGGGTGAGTCTTTGAGCAACCTGGTATAGTGGAAAATGTCCTTGCCCATGGCGGGGGGGTTGGAACTAGGTGATCATTAAGGTCCCTTCCAACCTAAACCATTCTATGAGCATCAGTACAAGTGTTAAACATATCACAAGAGAGAGAACAGCTGAATTACACTTAGTAACAGAACAACTCTTACCAGAAAATACTTGGGAGTTTTAAGGTAGACAATTAATTGAGATCAGTATATTTTCCATATACACTGTAAATAAAGTATTTGATCATAATTTAAGCATTTGATCATTACGTTGATGCTTATTTTTAAATATTTATTTAAAAAATAATGCTCATCATCTGAAATTTTGCCAGAGATTTAGGTTTGGCCCGCATACCTCAGGTTTCACTAAACACTAAAAAAAGTGTTTAGTATCTATGGTAGAGATACCAGACACAGACATCTAAAGCTAAGTAGGAAGATGTACTCCTAAAACTGCCACAGGCAGCTGAGCAAGGTGCTGGCAGGCAGTGCTGGTGTTGCTGTGCACATCTCAGAGACAGTGTCACGTACCAGAGCTCTTCTTTGTGCAAGTGTCTTTGATTGCGTTCCAGTACTGTGCACAGATGCGAATGAAGGGTTGTCATTACACATCAGAGGAGACAGATTTTCTGTCATGATGTGAGAAAAGAAGGGAAAACATAAACTCTAGAAACAAACCACAAAGAAATTAAAATCACAGAGAGGAAACAACTGAAGGAGCTGGAGTGCTTAGAAAGACATTGAATAAAAATTATTTATAAGTGCCACACAATCAGGCAGTGGGTTAAGAGGCTAATGAAAGAAGATTAAAGAAGGTAAAAGTACATAGGTTGCTCAAGGCTAAGAACTGAAGGGAGCTCAGTACAGTTTTCCTTGTTCCTTTTGGACTCTCCAGCAAAGTCTGTCCATGCAGGGAAGAGGAACACTGCTAAGGAAGTACTTCACTGCCTGTTTCTTACTGGAAAAGTCTCCCTCCAATGACCATGTATTTCTGGATCTGCTGCCACTTTGATTCAATTCCAGTGTTGGTACACTGCTGCTTCACATTGAACTTTGTGTTATATCTGCTTGGTGCTAGATTTCCTTGTGAACAACATGCTTCCAAATTACAAGTTCCTTAGGAAATAAACCTTTAGGTATGTGAACATAGGCTGCATTATCCTACCGAATCCTTCTCCATCTTCAATTGTTAGTATGTTACTTTTAGGTTTTGTCAGTTTAGTGTTTAAAAAGGAAAAAAAAAAACACCCTGTTTTAAACTCAGCATATAGGTGTTGTTTTTTTTTTTTTTTAATTCATACTGCCTCAATCCTAGAAAGTTCATTAGTATGTGACAAACTGGATCCATATGACTTTAAGTCCTGTGGCAGACGGATGCAGTGCATCAATTCAGAGCTGTTTTTCAAGTGTCACAGTGTAGCTGGGTTTCCACTCAGTGGAACTGGAGAGTGCCAGCTTGCGTCAGATTGATGAATTATGTAAAACCTGGTTTCCTTATGTATTATTAATCACCCCAAACAAAGGAAGACATTTTAATTAATTTGTGGTGATTTTTACCTGTTACCTCCAAATTTCCTTATTCAAGTTAAAACCTCCTATGCTTAAGACCTGTATCTTGCTAAAAATGCAGTGAGTCTTTGTTATCAGTGTCTGTACAAAAGCCTATAGTATTTAATGGAATTTAGGGTGATACTTTTGAAACATCACCAAGGGAACCTGTACCCACAATATTTTAATGTAAGAGTAAGTTAGTTACCTGAAAGGCTTCATGGAAGGAGTGCCTGCCTGCATGATCAGAGGCATCAATAGTTGAACATGACATGTGGTCCCTTTCTTTTTTTTTCTTTTCTTTTTTTTTTTTTTTTGAGCAGCAGCTGAAATAACATAAAGCCTGTGATTAATTTTACAGTTCTATATGGGTACATTACGGACGGTTCATAAAGTGTAAATCTGACCTCCCTGGGCTTCATTTTAGAATGCTGCTTTACTTCGTTTTGAAAATAACACATATATCAGTGACCAGGTAAGAAAAGTATTTCTGTTGGGACTCATTCGTTTGTGATGTGAACAAAACTTAAACCAACTCTGAATCCAAGAGGTTGTTCACTGTGGAAAACCCTTACAGTGGGATTTAATTTAGTGTGAACAGAAGAACACAACAGGCAGGCTGTTTACAATGTTTAATGTGTTCCTTGTCTCCTTCTGTCTTTATTAATTGTGAACCAAACCCCACACTTTTCTGAAAAAGCTATATATATATACATTGTCCATAAACTTACAAGGGTGCACTGTGCAGATAGGATTATCTATCCTGTTGTGTACCAATATCTGGCTATAAATACCTGAAAATCTGCTTCATACTCTGGAATTTAGAGCTGAAATCTATGCTGAGGTGCCTAAATAATTTATTTTTTCTTAACGTGAATTAGTGTTGAAAACAAATGAATATGACTTTCTTCTCTATCCACAGAAGGCACTCTAGAATAATGCCATTTGTATTATAATGGCACAAAATCTGTGCAAGTGAGAGACTAAATCAAGTTGATTGACTTCAACAGGAAGCATGTGTACTCTTGGAAAGTTAGGGTGCTATATTTAGGAACCTATGTTTAAACTATCTCAGATTTTGTCCTCAGTGTCTCTTATTTGTCAATGAAAGATAAAGCTGGAAACCCAAATTCCCCTCTGGAGTACACCAGTATAAATTAATGCTCTCTGAAGTCGGTGTTCTTGGGTTGTTGGTACTGGTGAAGGAGATGCTGGAATCAAGCAAAAGATATTTTTTCTTTCAAGAGTTTGCTTCCTCTTGATAGCATGGAGGACACAAGCTTAATGAATTTCATTCCCATGGTGAAAACAGAGATTGATTCTAATCACCGGGAACTTAACATTTGAAAACTTTGAGGAAAAATAAGCTGATTTCTGTTTCTGCATGTTTCTGTCTATATCTAATGTGCAGTATCTAAAGTACACCTTTACAAAATCTTTTCAGGATTTTTTTGTCTGTATTTACAGTAAGACTCAAATGAGTAACATTTTTTTCTGATAGATACTTTTGACACACTAGCAGATAATTCTGATTTATTAATATAATGAACATCATGGACTTGGATTTAATGTTTACTTGAAAGCTTTCCAAATTTTGTAATATTCTTTCCCTAATTTATGAGCATTAATTGAATCAGAATTGAAAGTTCTGAAGGAGTCATGGCACAAGAGAGATTTTTCAGATCATCTAGTAACTGTATTTTTGTGTAACATCCAAGCCTATACTTTCTTAAACAACATATAACATTTTATTCACATCAAAACCACTCTCTCTCTCTTTTTCTCCCCAGATATATGCTGCACCATAGTAATATGGTTGCCTTAGATTATTGAAGAGTATTGGGTATGCATCATAGGATATGATGATATATGATGACATTTGACAAAAAAAGATGTAGATAAGACTACTCTACAAATTAAAAAGAATTCTCCATTTTATAAGAGGCAGGTATTATTTTCTAAATGGGATGCAGAAAAGTGTTAACTTGACTGTTAATATGATTTAAAACATGATGCACACTGGTATTCCTAGCTGTGTTCTGCTGGAAAAAACAAGCAACAACTTCTACCTAAATTTTAAACTGATTTTATGCATATAAAAATCTACATTACTTACTCCACCAGGTGTTGTAAGATCAGGATTAGAAGGAAATTTTATTTTTTTTTAAATAAACCATGCAAAAATTTCATGCTTCTTCCAACCAAAAATTTCTCTCAAAGATTATACATCAGCATTCTCCATGTCCTGGTGGACATATTTATGTAGACATATATGTAGAACAGTGTCTATTCATCCTCTTTACATAAAAAAGGCTGGTCATGTCTTTGAAATTGCAGAGTCACTGGCACATGGAAAAGGTTTTGGGGAATTATACCATACTCCTCTCTCATTATTCTAGTATTTCTCAAAGTATTTCCTAAAGACGTTGAGACAGGATTCTAGACTAGAAGGAATTTTGATCTGGTTCAGAGTGACTCAATCTGATTATAGTCACTGTCAAGGAAAACTACAGTTTTATTCCTATTTTTCCTGACTGTCATGTTTTCATGACATTTTAGTGCAGTTGTTATATACCCATTCACTCCTTTCATGTAAACGCTCACTAATAGAATGACAGCTTACAGCGCAAAGAACAAGTTTCCTTCAAGGTTTATTTGTGGCATTCAGCTTTTCTTATGTCTCTCTCCCAAAGGTTTACATATCATTCTTGCAGTTGAGAACTGGGCTTAACAGCATACTACTGAATTAATCGTCTCATCAATACACTCTAGAGAGGCAAAGAAACAGTCATGCCTCGGTTTGCTGCCATCTGATGCTCTCTCTTTCACATACAGGAGCATTTTTAGCCTATTTTGTGAAGTGCTGCAGGGAGAATTTATGATGAAGTCGTTTTCTGCAAGGACACAAGAGTACTCTTGGAGTCATATCTCTTGGATGATCTCTCACACTCTGTTCCTATGCTGTCATGTGCCAGAGACAATTCTTCTCCAGATACTTGGTGGGCAGGTCTGATGTATACACCAAAGATTGTAAATATTGCTAGATGTTGATGTGAGATTTTCCCCAGTCAGAGTAACAAACCTGGTTTCCTTCTGTTGTGATTTAAACTATGCCAACTGGGAACATTGGACATCTTTGACCTGCTCTTTTCCCTACCATTACAGGAACCTCATGCATAAGTGGCATGTTGGCTTCTCTCTGTATGTCCCAAGGCACATAGCTAAAACCTGAAGTGGTCCGAAATGCTTTGGCATAATCAAAGCCTTTGACCTTAACATAATGAAACTCAACTGTACTTGTATTACTTGTAATTAAACTATGTGATTTGAGTGCTTTTGTTATGAAAACAAATTTTAAGTTATTAAAATAATTTAATCTCTTAAAATGAAGAAGGAAAAAAAAAAAAAGAAAGGCAAGGGTCTTCAATAAATTTTGAAACATAGCTACTCACTTCTTCCCAGGCTCCACATTCTTTGAAGTCAGTTCATACTGACTCCTCAACTGAACATTCTTAAACTTTTTTTCTTCCCAAGCTTTGTATCATCTCATCTGTAATAAAGCAAAAGAGACCATGTTAATGATTTTAATTGAGGATCATATTTTCTGTCCTGAATCATTTTGAGATAAAGATTGCACAGTATATGGTCTTTTATCTTTTCAGAGAAACAAAGAGCTCTGTAGTTTGCTGTCAAGATAATTTAAATAAATGCCAATGAAGCTTTGAGAAGTATTAGAAACCTAGAGATCCCAAGAAAAATGGGTCATAGGAGTGTCTAAAGCGGAACACATCTGGGTGAAGTTCTCAGAAAAGTCTATTTCTGAATTGTTCTGACTACTCCAGGCCACATTTGGAGTACTCTGTCCAGTTCTGGGCTCCCCAGTACAAGAGAGACATGGACATACTGGAGACAACCCAGCAAAGAGCCACACAGATGATTAAGGGACTGAAACATCTCTAATACGAGGAAAGGCTGAGAGACAACTGGGAGTGATAAACCTGGAGAAGAGAAGGCTCAGGGAGGATCTTATCAATGTCTATAGTTACCTGAAGGAAGAGCAGAAAAAGCATGGATCCAGGGTCTTTTAGTGGTGCCCAGTGGCAGGACAACAGGTAACAGGCACAAACTGAAATACAAGAGGTTCCTCCTGAACATCAGGAAACATGTTTTCACTGTGAGAGTGACTGAGCCCTGGCACAGGTTTCCCAGAGAGATTGTGGAGTTTCCATACTGGACACACTGAAAAGTCCTCTGGACACAGTCCTGAGCAGCTGATTCTTACGTGGCCCTGTTTGAGCTGGAGGGTTTGGACCAGATAATCTCCAGAGGTCTACCTCAACCTCAAACTTTGTCTGACTTTGTGTGATCCCTTCCAAAGCCAATTTGCCATTTATAAGATTAAGAGCTACAAGTGTTTCATATGTTTTAGAGCAGTATTTTAAACCATTAGTGCCTGAATGTGAAATATGTAGCAGTGGCCTGGATGAGTGTATATTTGTTTGATTTCTGTCTCATTTCCTATACCATAAAAGACATATCAAGGTGGGGTTTCTGCTATTTCAGTTCATGACCTTGGCAAAAAAAACACGTCCTCCTTCTCTTGCTTTCTTTGGGACTTCTGTAGAGGTGGTGTCTTCTAACTTCACTGCTATTTATCTGCCTTCAGTTTTTTTTAAAAGATCTTACAACTTTTGAATATCCGTTTTCATGTAATGTTGGGCCACTGATCTCTTGTTGGCCAACTATATTCGTTGCCTTGGGTAAAGTTTCTTCTCTTAGAGCAAGACTATATCAGATTTTATTTTCTTTTAGCTTCACAAACTTTTATTTGACAAAAATATTTTTTTCCATATTCTGCAAAGTGAATCTGACTAGTGTCAGTGCTGACATAGACATATGTAACATATACAGTATGGAAATTAATCTTACTAATAGCTAAGTGAAGAAAAAATACTTTATACTAACAGAAAGTCAGATTGGTTGCAAAAAGGATAGGAATAAACAGCAAAAAAAAAGATAGATCTGAACTAATTTGGGTCATCCACTTGACTGAAGACATAAGTTATACTGGTAGGCTTAATAAAGACCCTAACAAATGCATGGATTGTAGGGAGAAAAAAAATCACCTTGGGAAGCAGGGTTAATCATAAATAATACACCAAAGCTATTTGAATAATCCTTGGCAGGAGCAAAAAGAGACTCAGAGGAGTTGAGATTATAAATTGGTTAATGCTGAGCATTAGGGGTAACATAGCTGGAACCTACATGTTCAATTGTAGGAGCCATATTTTAGGAAAGAAATTATGGAGCATGAAAGGTCTGAGGCTGAAAGATCAACATGAATCAGAGCTTCAGAGATCTTAATTATAAAAGTCACTCAGGTGTGGCCTTTGATATACAGACTCAAATAAAAGGAAATTGGAAACCATCTTCTAGATATATTTTATGGAGGTCCTTAAAGAGAGGAATTGCTGCCAGGCAGAGGTTTAAGCTAGTTAGTTACTGCTGTGGGCTAGCCATACACTGAAAAACAATTGCTTCCTCCCCATTCTCTTTGGTTTGCTACCTTGGATGGGGTTCCAAATATTTTTTAGGATCAGCTTTTAGGATTGAGTTCCTGGTGAAAAGGATGTTATTTACAGAATGATATTAAATCTTTTGTCTAATAAGCCAAGTTGACAAATTCTCTTGCCTTTCAGAAGCATAAATAGACTCAAATAAACATTGAGTGGAGAAGGAAAAATAATGTCAGAGCAGACAATTTTCCTAAAGTGCGTTGTTTGTTCAGCAGTATGGTCACCTGCTCACAAATAGCAGTGGCTAAAAACAGTGAAGAGGCATTATGCCCTTTCCAAATAATTCATCTCAACATTTGTGTCTGCCTTCAAGGGTGTTGCTGTGCTCAAAATGACTGGTGAAAAAAAAAAAAAGGCAGAAAACAAGCTCAGCTGTTGCAAAAGTTCTTCCCTCCAAAGAATTTGCAACAGAGTAAAGCATAGCAATCAAAAGCATAAAATACTGTTCTTCACTTATTAAATAAAGGACGCCACCCTTTGCAGATTCAGTATAATGGCACTACCCATACCTGCCACTGTAGCAACATTAACATGTGGGCAAAGACCATGACAAAATTTCCTTTGCAGTGTAGCACCAGGTTAAATGGTTAAATGCAGTAAACTCGTTCACTTCTGTGTGTAGTTGGATGATTAAAAACAAGTTGGCGAATAGAATTTTCATCCAAAGCAAAGCTCAATTTCTGTATTCCTTGTGAATTGTGTAATTAAAAAAGAGAATAAAGAAAAAAATTAAATGCTGAAAAGACCTTCTTTGTGGTTCCCCTATCACTGACATTCTTCCCAATGTAAATTACCTTGGAAGTCAAAACTGAATATTCATATACCCCTAGAAAACATATCACAAGTCTTTCTATCAGGACTCTGAAGCCAGGATACTTCCTTTAACCTGTTTACTTCATCTGTATTTCATGACAGCATATGTACTCAAAATGCATTTGGTCCACTCAACTCAACAGTTAATCTCCTCACTCAGGCAAGGTTTGTCCTTCATGTGAAACAAAGGGAGAAGACAAACCCTTATTGTTTTCTTCTCAGCTGATTACTTAAAATTATTTTGGGTGTGGATGAAAAACAAACTTTCTGTGTGTACCTGTGAAAGAACTGGAGTATACAAGAATAAGTCAGTGTTATTTCTTTCATTGAAAAGTGTGGAGAAACAAATATCCTGACACTGTAACTGACTCATGAAGAGAGGAGAGAGTGGATTATTTGAAAGTGTCATGTCTGAGGAAGAAGATTGCAGCTACTGCAGTTCACATCATGGTTGCCTACTGCAATTGGGCATAATAAGAGGAAACAATTAATTTTTGTGTGACTATGTCATTTAATCTCCAGCTTAGTCCTGTTAAAACCTGTCTCTTGTCTGCTTCACTGTTAAGCCATCTACCAACGTAGCCTAATCCTGCCATCTTGAAATCTCTGAAGAGCATTGCCAGGGAAGTGATGAGTCATGTTTTCTCTAGGAAATAACCAAGAAAATGTCTTCTTTTGGGCTTACTCATTTACTTGGAATCTGACACTGAAAAAACACTGGAGACTTTATGTATGAATGAAAGATATGACAAAAAAAGAAGGAAACCAAACCAAATACTAGTTGCATCCCTTTGATCTTGTTCATTTTGAAAGGCTTTATATGTTTTTATGAATTGAAACCCCAAACATCTTATAAACAACTTATAAACAGAGAAAGCGAGAGAAAAATAAAGTGTTTCTGAGTCTCAAAGAAGTTCCTCAGAGATCCGTTACAGAGGAGCTGATCCCTGACTTTCTTCACCAAAGACCTGATCCAATAAATAGTATATACAAGATCCTCAATTTAGGAAGAAAGGAAGGAAAAGCCTAATCTGTGTAGCAGAGACCTTTCCAGCTTGTTACTTCTAATGGAGATGTCAAAGTAGAGGAAGACAGTAACACAATGGGGCAGAAGAAGAAACAGTCAGTGTGTTCAGTCCTTGTTTCTATCACACACTTCTTGTGTGGTTCTGGGCAAGTTAATTTCCTTGTCTTTGCTTCAGATTCCCATCTATAAAATGAGAATGGAAAAAATGAGCAATTAATCCACTTTTAAGGACCGTAGAATTTTGGCCAGTCGCTCATACTCTGACTTGCTAGACCCCATCACAACTGCCTTTGATTGCTATGCTAAGATATCATATAATGAAACAGAAAGGAAACATATTTAATAAAGAACATAAATACCCCTCCTGACATCTTGGTAATGTTTTAAAATGCTATCATTTTGAAGTAGTTTGAAAATATTCGTGTTTAGGAGGCTTCTAACCAGCTGAGCCTGTTTCCATGCATGCACATGATAATATATACAAGCAAGAAACTGAATAGCAGAGTGATGAAAAATAGGCAAGAAAGGCTGTATAGAAAGCTGTATGCGGGAAGCAGCAATTATAAACTGAATATATGTGCCTAACACTATCCATTTTAAACACAGAAATGTACCATTAACTAGTTATTGATCATGAGCCATAATTTCTATGCCTAAATTCTAATAAGAATATATTATAAATAAAGATATTAAAATTACATAAGATGAACTACTACTACTTTCTTGTAGAAAGGCAATTTAAGTATTTTTGAATATGCTATTAATATTTCCATTAGTCCATGTTGGAGCAAAGGTAATACAATAATGAAACTTTCTTTTTTTTTCTTTTTTTTTTTTTTCCTGCAATGCAGCAGGATTTAATGAATTGAATGAATTTGTATCTAAGCCCATCTGAGGAAACTGGATTTTGTTCCTGTCTAGTAAAAAATACGAAAGAAAATTACTCAAATACATAAGGTTAGGAGGCTGCATTTTCTGGGGTTAGCATCCGCTCTCCACGTCTTCCACGTCTGGCCCTACTGCATTCATATTTTACTTTCCTGTAAAAGTGTACAAAAAGTATAAAGTGCCCTTATTGCACATATGATTTTTTTGCTATTTTGTAGTTGTTCTCAAATTCTGACCTGCAAAATGCCTCAGTGAGCTTGGTCTCTTCTTTACAGTTGAACAGGATAGTGTGCTGAATGTTCAACTTTATGTCTTCGCAGTTGAGATGATAGCACTTCTGCATTACTGTAGAAATGGACTTTTGAGATTTTCTACCCCTGAAGTGTATGGACTCCAGATACCATTTCCTTCCTTTCACTCTCCACAGAACAGCAGTGTCAATAATCAGCTGCCTATGATTTATAAATTCCCCATTCCATCTCCACAACTGCAGAATAGTTTTGACTTTGAACATAGTGGTACCCATTCATTCATAATCAGAGAACTAGTATTTATAAACTTAAATAACATAGCAATCTTAAGTAAGGTTCATTGGGACTTGGTAATTTTTAGACTTTGTAGAAAAAAATCTCCCTCCGCTCAGCAAAAACAACTCGATGCCAAATAAATATTTATTTGGTAGTAAAAGTTCTCAACATAGGTACAGATGGTACATAGAGAAGTTTTGGGTCACCAGGGAAATTTCTCTACTGTGAGAAATGTGGAGTGTCTTGGTGTGAAATCTTTCCAATTCACCATGGATGGCTGGCACTACATTACCCTAGCCAGCTAAACTGGTCCCATGCTTGCTTTCCATTTCCTGGAGCTGCAGAACCCACTTTGTATCATTCCCTTGTTTCTCTGCAGTCTTGGAAAAGAGACTTCCTTTCTGTCAGGCCTGGATCGTTGTGACATTATTCAGGTTTTGTACAACATACTGCGGGGGAACAAGCCCACAATTCATTCTTCTTCCACACCAACTTTAGATTTATAGTTAATGAACAATTTAAGTTACCGTTTTTTGCACTTAATTTTTCCCCTGTGAAATTGCCCCATACATACAAAATCTCGTACAAAGAATTCCTTTCATGTTGAAAATCCATGTAACTTCCTACAGATTGCTTTTCTGTCTATGCGTGTCTTTTAATATCAGTATTCTCTTAGGTAAAATACAATGATTGTCATTTGATATCGCTTTGCTAGGGTTAGGGGGAATCCTAAATGATCTATTCTTTGATCCTGTGGCAAAAAAAAGGTTGTAGGATTTATCAGTTTTGCTCTCCCTATATTATAGTTACTCTACTCATTTTCTCCTCCGCCATGTACCTCATTATAATTCTTCCTCTTGGGCCTTATCAGTATTTCTTCAGATCCTTTTTGTGCCTCTTTTTGCTTCCAGTATTAATTTTCATGGCTGTGCTATGCTAAATTTTCTGCTTCTTATATTTATTCACCTCCACTTCTCCTCCTTTCTCTCTTCAGCAGGAAGACATGGACACTATTTCTCTACATGAAAATTTGCTTTCCTTATAGACAAACTTGTCTCTGGTGAAATATGAACATGGCTTTTCTCTTTGTTAAACACACCCATAGTATCTTTTTAACTCACTTGTGCATACAAGCTGGAATGCCAATTCTGATGTTTAATTTAGGCCACACATTAGATTT
Organism: Gallinago undulata; assembly: GCA_026546715.1. Classification (NCBI taxonomy): domain Eukaryota; kingdom Metazoa; phylum Chordata; class Aves; order Charadriiformes; family Scolopacidae; genus Gallinago; species Gallinago undulata. Next base: position 30,904,642 of record JAOTQQ010000019.1, read on the forward strand.
CAGTTTTGAAGTTCAAATCGTAACATTATCTCTCAAGTATTCCTTTCCTCTCTCTAATTCAGTTTGGATTTTACTAACTTTCTGGATCCTGAGTGTTAGTTTTCTTCAGCTTTTGGGTGGGGAAACTCCAGGTTTATTGGGCCAAGCAATGTTTGTCCCACAAAATATTGCAGGACTGTAAGGAGCCAGCTACACATTTCACATGATAAGTAAGAGTGTTGTGTTTCCTGATGCTGGGCATAAATAAGAATCAGTTACAAAATCTAGTCTGAAAAGCAAAGCTATGGTATAGCACCTGCAGGGTGCAAACGTTAGGTCTTCAACTAAGGTTCATTTGCAGTGTTAAGATTATATTAGTAGAGCTGGAATTATCTTGAAAATATAGCAAATATATTTACCTTAACAAATGAGATCTGTATGCTAAATGCCTATATGACTGTGTAAAATTCAAAAGGAGCAGAAGGAAAACTTTCGCTGCTTCTTTGTATCGAGTATGTCCTGTGCTTATGTTGCAAAGCCACATCTTCATTGTGCTGATAAATGGACAGGAAGAGGACAGAAGAGAACTGAGCAACTGCATTGATGGTTTCCACTGGGATAGACCTACATAGAGTTCATAGGACCAGCTACTTTTGGAAGAAGAGGGTGACTCTATGAGTCACTCTTATCCATCCTAGATGCTCCAAATTAGACAATTAGCTCATGTTGTGGTCCTAAATGGCCAACATTGGCTCACTTTCTACCAGAGCATTTCAGAGTTTGATTTGATAATTGTCAATTATCCATCACTGAACTCAAATCTTGTCATGGAATAGGGAACCTTCTCAGAACAGGACAGATTGGTCTGATTATATTATAAAGCTAGTGCAGAGATACAACTTCTGAACTCAGTCTGCCTTGTGTTCGGTCATCCCAGGCAGGGCAGGCAGGGCAGCTCTGAACCACCTTTGTTTCCCCCTATACTTCTATAAACCCTAAAAAAGGCTGTGTATGTCAAAGACTGTCCCTGTTATTTCTAAAGATCCTAAAATCTTTATTTAGCTGTTTATCTCCTGCTTACTGCTCAGGAAGACAAGCTGCTTGACTAGTCATGAAAAGGCAAGTTCTGTTTCTTTTTAATACTGATACACATATCTCAATTTAAGCATAATGATGTACAATTTAGCAAAATTATATTCTTGTTGTGAGATATTTTTCCTTGCTAACTCATTTAATGTCAAAACCAGCCACTTAAGATATATTTTTTAGCATAACAGGTATAACAACATCACCCTTTATTATGACATGACATTTCATAGCTTCGTATTACCTTTTATAATATTGTGGCAGTGCATGTGCTAAAGCCACAATATTGAACTGTAGGAACTCTTGATCTAAATGTAAGTGCACAGAAGTTTATGGTAAGGACTTTTAAAATATCTCTAAGTTAACCGCTTTGAAACATACAAAACACCCTCCCTCAAACTCATTTAAAATTCTTTAAAGAAATTTACTTTTTTCACAAACTTTCAGGTTCTACAAACACCCCAAAAGCAAAGAAACACTTCAACCAAATAATCCATAAAACATGGTGGCTACCATAGCTTGTTTAACTCCCTATCTGAACACACAGAAGGTAGCTTCCCAAGAAGAAGTCTATTTAGGAATTTAATTCAATAGTTTGTGCTCCTGTCCCCTGTGGTCAAAGTCAGAAAGTATGACCCTTTGCTCCAGAGAGCAGCTGGCAAGTGACACCTGAGGCACCTGAACCCTTTCTTCTGCTGTATGAATTGTTTCTTTTTGGAACAGGGGTCTCAAGTAGAGGACTTCTAGCCCAAGGTCATATGTTACACCTCCATTTTTAAAAAAAGAAGTCAATTATCTACAGTTGTAGTCTTGGGCACTTTTATCACACTATAATAAGCTGGAACCTTTTCTTTAAATGACTTGAATAAGAGTTTTAATGAGAAGACAATGCAGGGTATGTAGTTCTTATCATAAGTGACCAAGCACCTGAAAAAACATCCTTTTTAAAAAAAGTGTAAATCCAGTTTGAATGTATCATGTCAACACAGAACCTTCAAGATAGAAGTGATGTCATTAACAAAAGCAGTTTCTAATGTTATGATATTATACTATTGGACATGAGGCTCAGAGACATTCCTTGGTAGCCTTAAGGATTGCTGCAGACACTGTCATTCCCAAGTAGTGATCCTTGTGATTAAGAGAGGGTGTTATTCAGCCTCCAAAGGCTATGAGGGATTACCATGCAGAATATACTGGCAGAAGAGTTAGCTGTGAAGCATGAAAGAAAATCACTTTGGCAACAGGGTACTAGGGCTTAGAAGGGAAGGAGGCAAGCTTTCTGTACAGCTCTTACAGGACATATCTATGTAAAGGTCATCTACTCACACTGAATCAGTATAGAGAATATTTTCTTAAAGATCTTCATCTTTATGCATTTCAAAAAGCCCTCTTATGCCCCCTGAATCTTTACTATACAAGCTACCACTGCTGTGAGTAACTGTGACCTGTTGACTGAAATATGTGCATGAACTTGTGAACGTGAATAATCTTGTCAAAGCATATGCCTAGGTCTTTTCTGTTTGAAGAATCTGCGTATTTTAGGACTCAAGGATATGTAGCTTGTACTCATACACTCTTCAGCTACATATTTTGAACAATGTGATAAGTTCTTTCAAAATTGACTATGCAATTCTTGCAAATATGTATTTTCCTGTGGTTCATAAGTCTGACACAATCCTTGCAGCAGGTCTATAAAAGGGGAGTTGAAGATAAATCTGAGAGATTGTCAGCAATGCTGCTGGGCATTGGTGTGTGCCTCACCAGCTGAGCTGGAATGCAAATAGCTTTCATGGCAGGGAGAAGAATCAAGGGGGATATCAGAGTGTGTTGAAGGATCACTCTTTTGTTTTCAGCAACTTTTCAGAGCTTCCAGTTAGTTTTAACTTATGCACTGGGGCTAAACCAAGACTTTTACATTTTTTTTCCTATATAGTGCTGCACTGAAAAGTTTATCCTTTGACAGAAAAAGGGTTATGGTTTTTATTTTGATGGTCTGTTACTCTTCCTTTGTTTAGCTGAAAACTGTGTTGAAATCAATATACCTCTGTAAAATGTTCCAGCTTCTGTGAAATACTTATTTTAATGAAAATGTGTTTAGCTGTAAATGTTCCAATGAGCTCTAATGAGAACCACATAAAACATTTCTGAACCAGGGAGACCATTAGGTTCCTCTGAGCTAGATGATCTTTCTTTTATTTTTACATTCATGTTTCTGAGATTTGGCATTAGCTGTATTTTCTCCCACAGTGAGACTTTAAGTGACACGTTTTAGCCTAGCTTTTGCTCCCTAAATACAGGATTCTTATTTTCTCTATTTTGGTGTGTAGAAGCTTTATTTGCCTGGAGGTTTTCTTTTCAGTGTGTGTGCTGCTTTTGCTTCTTTCTTGATAGCTTTGACATCTTGGCTGCTGAATTTGCCTTGCTTCTTGTAGTAAGACAGAAATTAATTAATCTACTTTCCTAATTGCACAATCAAAATAAATGACATCCACAAATTAGAAGGCACAGAAATTGCATGTGCATTTTGGATGCCTAGATAATGTCCACCAATAAATTATTTTCATATAAATTGCATGCTTAATTAATTGCTTTAAAATGTCCACAAATTTTTGTGCAAATATATCTATGCTTGCAATTCATAAAATAGGAAGACAAATTAAATTGCCCTTCCACATATGAAAATGTCTCCTTTGGTGTATTCTGGCTGTGCTTGGTCATCTGCTTATGCCCTAGTAAGGGTGATAAATTTGGATGAGATCCTTATACTCTGAATTGCCACTGGGAATCCAACAGATTCCATTTTCTCCTGAATTACTGACGTGAGGTTGTGTTGTTTGGTTAACTTGAACACATTGTAATATGACTGATACATAAATATCTTTTGGCTTTGAAGAAAAAGTGTCTCAACAAGAAGTAAAGAATAAAATATATAGGCTACTATTTGTGGATTTTGATTTGACTGCATGTTTGGGTAAGTCAGTGATTTGAATTATTCATTTGCAGTTAAACTGTAGAACAATGTAATCTAGAAATATCCTTAAACCAAGATTACACATTAATCTGTCCCAATGGATAGAATTTTTTTATAAGAATGACCATGAAGAAAATGTTCTATCTTTTTAATTAAAAATAAATAAATAAAACCACTATGTCAACTGAAATAAAATCTTCTGCTGACATAGTCATCTGGCTTTGATTTTGTTTCCTGAGAGGAGTGGAAACAAAGCTACAACGCATTTTGGAATGATGAATTTTTCTTGTAACTCCAAATTGCCCTTTGTGTTGTTGGTTGGTGTTTTTTTTCTGTTGGTTTTTTGTTGTTTTTTTTTTGTTGTTGTTGTTTGTTTTTGTAAATAAAAGGAACTGAAGGACAACAGTAATTCAGTAATTCAGCTGTTCTACAGAGATAAGTAAAACTTCCAGACTACTTAAATTTCTGGGTTTACTGGGGGGTCTTTAGGTTTAGAAAATGGAAGAATATGTCTCAAGATGTTACACTTAAATTGTCTTACCTTTCTGGATAATGTCTATAACTCTTACTGTAAAGCATTGTTTTCTCAGCTCAGAAAGGGAAACACAGTCTGCACTGTTTATTTAGGAGTAAGGTCTAAAAAGATGAGGCATTTTAGGTTATATAGACATACAGAACATGGAATACATCTTGAGATTTTCAAGTGACTTCTTTCCCATGCCCTCTATATTCTTTTTCCATACCACTACTCATGTATCTCACTAAACAGGAAAAGATCAGCTTACAAATTTCTGCTAAAACAACAGAAGCTTTTTTTGCAGCTTGACTGGCTCCTTCCATATCTATTGCTTCTGCAGCTGCAGCTGAACAAGCAGCTGATCCCTTCACATGCTCTTCTGTTGAAGCTGCCCCTCAAGCCTTGCTAGCGGCTCAGGTGGCTGCACAGATCCTTAGCATGTCAGAAGTGGGCTTATAGATGTAGGCCCTTCTGAAATAGTCACACAAGATCACCAGAATCCCACATGAAACAGAGTGTTCTGAGGACAATGGACTGGTAGGCTTTGGTCACAGAAATGTGTTCTGCAGCCATGCAAGGGCTAGCAAAGGGAAAGGGTAGAAAGGTATAAACAGTGGAGAAATTAGGCTGTAGGTATGACTTTGCTCTGTTTTAATCCTGGCAAAGACCTTTCTTTATTTCTGGTCTCAATGGAAGTGGCTGACAGTTGGGACAACCTCTTATGTTGTAACTTAGCTTACGAGCAGCCCGATCTGTGGAGATTTGTGGCTAGAATGCCTCTGGGTTTTGAGCTGTAAACTATGAAGTCTTACAGCTTGCAGTCCCTTATTTAAGAAGTCTTCTACTCCAAAACATACAAACCACATATTTAAAATGAAATTTGTAAAATGAAACTACGGATAAAAATTGAGAATAAATTTTCCTTGACTTTATATTATCAAATTAATGTTACATTAGATCACAGAATCCCTCTTCTAAATCCAGAAGAAATCTTGTTCATGTGCTTGGAAAAGGTTCTGACATGTCAAGTGAAGTATGGTAAGTGGGAACAACCTGAAGCCACTTCACGAAAGGATTCTTGATTTAAACTAAGATGCTGACAGAGATGGACTATTAGTTACTCACCATTGGTATCAACGCCTAGTGCATTCATTGCCAGCTGAATATCTGAGACAAGTAATTCCCACTTTGAGACTACTCATTAGAGACAAGTTAAGAAATCTTAAATGCCTGGCTGCTAGGTAATAGCCATTCCAACCCCCAGCCCCCTATTTTCCTTTAACCCCAACATTAGATTGGATTTATACATTCCAGTGTAATTTAAAAGAAGACTGCTTTTTACCTTTGAGGTTATAATGACAAATGTAAGTGAAGATAACAACTTCTTTGGCTTAATCATGCACATCCTAACCCACAAAATTGAGTGCATGTGAGGTATTATAATCAAGGTTATTTAACTTCCAGCTTTTCTAGGAATTTAAGGAGCTACCCTCAGACAATGTCAAGAGTTTTCTGTGCTACTGTTTCTTTGTACACCCATGGCTAAGCACTTGCTGGAATTAAACACACTTACAAACCTCCTAGGTACAATTTCTTCCTTACATGATAAAAAACCAGAAACAAAACTATTCCTTGAATTTGATACTTTTGGGGGTGATAAATGTGATTTTTAAGGCTTTATTCATCTCCAGAAAGTCAGTACTGGTTTGAAAAACTGAATTAGGGGGTTTCATTTAAGGTAATACTGTACCACAGGTGTTTGTGGCCAGGAGCTGCTTACTTCTAATGACAAAGTTAAGATGTTGCATTTTGCTGGATACTTTCAGACTAGCCCCTAAAAAGGAGATGAGGAGATGTGCAGACCTTCGTGACAGGCTTGCTGATACTTGTTGGCTCAGCAGTGACACTCCCTGCAGCACTAAGCAGAAAAGGCAGCAGTAAAGGCTACTTGCTCTGCCTTCAGTTTTGAGGACAATGATCTTATTGATTACTGCTCCTTGGACCTTGACACCCTTTGTAAAATGTACTGAGCAGGTTGATGTGTTTGGCTAGTAAACACCATTTCATCATCTTCTCAGGTGGGTTCTGCAGTGTCTGCAGTGGTCCATGTTGCCACAGCTGTGCTGCAGGCAGTACCTAAGCTCTCTCCACTTTACTTTGCCTGCCACTGCCTCAGTGTTTGTGATGAAGATGCAGCCTGGCAGTTCACAGCCGAATTTCTCCCCTACCATAGTGCAGGTATAGCACTGGTGAAATGACTCTTTACTTGAGGAAAAATCCTGACTATTTAGCAGCTGTCAGTGGTTTTTAATGACAGTGTTTATTTTTATTTTTTTTTAGAGGTATCACCACATCTAATGCTATAGATACAAGAGGGAATCACAATAAAGAATGTGTCGTTAAATGCCTGTGTTTTTACTTTCCTAAAGAGGGAAAAAAATACATCTGCATTTTGTTTACCCAGTTAATAAGGTTACACAGGCTTCAGTTGTAAACAATTGGCAACAAGAAAGTTGTCTCTTTTGCTTTGTTTTTTCCATGCATTAACAATGTTTTCAAATTAGCCCCAATTAAACCCATAAAACCCCAAACCTCTGTAACTCTGTTTCTAAAGTAATTCTAAGTATATTTTAAGAATGATTCTGCTAGGGTGAGCATTTATGGGAGGAGTCCTTCTTTGCCAGAAGCTTTGACAACAAGGACCAGTTGTTCTCTCATTCCCCTTTGTCGCAATCTGTTGTAAGTCAGAGGTTTAAAGTAATCTTGGAACAATGTAGGAGTGTTGACTTTCAGACTAAACTTATAGTTTGCTTTTAATAATGCAGTTATTCAGATAACAATTTAAGACTCCCATTACAAATAGAATGAGAAATTTGCATAGCCGCATACAGGCAAAAATATTACTGTAGCCTTGAGCCTGAAAATATGTATACCCATCTGAGATATTATGTTATTTTGACTTCAGTGGGACTAGGCACTTACTCAGCACTGAATGTGTTGCATAAATGTTGCCAAATACAGATATCTATTTTCTTTTCTAGAAAAGCAGAAGAATCTGCAAGGTAGAAAAAAATGAGAGGAGGAGGACAGGGAAATCAGCTAGTTTGGAAAGACTTGTCTGGCACTACAGGTAAGCCTGCTACATAATCCTCTTCATTAAATGGTCAACAGCCATTTCAAAGTGGTTAAGTAGCCTTTTCCCACCATTTTAGAGAGCTGTTTTTCATTGCTCTCATGGATAGAAATCCTTTTCAAAAGACTATCTAAATATTTGACCTCCTTGAGGTCAAACTAGCAGATCTGCTGTTGCCTGATTTTTCTGTCCATTCTAAATTCTGCTCTCTTTTTTAAAATTTATATTTAATTTTCTTTACATTGGAGTAGGAGGAGGAAGGGAGGTTGCAAAGATTTAACAAAGGTTTTAAATAAAATCACTTTATTCCGATACAGTAGTGACTCATACTACCTCAGCATCTTCAAAAGCTACAGCAGAAGTGCTGTGAGACACCTCCTTATTTACTCCCTTCTTAAAGCTGTTGTCCATGAGTGAGTTTGCCGTCCTTCTGAACCTGTTGTTGTACCTGTCTCTGCCGCGTTCTTTGGCTACAAGTTCCAGAGGTTCAGAGACTTGAAAGAAGAGGTAGTACTAACACAAAACTGCTAGAAAATAGAAATTTTCCTGGAAATAGAAGGAAAATGTTTCTGAGACACACTTATATGGAAACTAGATTCTTTTAAGTTTTTCAGGAATTTCTAGGGAACTTGCTTTCTCATTTTATCCTGGCCCATGCAGCTGCTTCATCATCAGTTCTAATTACATGCATAAACAAATTAAACATGTGGTGAACACTGAGGCTCTTTGGTTGGGAATTCTTGTTAAGAATTTCTGTTATCACTGTGTTGATAACCTGAAAAGGTTATAAAAACAGGTCAGAATTGACTTTTTGTGCTCCTTTTTGTAAGGATATAATGTTACAGTAGCATGAAATGTCAGAAAGGGAAAGAGGCCTATTATGAGATACTGAGAATTCCCTCCTTCCTTTCTTTTTGCTTCTTCTCTTTTGACTCCAGATATATCCTTAAATGGATGATAACAATTTTTAGGAGTCACCAGGAGTATTAAGAGAAAGATGCAACATGAAAATTGTAACAGAAACAAAGTGTAAAAGGACTTCAGCCAAAATACATTTTCTTTTCATTATTATCTCTTCTGAATTTAGTGAGAATCAATTTTACACAGATTTGGAAGGAAGAGTAAAAGGGTGGCCTGAAGACACAAAAAGAAAGGAGGGAATTTATTTATATAGTAATATGAATTATGTTTATATTGATGTTTTCTGAGTTTGTTGTAAAAATGCCTAAGAACTGGAAGGCTTTTGATCAAATCAAACATTACAGGGAGTTCAAGGAAAATAATTTTAATTTATTTTTCATTTTTACCAGGGAAAAAATAAGAATATTAACCAAAGTTCCAGGTTTCTTTTTTTTTAAGCCTATGCCACAGCCACAAACTGATGTATCTAGAACTCAGAGAATGCAAAAATAAAAGGAAATTATGTCATAGCAATTTGAGACCTTCAATGAAACAAGGCAGCCCACTCTGAGCCCTGGGCCATGGGGGCAGGTAGGGGTTACTAGGTCTGTGTCTTGACAAGTCAAAGTAGTTTTAGAGTTGCCTATGCTGAGTGCAGATCTGATTTGCTTAACAATGAAAAATGGCTTCGGGGAAAAATAGCCTCAAGAATGCTTATTTTTCTAAAAAGTCTGGAAGAAATTAAAATTTGGGAATGTTGGTGAGTGGAGATGAAGTCCTAGAGGGACTTCTCAAAGACAAGTTTAAAAAGATGCCTAGACTGTTTCTGTGACAGACAAAAAAAAACCCAAACCAAAGATCTTTTACTTTTCAGACTTTCCACTGTAGACTTTACCTTACACTCATTAGTGATATACTTATCTTACACTTATTAGTGATACAACTGTATCTTCACAGAAGATTGAATACCTGTTTTTAACCTTAAATTTAGCTTTCAAGGTAAAACTTCCATTTTCTGGGAACTTCTCATGGGTTTGGTTAATGCATCTGTCAGTCTCACACTCCCTTCTCTGCTAGCTAGCTCTCCACCATTTTCTTGTTAAGATGACACTGTATTCAGATGTCAGTGGATTTGAAAAAGAAAAAACTGAAGACGACTGTATCACATGAAAAAAATGGAATTTCATTAAAACATGTGTGAAAAAAACTGAGGAAAATGTGTATGTGATCGAAGTGTTATAAAAAATACTCCATTCTGGACAAGCAGAACTATTAGTAATTCACATTAGAAGGCATTTTTCTGGCTGTTGCTTTGTTTTGTTTCATTTTGGTTAATGCCTTCCTTCAAGACAAGTATCAAAGATGTCTCTCCTGTACTTGCAGTATTTCTTTCTTACAGAAGTATTATGGTTAAAGTCTGCTTTGTTAAGTTACTACTCAACACTGAAAAAACCCTTGCAAGCCTTTTCTAAATCAGATAAGATGTCTTCATCCCGTAGGTCTCTCAGTCACTGGCAAAAGTAATGTTTTTTTGTCTGAGCTCATTTGGAAATGTGCTTAGTTTTTTTTCCAATTTATTTTATTTTCCTTCTGAATATAATTTAGAAGTGATTCTTTTCTTCTTGTGGTGTTTGATGTTTGCATTTGAACTTTTACTGTCTCATCATCCCCATAAATTAGTTTTGTGGTCTTGCTTTCCTTCAATCTATTTCTCAAAAGCTAATTTTTTCCATAAAAAAAGTTGTAGGTGATTGATTAATCCGTCTAATGACTGTAGATAGTTTAAAATGGTGAAGTAAATTGCTTTTCTTAATTTGGAGGAGGGTATGAGAAATGGAAGGAAGAAAAAAAAAAAGATCCCAGTTAATTATTTTGAAATCTATTTTGACACCAAATTGTCAATTTGTGTGATTAAATCCATGCTTTCCAAAGCCTGGACATTGTGCAGTCTTTGTACATTGGGCCTGGGGCACTGATGCATTTGTGCATCAGTTTGTGCATTGGGCCTGGGGCATGGAGTATTAGTAATAGCTACTAAGCATTTTAAAAGCTTCTGAGAAGACACACTAAAAGGATTTTTATGAAGACCTCATCCAAAAAAGAAGTATATTTAATAGTATTTCAAAATTGTTACAGTCATATACAAACAACTAGTCACAGTTGTAACTTGTAGAATAATTTTTTAGTGGGGAGGAATGAAAATACCTGATAACTTGCATTGATTAAGACATAATCTACAATCCAATTTTATTTGTACTTTTGTAAAAAGAAGAATAATTGTTTACTTTGCTCTAGAGGAGATATGCTTGGATAGCTAAGGTTTGCCTTTTGACTTACAAACCCTAATGAAAGACATGCTACCTGAAAGCTGATACTGCTTCCAAGAGAAACCCTGCAGTATTTTGAGAAAATAATGTAGGCTTTAATGAGCTAACGTGCTCTCTGAACTAAAAAATTGAAAGAGAATTAAGAGATGGCAATCACAGACATTGAAAAGGCAGATGTTTGAGAAGATCAGAGGTAATAAGCTTATCTCAACAATTATTCTTAAAATAATCAAAGTAGAGACAGTTCCTTGTTCTGTAACATGCTGACCCAGATCTTCAACTGCCATCAATTGTTTTAGCCTGGATAGTTTCAAGGAGCTTCCCTCAAAGCTTAGCTGAGATTTAGCACAACTGGCTGGGCTCCAAGCACTTATTTGCATCCCATTTTATTATGGTATATTATTATAGACAACGCAATCACAAAGATGACTTTCATGTGTAGAAATCATACGGTCAAGTAACATAGGAGACAATCAAATATGCCCCACCTGGGTCAAATCAGCAGCAACTTGGAACTGCTTAGCTGCAACTTCTATGCTCTCTTCTGAAAACACAGCAGTGAAAGAATTAAGGTGTTTCAGAATGGTACATGCTCTATGCAACAGCATCTTGTGACAAACATGCTACCCTCTTCTGCCAGCCTATGTGCTGAATAACATAGCTTGTGTAAACTACTACCGATCTGTTGTACCTACATTACAAAACAGATTGCTTTAACTGCTGCCAGTTTGTTACGCTGAAAATCTTTTTATGGGAAAAAAGCACACACCTCACACACAAAACCAATAATCCATTGTTAGTCTAATTAAAATCTTAACAGTTTAATTGAAGAATTTTAGTAGTTCAGTTGCACTGATAATAACATGATACCAATGTTTACAGATCAGAGCAAATACAGTTAAAATGGTATAAGCACAAACTGCCTAAAGTCTACCCTTTTTTCTGGTGATGTGGAGGGCCTTGCACTAACCCTTTGGGTGGTATCTTCACTCAAAGAACTGTGGAGTATGGCCTATCACCAGCATACTCAGCCATTTTCAGGGAGAAAGATGAGTTTATGCTAATGGTTTCTTTCTTTCCCACCCAGTGGCCAATTTTTTTGTGCTTGGCAACATGATCTGCACCTTGCTCTTTCTTCACTGGAATGCAAGTCCATGTTAAACTATATAAAGCGTGTTTTTCTCTTGTTTGGATGCTTGTTCTGTATTCTCTTTACTTCCGCCAAGACAGGTTTTACCCATCTCCCAGGGTTGTACTCCTTCAGTAACCAGGAATTACTGGTTAGCTGCCTGTAGCCCAGAGTCTCTGGTATTGCTCTCTGCTTGAAGGCCCCTGTTGCCGTCTGATTCCTCTGATTATCCATTCTGCATTTCTTTCTATGTCATAGCTACCTCATTCCACATAGACTAACTACTTGTTAATTCTGCTTTTAGCTACTAAATGTATATCTCTGCAGAGTGATAACTATTTTAATACAGTTTACTTTCGAAGCTGAACAAAACATAAAACAATAATTACCCGGTCTTTAAACAATTGCGGTTACTGTTAAACTGAAACAGATCTCCAGAGAGGCCAAGTGAAATTCAGAGAAACCTTGTCAGGTACTGAGCCCAAAATTGTCAGTTTATGGCAAAACCTATGGACTGTTATGGGTCGTAGCAACACATTATGGGGTTACATGGCTACAAAGTTTTACCCTGTATAATGTGTAATCAACAGAATGATAAATTTCTGATTCTTTTATTTTTTTTTTTTTCAGCAGCTATACCCACATTGCTGAAATATCTTCCCGAATATGTATACATTCTCATGTGCTGGCATCAATGTTTTCTGCAAGTGTGAAGCGTCTTGCATTAACCCCATTCAACTCTGAAGATATTTAGCTTAAGAATGGTACATGCTCTATGCAACAGTTGCATTTACCACCAAGAACACGTTATAACAGATACCTTTGCACTGAGGTTAAGGAGGTACTTTTGGGCATACTGTTAGAGACCTCAGTCAGTAATCCAAACATCTTTGTGTTGGCTGTTCTATTTAGTATGGTGAAAGTACATTGCTTTGCCTAAACAGTTTATAATCCATATGTTATGATTTGAGAGTCCCACTGAAACTTTCTTTGATTTTGGTGGTGAATAGCTATCTTCTCTAAAGCCTCCATTCAGTACCTAAGGTCAGTTTTTGTGCAATTAGGCTGACTTCAACTTTACACCTCTGTGAATACGTAACTACAGCTGCATCCTTTCTAGCAGCCGATCCTGTTAATGTGAACATGTTCATATGGTTAAGATTAATGAGTCAATTATTTTTATACAAGCTATCTGTCGCGAAGGCTGTTTTCCTTGACTTGATTATTTTAATTTAAAAAAAAAGCATTCAATTCTCTTTCTTATTGATGTTCTTGTGTTAATCAGGAACAATTATTACTAAGACTTTGGTGGACGGTTGCTTCCAAGCTCCTTAACTGAAAATGCAACACTTAAACTGGAACAGAGAGTTGGACAAAACTAATTTTTTTTACTGAGACTTCTAAGCAAATTCTGCTTGTTTTCACTGTGGGAAAGATGGATTGTTACTTAAAGTATGGACATATCCAAATCAATGCTTATGATCTCAAAATGAATTACTCTGTATTTATCTGGAGCAAGTATTAGCAGTTACACTTCATACTTACATAGAATCATAGAATCGTCCAGGCTGGAACAGACCTCCAATGGTCATCTATTCCCACCCCCCCGCAGTCAGCAGGGACACCCCCAACCAGACAAGGTTGCCCAGGGCCTCGTCAAGCCTCACCTTGAATGTCTCCAGGGATGGGGTCTCAACCACCTCCCTGGGCAACCCATTCCAGTGCTCCACCACCCTCATGGTAAAGAACTTTTTCCTAATATCCAATC
>JAOTQQ010000019.1:30922204-30970907 GCA_026546715.1 Gallinago undulata
CCTTCCTTCCTTCCTTCCTTCCTTCCTTCCTTCCTTCCTTCCTTCCTTCCTTCCTTCCTTCCTTCCTTCCTTTCCTCTTTCCCCTCTCTCTCTCTCTAATTCATTTTCCTTCCTATCCCTTCCCTTCCCCTCTTTTTAAAATCCTGTTACACATGAATAAGGATGTAAGAGCCTGAATAGAAAACATAAACACTTTTATTTTAATTATGATCTGCCTGGATCATGGACATTGAATCAAAGGATCACATTCTCACTTTGTATCTATCAAATGAGATCAATTAAACAATAGCATTTTAATTTAATTATGTTACTATATTTTGTTTATTATTAGTGTTACTGTTAGGAGGCCCTCAAAGGAATACACTCACTGGAAAATTGTATATATAAACTAATGTTGTGCTTAACTTCTTTTATGTGTGAATGGTTTAACTAGAACCAGCTGATGCCAGTGTAAGATAATATTTTCTCTTTCCACTTAAAAAAAAAAAGGCCAAATCTAACAGTTATTTAGTCAACACATATTCTTAAACTGTGTAATCTGTATATAGACTGCTTATTCCAGGAAAAACATATGAATAGAGGCGGGCTAAAGGCTTGCATCTGGACAAACCTATGCTACTTCTTTTCAGATAAACCATTTGGGGTTTTTTAGATTTTTTGTTGGAAGCTATATGTCAGTGCAAAACATATAATCAGCTCAGTGGAGTTCAGTTGCTGCCCTTTCATGCTTCATGCTTTGTTTTCTTTTTTTTCTTCTTCTTTTTTTTTTTTTTTTTTCCCTCCATCTCAGGAGTGTGTAGGCTCTCTCTGGCCCAATTTGCCATGAATAGATTGTAACACGGTAGTTCATGTGTATTGGATTTAGTTGTAAATGTGTTGAAGTTGTAAAAGTAACACCCATATAAATTATTCAAGCAGCCCCTTGATTCAACTTGAGTTTTGCTGGCGGTTGGTTTATAGAGCTCAGTTGTCAAGGCAGGCATTTGAAGGCAGTCGTTTACTGAGCATCAGAAATACCACAGAGGCTGAAAGAAGAGCTAACAAGGACAGGCAGATATTTAGACCTCTGAATCTGTGCCTGGATATTCTCTTAAATGTGTATATGCAGCAAATGTCACTGAGTGCAGTCAAACATGCAGCTCTGCTCCTCCAGGTCTTTCCCCTGGAGAAATGAGAGCCTAAGAGTCACAACAGAGAAGCCAGAATAAATTATACTAAATCCTTCTGGGTAGCTTTTACTGCTATTGTCAAATCCTTAGATTGAAAACCAGAGAAGACAACTGACTGAGTTTCTGAAGCAAGTGAATATAGATACCCAGTCATGACTGTGATGGTGGGAGTGGTTATTGATGGCTGTCCATCAATATACCAAACATTTTCAAGTGAGGTACATCAGGAATCTGTTGTGGTTGCAGGCCATTTCATCAGCTTTTTATGTGAAGAGCAGACGATGGGCGAGACGTGTAAGATTATATTTCACAAAGAGTTGTAAAGACAATCAGCACAAGATTGCTGACCTATAAGCTGTGGTGTACAACTTACTGGTTAAAATGTTGCTGAGACTAGAAGGGTCAAATTTGGAAAATCTGAAACCCTGTAGAAAGGGTTTCACAGCAGGTCTGGGTTCAGCAGGTGAGTATGTTTGACGTCTGTAATGGACAAACTGGAGGAAGCTGTAATACAGAGACAGTAATATATATCTGAATAATTATGACACAGTGGGAAACATTTAGTTTGCCTTCTTCAGAATGACACCATGTCCTGAAAGTGTACTTGAATTCCTTACAGGTCCCAGTGATTATATGGATGAACAAGACCCTGTGACTGTTTTATGCTTAGGCTTTCAGAGCACTTTTGATGATCTCTTACCAAAGACTCTTAAGTATCCTAAACTGATGTGGGAGAAAAAGAGGAAGCAAGGCTGTTACTTGCTACCATAAAGAGGAAATAAGTGTCAGGTGTCACAATGGTCATTTGTGGAGTCCATGAGATGTCAAGGTGGAGATGTGTGTTCATCCACCTATTCAGCAAAATTCTGGGAAAAGGGATAGGTATAGAGAGAGGTAAAAAGGTCTGCTGATAATATAAAATTATTCAGATCAGCTAAATGAAAGCTGACTGCAAAGTGCTGCAGGAAGATGTCACAATACTGAGTGACTTGGCAATAAAGTGAAAGATAAATTCAGAATTGTGAAAGTAATGCATCTAGGAAAAAACCACTATCTTTATGTACACATTGTGTACATATACCCAGTGACAGACTTTAAATGAACTATTACTATTCAGAAGGAAGATTGTAGAGGCATTGTGGCTATTTCTATAAAAATATCAGCTTAATACCCAGAGACAGTTAAAAAGGAAAATCAACTCATAAGAATTACTATGAAGGAAATTAGAGCAAACCAGAAAACATTATTATGCCCCAAGTCCAAGATGTGGTTGTATCATTAATACTAAGCACAGTTCTTGTTATAGTATCTCAAAAAGGATACAATAAAACTAGAAGGGGAGAAAGATGACAACAATGTTCCATTCGTTTCCACATGAGTATAAATTAAACAGACCAGGATTCTTTAGTCTGCAAGAAAAAATGACTGGAGGTACTAGATAAATCCAAGAATGATGAGGAGAAAGTGAACAGGGACTGATTAGTCACACTTTCCTGCAATAGAATGAAGATAGAGAAAATGACATTATTTGGCAGTATGTTTACAACAAACGAGGTTTTTTTCTTCCCCACACAATACATAATGGTGTTAAAGGATTTATTGTCAGGGAAGATATATTCAGAAAGTAACTGAAAATGTTCAAAAAATAAAAGTCCACCAAGCACTCTTACATTCAGGTATGTAAAGTACTTGGTTTCTAGATGCTAAAAGGTAAGAAATCATGCTAGTGGAAGTGTTGTGTTATTTTTGCCCCATAATAATTTGCTTTTACTGCCACCTCCAAACTAGCACCATTTGGAGAGATGATACTGTGTTGTATGGGCCAGTAAACCATGAAGAATCCAGTTGGAATTGTAGGGCTCAGAGGGTCATGGCTAATGGACCATGTACTACCTGGAGATGCATAACAACTGGAACTGGAGTCCTGCTGGGTCTGTCCTGGGAGCTATTCTGTTTGTCATTTCTATCAGTGATCCAAAGGAGGAGATGGAGGACACCTGCATCAAGGTTGCAGATGACACCAAGGGGAATCAGTTGATTCAGTCAAGGGTTAACCTGCTATTCAGAGGGAGCTGATCAGGGGGAGAAAGGGGTTGACAGGGTTGCCATACAATTCAGAATGGCCAGAGGCCAACCTCTGCCTCAGGAAGGTAGAGTCCTGCAGGAATACAGGCTAGGACAACAGGAATGGGGAGCAGTTCTGGGGAGATAGAACCATGCTATGGTGAGTAGTAAGCTAACCTGGGGCTATGAAACTTCCTCAGGTTCAGGCTAAGACTGAATTATCCTATGAACTTATGAACACATACTGTGATTTGATCCTACATGACTACTTGTATGTTCTCTTCTGCTTTCTGTTTTTATATATATTGCTAGCTGTGTACAAGTTAATCTGCAGTTTGGACTTTTGTGCAGAAACCTGTTTATGTGCAAGACATCTCTTGGTTTTCAATAGCCTAATCAGGGAGCCTAACAAATTCTAATTTTATGTCTGATTATGTGTTTCTGTTACTCAGGTAACCAGAATCTTCTTCTGTGCAGGAACTAGGAAGAAGAAAAATATGGAGAGCTATTTCACCACCGAAGAGAATGGGGAGGTGTAGGTTGAGTTAGCAGATTGCAGAAGGAGACAGAAATGTGCCCCAAAGACATCAGATCATGGTGCAATAAAGTCAATTAACTTTGGAGGTTGCTTTGTATACACTGACAAAGCCTCTCAGAAATACAATTGCCCTGGGAAACATTCATCGTAATCAGCATTGTGGACAAAACAACTGAGAGGCAAAACCAGCTGGAATATCTGGATTCTTCTGTTTGTGATAACTCTGTAGATAGAATTAAGTGGTCTTAAAAGATGCTAGTGGTAGAACCACCACCCCACCCCACCCCCCCTTTGTTTTTGGAGACCTTGTGGCTTTTGATCTCTTAGAAGAGACATATATAGAAGTGCAACATAAAAGGATAGTGTTACTGGCTTTTGAGGAATATTTTTCCTGTATTAATATTTCCTTCTCAAGGAGGCTAGCCACTGAGAGTGATTTTGGACTGCAAAGCTCTATGATGCAAAGCTCAGTATCATTTACACTTCTGTATCATTTCTGCTTCTGGAATATTCTCATTTCACTTGTTATCTTTTTTTAAAGCTTATATCCACCTTTCTTTTCATATCTAAAATCAGTTGGCTGTGGGTTGGGCATCAGAATTGAAATCTAATAGCAAAAGGTGAGAAATGTCTACAGTCCAGTGTCAAGTCATACTAATTTATGTCTTTTTTTTTTGACAGTCTGTTATGCTTCCAAAGCAGAATAAAAATGAGAATTAGGTTTCTGGCTTGCCAAGGGTACTGAAATGCAGCAATTCCATTTTACTTAGCAGAGACTGTCTTGAATGTATAGGTTTAAAAAATAACAACTCTCAGTAACCTCTCCCATTATATCACTATAATGGCATTGCAGACTGAAAATGTGCTGATACCTTCCGCCAGACTTTGTCTTTTCCTTACGGTATGACTGAACTGTAAGACAGAAAAATAAAGGGAAATGTTTCAATTTGAATGTTTTCATTTAGAAAACATCTTTAGTCAATGTTAAGCCCCAATATTTCAACAAAATGACCTTTCTGTCTATCATTCTATATATTCAGTAGCAAGGTCAATTCAAAAATTGGTTTGTTATGAGGGACATAACTCTGTTAACAGCAGAGAAGCCAAAAAATCTATAAATTGGTTGTAATTTTTGATCTTCAAATAGGTGAATTTATTTTTATTGCTGTATGGTATGAGATGCTGTGATGTGAAAGTTATCTAAAATATACAAAGTGACTACATTGCTGAATTTAGTCAAATGACGTGGTCAGTATTTGTCATGACACACAATATTGTCCCAAATATGCTCAGTATACATTATGAGAAATTTTCTTAATTTTAAAGTTAGCTGGAATCTATTTGAATATGTGTTCCGAATTTGTTAACATTTGCTCATTTGCTAGTAGACGAGTCTACAGTAGAGCCAGATGCTTAGCTATAGGGGACACTCTGAGCAGCATTCGCTGAGACATTCACCTCCAGCAAGGGCCAAGAATTGTAAATAGCTATCTTGGGTCAGGGACCAAGTTGCTCTGAAATTCTAGTAAGTCAAAAAAATTTGCCTTCTTCATTTGATTTGCTCAGTAAATCCCTTTACAGCTTTTCTATTATTTCAGAACCAATCTTGATACATACATGGAGCTGCCTATTTTTTCTCAGCCTCTCTTCTTAGAATATAGCTCTAAGCACTTTAGATATTCTTTGGGAATGCAAGGGTGTTAGCTTCTTTTTTTCTGAATCACACAATAAAAATAAAGACAAGACGAGCATACTTGGTTGAGAGGAAGTTCTGGAGAACCTTTTGGCAGTAGAATATGAGTGATGTTCACAGACTAAACACACAGAATTGTTTCCAGGTTCTTAAACCAAGTGGTATTCAGGATACATACATACATATTTGTATAAAAATCTAATCAAAGAAATTAGAGTAGAGCTAATGAACTTTCAGCACTTTTGAAAATGTAACCTCAGCTGTGGGAGCTGAGGACTTGAAAATCTACCCTAGAAGTCAAGAATATACAAATCACAATATATCAATCTGTTTCCCCAAATAGCATTTCCCTGAAAACAAAGTGATCTGATTGCATATCTGAGCTACCTCTGCAAACCTTTCATTAAGGTTGTGAATGAAAGCAATATAGGTTGGAGCCTAAATCTTGTAACTCTGAGACTGAGAATGATCACAGAGGCACTGCTGCCATAAAACTCAGGTGTAAATTTACTTGGAAAGAAGTGGGTGGAAACTTCTGCTACCCTTCTTTCTATATCAGTGTTTGATTTTTTTTCTCATATCTGCAAATTTTGATTGCTCTTCAGTATTTAACAATTTTTTTGCAATGAGATTTCCTCTTTATACCCTAGCTTTTGAGCATTAACATGTTGCTGCTGTTACATGGGATTGTTATGTTTATGATTTTTTTCTAGAAATTAGATTATGGTTCAGGTCTTTAATATTATACCTGACCTTTGAGTTCCAGAGCTCAGATCAACATTGCAATTTCTACAGTTCACTGATTACTAATCAGGAGTAATAAAGAGCCAGGAATGCTGGGATTCGTATCACAACACTGTGGGAGAATGTTCAAATTAAATCAGAAACATTCACTACTTTAAATTAAATATTGATACTACTATTTTTGTGAAAGTTTAGCAAATCATAATGTTGAGCCTATGATTACAGTGGTTAGTCACCTGCATGTGAGCTAATTTGTTTCTTTAACAAGTCTGTGCAAGTTACTGGACTGCTGAGAGACTGGCCTTTCCAACACTTGTTTGTTGGCTTGAAATAAATTGGTCACAGTAAAACAAGCTTTCAAAAGCTGTTTGAAATCCTGTAGAAGACAAGGTTTGGTTTTCTGTTATGATAAAGAGTTTTTGTGACTGACTCCTCATCCTCTAGGAGGAAGTGGTTTGCAGCAATTGCTGCGCACTACAATAATAAAAACTATTCTTACCTAATTTCCAAAAGCTCCTTTAAAGTATTTTTCCAATTAGTCTGCAACTATTATAGGGATTTTTAATCTAAATTAAAAAAAGTAATCAAGGCGGTATGACTTTGCTCAGCCTTTAGGGAAGATTATCCATATTCAGCCCTTTCTAATGGCCTATTGCAACCTGATATATATGGCAGTCATCCAGCCTGTGTAGCAGTCCTAACAGAGGCTCAGGTCTTGAACCCTAAAAAGAACTTTCCTTTAAAATAAACCAGCCTGTTTTGTTTGACATTTTTCCTATTTTCTTTTCTTTTCTTTTTTCTTACATCCTTACTTGGAGTGATTTTTACCCTGAGCCCTTAAAAGGACTTTTGTGTTAAATTAAAACAGCCTGTTTTGTTTGACATGTTCAGTTTCTTTCCTTTTTTTCTTACATTCTTACTTGGAGTGATTTTTACCTTGCCTTGATTACCTCTGAAACCCAAGCTTAAATTTCAGAAAGGGAGGTATCAGGCAGCATTGCAGGCAGTTTGCACTCCTGTGCAGCAAATATTCCCTACCTTTCTTCAATCCATCCTGTTAATATCAATGGCTAGTTTATAAATTGCATGATGTTCAGGAAGTGAGGATGACTAGGAATGATCTCTGTTGTGTGCAAACTGACAAACACATCTTATATCCAGCGGTATGTCACCAATAGATGAAGAGAAACTAGAAATGCATAGAAAGGCAGGATCCGGCCATCCTGAATGTACTGTGGGATCAAATCTTCAGGTACATCATTCCAGTGGGAGCTGTGGGGTGTTGTCATGCCTCTGGTAGATGAAGATTTCTCACAGTGATTTCAGCAGTTCCTATGAAGTCAGGTTTTCTTGCCTATGTATAGGAGGCCAGTTTGAGAAGGAAATAAGGCTGTGGGAATTAAACTTTCTTATTCACTCATCAATCCACAGAGGGAATTACTGTGTTGGTTTTAAAACAGCACAAGAAATGGCTATTTCCTTGTACTGCTAGGAATTTTGAGGCAGTCTGGCTCCTGAAGGGTATGAAATAAAATAAGCATATGTAGACAAGGCTATATTGATTATTATTTTCTGTCTGCACAGCTCACTGTCCAGATTCTCATCTCTCCTAAGAGTCCTAGCAGACTAGCTTACGTAACATTGAGAAAAAGACATCCCTGGATTGGGGAAATGCAGCTATCTGCCCTGTGCAAACATATATTTGCATACTGAGGGAGAAACCACCCCTCTGCTATGATATTTCAGATTCCGGAATTTGTGACAGTTGTTCATGTTTGCCTGCTTACTGTGGGGTTATCAAATCATCACAGAAATCATTTGGGGGCAATAATTACAGGCACATTTACTCCCTTCTCTCCTTCTGGTCTTCCTCAGACTGTTTTTTTTCCCCCTGCATTTGTTTCATGGAAGCAATGCTTGCAGCAATGCTGTAATAATGCCACCAGAATTCACTCTCTGTTGTTTCTCTCACAGCACTCTTAGAAAGAGACTGATCCTGAAAAGCGATCAGGGTTTGGTTAGTTCAGATGTTGTTTACAGTTAAATTGAATGCAACTCCTCAAACATGCATTTCCTAATCATGTGAGATCTCTCTGAGGTGACCAACATAGAGACTGTCCACAAACTCTGCTTTGGAGCAGCAGTAAGTAATATTGCACCATGGGTCAGAAAAGGTAAGGAAACAAAGGCCTCTTTCAGTGAAAGTTAAAATGAATTACACACATTTATTCCCTGGTCTGGGGAGATAAGTATTCTTGTACTGATGGAATTTCTGATAATTTTCTCATCTGATTCTTTTTCTGCACATTTCAGGAGATGGTTCATTTGTCTAGCTAGTGCCCGTTAAGTGAAGCATCTAATATCCTGTATATAATAGGATTTCTCTTGATTAAACTCAGTATATACACCCAAGTCAACAATAATACAACTCTTCTAAAGATATACATGTTTCTCATATGTCATCATTGCTCAGGGTGCCAGGAAAATGCGATTCATATGCAAGTGTAATAAGGTGGAAAAAACATCACTGTTCTTGTAAGTCTTTTTGGTTTTCCTTACTTTCTAGAGATTCCAGCAATTTTTAAAAATATGCACTGTCTTTGCAATTTTCCTGCCAAAAAAGAAAAGCTCGTTCGTTCTGTAATATAACCCTGTAATGTGGCTGCGTTACATTCAGCTTTTATATTACTCAATACTGTTTGAAGCGTTTCCAAGGTGACATCTAGCACACCCTGGCTTAGTAAAATATTTAATTAGTATAATGACTAGTCCATATGATGAGGGGAAAAAATTCTCTCTGGGTCAAATCAGGAGACAAACTTACCCTAAACTATAACTGAACTGTTTTAAGCAAACTGCTTTTTTATTAGAGGCACTGTTTTTTGCCATAAGTACTTGACCTTTTTCTGTGTTTTGATTTTTTTTTCCTTTTTTGTATTTTCTAAAGAAATAAACGTATTTGAAGATGTATTTGTTAGAGAGACACTATTTTTTATAATACTTATCATAGATATTTTTCTCTGAATACATAACACTCTTGGGTTCAGATGGGAAGACTTTGCTTGTCTTTTTGTTATATGCAGATGAATGATAATTGGTATGTAAGCTTTTGTTTCCATTGTAGACGATGAAAAATATTGCCAGGGACTCAATAGGTGGCACTCTTACCTCTAAGCTGGACTCACATTACATTGTTATGCACAGAGAGAGAGAATACAAGAAAAGCCCAAACAAAAAGGAGGTAGATATTAGAAAGTGAATGGTGTAGAGCAAGGTTGATCCATTTCTGAGATTAGCTGCTGTTTTCTCTTCATTTGTGACACTCTTAGCTCTCATGAAACATGTTATTCAGTGACCGTTTTATAAGTGAGAAGCCGGTATAAATCATATGAATGCATCCATGACTAACACCACAAATAACAGTCTTCTTTGTATTCAAAGGCAATACAGAAAAACAAAATCTCTCGTGGCCTGCAGCCTCCCAGAGTAACAACTGCCTACCCACAGCACCCAGAGTGGAGCTGGCCATGCCATGCACAAGCTCATGAATGTTCTTGAGAACTCTGTTATTTTGCTCTGGCCAGTGCTTAGAAAAATAATTCCAAAACCCTGCAAGAGAGACAACTAGATTACTTTCTGGCAGTGTGGCAGGAAGTGGCAAAACCTGTTTCAGTTTTGTAGTATTAGGATTGATTAAGGGTCAGAAAAATCTTCAGAAGTATGTTTATTCTAGTAGGAAAATTCCCACTAACGTTAATGCCTTAGCTTTCTGGTTGTTATATGATACAGGAGAGATTTTGTAAGGTTTGGAATTTAGAAAACTTTGGCTAACCATTGGCAATGCACTACATTAATATTTAGAGCCAGGAGTGAGGAGATCTGCTTTGTCTTGGCTATGATGTAGCATAAGATTGGCAAGTTATTCGACTTCCTTATCTTGGTATCTAAGTTAGCAAAATGGGGATAATGATCTTATTACCATCTCCTCCTCTTACGCACCTTGCTAAGAAGCTAGGAGAATTCATTTATTTCTGAAATGCATAGGGACCCTCATAGATTCCTGTGTGAGTGCAAAGCCTTGCTTTATTTTATTATTTGGTGCATTGTATCTGAAGCTTAGGAGACATTTGTTTTCCATTTTGGAACCTGCCATAGAATGAATTATTACTGAGAGCTCCAGAGAACTATTAAATCACACAGAACTTTTAGGAAAGAATAAAAAATATGAGGGTGGGGGTAGGAGGTGGGGGAAGGGGGGAAGAACGTCCTCGAACCTAAACATTTCATCTAAACAGAGAAAATTTTAGTATACTTTACTTCTGCGAAAAGCCCACAGACAACTTTACTAAAATTTATACACAAAAAACCATCAGAAAGATACCTACTTCATATAACAAGTCTCTGGGATTCAGGCTTTTTTACTACATTTTGGGATTGCTTTTCTTTAATATAGTGCAAGGGTTAATAGTCCTATTAGGAGATGAGAACCAAAGCTTTCACTTGTAAGTTGCAAATTGTGGATAAAATACATAATGATATGTTTAAATAAATAAACAGATGGAGACTTGCCTGCTGATTTCATGGCATTTGACATAGTTCATGTTTGTCTTCCAGCAGACTTTAAAAAAAAAAATTTATTAAATTTCAACAACAGCACGTACTGCACAGACTCTTTTTGCAGCAATAACCCCCACACAAGCTTGGGAAGAAGGAATGCTATGTAATTCTCAGGAGGTTGTAGTGCACTACACACTTCCTTTGCCAATTTCTTATAGTGAATGTTTTTCTAAAACCTTTGAACTGCAACTTCATTCTAACAAGAGGGGAAATATCCTGTTTAATCAATAAGACATGGCAGGGCGTGAATAAGTGCATATTTATGATCAAAGCTGCTTGTCCTAAACAAACATCCTCTGGTACAATTCAAAGAGTGGAATGACTGAATAGGAGAATGCAATTTTATTATAAAATGTTACTTTTTGTCCAAGAATTTGCATAATCTTAATTAAATGAACAGGCTAATAGGCTCTGAGTGGTGAATTCTGCTGTTTTACTCTAGCCAATTATATAATTCAGTTTTTCAGGCATTCTTTATCGTGCATACTAAATGGTTGTATAATGTTAGCTTGACTTTTTTTTCCATTTTAGCAGAAAAAAAAGAAGTAGCAGTAAACAGAAAATTAAATAATTGTCTAAATAATTAACAGGATCATTTCCTTACCAACCCTAATAATTAAAACAATATCAAAATAACTGAATTACATGACATAAGAAACACTGTCCAAATAAGACATTTTACTGCTGAGGAAAAGACTTGTTTCTGCATCCCTGGCACATAGTTAAGCCCTGATAGATATTCTGAGAGTCCTAAAATGCAATATTAACTACTAAATGCTGATGCAGAAATGTGCAGAATTTCCTTTTCAATGTTAACGTTGTTGAGATGTTCTTATTTTCTCCTCTGTGTGTGCTCATGTGTGCATCTTCTGTAGCTGTGTAACAAATCTCTCCTGGTAAACCCAGAACATGACTATTGAGAACCATCTCCATCTTCTTTGTAAAATGAAGGAACTGGAAAGAGGAATTAAATGGAAGCGAAGACAGAACTAGGATCCCATCAATTCCTCTCTCTGAAAAAACATTTAGAAGTGAAATATGTGCTACTCAAGGAGTACTGACAATGTACTGTGAAATTTTGCTATTTAGAAATTACTGTTTAGAAATATTTCGTGATCAGGGACAAAAATACTCCATTCATGTATATAAAATTTTAGGGAACACAGGAATTTTCTCAGTCCAAAAAGAAAAAGTTAGGATGCAACATAAACCGGGAGATACAAAAACCAGTAATTAATCCACGTTCACAAGATGGACAGCTCTGTTCTACTATAAGTGTGTAACAGAGAAGTTCCTTGCTTTGCTTAAGACTGCTTTTCTAACCTATTAAAGGGTACAACTCATGCTCTTGTCTGTGGATATGCAACACAGAGTGCTCTTGTCTGTGGATATGTTCTGAAGATGCACATCTGAGGAAGATAACCATGCCTTTTCAGCATTCCTGAATGTCAGGAGCAGAAATGACATGGCTGGGGCATGGATGTGAGTGAGTCAGTGAGACAGGAGTTTAGAAAAGCTCTGGAGATCTGATTCTCTGCAGCTCTAAAGTAAAGTTGTCCCTTCTTAAATTATCTTTCACAGCGTATATCTCATCTGGAAAGCCACAAAGACTTTTTCTGGCAGTGTCTCAGAGCCCAAACATACTTGCTAGTGAAAAATCAGGGGCTTAACCACCAGGAAGGAGGATTCTCATTCTCCTTTACTCAAAGGGAAAAAAAAAATAGATGGACAATTTTCATAGAATACATTTCCCACTATTTATTAAATGTGCTGTTTTGTTGAAACCTTTCACTTCAAAAGTTATTTTTTCAGTAAGATTCTTGACATTGGCACTCTTCATCCAGGCGTCAAACAAAATAAAAATATAAAAGACAACCCTCAAGCTGTAGGAAGAGCTAATCTAGTCCTCAAGGGGAAATTTTTACCCTTATTTTTTTACTGAATTTTCTAGATAAAAGTATTTTACAAACAAAAAATACTGTGAAGAAAACCTTATGGATGTGCACAAGTGCCTCTCAGTTGCAACAGATTATATACACAACACACTTTAAAACCTAGGAAACTGTGCCCCCTAAACAGAAATTGTGCTCCCTTTTCACATTCTAGTCATGTTATTATATGTTCTTCTGAGTATCTTCACTCTACTATTTTTATGTTGGTTGCAAGCATACATACATAGGGACAAGACGTAGCTTTGGGAGGAGTTTTAAATGTAGCTTCCTACACTTTTCACAGTTGCTTGACTCCCCCCACCATTGTATAAGAAAGAGGTACAACAATTTTGTTTTTACTGTCTTACCGTGATAGTCTTTCACTAAGAAGTCATCTTTGTCTTTTTAACATTTAAATATTTTTACTTTCAACACTGTACCTTTCAAAATTATATTTGCAGACCTTCTTAAGTCTATTGTATGTAGAACCTACTTCTGTAAGACACTGGTCTACTTCTTTATTATTTGTTCAATGCACATCTGTTGAATACTTAACTTTCTTGAACATAAAAATGGTATTTTTAAAATACCATTTATAAAATCATATTTCAACAATATATTTTTTTTTCTTGCACGTCTTTTTCCTTCTGGCTATATCCATAACACATATGTAATACCACTTCTGGTCCATGCACATAAATGTATCCATTCAGAAGGTTTTATGCTGTTAAAGCTTGAGATCCATTGGTGTTTTTGTCTTTCAGGATATGTGTATCTTTATGGGCTAGTTAAAAGAGAGGCCGAATCTCCTTGTATTTATGACTATATTTTAGTCAGGAATACAGTAATTGTTTTAAGAGGCCTGTGGCTTCAACAGGTGCTCTTCAATTAGGCTCCAATGTACTGTAATGTTACAGCAAGTGCCTGGAGGCACAGATTTTTCAAAAGCAATATTTAAATAACAAACTATTTGACTCTAACTGCCTTTCCCTACCTACTGCCTATTTTCAAATGAGTTAATTGTATAATTCATTGAAAGAAAAACACACCAAGGAAACTGGAGAATAACAGTTGCAGTTGCATGTTGCAGCCATATTTGGAAAGGAGTACATTAGTAAAGGGCTAGATCCAAGGATATGGTTAGGAATCGTTAGTAGAATTAAACTAAAATCACTTGAACAATGACTTCTTTTAAAGCATGTGCTGTTCTAGTATAATGGTAATTTCGCACTGGATTAGCAATGCAGTCATAATGTTTACCACAAGGGGGAGACACCATAAATGGCAGGCGAGACACTTGGTTCCTTTTATTTGGTCCTTAACCTGATGAGTTCCACTTTTTATGCATATTCCTTTGGGAAAGAGAGAGAGACAGAAATTCCTTTTATAATATTATATAAGATAGAAACTATCTTCTCAGCTATGTGTTGATCTCATTCCTTACTGTTACCTGTAATACTTGCACCATCACTGGCATTCTGGATAGTTTAAATGCTCATTAACATGTATCTGTTCTGTTTCCATTTAATTGCACTTCCAGTTGAGATTTCTATTTCTGTTTACTTTATAGACATTGTAGAAAGCATACAAAATTAAATACAAACTATGGGTGGTTTCCTCACCTTTTTCTGCAGTTAGGGTATTTCTCCCATTTAGGAGCATTTAGAATGCGAAGAAGCTCAATCCAAAATTTGTTTTAATAACCGAAAAACAAATGCACACTATGGAAGCAAACTGAACCCTTGGATGCTTTTATTTTTAAGTGTTACTGGTATTTTATCTGTGTTCTTAAAGCAGAGAAAAATTGGAATATGTTTTAGTGTCTTTGAATAAAACAGCTTTTAAAATACATAAGATCATCGCTCTTTTGGGAACATATTGTTGTAATAGGCAAATTTTTTCCATCTTGCTGCAATGCATCCCAGAGGATTCAGGGAAGACAGCAAAGCATGTATGCAAAATTGCAGTTTCAGTGCTTTCTCCTAGTAATCAGCTGGTGGTAGCTGCTCTCTTGCTATTTGTTTTGTGTTGTTTCATAGTCCAGAAAATTACTTACTGTACATGCTCAGGTATCTTTTACATAAGATTGCATAAGATTTCTTTGACATTACTAACTCTCTGTAGTGAAGTCTTTTGTTGTGGAGCTATCAGTGCTCTTGATACTATGCTTACAGAGAAGGCTGAGCTTGGAAGAGACAACTCAGAAGACAAGTTGTTCTTCCAAGATTATTAGCCCTGACACTCCACCTTTCCTACTTGACTGAAATTTTTATTTATTGTGATTGTTGTTTCCGTATTTTACAGCTGTTTTGATCACTGTCATTTTGAACTTCTATATTCTATAGGAAGAGAGTTGTAGGTTGTTGTGGATCCTTTCTACCTATTGTCTCCTATTTCATATTCTGCAGTTATCAGTTTATGGTTATATCACTGTATATGTTTCCTCTTGGAAACGCATAAGGTTTTCTAAAGCACTCCAAAGACTTTGGGTGTGTAGCATGAGTTCAAAGTTACATCTAGACTATATATGATGTTCAGCTACATGCTTTTAACCTTTATTAGCATTGCAAATATAACAAAGCTAAACTGAAGTGATTACTAAATTTTGTTAATTTTTTTAGCCATCATTAAGACCACCACATTTAAATATTACAGTGGTATACATGTGTCTCTACTGATGTGTCAAGATTTAGGCTGGACGGGCCACTAAATGAATGACAGGTGCTCTCTAATAGCCTCTCTCCCTTTCCAGAAGGGAAAGAGAGAGAGAATGAGAGAGATTTATGGGTTAGAAAAAAAAACACCTTAAACCAGCTATAATGAAATATTAACAATAAAAAGAAAAGATAATAATATTAATTTATAAATAATGAAATATATACAATTATATACAAAATGAACATTGAGCTCCCAGACTGATGATCACACCACTGGCAAACACCGGGACTGTACTCAGGGACAGACAGAAACTGGGTTCAGGACTCGGTTCAGGAACTGGATTCAGGAATGCATGGATCAGGATCAAAGGCAGATGAACAGAAAGAGTCCTCCTCAGATGCCAGACACTGAAGAAAGTGTTTGACTCTTTGATTCTTCAGCTTTCATACTAAGCATGATGCAGATGGAATGGAATATGCTATTGGTCAGTATATTCCATTCCTGTCTGCTCCTGCTCACAGGTGCAATCTCTTTACATTCTACCACTTCTGACCCTCCAATTGCAATGGGCAATGGGTTTAAAGTGAAGAAAAGCAGATTTAGATTGGATATTAGGAATAAGTTCTTTACAATGAGGGTGGTGGAGCACTGGAACAAGTTGCCCAGGGAGGTGGTTGAGGCCCCTTCCCTGGAGACATTCAAGGTGAGGCTTGACAAGGCCCTGGACAACCTGGTCTAGTTGGGGGTGTCCCTGCTGACTGTGGGGGGGTCAGACTAGATGACCTTTGGAGGTCCCTTGCAGCCCAGATGATTCTATGATTCTATGAATGTGGGACGTAATGAAGTTAGCTGACCTTGGTTGTTATAGCAGTGAGTATAAGCAAGAACCTCCCTACATACCATTCTTTGTTATTAACTGTAAACATCAGACCTTATCACTGCTGAAAGCCAACACTGTCTGCAAAACACACCTTTAATTTCAGAGAGTGCAGTCAGTTAGAAGAGACTTAACTGAAAGTTAAAATTATTGAAAAGAAATTGGTTTTGCTCTATCTCAAAGATGGTCAGCAGTCTGGGCTGATCAAGTCCTTGAGCATCCTAATCTCATTAGGAGTGGAAGTTTGGTCCAGAGGACCTCGGGAAGTCCCTTCTAATCTAAATTATTTATTGTTGGTACAATGAAAGTGTGTGCTAGCTGAAAAAAAAAAAAAATTCCTTGACTTTTAGTTGGCTTTTAGCTGCCTTCTAGTGATAAAGGAGCAAGAGTGAAATTTAATTTATTGAACTTGTATTTAGAGGAGGCTAGATCAAAAGATATAGCAACTCTCTATCTATAAAGTTTTGGTATATCTTAGAGTGTGGAACATGTGGTGCAGATTCAGCTGAGCTGAAACTGATCTGATCTGGCATGTTCCAGCTACAAGATACAGTGCAATGTAATGAAGAGATTTCAGTACTTGAAATGGTAGTTTCAAGGAGCTACCTTGTTCCTTGAAAGAAGGACTGTATCAGTGCATTTAGTGGTGCACACTGACCTGCTGATATGAATCCTTTGCCCTGTGATCTGTCTTGCAGTCTGGGTAGCTCTTAGGAGCTATGCAGTACCTAAAGTTTTCTTACAGGACAAGCTCACAGGTTAGATTAACATGTCACAACAAAGTCTGCTTGGAATTTGGTGTTGTAGGAGTCTCTAAATTGAACTCCCCTGAGAGTCCTGCTGTGATAGACATCTACAGGCTGCACATTTCATAAAGTGGATGTTGCCAAGTACAAAAAAGTAAGCCACTGAGTTTTCATACAAAACTAGGAAAGAATTTCATACCTGCATATAAACCAGATAGCTATTCTATTCCCTCCACAGGCTAAATACTGAGGTCCTGTATATACACTACAGAACAAAGGAGTTCTCATTCACAGCTCACAGTTTGCCGGACAGTTTCCTAATCATGTATCTCCTGGGACGACTAGAACGGTGCTTTCTAGCCCTCTTCAGCTGTAGGCAGAAGTACAATATATGTGGGGAACAGAGAGACCAGATAAAAGTGAGCAGGATGGAAAATTTAGAGATGAGGGTAAGTCCCTTGGAAGACAGAGATCAGGAAAAAAGTTCTTGTTTTTCAGAGCTGTCTGAGTGGGTTACAATGAAGAAAGTTACTAGGAGAGAAGAAAAATTTGACTTAATCTAGACTGTGCCTAAAATTTCACTTTTCCTCTCCAAAAATAACTTAAACTTTGTATGATCTTGCACTGGAAAGTATCTTTTAGCCTTAATGTCTACTTTGGAGTTCTTAGCCGGTGCAAGACACTTCAGAAGATGCCCCAAAACACCAACTTCTAATGCCTTTATAGATCATGAATCAACCACAGTTTATTTACCTGCCATAATGTTTTCTGTCCTCTTCTTACGCTCTTATGTCCCCTGTAAAAAGAAGGGGGTTGTGGCTTGAAAAACTCTGCTGAAGATCCACAGTTTCATGTCTATCACAAGAAACATTCCTCAGCAAAGGAAATGTTTACAAACTGATTCTTAAGAGCTGAAGCTGCAACTAGATAAAGTCAAACACTTTCACAGCTATTATACCACTGGTAATAATTCCTATACTTGCAACAGTCTGGAAATTTTGCCTAAGGGTTCTTGGTCCTGTTTTCCAAGCTTCTTGCTTATCTTATAGGCAACACGGAGACATCTTTGCTAAAAGCAGCTGAAAGAACAGAAACAACTTTCCATGACAATTGTGACACTAAGATAGAACTAGCTGAAGAGAAGAAAGGCAGAGGAAGGTGAGGTATCAGGAAAGAACATAAAAATCCACAGCTTCTTAAAGTCCTCCTTCTCAAGAAATATTGACTGAAGCCACATGGAAGGTTTTTGCTTAACCACATTTTTAAAAGCTTTCATAAATATCACAATAAAGTGAAATTCACTGCTAGTTAAATCCTAACACTGACATAAGCTTATTTCTTATTCAGATGACTGAACTGCAGTTGAGAAGCAGTACAGGATTTATACTGCAAAATTTGAAATACCTTTCTGCATGAAGTAATAAAGGACACTCTCCATACTCTATTCTAATGGCCAATAAAGTACAAGACCAGCCAGAAAAATAAGGTTGGCAGAAACATGGAATACATTAGGAAATTATATTTACACTACAGTCAATTACCACAGCAGCATTTTATTTTATAATACAAACTTTCTTGTAAACCTCAGTGTGCCAAAAATCTTCCAATGAGGGAATAGGTTGTCAAATCTCATTCCAAACTACAAAAAAAAAAATATTTCCATTACCTACCAGCATTTCCACATTTAATAAGTTGGATACCAGGCTTTGGCTGCAAAACACAAATGTATGCTGGGAAAAGAAGAATAAAAAGGCCCTTAAAGGCCTTTGTGTCCATAGTTTGTCTGCCAGCAGAATTGAAGACAACTTTTAGGCCGCTTTAATTTGTGCTCCTTGGCAAAATACAGATACCGTTTGATGCTGAATTGGCATATCTGATTTCCTCACCAACACTTCTCCTGGTGGCCTGTTTGAGCCTGTAGCCATGGCTGGACATCAGAAAAACTCCAATAGCATGTTTGTTTTTCCTTCCTTTTTCATGCACAAGGGAATGGCATTCATCACAATGCCCAGTCATCTACTGATTGGCATAGGTACAATTCAACTACTTCCATTCTTGTTGGCAGCAGCAACATCTGAGTCCGACAGTAAGAGGATTTTCATGCAAGGATAAACATATTTCGCAATGCATGCATGGTATGATCAGCCTGCTGGATTCCATCTAGTTATCAAAACTGGTTTCCAACAGATTTTTGGAAGACAATTAAGATAGTAATTTTGACCACTGAAACCCTAAAGTGGATATGTTTTAATACTGGCAGATTTGTCTGAGAGATATCATTAGAACTGAAGTTAACTGAGGTACTCTTGTTGATGTTCTTTCCACTTAAACAGAAAACAATGCCAAGGTCAGGGTCCTTGACCTGATATTTCAGTATTGCCCAAAATATTTGATTTCTTTCTATATCATTGGTTGGGCTGACTCTCTTGTGGAAATACTTCTTGCAAGTTTTTTCATACCGTGGCAATCAATTGAAGGAAAGGTTTTCTCAATAATGTGAGATTTACCCCTAAACTTCCTAATGTTTTCAGGTTAACAGATGTTGAGGGTGTTATTCACAGTACTATAAAATCTTTAAAAAATACAGTTATGAAAACATCCCTTTCAAAATCACGTAACTGTGAGTACATGTCCTGTCTGTGGGATACTGTCATTTTTGGCTTCTGCAGTGAAACATGAAACAAAAGAGAGTCCAGAGAAGGAACTAGTAAAAGTGTGTTTGACCTCAGCTTTCAAAGTGCACACACATGGTTTCCTTGGCCATTTGTGGATATACTTAATATCTTAATAAAAATGTTCAAATAAGACCCATATTCTGGATGTTGTAATTAAGCAGATATATCATGAACTACCAAAAAGATGCAGCTGTGCAAACTTTCAGATTACACAGGGCTTAATTCTTACATGCATGTCAGTTTTTGGTAACTGTTCACCTCAGCTGGACCAACCATGTCAAATAAAATATCCTACAGTAGCTTTCATGGGTAGTATGATATCATACTTATTTTATTCCTTTTTAAATTAAGAAATGCTTTCCAAATTCCTTGCCAAAAAATCTGAAGGTTAGACCGAAAGTCTTAGAACACTTCAGTTTTCCTCAAAAAAATATGAGGCTGCTCAGATGACGTAAATTCCACACCACATTTCTTAGCTTGGATTTTTTTTCCCCTTTTCTCCAAGTCTTGAATCTAAGCCTTTTGGTGGTAGTTTCTATTAAGACTCAGTACTGAAGTATGCTCAAATATAGGCTGTGTTTGCTGATTGCAGTTAAAGCAGCTGTTTAACAGAGCCTGAAAATACCTTATGCATGATAGACTTCAATTGAGCTTTATTTTCATTTGCTATGTGTCAGAACTGGAATCACTTTAATTGTCATGCCACCTCATTCTGCATTACATTTTCAGAGACTGTTGAGTGGATTTCTGCCAGTTGCAATGCCAGCTATTGCTGTCCTGAAGAATTGCTTGAAATGAATGTATCCCGCTAACATTTGTAGCATCTTCTCTCCTTCAGCTGTTACCCCTCTTGCTGGCAGCAACTTATGTAAGAAATAGATGGGGTAATAAGAGATAGGAAAGCAATGTCACTTTCCAAAGTGGATCCCAAAGAAAACAGATTTTACTCCCAAGTTTTTAAAATTAATCTAAAAATAAGTGGGTGAAATGACATTTGTGCTAATTAAATACTATCTTGAGTATGTCTCACTCTGCAAAATGTCATCAGTGTAATTTCATGTGGGGCCATTTTTCCTCCCTTCTCACTTTTCACCAGTCAAGGTTTTCATGTGGAGAGATTGGTTAAAAGTCCCTTGCTGCATCCCCTAAGAGGGTTTGTTCAGAGTTAATTAAATAATCTAACAAAGCAATTAGTGGCTGGTTCAGTGGTGTGCTAAGTCAGTCCCTTGAGGGTGAAGGACACTGAGTACCTTTTGAGGTTAGGCCTTTTGAACTTTAAGCAAACTAACTTCTCAGTTTCCTTCTCTTCAGTTGCAAGGAAGAACACGCTTCATCACATTTAAATAGTGTGACTACACCAGTCATATCTTACCTGTCTTCCAAGCAGATTCTTCTTTGATAGGGTTGAGAACGAAGGTTAACTGTCCAGCTTTAATAAATATTTCCCATTTTCCCACTCTGTAAAAATATTTGGATCCTCAGCCTCCCATATTCTCACCGTCACAAACCTTAACAAGAAAAGATTTATTAACTTAATTGAAGCCCATTTTTTTTCTTTTTTTTTTCTTTTTTTTTCTTTTTTTTTTTCTTCTTTTAAGTCTGAAGCTCTAAACAGAGCTGAGAAATGTCTAGGACTCCCACAAGTCAGAGCTATCTATTTTTCTTCACTCTATTTTATTCACAGGAAACTGTGCAAAACCTCCTGAAGCAGGGATTGATAGACAGCTGAAAACTCAGAGGTCATTTAAGCAGAGAACTGCCCCTGAATTGCTCTTACTTCTAACTCCCTTGTTACTGTTTTCATTGACTTACTTCCATAAGATTTCTAGATAATAAAGTCCACAGTTTTATTTGCACAATCCAGCTGACAAATACCAGCCCTTACTGGCATACAATATGTCCAGAATAAAACTATTAACTTTTTTTTTTTTTGGAGTAATATCTCATCCTTAAACATGACCAAATACCTTACTCTGTAGGGAATACAAACTTTGTGATCTCCCAAGTCTGGAAGAAGCTTAAATCATCATATAGTAGCATAGTTAAATATCTTTGTGTCCTTCAGACACATTTTTTATGAAGACCTTCCAGTGATGTAGAGAATGGCAAAACACAAACAAAACTCAACAGCAGATCTTTCCTTTAATATCATGATTCCTATGAGTGAAAACATAGTGTCTTACTGACTGCATCAGAGATCCAAAAGTAGTATGAGCAGGCTCAGTTATGAGCCTGCATTGACAGATCAAAGTAAACATTGTTTTTTATTCTTTTCCCTGTGTATAAAATCATACAAATTAAGAATACCGTAAGTCCAACTTGAAAATTTTGTTTTCAAAGGGCTGCCTATTTTCTATAATTTCCAGGGACTTTAATACCCTCAAAGATCAAAAGAAATGCTTAAGATTTTTCCCTTGCCTCATCTTTTATTTTACAGTGATATAGCTAAAAATGTTTTTTAAGCCATTATTTGACATGCGCACTTTTCAATTCTGAAAGAGTGATCACTGGGGTACACCAGAGAGGTTTTTTTTTCTTTCAGTGTTTTCTCTAGATGAGAAAATGTTTATCTTCTTATTAGTATAGCTGTTAAAAAAGTGAACATCGACTACAAAAACAGCTGCAAACATGCAGAAAGTTGCTATCTGAGGTTTTCTTAAACTGTTTCAAAGCATTAAGTACATTTTTATGAAGGAATTGCCTTCTTTATAAATTACTCTATTTTGGGAAGAGTCAAATTGGTCCTAAAGTAATCACTTTTTCTGAAGACAATATAAAAAAATTGATTTGAAAAATCAGCATTTCCTCCCCTGGAAAAATAATTAGGAGAAAGTATCTGCATTAACAAAAATAATTCAGGTTACAACACCTTGGGGATCCTCATGACAGCCTTTGTAAAGTAATAGAAATAAAGGAGGATTTTCCAGATCTCCTCCAAACTACTGCTGAACTAGAAATTATTTGTTCTGAACAGTGTATTTTTGAGTGTCCAATAAATAAAAACTATTTTCTTTCTGGTTTTTTTTTTTTTTCTTTATTCAATAAAGAATTCAGCTCAGCAAGTAGGTTACCTTGAAGCTGAAGCATTTCTAAACTCTTTGGTGTCCATGAAATACGGGGCTTCAAAACAAAAGAAACAAAAGAAAATCCTCTATCAAATGAAAGACGTTATAAAAACCACTACCTTGTATCTTGTCTATCTCTGTAGAGGTTTGAGTGTGTTTGTTTTTTTAATTGTTCTTCCTATCAGTAAAGACTACATAATTGTAACAAAGTCACTTATGAAGTGTTTGCCATTTATTGTTGCCTTTCTGTTTTTGAGTTTTTAAGTGTTGTTCTAAGACCAAATTAAAAGCTTGAGAAAGACGGAGTTCTAAAATGGTGACAGGATGTTCAGAAATTAAGAATAAATTCTCTCTGTAACTGTTATTTGTTGCTTTCACCTGTAATTTGGAACCAGATGATTCACAAATGGGTCAATGTAAATATTCAAGACAGCTTTCTTCTAACTGAACACAAGCATATCATAAGATTTTGTTTCATATTTTTCATTTAACTTTAAACCATGAATGCACTTGGAATTTTAGAATGATCTTTGCAGCATTATTTTAAAGTGGAAAGATTTTTGCTTGCTGCTAGGTGTATCTGCTAGAACATTCTTGGGAATAACACCAAAAAGAAGCAAGGTCACTAAAAATAGGAAAGGGATTTTTTTTTCGGTTGGCAGGGTGAGGTTTTTTTCAGGAATCTGCTTTACACATGTGGAGGTGTTATATGTTTTCATTGTTGAGTAGTTGCAACATTCATGCCATGATACTAAGAAATAACTCTAGTGATTGACTTCTGCTGTCAGAACCACTCATTGCTGGTGGTGTGACTTGGGAAAACTTAACTGTGTCTAACTCTAGTTATGTGTTTAAAGGTATAGGTTATCACAGCACCCTGCAGGATGAATCTGTGAAAAAGCAAATGGAAACAAGTATCTGGCACACATTAGATTTTTTTCTGACTCTTGGGACGTACCTCCCATTTACTTGGATTTGAGAACTAAAGTATAGTTCTCATGGGCTATTTTCCCTTTGGTGGCATGCCTACAGCAGAGTGGCTTGTTTAAAAATCCCATTATCTGTTTTTGATCTGTTTTGTGAGATTTGAGTTTTATTGCAGTCTGAAACCATCAAACTGCAAGCTTTAAAACTCAAGTAAAAGGAAACATGAAAGCCCTCTATTAAGATGACTAATATCGCAGATGAAGCTAATTAGTATGATAACCTATGCACGTAACAGAATTGTAAAATTAGTGAGAACAGCTCTGCAATACCATTTTCTACATTATAACTCTTCACATTATTTTCTCCCCCCACTAACAAAAGGTCTTAGAAATGTGAGATTTCAATTTACTTTATCATCTGGTGGAGCTCATCAGCACCACACGCTACAGTGAATATTGTGGTTTTCACAGCAGGGCCTTTTTTATCTCTGCAAATTTGTAAATTAAAATAATTTCACCTGGGGAAATCCTGCACCAGAGAAATGCTGGTGACCTTGACAACACTTTTCCATTTCTTGATTTTATCCTCATTTTTTTTCCATAAGAAAGCAAATTGGCAAACAAATAATAGAAGGCTGATTTGTGGTATGCATCGCTTTTACTACATTAATTTCTGAATTAAGTTCTGAATGTTGCTCTAAGGTTATGTAGTTCAGATTTACATACTATCCCGGAAAAACTGCCTTGGGGAAACCTGCCTTGGGGAAATGAAAAAAGAAAGAAAAGAAAGGAAGAGTAATGGAAAAATTGCATGCGGTGTGTTCCACTGAGGCAGAGAGGAAATGGGGGAAAGTTGTTTGGTGAACATTCAATATGGCCAACAGCTAGTTAATCATCCTTGTGAAAAGCCTATGCTTAGTGAAGAGCAAATATCTCTATCTTTCCATTTATCCTCGTATGTCCACTTGTATCTTGATTTATCAGTACTTTAATAGCTTCTTTTTTTACTTTTCTTCCCTTTTTCTGATGCTATCTACTCTAAAATCTTTGCAGTTTAAGTGAGAAACTTTTCAAAAATGAAAATTGTTATTGGAAATGATTTTACAGAAAACTTTTACTGGTAACATAAGGGCCTGATTTTCTACTCAACCTGTAAGAGCAACTGGGTCTAAATAGTGTCTAATAGACAGAAGGATGTTTCATACAAAAGAACAGAGAGCCAAAGCTAGTACATGAAGACCCTAACCAGCTAAAATCACACAAGTTTTTTTTTGTGTTTACTACAGTGGTATAAATAACAGATGTGATATTAGTGCAAATAATTTACATAAATGCAAAAGTAATAAACAAATCTGTAGTACTGTAATATTTTGACTTGTTTAATATCCTTACCCCCAAAATATATGTCAGCAATAGTAATAGCTGTCATGATGTCTCATGTCCGTCTCAGAGCCAAGGCTGTTAACATTAAGGAATAATGCCTTTGACCCTTTCTAGACCCTTTCTAAATTGCTTGTGCTTACTTCCTAGATTATCAGCATGAGTGTGGCACTTACCACTGTGCTTGGTCCGGTGGCTTGAACTCATGAGTTAGCTCTCTCCTTCATTCCCACTATCAGAAAATGCCAGAACTATGAAAGACTGGAGTGAGATTCAACATACTGGGCCTGGAAAAGGCAAGTAATATCTATACTGACCAAAACTGTAATGGCTTATGAAAAAAATTTTTCCTGGTATTGTTCTCTATGGGAGAAAGTCAGACCTTTAGGAAACCTTAACATGTATTTGTTTATTTCAGGGAGACAGATTAGTGTCTAATCAAGATCTTCATTGTATGCAATATTCTAAAACTGATGGGGAAAATTATTATCACAGTGTCTAAGGTGCATTTAATTCAATTTAATGAAACACTTAGTATATAACCTGGGGACACTTAGAGGGGAACGTTAGTGCTTTCTGTTGGGAAGATAGTTAACTTTGATGGTAGAAGAAGCTGACACAGCAACTAGAAGCATCTGTGCTTGTGGTCAAAGGCCAGGAACCCACAGTGCTCCTTACCTGGACAGCGCGGCAGAAGAGGCTAGCTGCAGCCAGCATGGGCATAGTGTACTCCAAAGGCTAGAGTGGCACAAGGCCCAGTAACAGTCATGAGCAACCAAAATCCAGGAACTGTGGAAGTAAGTCCGAGGGACATTTTGTCCTTAATTCCTCACACCTATGTGCTTTCCTTTGTTTTCTTGCAACTATGAGAGGTCAAGATAAAATGTCAGGCTCAGCTTTTGACTACAACATGAAAATTGAAAATAAGAAGCATTGTGACATTTTAGCTCTGAGACCTTTATTTTCTGGCTAGGGGAAAAATAGACCTGGCTGCATTTAAGCTTGTTTCCATCATTCTGAAGCCAGGGGAAAGTCATACAGCCAAAATATCATCTGAGGGTTTTGTGGGTGGTTTTTTTTTGATGTTTTTTTTTGTTTGTTTGGTTGGTTTTGGTGTTTTTATTTCCCCTCCCTTCCATTTTATAGTTCTTTGAGTCTAAACAGAGTCCAGGGGTACCCTTGATTAGTCTTCCACCTCAGGAAAATGTTATACCTGTTCCTTTTGGTTTGTGAAAATCCTACAAACCACTGCTTTCAGTGACTGTGACAGGAAGTTTGGTGCACAAAGAAATGCTACAGGTTAATACAGAAATACTTAAGAAACAAAGAAATCATGCGAGGTCCTTGTTACATTCCTTCAGCACCTCCATATCCACCACAGTGGTTCCCTGCCATAGTGGGTCTCACGATACCATCAGTCCGACTGATGGTATATTATCATGCTGGTGTGTTGTTAGTGCTTACACTGCAGACTTAGGCAGTACCAGAAACTTGCTTTTGCTTGCAACCAAACCACGTAAGAACAATGACTTCTCAGTGAAATAGTTGTATTAACATTTTAGGTAAGTCTCTACTTTGGGTAACCTGTTACACCTGTTTGCATCTAGATGGTGATCCAAGACAGACGCCATGCCTAAGTCTGTGCTGTTTCCCCTCTCTTATTTTTTTTTTTTCCAATTTAATTTTTTAAGTTGATATTATAATGATAATAGGATGATTCTCTAGGGTTATTCTGTATCTGCATTGCCTAGTATTTAATCTTTAACAAGGCTTCCTCCTTTTGCCTTATAAGGGCTCAGTCTCATAATTTCAAAGAAAGTTGAATTTTCAGGCACATTAGATATATATAGGTCTGGCTGTCTACAGGTTTTCCATTCACTGTTCATTGTGCAGCCAGTGAGATGAGAGGCCCTGAAACATCAGGAAAGCATTTTCTAATCATTCTCCCCTCCTCTCTAGCTTTACTTCCCATTCCCAATAATGCTTGGCAGCTGCAAAAAGAGAAAAGCACCCCTTTCAAACCTGGTTTGTTGTAATTCTGTGCAGCTTGAACTGTACAGACAGTTCAAGTTGTATTCCTGGTTCAGGGAGGGCCTTGGCATGCTTTATTCTTTTGTAGTTCCGGCCTTTAGTTCTTGATACTAATAAGTAAAGAGAAATAATAATGTATCTGGTGAGTTTCTACACTACTTTACACTGTACTTAAGGACTCATTTCCTAATGTACTGTAGCTGATTCTTAAGGGTTGCTGAGGATGGTTAAGGTTGACCAAAGATTTAAACAGCAGGAAGGATATTTCAAATTAGAAAAGAGAAGCACTGGCAGAGCTCCATGCACCATATGTTAGGCTCTGCCCATGGTTCCTCATTTTTCTGACTAAGAAAGGTAAAAAAAAATCAAATAAAGAAGAGCAGGATTATTTAGGGAGCTATTTGTTAGGAGGGAGACTAGGTCCAGATTCTAGGGTTCATTCTGCTGCTATACGGAGATTATAGGAGGTAGGATTTAACCAATAACCTCAGTAAAATCTTCTGTTTACATGAATTCCTAATTGAACCACTCTTCAAAAGTATTTGGTAAAGCTTTCTGGCAATTTTTAAAAGCAGCAGATGCAGTATGGAGAGCTCTCTGTGAAAGAGATCATTCAAAATACAATGAAATTTAACATATAAGTCACAAAATGCTGGTTTTGTCCCTTCAAAGAGGAGAATACTATTATTAATGTGGTGGTAGATTGAGTTTAATTCGCTAAATATGTGTGCTTCTAATTATACAACTAAATTTTTGCAAGCTGAAGCATTTGAATAATGGAGGCAGGCAAATCAGGGCAGAATGTAAGTAATTCATCCAACAAAAAGAATTCTTATTTTTTTTGAGGCAATTATTTTTAGATCATAGTTTTTGTTGTGTTTTATAGAAATAAATTAATTGTTAATAAAATTTATCTGCCAAAATAAGTTACTATCTTTTCTGTTATCTGAATCTAGGGCCCCTAGGATTCAAATATATTGGTAGACATTTTCCCTGAGTATCTAGCAGTGTTGTTTACTGCATCATTTTCTGAAAGGTCCTGGTCATCCCCACAAGGAAAAGAGGCCTGCACCTGGCAGGCAGACATAGAGAGTGCTTACTTTGCAGCAGCTGGATACGGTGATTGTTCTAAACCCATTATTTATTTTGCATAATTTTTGATCTTTCTGCCTATATCCTCTGGTGAGGAATTCAGGCCATTTACAGCACTGCAGAAGAATAGGTGATTCTGTCTAATAGAGATCAGAAGGTTTTGGTAGTTTCCTTTTAAATTACTGTATTCAGAAGTCTGAATAGCCTATATATATACATTTATTTTTTTTTTCAGTTCCAATTAAACTGTGAAAATGTATGATTTTAAAGATTAACTAACCAAATAAATATTTACACAGCTGTGTGATGTTGTGATTCTTTAATACTACGCAGATTGGGACACACATCAAAAACATTTAATTTATGCATAATACCTAATTTGCTAAGATCTGACAAAAGAACCTGTTCCTTTATCTTGCTTAAAGAGTAGGGTTTTTTTTATACAAGACTCCTTTTAACCTGATTTTTAATACCTCAGTTGGTTGAGTCATTAAGTAAATCACTTGAGTATAATTTCCATATTGAATGATGTTAAGCAATAACAAAATTATTTACTGAAATCTGTTCTCTTACCAATGTAGTTAGTAGTTTGAAGAAAAATGCCAAAATTCACAAGGAAAACTATGTTGGAAAAATAAATTTCAATTGCTATCTAAGTTTACTACAGTTTTCTGACAAAAGGTTATGTCTAGTATAAGAAATGTTACAATACAAACAGTAATCATTAATATCAACAAGAAGAAAATACTGCATCCTTTGATCTTTTTTGAGTGAATAACAACTTTAATCTTTTTCCCTGTTATGGACAGAAAATTCCTAGGTATGCTAACTTTTTTTATTGATGGGAAAGTCCTAGTGATCTTGGACTCTAATTTGTTTATATATTTTTCTGTCTTTAAAACAGTTTTACTTCAAGCAACTTCAGAGGCAGCTCCTGGCTTTAGGATAAAAAGTGATAAGAAGGTCTCCCGGTAGTGAATACAGCTTCTGACACAAGAGAGCTAGGTGTAAATCTTCTCAGAGGCCAGCTGA
Source organism: Gallinago undulata (assembly GCA_026546715.1). Lineage (NCBI taxonomy): Eukaryota > Metazoa > Chordata > Aves > Charadriiformes > Scolopacidae > Gallinago > Gallinago undulata. Next base: position 30,951,443 of record JAOTQQ010000019.1, read on the forward strand.
AATTATTTCCCTAGAACAGTGCTCCAGAGGCTGGCTCATCCAGATCCCCTCAAAAGAGATTTCATTTCATTAAACTCTAGACTTGACTCTCTTGCAAAGAGGTCAGGGAAAATGCTACATCCGTCTCTCTCTCCCTTCAGTACTGTCATCATTTATTTGATTTATAGCAGCTGCACCCTTGTGTGCCACAAAAGGGCCATACAGACAGAGTCCTGTTTCCTGCAAAATTAAGGCAATCAGGTGAGGGCATAATATGTATTTCCGACTAAAATATCAGAAAGCCACATTCCATTGCAATAACATTGCAGCAGCTTATCTTTGTTCAATAAGCTTTTCGGGGGGGGGGGGGGGGGGAAGGAGGAGGGAAAGGCAAAATTAAAAAAATTGATTTCCAACACAGGAACATTACTAGTATAACATTTTTCTGAATTTACCTATCAGACACTGTGTAACCACGTCTGACCAGGTCAGTCTTGCCAGTAGGTTGTTTCAGAAAACCGGGTTACATAAAGAACAAGGTAATATTGTAAATTATTGTTAGCATGTTACCAATATTGTCAACAATGTTACACTTGAAGTTGAAACTCAGGGTGCTTTCTCTACTGTTTAAAGAGGGACTTAATTGTGTTGAGCAAATAGTTTCCCAGTCACAGTCATGCTACCTTTATGTTTTGATCTCACATCCTTTGCCCAAAATTCATTTTTGGGCAACCTATTATTTGGGTGTCAAAGGGCTGTTTTTTTCCTACAGACAGGTTTTTTTTTAGGGTCACATGTATGTATTCATAATAATGGAATATTTTCTTACAAGGTTATCTTTGCTGAGAGAGAATATTAATTTATCCCATTTCTCATACAGTAGACAACTGGTCAGACTCCCTGCCTAAAATGGGGTTTATCCTCAGACTTAATAAAATATATGTATTAAAAGGGAATGGCAATAATCTTAATGTAAAGAAGATTCTGGTAATAGATGCATTTACTTCCATTTTCCTAAAGTCTGACCTATCAAACATGCCTGAGGTGCAAATAACTTAACAAATGAAGAAGGTGGTCAATGTTCTACCATCCATCTGTGGCACAGATGTGTTATATCTATTATATGTACTTACGCTGTTTCTTGCATTGTCGCTTATGTGGTTTTGCAGAGGGAAGGAAAAGCACAGCAGCTGGGGTACTAGCAGTTCCTAGGCAAGAACTGTTTTTTTAGAAAGAAGGCACAAAAGTTCCTTATGAGAAAAGGAAGAAGAAAGTAGCTACAGGGAGAAAGTAATAAAAGCCTATCTATGGTGTACCTTGTGTTGAAAGCAACAATATATTGGTTCAATGCACATTTTATTCTGAACTTTACTAGAGTATGTGGAATAGACAGTTAGGAATGTAACAGCTTGGTAGGCTGCATGTGAAGTGTTTTTTTGACACACGGGTATTTTGAGATTGGAAAGAGTTATTTCAATTTCTGTTCTTTCTCCATGTCCTTTTTGTCTTCCACTTCGTTTGGGTGGTAGGGCTTTGATGTGTGTGTCTTCTTTCCCCTGAACTTTAGTGACTGAGAAATGCTTTACTTCTAAATGTAAAATATTAGAAACTGTTGTGCCAATAAAAAAATCTAATCACAACTAAAGCATCAAGTACTCATGATCTCGCTTTTGCCTACATACCAGAAAAAAAGAAATTCTGCCATAAAATCCCAGTAAAACAGGAGCTGTAGACAGGAACTAGAGTTGTAGAATCATTTAGGTTGGAAAAGACATTTAAGATCATCAAATCCAGTTTGCTATACAACTTGAAAAGGGACTCCAAAGTATCGACTTCCAAATTGAATGTCCTTCTCAGTCCAGTTTCAATTGGTGTATTTCTTTTTCAAATTATTATAATGAAGAGTGCACCCATTAAAAATTTTTCATTTGTTAGATGGATGATGCTGTTTTATAATGTGGTCAAATAACGTGCCCATTATGAATTTCAAATCTGGTGAAAAAACAGATGCCAATAAAATGTATACAGCTCTTCTTAAACAGTGTTTGAAACCTCCAAAAAATTGACAGACAGCTTGGAAAGAAAGACATGTGAGTTTAGCCAGTAACTGCTCGTCTGGATTTCCCTGGGTTTCTGACTTCTTAGTAATTAGAGTTCATAAATTAAGTAGAGGTAAAACAAGGAGAGGTTATTAATGGAAGTGAGCAAGCCAAGCATGTTGACTCTGTGTGTGTAAACATTAGATACAGTCATATGCAAATGAAGGCTGGAATCATTTGGAAAGCAGAAAGAATCAACACAGATGAGTCTGTACCTGTGATTTCCAAAGCACTGCTTTTAAATAATTTAATTAAAGATTGGTGTTCTTAGCAAAGCCAGTGTTTTGGCTTTGGACATCACTCCATTTTGTAAGCATAGAATTATCTTTCCTACTTTTGTGCCAGGTGTTTTTTTTCACCTACTTGAGGAAATTTCAGATATTTCTATCACACAATCATGTTACATTCATTTTAATTTTTAAGACTTAATTTTCCCCTGCTTCCTTTTCCCCCTGTTTCTGTCACCACAGCTGTTTTAAATACCTTGTGGAAGTTGAGAGATCTAAAAGAAAAAAAAACATTCTTTGTAAGAAGGTTAATTCCAAACACTGTCTTGGTATTTCAAGATATTCATCACACTTCAGATGTTGGCTGTAGGGGGATAGATTAAAATTGTGTGATTGCTTATTCTGTCTTTCTATGTTGAGCCAAAGAAGTCCTCTATAAGCTCGGACAAAGCTTTCTTACAACATCAGAAGAAAATTTTTGACGTTAAAATGTGAATCTAACAAGCCATTTAAGCCCAGTAACACCAGAAACTAGCAACTAAGTCTACTCTCATGGTGTGTGAGTAGGAAAAGAGAGTTTAAAGTGATTGTATTGTGTAAATCAAAACATATTTTATTCAAAACAAGTGGAAATTATTCTGTCTACTGGTAGGTAGGCATAACCTATGAGACTGTCATTCCAATATGTGAGATAATTTTTTTGATTTATTATGTGGGTTTCACATAATACTAGGCAAGTTTCTGGGTTTTCTTCTTAGCTGAGACAGATGAAAAATTCCTATTACTTTTTGTCCATAACACCAATAAAAGTTTTGTCTAAAATCCCAAACCATACATTTATAGAACATAAACACATAACTGTGTTAAAAATGTACCAAATATTATTAGCTTCATTTTTTATTTCTTTATTTTTTAAATAAGCACAAGAAAAATGTGGCCAGGATAAACAATTCAACAGCATACCATGATAATCTGTTACTGAGATATTATTTAAGAACATTTGATATTGCTCTATTATTGACTTATTTCTCTTTTTCTCAATTTAAACTGTCAGTTTTCTGTATCTTCTTATAATATGGCATTTATGATTACAATATGGTACTTAAGGTTACAAATTAGCACAGCTATGAGATCTAGTGAGGATGGATCAATCTCTGCCTAAACACAAAAAGAGGAAACATTGACAAAACAACTCAGACTCCTGTCTGAATCTGACTGAGCAATTTTTGAGAGTTGAAAACAGTTTGTGGTACTGTTTGGAAGCACAATTTGTGAGATCACATACTTGAAGCTATTTGCATAGTGGTTTTGGCATGCCTTTGAGTTACAGAAGTATGTGAAATTTTGGGTCCACTTACGCATTTTTGAATTTTGGAAAGATTTCTGAGGCAAAAAGTCATGAGTCATGAATTTAATTGAAGAGAAAAACCTCTAAGAGATTCATACAAGCAGCTTGGAAAGAAGACCCTTGCTCTTTTTAGATCTGAAATTATCAGTTCCACTAGTTCTGAGGTTCTGTCCATAATTAGCAGTGACTTACAGGCTTTAAGGATATTTTAAAAGGAGCTGAGGGCAGGATATCCCTTATGTACTCAAATTTAATGCATTGCTGCTGAAATTAAAAAGAAAAAAAAGACTACATTTAAGAGGAGTTGTGAGTTTGAGGACAAGATTGTTTAATGGATTTTTTGTGATAGCAAAGCACTGTGTGGTAAGTATCCCTTGCCACCCAATCCTTCTGAAATAACAGAATATACCTCAATCTGACAGTCTATAGGCAGCATGTCCTGTATCAGACTGTTCCATGATGAATTTAGCTGTAATAATTTGCTCCTAAAATGAATTTGTAGATATTACTTTTTTTTTTTAAAATCATCAAATATCTGTAAAAATTTAGTAGGTTGTGTGTTGTCTATCTTTCTAGCATGTCCCCTGAGTATTTTGTGTATGCAGTTATATTTAACATTTTTAGTGTTACAGACTTGTCTTGTCTTCCTTAAATTAATAGCTTTTTGCAGAAACTAATAAACAAGAAAATGGTTTATTCAGGGTTGCAGATATTTTTGAAGAATGCTGCATTTCTCTTACTGCAAAACTGACTATCTAAACTATGAAAAATAAAATAATTCCTTATTTCTGCTTTTCAGAAAAAAAAAACGCAAAACATTTCCTCTCTCCTGCTGCTCCCTTTCCCTTCCCTCTCCCCTCTTGTCCCCCCACTCCCTCCCTCCCTCCCTCACCCCGGCCCTCCACCTGTCCCTCCCTCCCATTTGCCATTTCCCTTTTACCTGGGAAATATTTCTCTCCTACTTGTGATTCAAATCCACAAAACAAACCCAGATGATCTATAAGGAAGTATTTTCACAAAAGATTTGCTGAAGTAAATGTGGCATAAATATGCACATGGTTTCAATTTCCTGAGCAGCACTGACATTTTTACTCAATTTCCTCTTAATCCTGCGTCACTCACAACTCCCTTGCTTCTGGATTCCTTTCTCAGCAGCCAGGGGTGGGGTTAAAAAAACATTGAAATGGAAGAGAGCTCAACCAGCTCATTCAGTGTAATAAAATCCATTCCACTGTGGTCCTAATTTCATCAACTAATACAAGTCAACATTGAACGTTAATGAGGAAAGGTTTCCAATTAGATACAGTCTGACACTGACCCAGCTTTTCAGTCACCTTCAATTGTCAGTGATAAAAAGGACAGTTCAATATGATATGGATCATTCACTCCAAATCTCCACAACTCATTTATGACAAACACAACTAACAGAGCATAGGGAACTGCTGAATTGTTTTTCATTATGCTGGCACATTGGCTTTAGACTACAGTCGTAATGATCTTCAGAGGTTTTCCATACAGAGTGCCACTAATGAGCAAACCAGGATGGGGTGATGAGGTGATGGCGACCCACGTTTTCAAGTGACAATACCAGCAACATGATGATGCTTAAAATTTCCTATTATTTCTGGAAAGTAATTCACTACTAGAGAGAAGAGAGAGTTAGGAGGCTAAGCTATTAAATAAAATGAGTACAGAAAGTGAATAGCTCATTAAAAATGAAAAGCTTTTGCAAAATACACCAGCCTTTACCAGTCACTGTAAAATGTGCTTCTGTCCATTTTTGTGTAGGCAGTTGCTTAGAGTGGTATTACTTACAGTCCTGCAGAAGTGCATTTTGCAGTGCAGTATGCCTCCACCTTCAAACCCAGAGCGCATATGGGGAATAAAGACGGATAAAAGTAGACATTGAATTAATTCCTGGTCTTGGTCATGGACTTTTTGCTGCTCAGGCTAATACAGGGCATCTTCCAGACTATTCTAAAACCACTGAGTTTTAACGACCACTTGCAATTTGTTAAAATGTTAAGCATGGTAAGACAGTAAATTACAGCACTGCTACAAGTACTACCATATGGGTACAAGGTAACGTAATAACACATAAAAGCTATCTGGAGACTATAAAATGCAAGAGCCAAAGCTGATATTCTATTCTTTGAGACTAAGTAAAACTTTTACATCCGTTATTGTAGCTATTCCTTTCAAAATCTCCTCAAACCCTTTTTAGTTCAGAATAGAATGAATTCCTTTTTATCATTTTGGAGCAACAAAAATCCATAGAGATTTCTGAAACCACACAGGATTTGAAAGCTTGATTTAGTTTCTGTTCATATAAACTCTTTGCTTGAAAATTCATTCCAAGGATCAGAGTACTTGGGAAGAAAGAAAGGCTAGGACAGCAAAAGAAAACACACTGAGAATTGTTATTAGCAGAAACTAAAACTCGAAGTTTGCCATCAGAGAGTACATTGCAAGATGAAATGAGTTTTAATCATATTGAATGTTTTCAGCAAAAATGAATTCAGCAAATATCAGCTTAGTTAGTTTCTAGTTAAGATTTGACTGAAGTGTTAAGCAGAGTTGACTAGACAAAAAACTTGTGTTGTTATTCCACTAGAAAATCTGCCTATTTGAATTGTACATGAAACAAGAGTGGGAAAAGCCCATATGTGGTATGTTAAGCTCCTTTTTTATATTGTAAAAAAAATGTTGAATTTGAATGATTAAATTCTATTTTGCAGGTAACTTTCCGTTTTTTTTCCTTTGCAGGATAGCCTCACAGCTGTTCTTGATACTGAAAAGAGTCATCAATCCTGTGAAACGCATTAAGAGATTTATACATGGCTTTTCTCTTTCTTCTTTGTTATTTATAATCCACAGTCAAATGATATAGAAAGAAACTTTCTAGTGTAATTTTATATTGATTTCATAAAACCATGCCAGCAGTTCTGGTACATGGGTTTCACATGTCTTTAGTTTTATCTGACATTGCAACTTTGCCTGTAAGTAAGTGTAGACTAGTGATTTGCCAGCGTGATTCATCATTCCTTATTTACTTATTGATTTAAAAATCATATCATATAATAATTCAGCCAGAATTATTCAGAAAGTCCTGCACCATCCAGGATGCCTGTGGGGATCCTTTGACTTTCTTGCATCAATGGAAACAAAATCTTTATTGAGTGGTGTCTGTACAGTCAGATTATCAGGCAGATGCACCCCTGTTATCAATGGATCAGGAGACGTTAGCATGTTTCAATTTGATTAGATTCATTTCATCTGTTTTAATTTAATTACCTTCAATAGCTGAAAGCCTGGTCATTTTCAGTACATAAGATGTATGGTGGAAATCCATCAAACTTATGTCTATCAGAATGTATATAATTTAATTTTGTAGAGAGAAAGTTTGTAGTTTTTGTAGAGAGACAGAGATGGTTTGCATGCAAACACTGCTAAATTTGTCCTTTCTAATCTTGGATTTTTGTATACATGTTTATATGTATACAAAATAGTATTCTGGATATAAATGTGTACATGTTTAGATGTATATAAATCTATACAATTTGTTGTATAGATATAGCTGTGTCAGCACAAAATACCACGTGAAAACATCAGGAAACGGAGGAAAAAAAATAGTCCGGAAATTGGAGTGCTTATATACTGCTAGGTATGAATTGTGGGTATCGTGGTATGCGGTCTCTTTTAGGAAGGGCAAAGGAAGTTGATGTCATCTACAAATGTTGGCTGGCTCAACGAGAGGTGTGTTGATTTTTCTGTAATGTAAGGTACCAAACTCTGAAGGCTGGTTTCCTTTGGTTTTGTGCATGGAAGTAGATAGGCTCCTGAAATGTCTAGTTTAAAGCTGGAGAATGTACATCTTTGATTTGGAATTGTTATTACCATACAGTCAGCTGTTTGACCCAGATGACTCCTCACCATGATTTGTCAGTGTGGGTGCCAGATGATCAGGCTGCCCCTTGCCCTGTTGTGTTGGAATCCCTACAGTTTCTTTCCCTGATACAGCCCCACTGCTCTCGTGAGTGAGTATATAACAGGAATCACAATAGAGAGGGGAATTGTTGCAGTCCAGAGCAGTCTAAGCCACATATACCTGATGTCACTCAAGTCCTATTAGTTAAGTGGGTCAAGGTGTGGGTCACACAAAGAGCTCACCTTCATTCACTATGCCACATAAAAGTGTCCTGAGTTTCTCTGAAAATTTTCTCAGTCTCGGTCTGTTTATAAATCATAGCTGCAGCCTCCTCAGACCCAGGAGACTTAAAGGATCTCCTTGGGCCCTTATTTATGTGAGATGACTGCCATTAGCTGGTAGGAAAGGTGGACTTATATGATTCCATGTGACTACACACACACTATAGGAATTTATTTCTTTCCCCCCTGCCTTTGGTGGTCTTATATCCAGTACAGAAGTTAAGGTACATTGCTGTAGCTTAAATCAACGTACTTTGGCGGAGAAAATATCCATTAAATTTATTCTGTGAGAGAAACACTTCTCACTCAAAAATATTTTTATCCCAAACACTTTATCAGCAAAGACGTAGAATGCTAGGATTTACTTTCTGTAGTGAATTACCAAGACTGAAGACAAACCTTTTTGAGTTAAAATCTGTTTTAATTTTACAATAATGTAGGAGATATGCACTGTGAAACCTTCCCCTGCCTGGGTAGGATTTGTACAGGGTTTTACTAGTCAGTGTCTTCTACTGACACACAAGTGGAAGAAGAGCAAAACTTTCTCTTAGGAAATGATCTTGTGAATATCTTGACTTGTGAAATTTTGTGGTTTGTGCTAAAGTATTGAGTCCTTCAGCTTGGAGGCAGCAGAAACTCCATAACTTACTACATAGTAGTGTGATAGAATGTCACAAGAAGGCATTTGGGAAACACATGACATAAGAAAAAATTGCAATTTCATTTAGTATATTTACCTTCCATTTTATTTTATTATTTTATTTTTAAAATCCTAATCCCAAACTATTTGTCCCACAGCCACTAACTTTGTAGAGTGGATCTTAACTATCCTTTTGATTTCAGTCTTCCAGAAAGAAATTAAAAAACAAAGCTGACTATACATCACTACTCTGTCAATTTATCTCTGTGTGTTGTAAGAGTGCAATAGAAGTAATTGGCAAGTATTTGCCTCTTGTGATGGACAGATGTGACTTGTACTAGATAAGTAAGTTTTTTAATTGCTTCAGGATGCATAAAGTCATTCACCAAGTTGTTGAAATATCTGTTTTGCTCTTAATTGCTTTGCAAGTTTATGTGTTTTTCCAATGGCAGTTGAAATTAGGCAGAAATCTGATATATAATTTTCTATAAGTACCTTATCTATATAAAAGCATAGTCTTCTAGGGAAATTTCAGGATTTTTGGAAGGTTTTTAATGCTCTCCAGCTCTAAATCAATTCAAACATATTCAGAGATAGTCTTTCCTGTTCTGTTTTGTTATTTCTGCTATTAGTGGCTGTTGAAAACAAATGGGGAAAAAAGAAAGCAAGACAAAAGTTAATGGAATTCTTCTAAGCATAAAGTTACATTCTTTGCAATTCAGGGTTTTGGCAGAGTTTCAGAATGTTTTGCTTGAACTGTCATATCTATCAGAAGTTAGAGTTAGCTTGGCAAGAGAATAAGTGTTCATCGTACCTAAATAGAAAATGTATTAATTTCATAACATGGAACTGAAAAAAAAAATGAAGTTACATGTCTCAAACAGCATGACTGTAGTCAACATAGCTGAATTCATAGTAAAACACTAGGATTCTCAAACTCTTAATCAGATTATTAGTGGATAAGTAATGTGTTCTATCAAATCAATATAGGAATACAGGTACCTTATTCTCCCTCAATTCTAACTGGATGATTTCATTGCAGTGTGTGGTTTTATGCTGATAAAAAACACAGTGCAGAGGTGAGAAGAAATTCAGGCCATATATCACCTAAGTGTTTCAATTTAGAAAGATATTAATAAACAACTTCCTTTAAACTGGATGGATTTTTTTGCAGGCTGTATTTTTAGGATGAAAGCGCAGTTCTTCAGAAATTTTTGGGGTCTTCATTTAACATAGGAATTATTTTTTTTTTAAAGGAAGAAATCACTGGAATTTTGTATACAGGTCTTTCTGATTTCTGGGTGTAACATTCCAACCCTTATAAGTATTATGATGTTATAAATTATTTCATACATAATCATTCGAGTACTTTTGCTTAGCTCCTGAAAACATCTACTTCCCTAAAAAACCAACCATAATTGGTAAAGTTTCTTGTGGATTTCTCTCCTAGATAAAGGACAAATTTACCTCAAGTATACTATGATTGCAAGATGAGCTCATGCTTTATTAAACATTTGATACTCCACCTGGAAGAAAGGAGGGAAAGAGTGTCAGAATGAGAGAGAGTAGTTATGAATACTCTGTGGAAAACAAGCTTCAGTCTGCATTGCCACCTTATTAAATGCTAGAAACTCCACAATAGTGAGTGCTGCCAGCATGAGCACATCTTGAACACATATTCTGTGGTATATGATAAATGGCATAAACTCACTGAAGGTTTTGCCACAGTCAAAGAATACTCAGTGGTGCTCTCCACTGTGGATTCTCCTGTGGCTAATAAGAGCTGAGGTCCTGCCATAACCCTCAGTAACACTGACCAGAGTGTCAGTCTGCCATGAGGTACAAACACGTCAGAGACCAGGTAGAATATTTGATGTTGAAAAAGCTTAAAAAACATGCTGTGTTCTTTCTCTTGATGATGGCAATATATTTGTCTGTCTTTTCTAGTTACCCCATTTTTATGACATTCACAGCGGTTTAATATCTGAGAGCCCTACTTCTGCAAATTTTAAATGAAATTGGCCTCTGGATTGAAATTTATGGGGAGGAGAGAGTTAGGAAAGATAAAACATGATTATCTAAGCTTAGGAAATCAGGCTACTCTTCCCTCTTCTCTTCAAGAGGAGAGCAAGACATAAGGGAGAGTCTCTAAGATGACTGCAATGTATGAACTTCACAGCACCTCAGAAGAAAAGACACAGAATATTTTGTGTTTGCTTTTCCTAACATGCCTGGCAAGTATGTCTGAAGAGTGGTCTATGATTGATTTAAACAGTTAGCATAAATTGCTTGGATGTTTTGTACCATCACAGAAAATACTGTTAGTAATTACGTAATGTTTCACACAGTATCTTGGCTTTTGCTTGGAAGACGAAGAAACTTATGTTTGACATTTGGACATTGCTCTTTGAGAGGCTGTTGTGGCTAATCCCAGCCAACATCTAGGACCACACAGCAGCTTCTCACTGTTGGGGGGAAGCCTAGAAGGGCAGGGAGAAGAGAGAGAAAAGTAGGGAAAGGGAAAAGAAAAGAAGTTTTGGGTTAAGACAAGTCAGTTTGATAGAACAATAAGAAAAAAAGAAAATAAAAACAATATTAATACTAATGACACAAGTCACTCTCACACTTGGTGAATTGCTACCTTCCTGAGCAGCAATAATGAGTATCTGCCCCCTGGCCAACCCCCATTTGTATACTCAGCATGATGTCTCTAGTACAGAATATTCTATTAGTCATTCCATCATTCTGTCTAGGCTTCTTCTCAGCCTGGGAAGCTGTAAAAAGTCCTTGAAATATATAAGCATCACCTAGCAACAACTAAAACAATTTGCATTATTAATATTCCTTTCATAACAAATCTGAAATATAACAACCCCTATAAAGAAAATTAACTTTGTCCCGGCTGAAACAAGGACAGAGGCATAACAGGTACTGAGTTTTACTCATAAACTGAATTTCTTTTATTTCAGGAAAAGTAAAGACATACAATGTTTCAATTTAAACCTTTCATTTTACACACTTTCCTAAATGTTGTAAGTATAAGGTTTTTTTCAAATTATTTAACTTCTTCTTGGTGATCATTTTTGTTTGTTTCACTCAAGGAAAGGCTAGAAAAATACTTGTGTATAAATTTGTGGAAGACTTTTTCCTTCAAAAAACATCTGTGCTATTCATTCTAGTCATTAATAATTTGGTTTGGAAAGTACCCTGAACAGGCAGATGTTCACAGAATCATGGAATTGTCAGAGTTGGAAGGGACCTCTAGAGATCATCTAGTCCAACTCCCCTGCTAAAGCAGGATTGCCCAGACCACATCACTCAGGACTGCATCCAGGTGGGTCTTGAAAATCTCCGGAGAAGAGGCCTCCATGACCTCCCAAGACAGCCTGTTCCAGTGTTCTGTCACCCTCGCCATAAAGAATTTTTTCCTTGTATTTGAATGGAACTTCCTATGTTCCAGCTTGTGCTTGTGCTTATGTGTGTGAAAACTGTTTTTCGTTTGACCTGTTTGGGTATTTTGGGAAAATGGATATTGAATATGCTTAGTAAATTCTGTTACCAAGCTCAAAAAGTGTGCTGATAAGACTGCTGGGATGGTAAAGTTCAATGTTCAGATTCAGTTCTGTAAACTGCCTTGACTCAGCAGAGAAAGAATTTGTTTTAGCAATCTAGCCAGATACCTGTAAATACATAAAACCTCCATAGAAGCATAACTAGAAAAAGGCTTTTGTGGATGTCTTTAAAAGATCATGTAAATAAGGACATTAAGGGAAAATTTGTATGAAAGACCATGTATATATCAGAAGATTGGCATCCTCGGTGATGGCTTGGAAATGCTATCTGTAGAAGAAAAGTAGTGTGATCCTCCCAGTTCCTACAAGCCTTTGAGGTTTGAAATTCCTAAGAGGGATCCAGTCATGGCATCCAGAATGTGAGATAATTTCACAGGCATTTCTGACATGATGTAAATAAAGATAAGTCATTGCTTTTACCTTCCTGAGTCACTAGTACTTAGTGGCTGCCTTTGAATTAATGATGTAGAAGTAAAAATGCCTTACATTTCATCACTGCTTTCCATCTGGTTTCTGTCTCACACTCTCCTAAATTCCAGATTAAGTCCTTTGTGTCATAGTGTTTATAATAAAGGGAAAAACTTTCCCTTTACCTCCTTATTTCCACCCAGTTTCTCCCATCCATCATGACATACATGAAAAACATGTTTGACTGGCAAGACACACCAATACAGGCCTTCCTGTAGCAATGTAATCCATGCTAGGATTTTGAAAACATACATAGTTGAACTCCTAAAATTGAGTGAAATCTCATCACCCATCTCCTTTCTCTCACATCAGTGACACAGATTGGTAAGTGTTTGAGTAGTATTTCTAGTAACATGGCCCATGGAAACTGCTCACAGACCTTAGGGGGTACTCTTTCAAACTCCAGCAGAAACATCAGTAAGAAAACAGTAAGCTCATATAGACTTATAGACTTTCAGTGTCAGAGCTGAAATGATGTAACAAAATCAAAACAATTAAAGGCTGCTGCTGTTGTTATTTTTTGCTGTTATTATTTTTGATGTTGAACTAGTAACAGTTGTTACTATTTTCATAAGTACTAGCTTACGATGGTTTCTGTAGGATAAGTTTAACTTCGATCAGTGAAATTGATTGAAGATCTGTATTGATTTCAACTGCACATGTTCAAGGTTTATATGAATTATTGTTCTCAGCTGCAGTGTTATTTATTCTAATTTTTCAGTCTGCAGGTATTGTATTCACCCAGTTTCCATTGTGTAAAGGAATGAATATATTTATTTGATCCTCTCTTCTAAGTAGAGTGCAAAATGTAGCTTTAGTAAATTAAATTATTAGCAGCAACACATGGATTTTTCCATTTTACATGAGATTTGTAGTAGTTGTGGTTAACATTTGACAATTACATATAGCAATTGCTGGTAATTAAATACTATTTCATTTCCTGAACTCAGCAATATATTTAGTTTTATATTTATGGATAATATCTTTCCCTGGAAATATGTTGGTCCCATAATTAAAAATAATAAATACTAGTGCAGTTACTTGATAAATGATAAGTAATTCTTAGGAAACATAAGGAAAAAGTAAGTGATTTATATTACGTAGTAACAAACACATCATTACAAATATATGGTGCACCAGGTCACAATTAATAACTGCTTAGTTATTAAAGCTTCCAAAGGCTAACTAGTATCTGTAATTTAACTGCACTAGTTCTGCCCCAGCAGGGCTTTACAAGGCATCTGTTTTTGCAAATGTTGTTTTTCGGATGATGGTTTATGCCCAGACTTAGTATCTTAGCAACTTGTAGTCATTAAAGATCCTAATACTGCTTGAGGGATAAGTGTCTTAATTATTGTTTGAGATATCTCATTTTGGCCATATTGAACTTCCATCCGTAGCTGGCTGGAATCTCCTTGCTCCCTTGTGAGGTTGCACCATGGAGCAGCTGTTGCTCTCCGCCGGGTGCTGAACCATCCATTCTTCAAAATCTTCTCTGAGATTTGCTAGAACAAAGCAGTTTGGTAAATGTGTCTTGCTTGAACACTTTCCAGAGAGCAAATACTCTTCTGTTTTATACAGGGAAATCAGATTCTGATCTAGAAATACCGATGGTGAAAATTTGCCGAGATGCTCTGCCATAAAAGCTCATGTGAATACTGAGTGTGCTTTAGATCTGTTTCTCCTCTGAAGGAAGGGAGTGGGTGAACTTTATCCAAATACTTGAGTGAATCAGCAGGGAGTTTTGATAAGTTTATTTCTGAGTGTGGGGTTTTAATTGTGACCAGATGGGGCATTGGACTGTCACAGCAAAAAGGCCTATTGTCTAGCTTAAGATTTGCAAAGAGTGCATTTCTTTGTGGAATTCCTATCAGACTGTGTTCGTTACTACATAAGAACGTTGATGTGACCTTTATCGTTGCCCTATGGTGGCTTGACCTTGGCTGGATATTATATGCCTCCCAAGCTGCTCTATAGCTCCCCCTCCTCAGCTGGATGGGGGAGGCAAAGCATGATGGGTCAAAATAAGGACAGGGAGGTCACTCAGCAATTACTGCCAAGGGCAAAACAGACAGTTTCCACCCACAGTCCCTTCTTCAAAGGCTCAGCTTCACTCCCGATTTCTCTACTTTCTCCCACTGAGTGGCACAAGGGGACAGAAAATGGGGGTTGCAGTTAGTTCATCACATCTTGTCTCTGTTGCTCCTTCCTCCACGCACTCTTCCCCAGCTCCACAGGGTCCCTCCCGTGGGAGACAGTCCTCCACAAACTTCTCCAGTGTGGGTCCTTCTTACAGGGTGGAATGCTTCAGGAACAGACTCCTCCAGTGTGGGTCCACCACAGGTTCACAAGTCCTGCCAGCAAACCTCTTCCAGTGTGGGCTTCTCTCTCAACAAGGTCACAGGTCCTGCCCAGGTTGTGCTCTAGCACAGGCTTCCCACTGGCTCACAGCCTCCTTTGGGTGCATTCACTTGCTCTGGAGGTGCAGAGGAGTGGAATCCTCTGTGAGCTGCAGGTGGAAGTCTACTCCACTGTTAACCTCCATGGGTTGCAGGACCATAGCCTGCCTCATCATGGTCTTCACCATGGTCAGCAGGGGAATCTCTGTTCCAGTGTCCAGAGCACCCCCTTCCCCTCCTTCTTCACTGACCTTGCTCTCTGCAGAGCTGTTTCACATATTCTTGGTCTACTCCTCCAGTTGCTGTTGCACAGAAGTTTTTCCTGCTTCTTAAATATTTTATCACAGAGGTGCTACCATCACTGATGGTCGACACAGGGTTTGCAGTTAGCCTTTGTGCTTGCATGGTATGCACAGAGGACTGGACACTGGTCTAAACTTAATTGTTGGTTAAGAGGCTTTTTAAACATGCAGTCATGGAAATAATGCAGAATGCAGTAAATCACGTCACAGTCCTTCTCTCCTTGTGCCACAGACCAGTCAATAATGCAGACACACCCTACACACTGTGACCAAAGGCCAATGGCTCTGACTAAAACTGTTAAGCCTTGTATCTCTCCTCTATGGTTTGTCTTTTTAGGGTTCATAATGCCTGCATTAATTGTTTTGGAATATTTTTTCCCATTTTCTTTGTTATGTTCCTTTAATAATACTGGGTCATGAAAGGAAAAGAGGAAGTCTTTTAATAAAAAAATTATTTAACCTGTTCAGGAAGACAAGATTTTTGAGAACTCTGGATACAATAGTCAAAAGGAAATAAGAAAGTTACAGCAGGAGCTAAAAGCCTGCAACTCAAACACAAAGCTGTAGAAACAGTCAAATGCTGCAAGGAGTGGCCTACTTAGGCTGCAGGAGAGGTAGGACCAACCCATGCATCATGCAGGACTTGCTCCAACTTGAAGTGGCTGAGCTGGAAAGCAGAACTATTCTTTTCTGTATCTTATAGTCTTCCTCATAAGGTTAGATTTCAGGTTTTTAATCAAATATCATAGCTCTTTGGCTTTGAAACCCTTCAGCCTCTTGAGAGACTCACATAAGACCATGTCCAGGCACATCTACCTCAAAGCTGTGAGGACACCTAAATATGTCTTTCTAGAAAAGCATATTAGGATTTTGCAGTTATGGTGTTCTTCTTTTTTTGCCATAGATGCAGGTTTTGCAGTCCAGTTATTGATTTGTAAAGTTGAGAATTGATGGTGTGCTATGGGATTAATCTGTTTTGTATTAGCTATTTTGTGGACACACAAATTTATTAAGTCTCTACATTCCTTGTTGAGAAGTAGCTGGAAAAAATGGTAGCAGACATAAATGTGAACTGTTTCTAGGTATAAAAAAAAAGGGAAGTCATAAAACTGCAAAAATGACGGTAATTATCGGTGTATTAGGATATTAACAATATACTTTAAGGTCAGGCTTCATGTGGCAACCATGTCAAGATGGCTGTTTTGTTGTTACTGTCTCTCCCTTCTTTACTTTCTGACTTACACTTCCAGTTCTTTAAATTTCTGGCCCAGCCACTGGTGCACAGTAGCTATCTTTCTGGTATTGAGCTCAGGGAAAAGAAGAAATGAAGCAACTCAGACTGGAACCAGGCCAAACTATCTGCAGTTCGGCTTTTCACCAGACAAATCAGCATACAAATAACATCCCTTCATTTTTGCCAATGTAGATTACTGAAAAAAAATGAAACATCTTGTCTTTACTTTAAATTTTAAAAAGGCAAATTAATTTTATTAGTTAAACAGCTCTAAGATTGGAATGAAGCAGAGCTGGGCCTTGGCTCCAGGGCTGTCCTCTCATGCATTACAGTATGAAGTCTAAGTCTTGCTACCAAGTTGTCCCTAAACTCCACTGAATGCTAAAGTAATAAAGCAAACTTATCGTTTGAAATTTAGTGACACAACTCCAAAGAATTGAAGAGGGAGAGCAGGAGAAACAAGAGCAGCTGCTTCTGCCTTATGAGATGGTTCTCAAGAGGAAGCTTTTTCTGTAGTGAGCTGCACACTGGAACAGATGCAAACTGTAGCAAGGACATTAGTAGTTATTATAGGGAGAGGGCTGGAAATTTTGTTGATACCCAACCTTCTATATAATAATTGCATCTTTTATTCCAGAACCCTTACATACTTGGAAGTCTCTAATCTACGAGGGGATTAGTGAACTCAGCTTCATTAATTTTCAGCAAATGTCACCTTTTCTTTCTGTCTTTGCCTGGTGATAGTGATGTAATTGTTGTAAACAATAAGTGATACCTATATACCACAATGTGTGACATTCATCCAACTTCCATCCAACTCTTACCAAACTGGCTTGAGCATAGGAGCCAAACTAGTCACACTAATTTGGTCCTTTACCTGAGTTAGGCCATGTTTCAGATCTTGCTAATGCCTTGCTAGTGCAGCTGTTGTGCCCTTGGCAGCTATACTAAGTCATTCAGCCTGAATATTCTGACCATACCATTACTATAGTCTTACAGTTTACCATCTTTCCTGTTAAAAATTATAGAGAAAATTCTCCATCCTGAATTAAGTCTTTTGTCTCCTTTATGCTTCACACTTAATCGCTGTCTCTTGATACTATTAGGTATGCAGAAGAGTGCCCCAAAACACATTTCTGTAAATTTTGGCTGCATCTGTTATTTTAGTTTTCTTTTTGTTTTGTTTTGTTTTTTGTTTTTTGTTTTTTTTTTTTTTAAATTTTAGTGACCTTATTTTAGTGAAGATAATGTAGTTCAATCTATATAGTACTATATGGGATGGGAGTCTAGAAACCTCAATTCTGTTTCTGTTCCTCAGTTTTACAAGTAACCTTTGCCAAGTTAGCCAGTCTAACTTTCACAAAAGCATCCACTACTTTGGGATACAGGGGTCTGAAGGCTTCAACCAGATGCATTTGCAACATGTTTTTCTTGTTGATGAGCACCTGCAGCTACCAGCCATTCTAATTGAAGTTGCAGATGCTTGGAGCCTCTGTAAAATCAGATCCCCCCTTTTTTTTTTTTTTTCAGAGCCCCCAAATGAGCCAACTCTTAAAATTTTGGCTTAAACTCTCTACATAATCATTTCCCAAATACAAAATTAGGATAATGATCCCTATCTTTTGTAAAGAGCTTTCGCTGTGCAGCTGAGACATACTATATAAATGCTAAGTAATACCATTATTATAGGTATGGAGTCAAACAGTTCTCCATACTTTCCAACTGCTTTTGTCACAATATTGTACTAGCACAGTATCATCTTTCTGGACAGCTGGTAGGGCTTTGTTGCATCTGCCTTTTTTCTATTTTTTATGCATTCTACCAAGCACAGAGAGCTCCAGCCGTGACAATCCTCCCTCTATCTAGTCTGTCACTGCTTCTCTTTGGAAGACATAAATATAGCTCTTTGTTGCTGTTACTCTTGCTACAGCCCATCCCTTGAGACCTACACAGGGTTACCTTAAGGATAGATATGGCCCATGTTTTCCAATAATATTACCTGCAGCTTTCCAAGCTGAACGTTCTGTTGAATATTCATTGCAAATAGTAACAATGATGCCAAAATTAGTCATATGTAGAATAACACAGTTTATGGGAGGCAACCTGGTTTGTTTCAGGAAGTAATTCAATGAGGACTAACTTTTTGATTCATTCTGTGAGCTTCGTTTCTTACTTCTGTTTCTTCTACATCATGTATGCCTATATAGTGAACCTCTGATATCATTTGTTTCGGCTTTCCTATTAGTCAACTGAAGCCTTTTAAATCGTGACGAGCAAATAGTTGTTCTGTTATGAGTCGTGGACTTCGGATGAGAAGGGCATCAACATGGTGATACCAGGATGCTTGATCAGTCTTCCTGGCTGCTCCCTTGCTGAACAGGAAAATTACCCTGTCCACCACTACTCTGGTCCTCCTGAACATGGAAGTGGATTGATTCTCAGGTCAGAAAAGTGGGTTTGGTTTATTGTCTTCCTCCAGCTGCAGTGACCAAGCTCAGTGCTTCCTGATAAATAAACCAAGGATTTAATGGTTCACATACTTTATTCTCCCTTTTCCTTTTCCTTTGACTTCCTTGGAAATCCCTTGTACCTTCCTTTCCCACACCAGTCTCCTTCAAAGTAAATAATCCAGAATTACTTTTCTCAATTGGTCACAGTTCAGATATATCTTCATCTAAATTTGTTATTTGATACCATTAGCCAGGCAATCTGATTTTTTTATGCTATAACTGATATACTGGTGCTGTTGGTCTTTCAAGACGGTAACCTCAAAAAAATCACCAGTGCTCCCTTCCAGATATGTCTGGAGTCTGGGGGATGAACTTCCCATTAACCACCTGTGATATTTCACTGAATTTCACTGATTTTTTTTTAGAGTTGGAAGGGACCATAGAGATCATCTAGTCAAACCCCCCTGCTGAAGCAGGATTGCCTAGAGCTAGAGCATGTTACTCAGGACTGCATCCAGGCGGGTCTTGAAAATCTCCA
>JAOTQQ010000019.1:30971007-31013950 GCA_026546715.1 Gallinago undulata
TGTTGCCCACTTCCAATAACCCCCTGCTCTTCAACTTGTTTGGAGATGACATCTAGGATGAGTCTCTCCATTACCTTGCTATCTTGCTATCCTTCATGGCTCTGCCTGTAACTTTTGTCAGCTTCTCACACTGCTACCTGTTAGGTTCAGTATTTGCTTATCCTGTAGTTTTGGTGTTCTTTTCAGTTAGTGCAGTCTCATGCCGAGTCGTAGTCAAACGGTTACTCGCTTGCCCGTAACTCTAATGTATTCTAACATGAATTTTTTGTCTTCAGAAAGACTGTAACAGTGGTGATAAGAATCTGTCATTCTAGAGAGGATTTATGCTGGATTCACAAATATCATTGTGAATATGAAACATTTATCAAAATTTTCATAAAATGAAAAGTCTCATAAAATGAATTTAGTCTATTAGTCACAAATATTTTAATAATTATTCTGTAGGCCATGCAAATCGTCCTTCCCATGGGAACAGTTCTACTATAATTAGACTGTGTAACACAGTTACTTATTCTAACTCTTAGAATGGTAATAAACCACTGTGAAACCATTATTAAGAAGCAGTTTGCTACATTTAAACATTTATTGTAGCAGTTTGCTATGTTATTGTGTTGTAGGCTCCAGTGTTGCAAACAGATAGACTTATTCATAAGGTTTTGGTCTGAAAACCCTCATGCAAATGAAGGCATCAATTATTATAAATATCATGTAAAGTATAGTCTTTTACTAACTTTTTTTGATAAGTGGAGAATTTTCTAAAACTATGCTGAAAGGCTGTTGGCAGAACTTTAGCTTAACATATCCATAAAATCTGCATCAAGTACCATTGCCTCAATGAACATGTTTCAGTTGCCTAAATGTAGGTGTTTGTGGAGATTTCAGATACATCAGGGTGTGCCACTGGTTACAGCTGCCTCTTCAGGATGTTGTGGATCTACCATAAATGACAAGCCATATCTTGCACACCAATGTGGGTGTCCCAGACACCTTAGAGGACACATATTTTGCTAAGCGTGTGTTCCTGTTGTTTTTGTGTAACCATGCATGTACAGTGGTGTTTCATTCCTGTTGACTTTCTTAGTCATGAATGTTCACATGTTGACAATCCATGTACACACAGAAACAGTTATATTTACACCCTTCTTTAAAATCCATTCTTTGAAAAGTTACTATATAGCTCTTTGGGTTTTCTCATATGTGTAAGTGTTTGGTGATTAAAATATTCAGTATTCTTTCATAAAACTGCAGTGTTATATACCTTTATTCTGAAATATTAAGAATTAATCAATACTTATGTTCTCCTATGAAATTTCCTTATAAATAGCTCTGAATTAATTTAAACATCATCGAAAGGCATATTTGTGAGATTCTGCTATAATATGAGTTAATAAAGTACAAGCTTTCATCTGTTTCCTGCCATTCAGATTTGGCCTGTATAGTTGCTAATTTTCCCTTGACCGGTGACTGTCATTTTTGTCAGCTAGATGTGTTTTCTGATGTGCACAAACAGCCATTAGCATGGAGGTCAACAAACTTATCTCCACTTATATGACCTGAGTCAGAAATTTAGCAATTGGTCTCTAGAAATCACAACCTTGTACCGCAGCTCATCCTCCAGGCTGACAGAACCTTCTGATTACAAATACTACACAGACAACAATCATTATGTAATTATCACACAATAATGTAAAGGACAGAAAGAGCCTTTTGTTTCTCCTGGTCTTTAACTCATCTATTTATTTCTATTTTTCTTCTATGTTTGGAAGCAGTTTTGGAGCTGCTGTTCCCCCTATTGTCACATTTCATTTCCAGCAAATTCTTCCTACGAGTGTTGCCATAAAGACCTCTAGTGCACTTTTTGATCATGTGAGGCTCATTTGCTTGAGGGAATGGCTTCTGTTGGGATACCTGGTTAAAGATGTTGAAAATGCAAAAAGAGCACTGTAATATTGGTTAGTGCTTTATCTAAACTCTGAAATAACAAATATAGTACCTCTGTTTGAGAGACCTATGATGCCATTTTTATTATGTTAAACCAGTGTGGTGTCATCTCCAAGAGAGCAAAGATACTCATTTTGGGAAGCAGCTACAGGAATGGTTCTCATGAAAATAAATTTGCTCATAGTGCAAAATACTGATTGGACAGCCAGATGTGCAGTGTGCACAACTCAGACACGTCTCAGTCACTGGTATGGCAGAAACATTGCCTCTTATGCCTACAGCATATTATTATTTTCCGGGCTGTTCATCCTTCATGTCTCTGCAATTTTTTGCAGTGGTGATACAGCCATTCAAAACCAGACTGAGAGCCACTGGCTCATTTCATACAGTCTACTGAATAGTATTCAGGTGGTAATGGATTATGATCTTTAGTGTTACATTTAGAGTGCCAATACTCACAGTAAGGGATATGAACTCATTCTTATCCCTTTCAGCTATCTATTCCCATCAGTTTTATGTCCCTGATATCAAAATTGCAGGTATGCATTAGTGTTTTGATCTGGTTTAGTCATAACAGTCTGGTTTTATTTTCATTTCCTTAGTACACTTGCATAGTGATATTAACACAAATTAAGTAATCTTCTAGAACCAGTCAGTAGGGTTAAGTGCAAAAGTACTTCTCAGATTTAGTGGATTAATGAGACTAGTGCATGTTTTGCTGCTTCTTAAATTTCATATTGACTAGAACATCTGAGGAAGGTAAACTTAGTTTTTTGCTGTTACTAGACCTATTGCTTTTAAGAAGACATCAGTGTAGTGACTAATCCAAAGTGTAGTGACTACCTCCAAATCATTCCTTATTTTAAGAAATAACAACATGCACAGTTAAATCACAACAGCCTGGTCCAACACTTAAATGGGAATCATACAATACATACAATTGCCAAAAGATCTCAATTTAAAGAACATCTGTAAACTGGACTGTGGGAAAAGAGTGTTAGAGAAAATTTTCATTGTGTAACTGGTCCACAAACATCCACAGTTCTAGCTGTATTAATTTGATTTTATGCTGAAATGCACACTTTCTACATGTTTCTACTAAAGCTTTCATTTTTAAAATTTATTTATTTATAGTCTTTCCATGTACTTAAACTACCCATATGTAAAACTTTTTGTTCAAATCTTCAGATACTGTCTCTTATTTAGGCCAAATAGTCTTTATACACAACATTATACTGTGGAATTTTAGAGACAGTATTAAATATTCTCCAGAATTCAATTTTACTTGCATAGGGCTCTATATATCACTTCTCTCTAACTAAAATTATTTATGTCAGCTACATTGTCAAAGTGATTGCATACACTAAAATAAAATGAAGCTTCATTATTGTACTAAACCTGCTAATTTATGATACTGATATGCCCCAAAAGAACTCACCAGAAAGACCCATCCATGTATGTAAGTATGAGTCCATGGACATAACAAGATATTAATTCTTTAGTAGTCCTTTGACCATTCTTTTCTTAATGTAATTGTATTTTTCAGCAAGTTTGATATTGCATTTTGCCCTAAAATCCACATCTTAGGATAACTACATTTAACAGGAATACCTTCAACACGACAGTCATTATTTCTGGGGTTAACCACTCTTTCTCCATAAAACTATGAATAGTGTGATGTGTTTGTCATGGTTCATGTTTCTTAGGTAGTTGTTCCTTAAGCAAATCTGTGTTTACATACAGGTGTCAATTCCTTTCCCTTCCCTTCCCTTCCCTTCCCTTCCCTTCCCTTCCCTTCCCTTCCCTTCCCTTCCCTTCCCTTCCCTTCCCTTCCCACAGCAGGCTGCTCTACAAAGAAAAGAAGTACTGAAACTAAAAATGATCAGTTTGTATTATGGGTGAAGAGCTGCATTTTTACCTACACAAATATTGAAAAATACACATGAATCACAAGAAACTGTGAGAATATCCTAAAATCCTTAAGTTTTCTAAAAAATACACGTTTGAGGGATTTTGTGTTCTTTGAAACTGGTTAGTGAATCTCTGATGGCCCTACAAGTAAGAGTATCTTTGTAGTTACCACTGTCCCTAGTAGAGGACTGATTCTTAAATGCCCTGTTTATGTTAGTCTTCTGGCAGCATTATATTTTGTCTAAAATAGTTTTCCACCTTATATTTTACCAATTATTTTTCTTAATTGTTATTATTTCTCTTGTCTTTCACACCACATTCAGACATTTGTCCTAGCTAAAACTGAAGTAAACTGTTAGTTTAGTTTTTGAAGCTTGTCTAAATTACCCTTAATTTTAACCTCTTACTTGTATGTTCTATGCCTTCTCAATAAGCAATCTTTTTCTGTTTTAATCTCCCTCTTAGACTGTTTCAACTTGACTTTTAGCTATTCCCTCTGCTTTCTGATGACTAAAATCTACTGTTTCTTTGCTGAACAGTCCTTTATGTCAATATTATAGTCTTTCTACTTGCATTTAATATCCTTTTTGAAGTGATTATTTAGCTAATTAGATCTGAAAACCCTCAGCAGAAGTTTTTCCCCTTGGCTGGGGTATAAATTTTAGGTTGTTTTTGTACTTTTGTCAGTGCAGCTGTCTTT
This sequence comes from Gallinago undulata, assembly GCA_026546715.1. NCBI lineage: Eukaryota > Metazoa > Chordata > Aves > Charadriiformes > Scolopacidae > Gallinago > Gallinago undulata. The sequence continues at coordinate 30,975,560 of JAOTQQ010000019.1, forward strand.
ACCAACCAGTACTTTTAATTTCTCATAATCGATCCTTTTGAAATTGAGGACCTTAGGGCACATTTGTACATTCATTTTTGAAATAGATGTAACAATTTAAGATGTCATTTCCCTCTGGCTATTCATTAATACCCTTCAGTTGTTGAAAACTGTTGAAGTCTCAGCTATGGGGACTGATAACTGATGACATGAGAATTTCTAGTCCATTTCAGAGAAAAGTGAAACAGGTTTGCTTAAACTGCCCTTAACAGAACTTTACGTGGGTCTGTTTTACTTCGTGCTGAAATGCATTTCCACAATTAAGTATTATCTCTTAGCTGAAGGGATGGTTACAATCTGTTGGAGAGTAGTAATAGTACATAGGGGTCAACATCACAGAACTGGAGGAACTTGGGGAAGCCACCACCTCCAGCCCTGCAGGTGAGATAGTAGTCCACCCAAGATCAAGTCACCCACAGCTGTACCTTGCCAAAGCTGGAAAACATTCAGAGATTTTACAACACTATGTGGCTGGTTGCTTAGTTTCAGACATGCTTCTGTTTATCATTACTTATCAATGAAAGTACAAGAATTTGAGAAATTATAATTGCAAAAGTAATCCACAACAAATTTTTGTGATCAGGTATTCTGTAGTTGCTTACTTGCTTTAAAACTAAAATCATCTCTCCGTATAGTCTCTCTAGTTTATGTCTATTATCCATTGTCAGCATTTGACAGGCAATTCATTGTCAGACTTTTCTTCAGCATGGAAATTTTCAAAAGTTTCATCTCCTTTTCAGAGTGATTTTGACAGGATAGGTGCAGGGTTTTTTAGCTTTCCAGGAAAAATATCTGATTTCTTTCTGCACGGAAATCCACATTTTAGGTAGGAAGCCAAGGTCACAATGGGAGGAAAATGCTACACCAGTTCAACATACACTGGACTTTCTCGGGAAGACCTTCTAGCTTCAGAAACACTTAAAATAGGAATTGCAAACTGAAACTGATTAATGGTAAAATATTAGAACCCAGAGAAGAATCAGCTTTAGATAAGTAAGAAATACACTATTCTACACACACTCCTGAGAAATTAAAGACAGAGACAGGTATTTGCTTTAGCCATGTACATTTTGTTATGTCCATTTTTTTCCAAATCTGAAAGGCAGGATGATAACCAAAGGACACATAACAGAGAGCCATGAAATATTGTTCTTCACAACAATAAGGAAAGGGGTAAGCAAACATGAACATTTATAAATGTTACCAAGGATGAAGAGGATGTATTGAAAATTAACTGCATTGTAATTTGTTAGTTTGGACAGATTATATACCTATTTGTGTTATAGAATGGATTCGGAATTTTAAAATTCTCTATGTAAGTATTCTCATGCTTCCATAATGTTTAAATACAGGCATTTGGTTCTCTGCTAATTTTAGAAATGCACACTGAAGCACTCAGAGAACTACAGCTTCTTACATTAAAGTCAGTGGAAGCAGACTATTTTGCAATGGACAAATATATTTGCTGTTCTCTCTGTTTTTTATTGGCTTGCATCAGTTTCCTGTCCTCTTCTGGGAAAGCAGAAACAATAGCCCCATGTTCCATGTAACTAACTGAAATGCCTGGAACAGATGGAGCCACCATTATGTGATTGACTCAGCAGCCAAAATTTGTTTGCATAATCTGTTCAGGATATGCCCATGGATGGCTAATGTCTATTTATAATCGCTCATGAATCTTTCCCAACTTACGTATATATAATTAGGGTGGATTCATGAATGATTTATGAACAAAGAAGTGAACTGCACCTGTTGGTACAGTAGGTCTCATATTTTGAGTTTAAATGTTATTTGGGTCCGTTTGTATGATGGAATTTTTAATAAGTACAAATTCAAAAAAGTGGTTTATTAATGTTTTCTCTTCAAGCCATGCTGATTAATATTATGTTATATATGTCAAAATATTCTTCAAAACAATACGCTAAATTGGAATGACATTTACTCTATGGAAATTCTAAACAAACCAGTCTGAGAAAGGTTTTTCTGTTACAGAATCTTTCAATTCAGATGATGACAATTTAAAAAACATGGCAGCATGAAAACAGTTAAGAGTATCACTAAATGTCCATCAGATTCTCTGAACAGGTCATTGCCAAGCTAGTGAATTTCTTGGTTGGTTACACATCCTCATTTTCATTTCAAGATGCCACAGAAAGCATTCACTACCGGGCAGCAATTAGTACTTAATCAGGTCTTATGGCTGAAAAATTTGTCAGCAGCAATGGAGAGGAATCATTTGCTTCATTTCTGAAGTTCAGCCCTGTCCTTTACATAAAGCAATGCTCATTAGCATTCAGGACCATTGCATGGGCAGCCTTTCCAGTGCTTTATCTCAGAGAGCTCTTTTTATCACTAGGAATGAATAGTGTCCTTACAAAGAGGCTCTTCAAAATTTTTTCTCAAGTATAAACTCCCTGTTATTGTTTATGGAGCATTTGTTTCTAGTTTGTTTAAGTGCAGATAGAGTTTTTAGATTTAAAAAAAAAATAATATCACAGTATTCTTCTTTATTTTTTGGTATGTCATTTTAACTTTGAGATGGAACTGTGTCTCTGGGATCCGAAACAGCTCCCTGCTCGACTCAGAAATGCACACAGAGTGACTGAATATTTAAAAAACAGTCCATTTCCCCTTGCTATTCTGAAAAAAAAAAAAAAACCAAAAAAACCAAAACCCCAAGATTGATGTTTTCTCCATTTTTGTGGAACAGAGAAAGGAAGATAAGTGTAGAATAGAAGCAACAAAATAAAATCATAGAATCATGGAATAGTATAATGGTTTGGGTTGAAAGGGACTTCAAAGAGCATCTAATTCTAACCCCACTGTCAGGGGCTGTTCCACTAGACCAGGTTGCTCAATGCCCTGTCCAACCTGACTTTGCATATTTCCAGGGATAGGGCATCCACAACATCCCTGGGCAACCTGTTCCAGTGCCTAACCATTTTCACAGTAAAGAATTTCTTCCTAATATCTATTCTAAATCTACCCTCTTTCCATTTAAAACTGGTACTCCTCATCCTATTGCTCCACTCCCTGATAAAGAGTCCCTCCCCACGTCTCCTGTAGGCCCCCTTTAGGTACCTGGAAGGCTGCTATAAGGTCTCCCCAGAGCCTTCTCTTCTCCAGGCTGAACAATCGGTACTCTCTCAGCCTGTCTTCACAGGAGAGGTGCTCCAGCCTCTGGTCATCTTCTTGGTCCTCTGCTGGACTCGGTACAACAGCCCTACCCCCTAGAACATACCCCCATCTTTCCTTGAGATACATGTATCAGTTTCAGAGAGATGGAAGACAGAATCAAGCAAAGAGTTGTATTGTAGAAACTAGATGGTGCCTGTGCTTGTTTCCTCTCTTGTAGATGATAACAGTGATAACTTGAATAAAATGACTGAAAGACACAGCTGCTTTGTTCCACATCCTTGCTAATTCTGACTATATTACAGAGCTCTAGCAGCTGGTCTGTGCTCACAAAGACCATTTTATTAGATATTTCAAATTTTTATTGACAGTGCATCAGTGGATTTTGAATTCCCACAAGTAAGTCTTCAGAGAAGAAAAAGAGGTGAATGCAATCCTTTTTTTACTTACATAGAAGACAAAAACATATTATTATATTTTATATTTACATTATTCTTTATAAGGCTTCTACATCCTCACAATTCAATTAACTTACGACAATGCAGAGAAAGAATAGATCAAAATATGGAGCAGGTTTATTACTTTTTTTTGAGATGTCAAAGGTACTTATTTAGAAAACATTTAATTTCTGTCTTTTCTGGAATTCAAGGTGCACCATAAAGATCAGAAGGCATAGCTTGTTCATAAAAAAGGTTTGCCTAATTTTAAACTAGTCCGGATAAATATGTGCATTGGAAACACCCATGTCACTGAGACAGGTCTGGTTACAGCTTTTTTGCTTACTGTACTCAGTTACTGATTATTTCTCAGAGTCATCTGTACTAGTTTCAGAATAATTTAGTAGTGGATGCTGAAGGAAATAAAGAGCAGGACAACAGAAAAGCCATATACTTCAGTTGTAAATGTTAAAATTTTAGAAAAATTGCATGGAAGAAAGTGTTTTTCCATTTGAGGGTAGATTATATGGGTTTTTTAATTAATTAAATAATTTCTTTTTAATGAGTTAAAAGTTAAAGATTTTTAATCACTATTCTATACAAAAAATTGGAAAAGTGTCAAATTTATCACACAGAAACACAAGAGTAAAAAATCCATTCCTATAAGCCTCTGCCTGCTTTCATATGCAACGGTGTCATGTTTTTTGTTGAACATTATTTCTTCTCTGCTGTAGTCTTGGTAAATCATTCTGGAGTGTTTGCGTCAATGTATGATCAGAAGTTGTTTATTTTTTTTATTTTAGGATGGAACAACTGAGCCAAACTATGCAAAAAGACATAATTGGTTCCATTTTTCCTCATATTTCCACTATTATTAGCAGCTGAACAACGTTTTCTGTGTTGTAAAAAATGAGTCAAAAAGACCTTTCAGTGAATTATAAATATTCCTTTAAACATAATTTTACTTTTTAAAATTAGAAGGTGGGGGGTTTAATACATTCCAGAAAGCACTTTTTGCCTTTTCTTCTTGCAAAATTTATCATGGTTGCATGCAAAACTAAGTAGTAATAAATGATTATTGAACATAAAGTCTCTAAGTCCCATCCATGTAGCGTCACTCTAAGGGCAAAGACATACATCTTACAATACAGAATTCATTATTCTTATAGAGCTCAGAACATGGACATTAGAGGCAATATTAAATGACTTACATTTTTATCACAGTAGATTTTATGAAGGACTTGCTTGAATACTAAATCCATACTGGTGAGTTCATACTTTCCATATTTGCATTAGAAAGAGAAGTGTATAATTATGGCAGTCCTGTTAACCAAGGTGTCATGGAACTGAAAGGATTTTTTTTCTCTGCATAATCAATGGCTGTGATGCTTTAGCTTAAGTGCAACCAATCCGGAGCAGAGTGGAAGAGTTAATTAATTTATCTTCAATTCTGTACTCTTTTTTATATTTTCCAGCTTAATGTTTACATTACCTGAGAGAAGGTCTTTGCCAACTGGAGTTCTTCTTACAGTCATGTTAACCTATCTGTTTATTTTCTGAAGAATTTCTTCCCAGCCAGTTTGCTCCTCTCTAAGGGACTTCCAATGAATTAAATCTTAGTTTTATGTTGTTTCTCTGAGCTATCAACATCTTTTGGAATTACAATTCTAATCTTTCAGCCTTGGCTTTTTCGTTTCAAATACAGAATGTGAGTATATTTACATAGAATATATTACATGCAGATATATTTACATTCTACATCAATGTGTTTTCATTTGTAATAAGAACATCCTCTTGCCTTATACTCAGTTTGTGAGATAGGAACTAGGTGCAGGCCCAAATCAAGCCTCCACAGAATCCAATTAAATAAGGATTGTTTCCATTGTTTCAGTGAAACATTAATGACTTTCTACTGAATGTGGAAGTACTGAATCTGTTCTCACATTAAAAGATTTTCATTATGTTCCTGTTGATCTCATTTGGCTATAAGAATGCCACAGGGAACAACTTCTGAAACCTTACTAATACTTGTAAAAACTGTTATCCTATCAGGTCATAGGACCACAGTGTGGCTGAGGGTGGCTGGTGCCTGTGGAAATCAACCAGTCCCATCCTCGCTCAGAGCAAGGGCAGCCACCGCAGGCTGTGCAGGAGGACATCCAGGTGAGTTTGAATGTGTCTGAGGACAGATTCCACAGCTTCTCTGGGAAACCTGTGCCAGTGTTTGACCACCTGCCCCGTAAAAAGTGTTTTCTTATACTTTACCAGAATTTCATGTGTTTTAGCTTGTGCCTGTTGCCTCCTGTCTTGCCAGTGGGCACTAAGGAGAAGGGCCTCACTCCACCCTCATTAGGTTTCTGTATACACGGCTAAGATGTTCCTGAACCTAAACACTTCCAGCCCAGAGAATCTTTTGTAGGAAAACTACCTTCATTTGGCTTTTTTTTTTCAAACTAAATCTACTTTTGCTGTAACTCATCTCTGTGTTGTTTGTTTCATTTGCCTAGTAATAGCTTATTTACTCTTGAATGTTTCCAGGTATTTAAATTAAGTTAATTATCTAAGTTCTGTCTCTTTTAAAAGAAAGGCAACATATTTGCCTTTTCCAGTCTTGCTCATTTCCTAGGAGATCTCGGAATGACTCTCTGGTGATTCTAGCAGTTTAATAGACCACTTTTAGTCTTCTAAGGTTAAACTTATCTTGAAGTTATTTCAGAGTATCTGGGTGTTTTAAATATTCTTTTATCTGTCCTGTTCCTCCCACTGGTTGATGTCTTCCTCTTTTTTTGCTTACTACAGTGATCAGTGGGAATAATGGGACTAACAATAAACAGACACTTTTAATTACACGTGAGTTCTATTATTTTGGAATATGAGGTTAGTAGAGCCATGTTCTGCCGAAGCCAAACACTTAATGAAAAAGGTACACATTAGTAGTAACAATTACTGCTAGTGATAGTACTATCTGTTGCATGTTTTCTACTTCTTATAAAGAAAAGAAAGGACGAGAGCACTTGGGCTGTACAGAAATGTGCAAGACACTAATTAAGACCAATTCATCTCTGAATGCTCTGCTGGTGGAATGATTTAGCATGGTTATGCTTAGTTGCACTCTTTTGTTCTTTTCTGTAATGAATTTTAAAAGAACCTGATTAAACCAAAGGGGAAGTAGGAAAAACTTTTCAAACCAAAAAAGCGCAAAACATATGAAAAAGAATCCAAATGGATGATAAATCTATTTCAAATCCTCTGTGAAGAGTTGCTTGCTATGAAAAAACTCTAATGATCCCTCTAGAAGAAGAAGAAGTCACTGAGACTGGAAACCACCTTCCTTGTTCATGGTAGTGGATGACAAAGGCAGGGACAAGAGGGGTCTTTCTGAATGACAGAAGCAAAAAGGAGAGACTCTATAACATCACAGGAATTTGCATGAGCAGCACAGAAAGGAATACTAAAGGTTTTATTTTTAACAGCTTGATAAAAGTGCAAATACATTATATAACAGTAGTCAATATCTTTCAGAGCTGATTTCTCTCCTGTTTCTTATCACATGAGACTTTATTTGACATAGGCTTTGTATGCAAGAAAGCCAAATGAGTTATCTTAACACAGGCTGGTAAAACAGGCTTTACAAACCACAACTTAATTTCTGAATTGCTACACTAAAGTATAGTGCAAACAATAACAGCACTTGGATTTCTTCCTGGTTTGTAATATCAGTCTTCTAAGGACTTTTCCATATTTTGTGCCTGATGAACATAGAAGTTCTTTCCACTCTGCAGAGCAAGGAAAAAAAATAATAAGGAAAATCTCTCTTTATTCATTCTAAGACTACAATCTAGCCCTTTATTAATAAAATAGAATACTTTAGATATGTTGAGTGTTATTTCTCAGACAGCTCATCATAGAGCTCCTCTCAGAAATGCAATGAGGAGTATGACTAACTACGGGCAAACGCTCTCCATCCTTTTACCTTCTCCTGCTGAACAGAAGAGTGTGTGCAGAGCTCCCATGCATTTAGACCCAAATTTTATTTAGAATGCAGCATGATGATATTTTTGATTGTCCTTTCTTTCCAAAGCAAACTCTTTTTATAGTCTGACAACCTCCTTATTCACCTCTGCCATTCCTTCTTGCAGCAGCCCATGGAATTCAGCTTCTTCCTTCTCTGTACTGTGTGCTTTAAAGTACAAACTGTGTTATCTGAGGACTTGTTCATTCTAAAAATTTGTAGTAAAGCATATAAGTAAACAGATAAACAAAAAGACAACGTTCTCCATGGTACAGATCATATAGGAATAGAAAATTTGGCAATCCACAAAGTGAAACTTCTCATACAGTATTTGCATTCCTTTATTTTTTTTTAATTTTTCTTTTAAAAATCTTCTGGTTTATTTGGTGAGATATATTTTTATAAAATTGAATGTTTCCTCTGTTTTTTGAATATGATTTGTAATGGTTTATGAGATAAACCTAACTATTCTTATCCCATCTCAAATGTCACCTATGTACTATCTTGTACTTGCTTAATTATTAAGCGTGTTTTTTTCATGAGGATCTCAGATATTTTCCATCAATTGTGTGCTGTGTAATAATTGCAACTCATGAAAGCTACAAGTTTGCTTTTTCAGAGTATGATTTACCAGTATGGATGGATACGAAGATTAAATGCAGTCTTGTATCCGAGGTCTTCAGGCTCTTTGCAGATGTGTAACGAGGTCTCAGTTATACATTTTGCATGCTTACAAGTAATTGAAGTCAACTCACAATGACATCACAGTGGCACAGGAGTATTGATGCATACAAACTGAAGGTCAAATGGAGATGGAAATAACAGATTGTAATAAACAGTTAATTTGAAAACAAGATGAAAGTTTTAAATCATTCTCCTTTGCTATAGGAATACTCACATATGGTAAATTATACTAAGTAATATGGTTCAAAATGACTACTTGTCATGGCCTTATATTCCTAAATTGTAGAGTTCATTGACGAAATATGCTGCATAATTTCTTTTGTATCTTAATTCTGACTCTTAGATCATCTCTCAGTCACTCATCAGAATGGTTTTAAGCCACAGAATGAGGCACTGAAGAGAGTAAGATAGAGTAGGTCAAGATAAAGATATGGGATCATAAACGCAAATCTCCTAGGAAATGATTTCTCACCTTGGTATTGAAAGACTCAAGAAGAAATGAAATGTAAATGCAAACTATATTTCTAATGCTGAAATGTTTTATCATGTTGTACTTCTAACTTGCCTTCAAGGACAACAAAGTCAGGTACAGTGATCTCTGTGTTAGTGAAGATTTGGTTTAGCAGTGTCACAGCTCATCTGAGCAAAGAATAAGGTGGCAAGAGTTGCAGAATACTGAAGTATGGGCCTTATTGTCAGAAACCTATCATTTATATCTTTGAAAATTATGTGTCTGTCAGTTTTTTACTTCTGTCATCTCTAGGCAATCCCAAATTGTTCACATAAAGCTATAGATTTGTTGCTGGTATAACAACAAAATGCATAGAATTCCTAGTAAGAGACTGAGGCATTTTTCTGTTCTTTTAATAGGCCACCTGTGTTAATTTAGACCTTGAGTGGCAGCGGTTTCTGCTGAAATTCAAGGCAACAGAGTTTGATCTAACAATTGTTTAAGCCTTTTATGTATCCAGTCTTGGCTGCTATCTTGGGACTACAGACAGTTTAAGAGCATTTAGATCTCGCAGATGTTGAAGTCAATGAACTAGAAAGTTTAGCATGGCATGAGAGTTTAGTCCTAAAAGTGCTAATCAGTTAGTTTTGTGGGAGTCTTTGCATGTGTGTTTGTGTATCTGTTTGGCTCTCTAGGGAGGTTTTCTCCCCTGGATTTGCAGGGATTTCTGGTTTTGATTAAGTATCTAGCTGGTAGACGAAAAGTCAGTAAATAAATATATAATAAAATTAAATGTTATTTTAATGCAGTCATGATTTGTTTTCTCAATGAGAAAATTAAGAATTTCATTAATTAAATTAAATTTCATTGATCCCACTTAAAATCCATGGTCTAGGATACATGTCAGGACTAACCAACCATCCTATCTGTTAGGATGTAAAAGTGCCCTTTGAAGTGAGACGTGAAATTATTTTAAGACAGCAAACTTAACTTGCCTAGGAATAGACCTGCAAGTGTCTTTCTATCGAGTATTATGAAGTTAGTGCTTAGTAAACTACATACTAATAATGAGAATATTTGGATGAATAAACTGGAAGCTTTAGCTGTGTAATAAGAAGATTGGAGAAAAGAGATAAAAAAGTATTGAGACATTTGGCATCAGGCATCTTGGAAATGAAGTGTAAAATCCCTTGGACTGACAGTGAATGGTCAGTGGTGAACCAAAACCAGAAGAAAGTGTGGGAAAACCATTTTTAGGTTTCTCACTGAAAAGAAGAAATTAGGTCTAGAGTCTTGTGGAAATTTAGAGTTAGGATTCAGTTAAGGTTTAAGTTGATTAAATTAGAAAATTAAGGCATGAGAGTAAGAATGTCTTTGAAAAGATTACCCTAGAGAAAATAGGATTTTAATCTTTGGAGTTCTCAGTGACAAAAATAAAGGAAAATAGGAAAATAGGTACTTCTGAGCCTAAGGGAAGCCCAGATTTAGTGAGAGACTGCAAGTCTGTAACAAAGAGGAGAGTTTAGACTATCAATGCCATAAGAAGGAGAGGAATTCCTGATGCAACAAAAACATGCCCACAAGACAACATTAGGAGTGGTATTGTAAATATATCCCAGAAAAAGTGCAGAAAGCTATCATGAGGTTTCACAGGAGTAAAATAAGAAATATCAATCTGAGGAACATCATGTGCTTATCCTGGTTTCAGCTGGGTTAGAGTTAATTTTCTTACTAGCTGCTGCTATAGAACTGTGTTTTGGAATTAGGATGACAATAATGTGTCACTAACACATTAATATTTTAGTTCTCGCTGAGCAGTAAAGGGCTTTTCACTTCTCATACTCAGCTCCCTAGAAGATGGTGGGTGGCACCCAAGAAGGTGGGAGGGGACAAAGCCAGGACAGCTGACCCCATCTGACCAAAGGTATATCCCAGACAATATGGCATTGTGCTCAGTAATAAAAATAAAGCTGGGGGAACAAGAAGGAAGGAGGAGACATTCGAAGTTATGGCATTTGTCTTCCCAAGTAACAATTATGGGGGATGGAGCCCTGATTTTCCAGAGATGGCTGAACCCCTGCCTCTTGGGAAGCAGTGAATTAATTCCTTGGTTTGTTTTGCTTGCGTACACAGCTTTTACTTTACTTATTAGACAGTTAAATGTAATATGATGTGAAGGAGAAGTCTGGACCACTTGTGAATATGCTGAAGGAAAACTTCAGAAAAAGCCATTTAGTTATTCAGTGTGAAACTGGTGAAAGGTTCAGCATGGATCACCACTAAGGCAGACAGAGAAATATTCTTAAGGCAGTACCCAAAACATTTTTAGGGGAAGTAATTATTTATCGTGTGTACTTTTTAACTCTGATTATGAATGGGCAGTTTGGGGTGATGCTGTCCTGAATATGTGACTCATGAACGGAACTGTTAGTGGAAATTTTGATCAGTGGCAACTTTGGCTGTAGTGAACACGAAACAACAGATTTCAAGATCCTAACAAGGTTGAGGAAATAAAATAGAAAAGTAAAATTTCTTGGACTCCAGAAGAACAAAATTTAGCTCTTCAGGAAACTGGTCTACAGTGCTGAAGGATGAAGGAACTCAGTTATTTAGGAAAGCATTCTCCAAGTTCAAGCTAGGCCTATCCTGACATTCAGGACATAATCAGGAGACTGGTGTGGCTAAACAGGGAACTTATGACAGAACCACAATGCAAAAAGTTGCATACAGGCTTGTATACAGATGTATACAAGAAGGTGGAAGTGAGGAAAGAGTATAACGCAAGTTTTTAGAAACATTTCCTGATAACAAAAAGATATTTGTAGAAATCAAAACCTCAGCTAGAGTGCAAACTGTCAAGGGACATGAAATGCAGCATGAAGAGCTTCTATGCCCTAACTAATAGTAAAAGAACAAACAAGGAAAAATGTGTTCTTGTTGCTGACTGAAGCAGATGATTTGCTAACAGGAGAAGAATATAATGTCTTCTTTGTCTCATACTTCACCCAACATGGTTGCTCTGAACATATTGCACCTAGAAACAAGGTTCAAGAAATCAAGGAGCTACCAATAGTGGAAGAGAATTGAGTCAAGGATCTCTTGATAAACCTTGCCCCATACAAGTCTGAACCTAATGGGATGCAGCTGAGGATGCTAAGAGAACTGGCTGATGCCATCGTGAGGCTGCTCTTGACCATCTTTGAAAAGCTAGCAAAAGCCATTATGTTTGGAGAAAGGGAAGTGTAGCAACCATTTTCAAAATTAGCAAGAGGGACAATCCAGGGAACTACAGGCTGGATAATTTTAGTTTTGTGCCTGGGAAAGTTATAGAACAAGTCCTCTTGGATTTATGATGCATGAAACAAAAATAGGTTTTGGGAAATAACCAGCATGAATTTACCAGGAATAAGTCATGTAAGTGGGTGAGAAAGGAGCAGTTTTATACCTTGTGGGATGTCTACCCTGACTTTAGCAAGTGTCTTCTGTAGAATAGAACCCTTGTAATCAAGATTATATGTTACAATATGGGTGGTTGGCCTGCCATCTATGTGACAAGCTGGCTGAATCATCAGGATTGAAGTGTAGTGGTTAATGAGTCATGCTCTGTGTGGAAGCTGGTTAAAAGCAGAGCTCTTAGGGTGTCTATCCTAGAATCTGTTCTGTTTAGCATCTTTATCAATGGCCTAGATGGCAAGGTGAAATATACCTTCACCAAGTTTTGAACAACAGAGGGATGGGGATGCAGTCAACACTGTCAATAACAGACTTGCACAGGTGGGAGGGCTAAACTGACAGGAGTTTCGTCATGGACAAATGCAGAAGCCTGCACCACATCTGCAATAGCACACACTGTCTGCCCAGGCAACAGCTCTGCAGAGAAAGTCATCCAATCGAATTCCAAATCGAATTCCAAAGTGGGCTTAGAACAACAGTGATTAATTTTCAAGTTTGGCTGTTGTACAACACAGAAGAGTAGTCAGGATAATGGTAGTGTCTGTGTTAGGGTTTAGCTAAAACTATCACATCAAATAACAATAATTTTGGAGCCTACTGCCATAGTAATTTGATAAATCACAATGGTTTATTATCCTGTGAATATTTCTGGTCATGTGCTGGTAACACTGTCTGTTCAGGGGCATAGGACAGATAGAGGGCTGAACTGAAAAATCATGGTTACATTGGTAGAGGCTGAACAAAGAGGGAATCTCTGCATTTTTTTTTTTTCACCCAGATTTGTCTCTATTTCCCATCTTCTCATATCACTCCTTTTCCTCCTTGTAGCTGAATCACACAAGGATATGAGCAGAGAAGGAGAAAGAAGTATGCTTTTTTCATCAAGGTGGCAGTAAGGGACTGTCTGCAGAGAAATAGCATGCCTAAATTTGACTTAAAGATATGGAAGATGTTCTACATTAACTTTGACCCTAGCACTGAGAATAGGATTGTATTTGGTGCAATAGTGATCAATGAGTAAGTTTATTACTTGAACTAACAAAGGCCATAGAGCTCAATCAAGTCTGATATTGCATAGTTAAGATGAGTACAGAGGCAAAGACAAAAAGGAGTATATGGGATAGAGTTGTGGCAAGAATTTTTTAATTTTGGTGAGATGGAGCAGAGCTGAGATAGCAAGTCATCTAATGGTAGGGCTGTTAGGAATCGCAGGACTCAGGTTAGCAGGGAGCAATGAGCTAACAATGCTGCCAATCAAGAAAGGACAGGTGGACTCAGATTAGAGTTGAACTTGAACAGTCTGGTGCTGTTATAGTCAGGACCCGTAAGGTATCATTGGAGCTCTTGTGGAGGATGGAGTTAATATATGAGTTTAGCCTAGCAATAGTCAGTGAACTGGATTTATTGCCCCACCCAGCTTCTCTTACTGAGTTAGGATTAGGGCTGTATTCATGACTTGTCTCCTAGATAAACTTAGGGACTCCTTAGTATTGTTGAGTCTAAATTGATGGCAGAACTGAAGTAAGTAAAATTCAGGGTGTTGTACTTATTAATAGGTCTGGTAGATGGAGCAGGGATTGTATAAAAGTCAGAACTCAGAACTTGAGGAACAAAGGTAGGTTTATTGCTGTGTACTCAACTGTCAGTCAAACTCAATAGGGTTCCTGCTTTTACACGCTACATGATTAAAGTTCTTGACATGTTATGTGATTAAGTATTACTGAACTAAAGAGGGCTGATAAGCTGGGATTGGGAGATGGCAGGTTTACTGGCAAACACTAGGTTTCGTTGTGGTGTGTGTAAGTTCAACTTCTATATGTTTATGTACTTAGCTCTTGGGAGCAAGGAGGAAGATGTTGCTGCTGTACCATTTTTTTTTGTGAAATAGTGTAGTGATGATGAGAAGGAAAGGAAGATGCTTGTGTCACTGCTCATCATTGTAGGAACTTATCCGCATTGCAGGAATTAGTCACTATATGCAAGACAGGAACATCTGTTGGTGTTTTCCTTGATGGCTGATTCTGATGATCACCTTCAGTGAAGAAAGTGCTAGAAAGAACAATTACCTTTGTAATCCTAACCAGATTGCCTGATCAGCCTTTTAAATCAATATGCATAACAATTTTCCATAACAAAGTCTCTGTCAGAGAAGTTTTAGCACTGCTCTTAATGATATGACAAGACAAACCCACTAGTGGCAAAGGTTTAGAGCATACTAAAAGCATGTCCATCAAGGAGCTTATAAAAAGCAACCAGCTCCTTGGGTAGGAAGAACTGGAGTGCAGGAGGAGGATGCACAGTTGCCCAAAATGCTCACTTAATAAAAATGGTCTCTGCTGATCTTGTAACCACAAATCTTCAGTAAGACAGCATCAGGGTGAGGCAATGCTAGAACTTTTTCAATGCAAGTTGACATAGTGAACAAGCAACAAAGCAGCAATAGACCAATATATTGCTCATGTGGCACTGTGAATTATACTGTAAAAAAGCTTTGTCTACTCATACACTCTTCTATACACTCTCCTAAGTAACCCCTTAGTAACCTCTACACACTCTCTGTACACACCCCTAATAACCCCTTCCTTTTCTTTAGGTGTGAAAATCCACAGTGATGATGAACAAGCTATTCTTCCTCAAAGCCCCAGGATGGATGTTGTGTTTGCTTGTGGTGTCCTGAAAGATGAGGGATGCTTATGTGAGTAGCAAGGATTGCCTAGACATATTGCTGTACTGCTGGGTGGGACTTCAATAAAATGTTTTGGGTTTGGAAACAAAGGAAGCTCTGGTGTAAGAAATACTGAAGTGGAAAATACACCTTATTTTCTTTTGAAGCTAAATGTATGTCTTTTAAATAAAGAAAAGCAATTCAGAAAAAATTATTGAGAAAGAAAACATAATCTCTGTAAGACTTTATGGAAACTCACATAAAACTAACTCCAATTAAGATCATATGTTTTATAAGCAAAATTAATATAGAATACCTTTCAGTATTTTGAGGAGATACTACCTAAAGCCTTATTCAATGTGGTTGGAAGCAAAACCAGACATGAGTTACTATTGCTCTAAAAAAGCCAACTATTTTTCAGAAGTAATTCAAAACTGCTGTCATGAAATCAGACAGGGATGCAGGAAAACAAATTAGCCAGATAACAACAGGACCAGAAAAGATTAATATGAGCACCTTGTGGGTGTAATAGGTGTTTATTTGCAGTAGTTTTGATCTCTTCCTTGTATTCAGCACAGTCCCCAAGATAGCAAACTGGTAAATACGTATCTCCTCCTACTAGGTAGAAACCTAGTGAGATAGCTTTCTCCCACTGCTACAGAGAATGAAACTCTGTAGTTACAGATTTCCAATGCTCAGAAGGAAAACAAAAAGGCAAGGAAACCTTTGGAGGCCTGATTAGGATTGGTGGGGTCATATGATAATGCATACATACATTTTTTAAGATTACTTAAGAGAAGGAGATAAGCAGAGTGATTCTGGAATCTCAGTGGATTCACAAATTCCCAGTATATACATCTAGGTCACAAAATGATAACAAAACAACCCCTTCCGACTCTGAGTTGCTTGGATCTTTGGTAGTATAGCACATTAGCAATAAGTCAAACTTTTCTGAAAATTCAACATATGTTACAGATACTCTGTTTTTTTTTCCATTAAAGTTTAAACAAGGGCTTGTTGATTTCACTGACGTAGCAAAAAATAGGTTGTGAAAGAATAACATACTTTTAATTCTGCTAGTGGCAAAACAAAAGCATTCTGCTGAAGCTTGGAGTAATGGCACTTTTTGCAGAGGTACGCCTGGAAAGAAAAAAATAGCAGCTATTTTATTGATACAATTTGCTCTTGTACATTTGACAGACACCAGAGAATGAGACCACACTGTTTCTTTGGCTAAGTGAATAGATAAGCAAAATAGATAAATTCTAAAATAGAATCATAGAATGGTTTGGATTGGAAGGGACCTTAAAGATCATCAGGTTCCAACCCCCCTGCCATGGGCAGGGACACCTCCCACTACACCAGGTTGCTCAAAGACCCATCCAGCCTGGCCTTGAACACCTCCAGGGATGGGGCATCCACAACTTCCCTGAGCAACCTGTTCCAGGTAAAGAATACCTTCCTAATATCTAGAAGATTTCTTCCCAATATCTAATCTAAATCTCCCCTCTTACAATTTAAAACCATTGCCCCTTGTCCTGTCACTACACTTCCTGACAAAGAGTCCCTCTCCGGCTCTCCTATAGGATCCCTTCAGATATTGAAAGGCTGTCATAAGGTCTTCCTGGAGCCTTCTCTTCTCCAGGAACAATCCCAGCTCTCTCAGCCTGTCTTCATAGGGGGCGTGTTCCATCTCCCTGATCATCTTCATGGCCCTCTGCTGGACTCGTTTCAACAGATCCATGTCCTTTCTGTGTTGTGGACTCCAAAGCTGGACACAGTACTCCAGGTGGGGTCTCACGAGCACAGAGGGGCAGAATCACCTCCTGTGAACTGCTGGACACACTTCTCTTGATGCAGCCCAGGACACGGTTGGCACTCTGGACTGCCAGTGCACATTGACAGCTCATGTTAAGCTTCTTATCCATCAATACCCCCAAGTCCGTTTCTTCAGGGCTGCTTTCCAGCCATTCTCTGCCCAACCTGTATTTGTGCCTGGGATTGCCAGGTCCCAGGTGCAGGACCCTGCAGGACTTCATGCGATTTGCATGAGCCCACCTCTCAAGCCTGTCAAGGTCCCTCTGGATGGCATCCCTTCCCTCCAGCATGTTGACTGCACCACCGAGTTTGGTGTCATTGGCAAACTCGCTGAGGGTGTACTCTACCTCACTGACCATGTCTCCGACAAAGATGTTGAACAGCAGTGGGTTCAGTATGGACCCCTGAGAAACATCACTCATCACTGGCTGCCAATTGGACATTGAGCCATTGACCATAACACTTTGAGTGTGACCATCCATCCACCTCCTTATCCACTGAGTAATGTATGCCAAATCTATGCCAAAATAATATAAATAATTAAAAATAACTTCAGAGACTTCCATCTTCTTGGTGGAACAGTTGTATTTTTGTTATAAAATAATTTTAAAGTTAAGGTTCTAGTTCATTCTCCAGCTCAAGGGTAATCAGTGAGATATTTTTCATTCCTTGGAGATTTTCATCCAGTGAATCTAGAAGATATACAATGATGGAGATTCTACAACCATTGCTTGCAGTGTCTTCCAGTGTTGTGTTATTTTTACTCTAGGAAATTTTTTTCTGTCTCCCTAGAGTTATTCCTGATTTTCAAAACTTTGATGAGAAAAATAGTAGCACTTTTTTGTTCTTTCTTCCTCTCTATCTTTAAACTTCCACTATGGTTTTATAGATATATGTATAAAATCTCTATTTGTGTCTATGTGTATGTGTGTAAATATATATATATATATAAATATATATATTTGCAAGTGCATGTATGTGTATGAAAACATACAGATATGGCATTATCTATCTGTCTATCTAGCTGTCTACCTACCTACATATTCATAGCTAGTTTCAAGTCTTTTTTTTTTTGAAGTAGAGGACCCAGAACTGGTCACAGAAGTCCAGCTGAGGCCCCACAACTGCTTATTTGACATCTGCCCCCTTATTTTGACATCTGTTACCAGTTTATTATACACAGCTTATGCACCCTTGGATGTTGCTAGGAAGGAAAAGGACCTCCTAATTATCACTTGAGTGTTATTTGTAAACTTACCACAAAATTTCTTCCCATTGGCAATAAACACTTAAGGTTCTACTGCAGTCCTCTATAATGACCACAGTTATTTTGGCAATGCTGGTACCTGAAACAGCATTGTGGTTTAAGAATCATTTAAAGAAGCTTCAACTAATGAAAAAACTCAGATTTGTAGTCTTGAGGAACAGAATAACATTATAAGCATAAAAGGAACTCAAAATGGGCAAGCTTCCCAAACATTATTACTTGAAAATACCTACATTATTAAGGCATGTGTACATCAGTGTTAAATGTTCTTTGACCTGTGTTCACTAAAAGAGAGTTGAGAACTGTAATTCATTTCACCAAGGAGCCTCTACCTCAGCACAAAAGCTTTGTGTGTGTGTCTGTGTGCATATATGCTTTGGATGTAAGAGAGTGCAGGTGCTCAGTTTAGGCACATTCAAATGTTACAGGAGTGGAAGTCCATTTTGAGCTGGAAAAATTTAAGAGCTCAGGTTTTGTTGTGAAGAAGGTGCATAGCGAGACAAAGAAAAGGCAAATGTTATACGCCATTTATTTTCATTAGAGTAAGATGATGGAAAGTAGAAATAGATGAAAAGCTGCTTACAGAGATTGATGAATGTTACTCTAACAGTAAAAATGCCCTACATATACTAACTGTGTCATTTTTAGCAGGCAAAGGAAATTGTTTTTCATCAAAAAAGGAGGAAATTTTCCAGAATTTTTGGATTTCAGCTCAGTGAAAGTAGAAGTTCAAACTGGCTGGTGTGACTTCAGGAAGCCTGGACAAATGGCCACTAGACATACCCAGGTGGCCTGTGTAATTTCTTTCCCTGTAACTTGAAAGGTCAGTATTAAGCAGTTCATTGAGGGTGCATGACAACCACGTTATTGTCAGGACATGCTGGATGGGTGGCATGAGAGGGACAGACTTCATCTGAACAGTCTCAGCGAGGCCAGCACATCCAGGATGCATCAGACTCGCCTTACTGTGAACTTTATATGCTCCTGGGCACTGCATGTTTATGTGGATCAGTGCAGCACATCCAGGCTGATCACTGGATGTGCTCTGTGCAACATTTTCACTCTTGTTTTCATCTGGGATTTCCTCAGTGGGAATTTCAGACACATTTGCAGGACAGGCTCATCTGTGAGAAAGAAAGGGAAAAAAAACCCTCAGAGGTGTTCCAGCACATCTTATGAAAGACAGAGTTGATTGCTATGGGGGTTAGGGCAGCAGAGAAATGATGAGTTCACTAACAAGGCCCTGGCTTGAGTCCTGGCATTACCATGCTGAGAAAAGAATGAAGCGTTCTTAGAAATACATGCATAACAGTCTTTAGGAAAGGGAACAGCCTTATTAGTTTAGTGGCGTAAAATTTAGGAATCTGAACATGTTTTGAACCCCAGCGATATTTTCAGGTTTCCTGATCTATGTTGGATTGATATCTGCTGCATTTTAACACTGCCTGATTCATGTTGAACTTTGAACTGATGTCCTAGATGAAAACCATCTAGAGGTAATTCTAAGTGGTTTTAGTTATCTAATCCTTCATTCAATACTTTAATAAAAAAATGTAACGTGCTAGTATTTATATTCAAACTATGAAATACATATCTTTCTGATGCAAGACATAAGGTGATTATAGTTTCCATCTATGAAATGTTTACATCATTCTCTCCTAGTGTGATCTTTAAGTCTCTGATGATAGCATTTCTTAAGTATTATATGTTTCATAAAATATGAGGTATCATTTCTGTGAGATCATTTAGGTTTATCCCCACTGAGTATTTTCTGTGAAGTCCCACTGTAATTAAAAGCTTTCAAATTGAAAGCTTATTATATTAATTATATATTTCCCCTATATATATTTCCCCTATATATATTTCCCCCTATATATTTCCCCTATATTCACACTCCTCCAGTTAACTCATACAGTGCAATGAAATAATGTGAACTGCCTCTCTGAGTGTTTTATTATGGAGCTGATAATGTAGCTAGATTCTGATAGTAATTGTAAAAATATAAGGTGCACGTTCAATACAGACCAATGTGGATGTTGGCATAGAATTTGGCTGAAATAGTAATGTAGAGCGATTTAAAATCTCATTAAAATGAATCAAAGAACACAAGTTCTCTAAATGCTGCTGTCTTAAGCACATAATAACACATGACTATAATGTATTAGCTGGTGGTGACTCTTCAGCCAGCTTTATCTTATTGAAATAAATTTCAAACCCTCCTTAAATTCTCCATTTTTTAAAAACCTATTTCTTTTAGCTAATGTGGCCCTAGTGCACACTTAAGGTGACATAAATTTATCCTCGAGCATGAAAACCAGTTTTCCTCAGTAATTATACATGGTTTTCTACAAAAAGCACAGTACTGGAAAATTCAGTCTTCATTTTCTGAACCTCCAGCCTAAACAAATGGAGGTTCTTGTTTGTGAAAGGCTGGTTCAGGTTAACCCTTATTATTTCACATGGGAGCAGACTATGAGCATTCAAAATATATGTTGCAGTGATTCAGATGAAGGGAGGTAAGAACCAGCTAAAGGATAAAATCAATTTTAAATCATTATAGCTTTTTTCTGAAGGGATCATATGATGCTCTAAGCGCTGAGTTTTATTTTTGTAGTTCCTTTTTTCTTGAAAATCCCACAGGCTTTTGCAAGCCTAAAGGATTTAAGTGTATGTACTATGCATAGTACAGCATGGAGATTTCTTTATTTTCTATGAAATACAGCAGCTGTTTCATGGTGCAGTATTCCTTTAAAAATATTTTGCCAAGGAGCTGTTTGTAATGCAAGCCATAATATACATGTCCCATAAAAGGTAGCAACACTGCATGAGACCCTTATATTGATACCTTAGTTAATAATGAAGCATTTACATATATACAGTCATAGGGGTATGACCCTCTTCAGGAACAGGTAGAAACTTTTCAGATGTTTTCAGCATCTTTAATGAGATACCTGGGGAAAGAAATACCTGGATTTTGTGTGAACCTTAATTTAAGAAAACTGTACCTTACAAGACTCGTTTTGCTGACAAAGCCTATGGATTATGCTAAGGAAGTGACACTGCTACTCTTGCTGTTGAAGTGGTGACATTGTAGAGAGAGATGAGAGAGAAAAGAATTCAGGGAATGTTAAACCTATGATATAACCCAAGTCATGAACCTTGGAATGGCTTTTACATCCCTGGGTAAATCCTGATGCCAGGGCTGCGGAGTACCTCCTGGCCTGTACCCTGAAATTCTTGCTTGACTTATCCATCAGTGAGAATAGGTGTACACTCAAGAGTGAACATCAGGTTATTTTCATATTTTCTGTTTTTAACAGGCATCCAATCTGTCCCCAGGAACCAGAAACTCAAAGTGAGGTAAACTTCCTCCAGGTATGTGCCTTACTGAGAAGGCATTAGGAAAGAGAAGAGGATGAGCTGCTGAAAGTGAAGGTCTGTATTTCTTTAACTGACTCCAGGGGCAGACTCCCAACTTCAGCCCAACACCAGCACACAGGAAAAGTTCTGCTTTGCCTCTGGAAAAATAGTATGATGTGGAGAAAAAGGGTGGAGCTGGTGGAGTCTAGCTTCAGATTTATTTGCATGGCAGTGCTTTGTGTAGATGAAACGTGCATCTGAAGAGGTGCATCAGCAGAGCCTGTGGAAGCCTGGATTTTGCATCTGTCCTTTGGGGTAAGCCTGCTCCCTGCAGCCAAGTGAGGAGGTAGAGGTGTAACAATGGAGGCTGTTTTTCATTTGCATGTAACATGAGTGACTGGATGAAATAAGTTATCAGGGACCAACACTGCATCTTCCCTCTGTAAAACATAGAGCTTTTAATACCAGACAGATAGGTCTCTGTTTTGCATTTAGTGTTACATAACAGAGGGAATATTATTTGATAACCACTGGCAATGGAATAAGATAAGAATCTGAGTGGTACTGTTGCTTGAGCTAATTTACTTTTGGTTAAAGTAAATGGGATTCATCACATCAGGAAATGCTGAAAGTGAGAGGCTGAGATGAATCAAAATATTACACAGTGTGAAATAGCAGCTTGAAAACAGAACGAAATCATAGAACTGTAGAATCAGAGAATACCCTGAGCTGGAAGGGACCTATGAGGATCATCAAGTCCAAATCCTGATTCCACACAGGGCAACCTAAAATATAAACTGTATATATAAAAGCATTGTCCAAACAATAGTCTTGCACCATGACCACTTCTCTGGTGAAATTGTTCCAGTGCTTCACCACCCTCTTGGTAAAGAACTTATTCCTAATAGCTGATCTGAATTTCCTCTGACACAGCTTTAAGCTGTTCCCTTACATCCTGTCACCAGACTCCAGAGGCAAGAGATCAGCTTGCTCCCTCTCTGCTTGCTCTCATGAGAAAGCTGTAGACAGCAATGAGGCTGCCTTCAGCCTCTTCTCTAAGACAAACAAATGTAATATCCTCAGCTGCTTCTCAGAAGTCATGCCACCTAGTCCTTTCACCAGCTTTGTTGCCCTTCTTTTGAACACATCTCATATTTCTGTATCCTTCTTATATTGTGGAGCCCCAAATTGCACTGTACTTGAGGTTAGATCTCACCAATTCTGAGTATTATAAGACAATCATATCTTTTGACTGATTGGCTATTTTACTTAATCCATACCAGGATACAGTAGTCCTTTTGGCTGCCAGTATATGTTGTTGACTCATCATATTTTACCATCTTTACCATCATATTTTACCATGCTTTACCATCATATTTTACCATGCTTTACCATCAAGCAAAACCCCCAGATCCCATTCGCCAGGGCTGCAATGCAGTCCCTCATCCCTCAAACTATATGACATCCAGGATTGCACAATTCCAGAGGCAGAATCTGGCATTTGTCCTTGTTAAATTTCATAGAATTGTTGATTGCCCAGTGCTTTAATCTTTCAAGATATCTCTGAAAAACCTCTTTGCCCTCAAGCTAATCAGTGACTCCTCTTATAAACAAACTTATTGTGTCCTCAACACCTGTGTCCAGGTAGTTGATGAAAACATTGAGGAGAACTGTCCCTAAAATTGAGCCCAGGGGAACACACTAGTGTCCAGTAGCCAGCTAGATGTTACCCCATTACTACAACTCTTTGAGCCCGACCCTTCAGCTGACCAAGATGATAGAATACTTAGGGTTGGAAGGGATCCCTGAAGTTCATCTAGCCTTGTCTATACTCAGAACAAATCTAACTTAAGGTATGCTCAGGTTGCTTAGGATCTTGTACTGTCAAATGTCTCAGAGGACATTCCACAGTCTGTTTGGAGACCTTTTGCAGGTCATATGTATTTACCGTATGTAACTTGAGACACCTTGACATATTAATAAAGATAATAAAAGGCTGCATTTCTTGCCTTTTATTTTATATCCATAGAGTTCCTCATCTGCTGGTACTCAAAATCTTCTTAAAACTTACTTGTGGAACTTAGATATATTATGTCAAATTTTGCCTCAATAAATTATTTGTCTCTTAGAGTTTCTTTAGAAAGGCCTCTTAATTTTTAAAAACTCTTTATTTTCACTTTTTAATTTTCATCCTTTATTCACATAATCATCTCTTGCATATATTTTATACTATGGTAGTACACAAATATGTGATGTCTTATCTGTATTGATGTATTCTTTAGCTCATTTACTGCATGAATAAGTGGTTACATAAAAGTGCTTATTCTTTTTTATAGACCTTCAAGCATTGTCCTCCTGAACCAAGTTGCTTGAACTCTCCTGGCTGTACAGAAGTGTCTAGGGAGAAGGTCAGGACAGGAAAAGGAAGACTCACAGAGTAGTTCTCTTCTGGTTTATTTTCATTTGCTTTCTGTCGACCTTTGACTTCTCTGCACTTTGCCTTTGATGGTAACAGATACATTCCCGCTCCAGCTTCACAGGGAATGCATACTAAAATTTTATTCAAGTGAGGTTTAACAGTACTGTGGGACCTTGTGTGGGTCTGTTACACCAGACTGAGTTTTCCCCTATAAATGAGTTTATCTGAATTGCTTTTCTCACCCCAGACATGTCTTTGCATCTCAAACCCAGTACATCTTGGCACAAGGGTGTAGCTCTGATTCATTGCCATAAAGGACTTGCTGACAGATGACTCCTGATGGACTACAGATTGCAGACCACTGGGAAATCCCATGTTGCTGCAGCTAAACTGTCTAATCTGAAGTATGATGTATTGCCTTTCCACAGTATTGAGCAGCAGCAAAATTAACAGTGAGTCTCACTGGTATGGCACTTCTGTTTAGATTATTTTTCAGTTTTGAAGATTTTAAAGAAAAAACATAGATCCACCTTATGGCATAGATCCAGCTTCCTTTTACAGATGTTAAGCTCTAAAATAACGATATGTATCACATATGAGGCACAGGGGAGGGCCTCAAAAATTATCAGAGAGATGGAACACCTTTCCTATAAGTACAGACTGAGAGAACTGGGGATATTCAGCCTGGAGAAGAGAAGTCCCTGGAGGCACTTTATTGTGGCTTTGCAGTACTTAAAGGGGGCTTATAAGAAAGATGGAGACAAACTTTTTAGCAGGACCTATTGTGATAAGACAAAGGGTAATGTCTTTAAACTAAAAGAGACTATATTTAGACTAGACATAAGGAAGAATTTTTTTACAATGAGAGTGGTGAAACACTGGAAGAGGTTGCCCAAGAGGTGGTAGATACCCCATCCCTGGAAACATTCAAGGCCAGGCTGGGCAGGGCTCTGACCAACATGATCCAGTTGAAGATGTCCCTGCTCATGGCAGGGGAGGTTGGACTAGACGGCCTTAAAAGGTCCTTTTAACCCAAACTCTTATGATTCTATGATATGAAGAAAACGCAACACTGGGCCTCTTGCTCAAGCAACTTTGTAGACAAGTTTTCGCTTAGTCTCCTATAAAAACCTAAAGGCAATAACAGCAACAATTTATTTCCCTGGCAAGATTTGTTTCTCATCCAATCTTAAAAGTAGAAGTATATTCAAAAACTTTTTACACCAATTTCTGACTGTTTATCATACTCATTCTTCTCAGGTAAAATTCTGTCACTCAGTCCAGCACCCACTTAACTTTTTTTTTCCTTTGGTCTTTCTTCATGTAAGCCATCTAAAAGAGAAAAATGGAATACCTCAAGATTTTCTGGTGAGTGAGCAAACTATTTTTTAGGCTGGCTAAACCTAACACAGTAGGAGAGAGTCTAGACTTCATTTTAATTTCTATAATCTTTGAAAAATTTCCAGAAACTTTGATGAGGTGAAAAGAAGTAAATATTTAGGAAAAGATCTTCTCTAGAACATGTATCTATAAACCCAGTAATTCATAAACTAAAAAAGGAGACTTGTTGTCATATTTTTAATCATTCACAGAGGTTTGGAGTATTTACATTTTTTTCATACATGGGTAATTTCCAGAAGCAGAACTGAATACCTGTTCCTCAAAATCACGTAATCTGGATGATACTAAATATTTCTACAGGAAGCATTTGCAAATTAGGAGTTTGAAACAGCATGTTTCTTCAAATAATTTGAAATGTACAGTGTGCACTGTCTTTCTTCACATACTTTCTGAGGTAATCATAAGCAAAAATCTAGGCTCTGTGAAAAGCTTCCATAGGATATTGTAGACGTGAATAGACCACGTTACATAGAAGAAATGAATGCTTAAGAACCTCTGTCCTGAGAAACTGGGATAGCTTAAACAGTCCTAAAACCTAGGTCTCAATTTTTCAGTTAATCCCCCATTCAATCTAGTTATGTTACTAGCTGTCAGCTCATTTCAGTGATATTTTAATGTCACTTTTGTAGGTATTTGTTAGAGGATGTTACAGAAATTCTTCCCACAACCTTCAAAACACTGGAGGCAGTAAAAAGATTATTTAAACCAAAGAAGTGTGCTGAGTAAAGAACACAATAAGATTGTAAACTCAGAGAAACCCTCAGGGAAATGGGAAGGGACTCTGTTTTCTGTGTTGATAGCAGGCCCAACTCCAAGGAACAGAAGAAATTGTAAGCTGTCACTGCTACAATAGATTAAAAAAATCCCATTTTGCAAATATTAAGAACAGGCAGTAGTAGATTTACAGGTCTCTTAGATTGCTAATAAATAGAAAAACAAATAGCTGCACAGATCTTGTTAGACCTTGTTCTCTGCAGTTTGCAAAGGATTATTTTGTCAATTTGTCTCTGTAGCTCAGCTAACTTATGGAGAGGAGAAATTAAAAGACCAGGTGAGTTCTGGAATTTCAACTCAGGTTGATGTAGGGTTACTCTACAAAGAAATTAATCCATTAGTGAAAACAGCATGATGTTCTTGAAACACTTTTGAAATCTGAGAGATAATCATAAAAACTCCCAGAGTAATTTTTTAATGTTCTATATAATAATAATATAAGTAGTTATACTATAACAAGAATATAGTATGTCAAAGGTCTCCTTCCACAATGCTTTCTGTCTCAGGATGTTGCTGTTACTTTCTCAGGTCTGGAGTACAGAAAATAAGATGAAGGACAAGACAGAAGTCTTGGTGTTTAAATGGCATATGTGTTCCTGGGGAATCTTGTGGAAATAGAAAATGTGAACAGGATGGTCAGACAAGCACAGTTAGTTCATGCAACTTAATCTGGGGATGTTTGTGAAGATTTGGTTATGTGCTTTCCATTAAATCAGCCTGGGCTGAATTAGGAGCTGAATTCCCTGCACATGTTTCCCACAGAAAGAAAACCCTCTGCTTGTATTTGAGAGTGTCTTAATGAGACATATCTGGAAAGACTGCTTCTAAGTTTGAGAATATTCTGGCTCGTGACAGCCTCCTGTTAATGTAAGATAATTTAATAAAGCCATTTTTGAAAGAGAATATTGCCTCTTGTTTAGAGATATGCATACTGTTTTGAAGTGTGGAATCTAAATGAAATTAATTGGGTCATTTCTGGTTTATGTCCTTAATTGAATCGTATCTTTCAAGTATTTCTCAGATAAAGAATACGATCTAAAAATGCTGTAACACACACAGTAAAAATAAAACAAAAAACCCCGTTTGAAACAGAGTTTTTTCCATAGGCCAAATTCCAAGCTAACTCACAACCCTGGCCAATACCACTGAAGTTAATGGGGTTGAAAAGGGTGTAAGTTAACTCAGACTTGGCCTTGTATGTTTCCAGATTTCTCCCTTGTGACTTATCATAGAAGGAAATTATTTGATTTTTTAAAAAACAAATTCTGACAGCTTGAGGTGGAAGTTAATGTCCCTTTTTCTGCCAAAATTCATATAATTTGGGGTGGAAAAAATATACTTTATAGGGTATGATGAAACTCAGTGCTCACTGGATGTTATACTGAAATGAAATTGTGTTCTCCAGATTGTTCTACAGTTAGCATAATGATATATAACTCCACATTTTTTCCCTGTTATGTATTTCCCTGCACTTTGGCTGTTACATAAACACCACATTTATTGTTGTACAATATGAAAATCTATATATGCTGATTGTCTTCAAACATTGTTAGACACCCAGAGGAGAGGGACTTGTGTAATTGCTGCACAGTCTCACTGACTGTTCTGTGAATATTCAAATCTCCATACTCAAGCTGTTAGTGTAGCTCTTGACCTAAATGTGTGAAGTACACTAAATATCTGGAGATCCCTTTGAAGTCAATGGAAACTAATTCCAAGCTCAGCACCTTTAAAAACCATGCCATCTGGCCTGGCTGGTTCTTATGCTTGAAGTGTGTCAGAAGTGTTTGCCAGCAGCAAACATGTGGGTTCTGCTTCTCTCTTTTTTGACAAAAATAGCAAAAAATCTGGACAAACATTAAAGAAATAGGGTGACAAGGAGAAGTCCAGACACAACTATGAAATAATGGAAAAGTCATCCTTTTTTAAAAGTATACAACAAAAGAATAATAGTTTCCATAATATTATTATTCACTCAGTCTTTCCAGTCACTCCTATATATTGGCAAATCTTATGTTCCTAGAAGAGCAAACAAGCGTAAGTGTAGACATTTATCCTTTTCAATCATTCTCTTGGCAGGAAGGAGGCTATCTGGTTATTTGTAGAAACTCATTGTAATATCTCAGTTTGGGGAGGAGGATGGAAGAAGGGAGGACTGTGAAAGAGAAGAAAGCACTGAGGACAGAAATTAGAATAGAAAGCCAGATAATGGTGCTCAGAACCAAGTGTTTAAACTCTTTTTCTCTTTGAGCACTTTGGCAAGCCCTTTTGTTTATTTGTACATCCATCTTCTTTTTATACTTGAAATCTGTATATTTAACTAAGCAGCTCACTATAACAAGGGAAACTTCAAGGAAATATTTTGTTAACTTGGCTTTGTTAACTAGGCTTTAGCTTCCAAATATATCAGGCCTGTGGTCTATAACTGTTTTATAGATCTCAAGATAGATCTCTTGATTTATCATTTTTAAAAAGTATTAAAAACTGGAGCTCATTAATAATGATTTCAGTGTCAATTCAACTCTTCCAAAGTTTTGTAATAAATGTTAATTTGATTATATATTATTGTGGAATAGCAATTATGTATGGTTTGTGAATAATACAAAATATGTAACGTGTGTTTGAACCTACTATGCTACCCTTTCAAGTTCTTTCTTACGCTTAAGAAGGGTGTTGTGATTTTTGACATACACGTGTGAAAATAGCATAATCTATTCTCATTATGGTGAGATGAATGACAATTCAGGCTACTGAGACAACTGTCAGAAAAATAAACAAATATGTTGATTTAAAAAAAAACAAACCCAAATGTGATGTTCCATATGTTGTCTTCCTGATTCTCCTGTGGCATAGGTAAGTACTACTAGTTATTTACTAAGGCATAGTTTTGTAAGAACTTTTACTTCACTTTTTTTATATAGAGTTTTCTCACTGAATTTAACCCTTGTGAGTATCTGTGTTTATGTTTAGGAACAACATACTATCAAAAAGTTCAGATTCTTAGGGTAGTAGATGTGGTATGACAATGATTTGTACAGTGTGTGGCAAGATGGTGTCTCAACTCTCACTGGGAAATGGGACAGTTCAAAAGAGGCTGTTCAAATAATAATGAGCCTCTCTGATTCTTTATTCTTCCCAGAATTTCTAGGGAACTCATCACCACTTTTGAATGGGCAAGTGAACAGAAACTGTAACTATAAAGAGTCTTTTCATCATGTTAACTGTTCTTGTCTTCTCTGGGAATTAATACCAGAATAGTTCTAAACTTTAAAAGCAGACTGTGCAAATTTCTGCATGAGCAAAATTATCACAGGGCCTGCAGAAGATCTGTACCTTTCCAGAGAAGCAGTTAGGATCCACTTACCATGCACTGGAACATAAGAAAAACAGTACCTTGTGTTGTGTTAACCACTAGATACAATATTCATTGAGAATGGTTAACATGCATTCACCAAAGGGAAGTCATGCTTGGCCAGTTTGATAGCCTTCCATGATGTTGACTGGCTGGGTGGATCAGGGGACAGCAGTGTCTACCTTGACTTGAGCAAAGCTTTTGATACTGTCTCCCATAAAATCTCCATTGGTAAGTTTAGGAAGTGTGGCTTAAACAAGAGGACAGTGAGGTGGACTGATAACTGGCTGAATGGCAGAGCTCAAAGGGTTGTGCTCAGCAATGCAGAATCCAGTTGGAGACCTGTAAATAGCGGTGTTCCCCAGGGGTTGGTACTGGGTGCGGTCTCGTTCAACAAATTCATTAACAGCCTGGATGAGGGGGTAGAATGTACCCTCAGCAAGTTTTCTGGTGAAACAAGACTGGGAGGAGTAGCTGACACACCAGAAGGCTGTGCTACCATTCAACAAGACCTGGACAGGCTGAAGAGTTGGGTGGTGCGGAACCTGATGAAATTCAACAATGACAAATGTAGGGTCCTGCGCCTAGGGAGGAATTATCCCATACACTGGTACAGATTCTGACCTGCTGGAGAGCAGCTCTGTAGAGAGAGACCTGGGAGTCTTGGTGGACAACAGCTGACCATGAGACAGCAATGTGCCCTTGTGGCCAAGAAGGCAAATGGCCTCTTGGTGATGCATTAAAAGAGAGTGGCCAGCGGATTGAGGGAGGTCATCCTCCCCATCTACTCTGCCCTGGTGAGGCCACATCTGGAACACTGTCTAGTCTTGGATCCCAGAGTTCAAGAAGGACAAGGAAGGCTACAAAGATGATCAAGGGACTGGAGCACTTCTGTTATGAGGAAAGGCTAAGAGACCTGAGTCTGTTTAGCTTGGAGAAGACTGAGATGGGATCTCATCAATGTTTATAAATATCTAAAGGGCAGATGTCAAGAGGATGGGGTAAGACTCTTCTCAGTGGTGCCTAATGACAAGACAAGGGTCAACAGACACAAACTGGAACACATTAAGTTCCGTCTGAAAATGCAGAAAAACTTTACTTTGAGGGTGATGGAGCACCGGAACAGGCTGCCCAGAGAGGTTGTTGGGTCTTCGTCTCTGGACATGTTCAAAACCCACTTGGATGCATTCTTGTCAGCCTGCTCTAGGTGAACCTTCTTTGGCAGCGGAGTTGGAGTAGATGATCTCCAAAGGTCACTTCCAGCACCTACAATTCTGTGATTCTGTGATTCTATAATGTTCTCTTTTCTTGGCAGCAAATGTGAGAAACTCTGATCCAAAATAAACATTTTACAGGGATAGGAAAGAGATTAATTTTCTTTCTTATTTTCAAAAGTAATAAAGAGGTGAAACGTACTTTTTTTCTGCTTTAATTTAAACAGTTTCCTGGGATTCTGCAAAGTACCTGTAGGCAAACATAAAAATTGAAACCAAATCCATTCGGTGTAAACTGTGTACTTCAGTGTTTTCAATCTCGTGAGACAATCTGTCCTTAAACAGATGGATCTAAGTCTGATTTATGATCGCTTATCTCAGGAAACAGAACTCGGCTATACATTTGATGCCTGTAGAAGTAGGTGTGCAAGCATGCCTGCGTACATGCGCAGATGTTATCGAGATAAAACCCTCCAGGGCTCATAGGGAAGAGACAGTGAAGAAGGTTGGTTAGTTGTTTCTTGGCTTTTAACGTGTCCTTCAGAAAGAAATCAGAAGATAACACCTGCTATAGTGGGAGGTGTCCCTGCCCATGGCAGGGGCATTGGAATTAGATGATGTCTAAGGTCCCTTCCAACCCAAACCATTCTATGATTCTATGAATCAGTTCATTATAATTTATTGCAATGTATTCATTTACTGTAAACAATGACAAAAGCTATTCCCATGCTAGTCAGAGCAAGAATTTCTGTATATTTGCTCCTTTATAAAATTCCCAAAAGGAAATAGATTATTTTTTTCTGTGCTAACAGGTATGGCCATGGTGACATCCTTGAAGAAAATCTGATAGTGCATGTCCTTCCCTGTTTGGTGTGAAACCTCACTGATTAACGTAGAACTCAAAGTCTACTGAAATGCTTTCCAAACCATTGAGCTGTTTAATTTAAATAAGAAAGGTACATTTATAGGGCAGTACATACTGAACTATGAGCACATGCATTCCACTTGTATTTATTCTGCACATTTTATGGGAACATGAGAGTTCCAGAGTGGAACTGAAACTGCAGATTAGATTATCTGATGTTGGTGCAATGGGGTTATGTTTACAAGGCTTTGAGCATGTGCAGTGCTTTCTCCAGTTTTGCAAGCAAAACATCCAAGTACTAATAGTGTTCATAAAAACTGCTGCCTCATCACAGCTGATGTCCTATGTCATTGTTAATCGTTGCTATTATCTAGTTACAATTTTCATGGCTGAATCTAGACTTCTGATAAGCTTTGCTATTAATCTTTGATGTACTTTGAAATGGTTGATCACAGTCATAAACTTAACAACTCTGACAATTGCTGCCAATGATTTTATAACACCTTGAAATGAAATAGACCATTTTTTAATAACACCTTCTAATAATTTTGCTAATTCAATTGTTAAGCACATTGAATTTCAATATGACTTCAGTTTGATCTGATAATCTGAACAAGGTGCTGGTTAGAATGAATTTCTGTCTGGTGTTTGGCTCACATTCCCAGTATATCCAATGAATGTTCTAGCAGAAGTATAATTTTAGATGCTCTTTGAACTTCTGTGACATCCAGGTTTATATTCTGGTTTTGTTTTGTTGTTTTTTTTTTTTCTGAAAGTGTGCATGTGGTACTTGATTCTGCTTCTCCTTCATACATGGCAATTATCTGGAATCCTTTACCAATTATACTCAATCAGATGTTATATTGAACTGCAGAAGAGATTTCAAGGTGTAGCTCACAGCTATTTCTCATTATTATAACTAAAGGAGTATGTTTTGTGGTGAGCTCCATGCTTGCAAGTGGAGTTTCAGAAAAAGGACTTATTCATAGACAAAATTCAGTCTCGAGAGTTTAGTCCTTTGAGAATTCTGTTCACAAATTGCCTCTGAATATATTTTGATTTTTCAAAATTTAAAGTGTTCATTTTAAAAGACACTTGAGTATTTAATTTTGGTTATGTATTACCTGTGTGAAAAGGAAAAGTCCTCA
Organism: Gallinago undulata; assembly: GCA_026546715.1. Classification (NCBI taxonomy): domain Eukaryota; kingdom Metazoa; phylum Chordata; class Aves; order Charadriiformes; family Scolopacidae; genus Gallinago; species Gallinago undulata. The sequence continues at coordinate 31,008,054 of JAOTQQ010000019.1, forward strand.
GTGAAATTACCCAAGTTACCTGTAGCTTATCTGAACTGGGAAAGAAACTTTTACAAGAACCATGAAATATCCACACGCATATGTCAGGAATATTTAATTGCCAGTGATTATAATGGGTTTTGTTGTTGTTGTTCTAACACTATATAATATTTTAAAAGTGGTTGGTTGTTTGGTTGAGTTTTTTTCCTCTTCTAGCACTATATAATAATTTAAAAGTGGATGCTTATGTAATTTACAAAGCAGCACAGACAGCGACAGTGGAATTGGATTTTTAACTCTTGGCAGTATAACTTCTCAGCTTTTGCTTTCTGCTAGTCATGCCAACAAAGCTTTGTTCCTGCTCTCAGAAGACATGCAGAAGCCACTGTTATGTCAAAGAAACCAGTATAGGAGAGGATCTTGGGAAGATCATGTTTTTCATCTGCTTAACCTGCCTGAATAAACTGAGATCCATGTCATTCATAATAAATATTTGTCCAGCCTGTTTTTTAAGATTCTTAGTGACAGAAACATCACAATGTCCAGGACAACTTACCCTAATAATACACTGTTCCTGCAAATATAGGATCCTTCCTTGCTCTATTTGGAGCTATACCAATTTACTTAATTTATTCTTGTCTTGCATGCTTTCTATAGCTCTTCTATATCTAGCTGACTTATTCTGCAGTTGTGTCATGTGGTTCTCAACACCTTTCAAGCACAGAGTAGCAAAGTGCCAGCTGAGGCATTGCTGAGTACACTGGAAGTAATTCTTTACAGATCAACCTATGTTCTTTCTATAGCATCTCAGAGTAATATATGCCTTTGCTGAAGCACTTTGGCATGACTTACTCATATATGACTTGTTTTCTCCATACTATCTAATCAGTTATTGCAGATCCTGCCTAAGTCTGTGAGAGGTAGTTAATGAATCATTAAGGCTGTGCAATTCATGAAGTTTCCCTCAATGAATTCATTGTGGATAGCTTCATGAACTGGATTCTACTTTTCCAGACTAGTGTTCAATTTTTTTAGAATCACTTTACATTTAAATTCCATTCTCCAGCATATTCCTACTGTTATCTCTGAATTTTTATTGTGTTTGTGTGGCAAGGCTTTGCTACTGAAGGTACTACGGGTCTGCCTTTGTGAGAAGCTGCTAGAAGCTTCCCCCATGTCTGGTAGAGTAAGTGCCTGCCAGCTCAAAGATGGACCTGTCATTGGCCAAAGCTGAGCCCATCAGCAGTGGTTGTAGAGCCTCTGAAAATGTATTTAAGACAGGGAAAAAAATGCTGTGCAACAGCAGCTGAAAGAGACGAATGAGAATATGTGAGAGAAAGACCTCTGCAGACACCAAGGTCAGTAAAGAAGAAGGAGAGGGAGGAGGTGCTCCATGCATGAGAGTAGAGAATTCCCCGCTACCTGTTGTGATGACCACAGTGAGGCACGCTGTCTCCCTGCAGCCCATGGAGATTAATGGTGGAGCAGATATCCAACTGCAGCCTGTGGAGCATCCCACACCAGAGAGGATGGATATACTGTGACCCCATGTAGACATCATGTTGTAGCAGGCTCATGGTAGGGTCTGTGGGCCCATGGACCAGTGGAGAGAGGAGCCCATGCTGGAGCAGGTTTGCTGGCAGGACTTTTGAACCTGCAGTGGACCCACATGGGGGCGCTCTGTTCCTGGAGCACCCTGTGGGAAAGACTCTCACTGGAGAAATTCATGGAGGACTGTCTCCTGTGGGAGGGACCCTATGCTAGAACAGGGGAAGAGTGTGAGGAGGAAGGAGCAGCAGAGACAACATGTGATGAATTGACTGCGACCCCAATTTCCTGTCCCACTGTTGCACTCAGCAAGAGGAGAAAGAGAAATTGCAAGTGAAGTTGAGCCCATGAAGAAGGGAGGAGTTGGGGGAAGGTGCTTTAAGATCTGGTTTTATTTCTTATTACCCTACTCTAATTTGATTGGAAATAAAATAAAATTATTTTCCAAAGTGAAGTCTATTTTTCCCATTACATTAATTGGTGAGTGATTTCCCCCTGTCCTTATCTTGACCCATGAGCCTTTTTTCATATTTTTCTACCTAAAATATTACATTATGTTTTCAAATACTATCTTCACCTTAGTAGTCTGTCTTTTCATAAGTAGCAAAGTATATACCCAGCTAGGAACAAATGAAAAACAAAAATTATTTGAAAAATATAGTTATAAGAAAAGCAAGAAAGCAAGAAGGAAAGCAAGAAAGCAAGAAGGAAGGAAAGCAAGAAAGAAAGCAAGAAAGAAAGGAAGCAAGAAGGAAAGAAAGAAGGAAAGCAAGAAGGAAAGTAAGAAAGAAGGAAAGCAAGAAGGAAAGCAAGAAAGAAAGAAGGAAAGCAAGAAAGAAAGGAAGAAAGAAAGAAAGCAAGAAAGAAAGCAAGAAAGAAAGAAAGAAAGAAAGAAGGAAAGAAAGAAGGAAAGAAAGAAAGAAGGAAAGAAAGAAAGAATGAAGGAAAGAAAGAAGGAAAGAAGGAAAGAAGGAAAGAAGAAGGAAAGAAGGAAAGAAGAAGGAAAGAAGGAAAGAAAGAAAGAAGGAAAGAAAGAAAGAAAGAAAGAAAGAAAGAAAGAAAGAAAGAAAGAAAGAAAGAAAGAAAGAAAGAAAGAAAGAAATATAGATTATCTCAGACCTAGATTATTTTCTACTGTCCTTAATAAATAAATAAAAAATTAATTTACTTTTATTAATATCTTTGAGGTGCTGTGTTGGGAACACCAAGCTTTGGAATAAGTTTGGGAAAACATGCTGTGTTTGGATACATTGAAAAAGACTTTTCTGCCAAAGTAATTACACTTCAGGCAAGCAGATATGATAGAATTTTCTTTCAGTCTCCGTGCAGATCAGTATGTGGTGTAACAGTGCTCTTTCTGCACCATATATAAAGAACATGAGGATGTATTCAATTTGACTATTAGCTGTTAGCTTTAATCTAATGAAATCAGTTCTGTGCCCAAATGAAAAGAAAAAAAATCTGACCCAGTTCTTCACAGTAGGAACCAAGAATGACAATAACAAAAAAATACCTACCACAAGTCAATATAGAAGAGCCATGGAAAACCTCTGTTTTAGCTGAAAGATGTGCAACTTTTTCTAGGTGGGTGTATGCTAAAAGCAGTGGAAAAACATTAACCATGTGGAATACATAAATTAGGACATATGCTGTATTTATAGTTGTTCTTCTCCGAGGAAATACCTAACCCAAACAGCAAGAGAATAGCAATATTGTGGTGAAAGATATACAAGTCCCATTGACTTTGGAGTTGAAATATAAACTTCAGGTTAGTAAATAAGGCTCACTGATGCTTCCCATTGCTAAGAACTAGAATGGTTCTGAACAACCTGTGTATAAAATCTGCTATGCACTGAATTTTTACTTTTTGAAAATACTTTTTGAAGTCACTGATGACTTAAACTAAGTTCCCCCACATTTAAGAATTGTGCAATAAGAAGACAAGAAAAATCTGCTCCAGCCATGCAGTCACTGTTATTAGTATTATCTAACCCATGTGGTCATAGCTATAGACCGATCAATGCCTAACATTACACTACACAATGGGACAACAAAAAATTATATCAAGCCCTCAACCAAAGAAGATGAATTTCCATTTTTTAAACACCAGACACATTTACAGGGTTGAAGAAATAAATATTAACTTTTCCTTAGCATCTCTTTAATATCTTCTTCCCCTCACTCTTAAATTTGTAGATTTTTCTAGCTTTTAATGATGCACTGCCAGGCAATAACCTTGGAAGAATATTTATCTATTCTATAGAACAGAAATTTTACTGATATTCCATACTTTCCAAATATTTACTCTCTGTAACGCCACAGTAAATTCTTACAGGAATGGAATGCAAGGGAATTCAATAGCACACAGCATAAACTCCATATTAATCATTTTGTTCAGGTCTGGATGTCTTCAAGAACATCTCCAAACACAACCCTGGTATTTATCCAAAAGAATCGTAAGTATCTCAAAATCCTGAGATGAATAATCTTCTCTCAAAAATTTATTTAAAAGAAATTGATATATTTATTGAAGCTTTTCCTGAAGGGCAAAGGTGTGCAGGAGGGCTGGACATTTCTCAAGAAGGAAGTCTTAAAGGTGTAGGGGCAGGCCATCCCCATGTGCCAAAAAATGAGCCAATAGGGGAAAAGATCAGCCTGGCTGAACACAGAGGTATGATTACAACTCATGGATAAAAGGAGAGTTTATGACCTTTGGAGGAAGGGGCAGGCCACTCAGGAAAGCTACAAAGAAGTAAGTCCATGCAGGGAGAAAATTAGAAGGGCCAGAGCCCAACTAGAACTTCCAAAGGAAGATCTTGAGAGACCTGCTCCAACACCTGGACATACACAAGTCTATTGGGCTGGATGGGATCTACCTGAATATACTGAGGGAGCTGACAGAACTGCTCACTGAGCCACTTTCCATCATTTACCAGCAGTCCTGGCAAACTGAGGAGGTTCCAACTGACTGGCATCTATCAAATGTGATGCCCATCCACAAGAAGGGTCAGAAGGATGAACTGGGGAACTCCAGGCCTGTCAGTCTGACCTGGAAAAGTCATGGAACAGATCATCCTGAGTGCTATTATGCAGCACATGAAGGACAAGCAGGTGATCAGGCCCAGTCAGCATGGGTTCGTGAAAGGCAGGTCCTGCTTGATAAACCCAATCTTCTTTTATGACACAGTGACCCACTTCGTGGATAAGTAAAAGGCTGTCCTTGTTGTTTTCCTGGATTCTAGTAAGGCCTTTGATAAGGTTTCTCATATCATTCTCCTGGAGAAACTGCATGTAGCTTGAATGGTAGTACTCTTCACTGGCTAAAAAATTGGCTGGAGGGCCGGGCCCAGACAGTGTTAGTGAATGGAATTAAATCCAGTTGGAGGCCAGACACAAGTGGTGACTGACAACGTAACGCCAAGTTAGGTGGGAGTGTCAACCTGGTTGAGGGTAGGATGGCTTTGCAGAGGGATCTGGACAGGCTGGATCGATTTACTGAGACCAACGGAATGAGGTTCAAGAAGACCAAGTGCTGGGTCCTGCACTTGGGCCACAACAACCCCTGGCAGCGCTACAGGCTTGGGGAAGGATGGCTGGAGAGCTGCCTGGCAGAAAAAGCCCTGGGGGTGTTGGTCGACTGTAGGATGAACATGAGCCAGCAGTGTGCCCAGGTGGCCAAGGAGGCCAACAGCATCCGGGCCTGTCTCAGGAATAGTGTGGCCAGCAGGACTAGGGAAGTGATTGTCCCCCTGTATTTGGCACTGGTGAGGCCTCACCTCGAGTAATATGTTCAGTTTTGGGGCCTTCATGACAAGAAAGACATTGAGGTGCTGGAAGGTGTCCAGAAAAGGACAATGAAGCTTGTGAGGGCTCTGGAGCACAAGTCATATGAGTGGCTGAGGCAGTTGGGATTGTTTAGCCTGAAGAAAAGGAGGTTGAGAGGAGACCTTATTGCTCTCTACCACTCCCTAAAGGAGGTTGTGGAGAGGTCGGGATTGGTTACTCCCAAGTAACAGGTGATAGGACAAGAGGAAACAGTCTGAAGTTGTGCCAGGGGATTTAGATTGGGTATTAGGAAAAAATTTACCCTGAAAGGGTTATTAAACACTAGAACAGGATGCCCAGGGAAGTGGTTGAGTCACAATGCCTGGAGGTTTTTAAAAGGTAGGTAGATCATGGAATCATGGAATTGTCAGAGTTGGAAGGGACGTCTAGAGATCATCTAGTCCAACTCTCTTGCTAAAGCAGGAACGCCTAGAGCACATCACTGACGACTGCATCCAGGAGGGTGTTGAAGATCTCCAGAGAAGGGGACTCCACGACCTCCCTGGGCAGCCTGTTCCAGTGCTCCGTCACCCTCACTGTAAAGA
>JAOTQQ010000019.1:31014050-31024824 GCA_026546715.1 Gallinago undulata
AGTTCCCTGTCTCTCTTGAACTGGGGGGCCCAGAACTGGATGCAGTATTCCAGTTGTGGCCTCACCAGTGCAGAGTATAGAGGGAGAATGACATCCCTCAACGTACTGGCCGCACTCTTTCCTTTGCAGCCCAGGATCCCATTTGGCCCTCTTGGCAACAAGGGCATGTAGTGTTTAGTGATATGGTTTAGTGGTGGGTTTTGTCAGTGTTAGTTTAATGGTTGGAATAGATTATCTGAAAAGTTTCTTCTAACCTTGGCAATTCTATGATTCCATGTATTTTTCACTTAAAAAGAATAAACCATTTTTACTGATCATCTGTTGGGGAACCTCATAATTTGTCTGCATCTGGTTTAGAACTCCTCTATTCGTCCACAGGAAGCTTGTCCGTAACATAGTGCTGGTATCTGACTGGACTATTTAGAAATAGGATAAGGATTTCAGAATGCTATGTTGAGTATTTTGAATTTGTATGCATCCTTATCTGCTCAGTTCGTGTGAAGAACAGTTTCTAAAATCAACAGCTTGAATTTGTCCATTGAAAAACAACTAGCACAATCCATAACAGAAATGATTAGACTGGTTTGAAAATATACACCCCATACTGCTATGCTAATAATGGGAATACAGAAATGATCTGTTTTACTTTCCTCAAATAAACTATATGTGTCCCTAATGAACAAGTGAACTGAATGTTGAAAGACTGTTTAACAACATTCATTAGCACTATTTACATGGGCAAATACTATAAATCATTGAAGAATGGAAATTAAAAGTTAATTTTAAAAGCCACATGGATAAAATTAAATTATAATTTGTACATACTAGTTAAAGTCTTTCTTTCAAAATATGACAGAAAATGAATCAAGACACACTTGTCTGTTCATATTTTAACTAAGTCTGTCTTAGAAACTCTTACTAAACAGTGCACATGTGTAATTGATAAATTGGTAACTCTTGACTCGATACCTCCTGAGCTTGTATTTTCACACTATAATTTCCTTCAGATTTCCTCAGAAAACAAAACTGGTGTATTCTCTTATCCCGTCAGTGTTGGGGTTCACTGTTAAAAGGTAAACAGGATATAAAGATCAAATAAACTTTGAGGTAATGAGTTTCCTTGTTTGTCACAATAATACCAATTCCTACAGAATAATTTAAAATGCTGTTCCCATACACACTGGAATATGGCTTTACTAGGGGCAGGTCCTGCCTACAGGTGCCTGACTAACCTAGTGGCCTATGATGGAGTAACTATGTCACTAGATAAGAGACAACCTATCGATGTAATCTATCTGGACTTCAGTAAGGCCTTTGACACGGCCTTGTATGACATTCTGCTTGCCAAATTGGAGAGATATGGATTTGATGTGTGGACTGTTCAGTGGATAAGGAACTGGCTAGATGGTCGTATCCAGAGGGTTGTACTCAATGGCTTTAAGCCCAGATGGAGAGCAGTGACAAGTGGTGTCCCTCAAGGGTCCGTGCTGGGACCGGTACTGCTTAACATTTTTATCAATGACATAGACAGAGGGATTGAGAGCAACATCAACAAGTTTGCAGGTGACACCAAGCTGTGTGGTGTTGTCAATACACTTGAGGGACGGGATGTCACCCAGAGGGACCTGGGCAGGCTGGAGAGGTGGGCTTAAATAAACCTCATGAAGTTCAACAAGAGCAAGTGCAAGGTTATGCACCTGGGACGGAACAATATCAATACAGACTGGGTGACAAGGTATTAGAAAGCAGCCCTGAGGAAAGGGACTGATGAACGAGAAACTGGACATGAGCAGGCCATGGGCAGTTGCAGCCCAAGAGGCCAATTTCATCCTGGGCTGCATCAGAAGTAGTGTTGCCAGCAGGTCCAGAGAACAGGACAGAGATTCTGTCATTTTACTCTGCTCTGGTGAGACCTCACCTAGCATAGAGTGCAGGTCTGGAGCTCTCAATATAAGAAGGACATGGACCTGATAGAGTGGGTCCAGAGGAGGGCCACAAAAATTATTAGGGGGTTGGAGCACCTCTGCTACAAGGACAGGCTGAGGGAGCTGGGGTTGTTCAGCTTGGAGAGAGGAGGGTCCGGGGAGACCTAATATTAGCCTTCTAGTACCTGAGGGGGGTCTACAGAAAGGCTGGGAAGAGTCTGTTTACAAAGGCCTGCAGTGACAGGATGAGAGGGAATCAGTTTAAACTGAAGAAAAGCAGATTTAGATTGGATATTAGGAATAAGTTCTTTACTATGAGGGTGGTGGAGCACTGGAACAGGTTGCCCAGGGAGGTGGTTGAGGTCCCTTCCCTGGAGACATTCAAGGTGAGGCTCGATGAGGCCCTGGGCAACCTGGTCTAGTTGGGGGTGTCCCTGCTGACTGCAGGGGGGTCGAACTAGATGACCTTTGAAGGTCCCTTCCAGCCCAGATGATTCTATGATTCTATGATAACAAAAGCTTGGAGCCCCAGGCATTCCTTGGGATATGGTGATTATCACAGTATAGAAATTTTCCTTGTGTTTTATGTAATTTATTTTTGTAATTCCATTACAATATATGGGTTGTATCTTGCATTTTTCTGTATCATGTATAAGGGCATTCAGGGTTAATCACACTTTGCAGTTCAGTTTGCCACTGCTGCTTAGTCATTTCCCGAACAGCCTGTCTCTCAGCCTGCTATCCTCTGCCAATAAGAATTTGATCTGAGGAATATTTTAACCAGATAGCTATGCTTCTGCCAGCAACTGTTTCTGAAATTTCCTTCTCATTGTCTCTTTCATGTGAAATCTCTGTTTCACTTCTCGGGCTTTCTCAGTGAGTGCAAACAAATACAGGTGTTAAGATGAAACATGGGTTTTACATGCATGTCACGCCAATCCAAACCATGTGATTGCACAGTTCACATTAATCTGTGCCTTGGCACTTGATTCTGTGGTAACTTGTCTTCCTGACTGACCATCCTACTGTACATCCTTCCCTGTACAGGAAACAGGTAGCAAGGAAGCCTTTCAGGTGGCAAGCTGGAAATACACGAAATGATCACCCTTTCTAAGAGGAGGCAGTTAGACTGTAGACTTAGCTGTCACAGGATATTTACATTCTCAAGGCCTCTATAGGTACAAAAGGAATTTATAAAAATTCTCAAATTAAAAAGCAAAAGAGGGCTGTCAAGCACTGTGGCATCATTTCTTCTTCAAAAATCTGTGTGTAACAGATTACTGGAATGTAGGTAGTAGGGTAGTGTTACTGGGGCACTGTCTATATGTATTGCTTTTGCTCTGCCATTTGGCTTTCAGCATACGGTATGGCCCAGCATCAGAAATAGAATACTTTATTAGAATCACATCTCCTGTCTGGGATATGATCTTTGGCTGTGGAACCTTAAGAATGTACCTCTCATTGGCTTTTTTAGTACATCCATATTTGCCCACCTCAACATAGATACTTCCTCTGACTAGCTTTCTCTGTGTCCACATCTGGATTTTTCTTAGGCTGCTCCCTACAGTATCTTTCTTTGATACTTATTCTTTTTTTCATGATACCACTTGTACGTTTCATTCCTGTAGGAATTTTTGTCCCACTGATTTGCAGCTTATATATTATTGCTGATTCTAATGTCAACATATGCAATACTCCAGATAAGCAAGTGGACCACTGTTGATCAGACACTGCAGTCTCTTCAGCTTTCTGTTAGGAGGATATTCACTGAAAAAACAAATTTGAATACATTTTTGATTAGAGACAGAAAGTATTTCTCTGTCTGCTGGGTTGTTTTTGTCACTTCAGCACTTGTGGCTGTCTAATCCCCTATGTAATATATCAGAAAACAGAACTATACTATGTGTTTGAGGTTTAAACATATTGTTAGCAGGAGCAAGCCCCAGAACCAAATATTCAAAAACTAAAGTTTCATTTCTTCCCTGGTGGTTGTATGTTCACAAGTGCATTATGATCCATCTGGATAAAGGTTCTTCAAGTAGTTGTCAGTACCATCTATGTTTAAGCATTGCAATGAAACTTCCTAACTAGAGGAGACTAGAAGAACAAACTGTCAAAGGAAGGAAGCTGTCAGGTAAACACAAATCTTTCAGTGTCTTCCACAGTCACAGGCAACAGGCACATCTGCAGGATTTCTGAAGCTGTAGTTTCTCAGTCTAGAGAGGAAGAACACGTTATGCAAATGATGGACAATTCTTAGTTCAGATTTCTTTGGACCTAGGGAGTGGTCACTAAGGAAGCATACACCAGTGCTTCAAATATAATACTGGTGAAGAATGAAGGCTGAAGTTCTGCTGCTTTGGATGAACAGTGAGGGTGTACGGAACATTTTGATAGAAACATAGGTTTTTTTCACACTTTGAAAGAGCAAAAGTTGAGAGTGTTGAGATGGTGCTTACATTATGTACACACACTTTGCCAGATGGTACTTGTGCTCTCCAATACTTTGTTAGTTGAAACTGGCAATCTATCTAGCTCTAGAGACACTTTTTAGATGGATTTATGTTCTAGTTACTCTTCAGGCTTACCCTCACATATTATCTTATGTCACAGGTGCAGCGCTCAATCTTGACTAAGCATCTGTAACTTGAATCGGATCCCACCTTGTCTCTCTCAGCTATGGCAAACTGACTCTCAGCCAATGCTCTATGGGCAAGTGCCAACTGCCAGTTCATCACCCCTCTAAATACTGAATAATTTGCATGGCTACTGGGATGGTGAAGTAATCTGAGAGTACGAGACACCAACAATGTAGGGTACTTATAGCTGGGTGTGATGACAGTTTTTAACAGGCTGTACATATCTGTCCCTAGGAGAAGCCTAGTCAAAACCCCTGCTCAGATAAGTGAGACTTTGATGCCATTTCCCAACCCTAACGCTATATGATTTTGATATTCACAGGGGAAATAAAAGAAAGTGCAGACAATTGTCATGAGGAAGGGTCACCCTAAAGCTCTGGACTATACTTGCCCTGTTTTTAATAGCTTTACATTCTTGTAAGTGACATCCTTGGCGCAAATAATGTTGAAAGTAACAACCACTAATTCACTTTAGTAATGCAGAAAGTCAAAGAGAGTTGCCCAGGGTGATGTGACCAATGAGGCTTTTTGTGGTTCATGCAGACCATCTGAAAAAGAAAGAAAAGAATAAGGATGATGGTAGTGCCTCAGGGTAACAAATCCATGGGTGCCCTGCACCATGCAGACAGCTTACCACAAGGATGAAGCAATGCATGAGGAAGCCATTCTGCCAGCCCGGGCCCGGGAGTACCAGATGACTGCGGTGAGGACCCAACTTCCCTAAGTCCCTGGTGCCGGTTGTGGCTGAATTTATGACATTGATAGCTTGAATGGGCTTTGTACAGAGCATGCCTGTGTGTGCGTCTTTGATTAGGAGAATATAAATCACAACTGACTTGCTATTCCAATCCCACTTAGAGAATAAATTTTAGTTTTTATGCCACTGGGATGTCTTCTTGCAGATTCTGTAGCCCAGGTATCTGTGATGTCTCTATCTATATCAGCCTTTTTAAAATGTTTCCGTTTTAGACAGCAGAAGGCCATTATGAAGACAGATTAAAAATAAAGGACCTGCCTCTTCAGAATTACTTTTTTCCCCACTATTTTTAAAACATATCCATCCCTTCTGCCTAACCAGTCATATTACTCCCTTTCGCCAAAGTAAATATACATAATGTTCTTTTTCTCCTCATATAAAAGCCCATCTTTTTTTCTTTGCTTCCCTTCACACATCTCTTTCTACTTCTCTGGTTACATTTGAGGTTTTTCCTGAGTGGTCAACAGTCCTTTTACTTCCAGACAACTTTGACAGTGATAATAGCCAACTTACCTGCAGCAAGAGAATCCAAACTTACTGATAGGACATATGTTGACAGCAGAGAAATATGTCAGGCAGAGCGTACAGGATGAGTCACCTGTTTGAGTTTGTCCTTGGTCCCATGGAAGTGAAAACGTCCTAGTGCCCATGTCTTGATATCTGCATTCTCATGATCACCAGTTGAAATACCAAAGTGGGCTGAGTACAGCAGTTGGGCTGGTATGTTCAAGAATCCTCTGGGACTGTGCAGCCCTAGCAAATGTGACTATTAGACACACTCAAAGAATTGAAGTCTTTTACTGAAAGTGTCCAGGACCTACTCTTTCTTGCAGGCACATTCAAGCACTTTCTCCCACACTTGAACTATGCCTCTGGCACTAGAACTTTTTGTCTTTTCCTTAAAACACATTTACCTCTTCATTTTGACATCTGGAGAAAAGAAAAAAACAGATAGTACTAATCTAAATTAAATATGACTGATAAGCAACATCTGCTTGGTTTTTTTAAGAGGCCAAATTGATATATCTCAGAGGAGACAACTGTTCTGTTGGTGGTCAAAACACAGAAGAAAGATTATCATGAGTCAGATATATCTGTGCTTGCTCAAATGTTAGCAGAGCTGGAGATGTCTCAACCAAGACAAGGCTTATCACATTTTTCGCTATGAAGTAAGAGCAAGGCATTTGTTCTTAATCCCATAGCAATGAGCCAAGTGCAAAAGTCTGAGTGATCAGCCCATTAAGCATGTGGGATTTTTTCAAATCTCACAGATGAAGTGCCAGGCTGAAAATATAACCCCTACATTATGTGTACCCTTTGCTTTTTAATCTGGATCCAACGCACAGCCCTCCTCTAAATTGGGGTAAGATGCACAGAGATAAAGCCCTATTATATCTCCAGACCCCAGGAAGGGAGAGTGCATCAGAAACACTTTAAGTGTCTTTAACTTACCATTTTTACTTTTAACTTGCCTGCAGTATGCATTGAATCTCATTTTGTCACTTCAGGTTGGTGGAGTTTATCCTGTGTAACACATGTGATTTGGAGAGCAGGCTATAGAGAATAGAATGTTGCATGTGTCTTGTTTTAATCTGACTGTCCCTTTTTTCCCAGAACTCTGGACATAACTTCCAATTCTTCAATTTCCTTAACAGTCTCCCAGTGTGTGTACATGCTAGTCCATGAAAGTTAATATTATACCTGGTCCATTCCTATCAGCTAGTCACTGCAAGGTTTCCTTTGAGCTTTTTAGTAACATATTGGATATGTTTTGGGTCTTCCCCTCCCAAGGATGATTTTTCTCACTGTCCTTGCTGACTCTGCCCTCAAGAAGGCTGCAATCACATCAGCATTTTGTAAATGTAGGGGATGAAAAAGCAGATGCACAGAACAAAATGGCAAATCAGTATACTGCTGCAAGGCAATGATTTTCTACTCTGATGCAATGAGAGCAGCAAAATACTGCAGTATTTATAGTAAATTTAATTGAAACATGAAGCAAAATATAAGTTTTAGAGATAACAAAACTTTCAAGTTTTGTACAGCAAGCAGTAGTAGAAGGAAATATTTACAAAATAAAAGGGAACATAGCAGATAAAATAAGTGATGTAACAAGGAAGAAAGTAGAAAGTAGTACACAAAAATAAGACTGAATCCTACCCTTGCTAGAGATGCCATCCCCAGTTCTTCTGAACCTTCAGTTTTATTTTCTTAGGAAACAGACAGGTGGAATGGTGTGTGTTTTTTCTCAGGCAGACACACTAAATTAATTTCCTACCACATAAAGCAGCAATTCATTTGTGCTACTGCTCTCTGTCATTGAGTTCCATTTTCCCTCCTATCACCTTCCCCAAACTTGAAGGAAGCAGAAAGTTCACCTATGTCGTTCACTGGCAGCTGAAATTCTTTCTCAGTTTCTTAATGGAGGCAAGAATAGCTCCCAAGATCAAGCACGAGGTGTCCTGAGGCTTTCTTGGTTAGTAAAAGGAGATGACAAGACTAGAATGTATTAAATCTGCTGCTGTCTCCTGGGCATCGTTTATAGATTCCCTGTCAACCAGCAAGATCCTCTATTACAATGAACAGTGTAATTAGTTTATAATTAGAAGTTAATCACAAATCTATAAAAGAAGCTTCCAAATATTGACAAATGTTAAGAAAGTGAAATTACCATATATAGCTAATTAATTGGTGGTTTGAAATTTGTAAAAGGAAATGAATTCTTAAAGTGCCTTATAATCCCAGTAGTAGAAATTGCTCTTTCCTATTTCCAACTTCAGCAACTATTTGTATATCTTTGATGTCCTGAAGGAGATGATTAGGAGAAATATTAAAATAGTGCTTTCAGTCTGGTTGAATTCTGTTCTGAAAAGTGTGCGAATACTCCATTTTCATATGCAAAAGACCAGTTCACTCTTTATATTCCAAGCTCTCTTTCCACACTACCTTCCTTCATCCTCCTGATGCAGGGAACACCTCAGAAAGGAAGAATAGACAAATATACAGTATTCAGCATGAAAAAAGGTAAAAGAAAAAAGAAATTTTCATGGAAAAAGAATATTATGTGCTGATATATATCATGTCTTACCCATAGCAAATGTACACCAACTTGAGAATGGAATTTTCACATCTCTTAAATTGTCATTATTTTTTTGCTTATTTGTATTACCCTACTATCATGAACTGAAGATTCACTGTCATTGTTTCAGACTTTTGATATCTTTAATTGTTTCAAACAAAAACCAAAATATTGCAATAAGCAATGACACAATAAGGATGACTGGTAATGGGTGTAGCACATCTGCAGTGTAAAGTGTTTTGTGGGGTTTTTCTGATGTCAGGAAAAGGTAAGCAGATTTGATTTCAAGTGCATGTTGCTGAGCATAGTTTAATTATGATAAGGAAGCATCATTATAGATGTTTATGGGAAAGTTTAGTCCCATGTGAAATATTGGGAAAAAAGTAGGAAAATATTTATTTCAAAATGTAACAACTGTGAAGTAAAGATATGTCATGGACCAACTGATCTACTGATGATGAGATGATCCACTGATCTACATATATCATCTCAATTAGGTGGTATTACACCATGAGAAGCACTGAGGATGAAGATAGACCACTTATGCTTGATACTATACATAGAGGATAACCTGTGAAAACATCCAAAGAGAGAGGAGACTTCAGTACATTCCTGAGCAAATTTTTTGTCTCTGAAAAAAAAAAAACAACCCTGATAAGTAGCAAAAGCTACCAAGGGACTGTGCTAGTTTTGTATTTGTCTACTTCCTTCATTTGATTCATGAAGGGGTCATGGAGAAGTGGGCAGGAGCTTAGAGTCCATTAGTAGATCTGACAGCACAAAAGAATCATTTATATGAATGAAAAATAAGCAATGTAATATTTTTTTTCCCTTCCTTCTGTCTGTGTGTACACATATCCATGTCCTTTTATTTCATATGGGTGTGTATGTGTGTGTGTTTTTACCAGAGAAGTCTCTATTTATCACAGAATCGCAGAATCACCTAGGTTGGAAGGGACCTTTTAAGATCATCTAGTCCAACCAATAATGAAAAAAAAAATCCCCCAAAACAAAACACAAACGAACAAAAAAAACCCACACATCCCACCACACACCCAAAACCAACACTACTCCACTACTAATCCATGTCCCCAAGCACTATGTAAACTCGTCTCTTGAATAACTCCAGGCATGGTGCCTCAACCACCTCCCTGGGCAGCCCATTCCAACGCCTAACAACCCTTTCAGCAAAGAAATATTTCCTAATATCTAACCTGAACCTCCCCTGATGCAATTTTAAGCCATTAGCCCTTGTCCTATCGTCTGTGACCTGGGAGAAGAGACCAACCCCCACCTCTCTCCAGCCTCCTTTCAGGTAGTTGTAGAGAGCAATAAGGTCTCCCCTCAGTCTCCTCTTCTGCAGATTGAACAACCCCAGCTCCCTCAACCTTTCCTCATAAGACTTGTGCTCCAGACCCCTCACCAGCTTCGTTGCCCTTCTCTGGACACACTCCAGCACCTCAATGTCTTTCCTGTGGCCCAAAGCTGGACACAGTACTCGAGGTGGGTCTCACCAGTGCTGAGTACAGGGGGACGATCACCTCTAGGGTCTTACTCACCACACTGTTCCTGATACAGGCCAGGATGCTGTTGGCCTCCTTGGCCACCTGGGCACGCTGCTGGCTTATATTCAGCCTGCTGTTGACCAACACTCCCAGGTCCTTTTCTTCCGGGCAGGTTTCCAGCCACTCTGTCCCGAGCCTGTAGCGCTGCCTGAGGTTGTTGTGACCCAAGTGTAGGACCTGGCACTTGGCCTTATTGAACCTCATTCCATTGGTCTCAGCCCATTCATCCAGCCTGTCCAGATCCCTCTGTCAGGCCTCTCTACCCTCCAGCAGATCAACACTCCCACCTAACTTGGTGTCGTCTGCAAATTTGCTGAGGGTGTTTTCGATCCCCTTGTCCAGATTATTGATAAAGATGTTGAAGAAAACTGGCCTCAGTACTGAGCCCTGTGGGACACCACTTGTGACTAGCCACCAACTGGATTTCACTCCATTCACCACCAGGCTGTCCCTGTGCGCAGGAAAGCGAGCCGTTGGGGGAAGAGACCAGCCCTGCTGAACAAAGAGATAAAGTCACAGCTTAGGTAAAGAAGGAAAGTTTATATCCTTTGGAAAAAAGATGGGCTGCTCAGGAAGATTATAAAGGTGTAGTAAAGTTATGCAGGGAAAAGATTAGAAAGGCCAAAGCTCAGATAGAACTTAACCTGGCCCTGGATGTTAAAAACAATAAAAAGAATTTCTATAAATATATTAACAGCAAGAGGAGGACTTGGGAGAAGCTCCACTCTCTATTGGATATGGGAGGTAACATAGTGATAGAGGATGAGGAGAAGGCTGAGGTGCTGAATGCCTTCTTTGCCTCAGTCTTT
>JAOTQQ010000019.1:31024924-31101738 GCA_026546715.1 Gallinago undulata
AACATAGTGACAAAGGATGAGGAGAAGGCTGAGGTACTGAATGCCTTCTTTGCCTCAGTCTTTAGCAGTGGAGTAGGATGTCCCCCGAGTACCCAGACCCCTGAGCCAGCAGTTAGGGGTGGGGAGCAGAATGAAGCCCCTGTAATTCTTAGGGAGATGTTGAGGGACTTGCTACAAAACCTTGACACAGACAAGTCTATGGTCCCAGATGGA
The DNA here is from genome assembly GCA_026546715.1 of Gallinago undulata. Classification (NCBI taxonomy): domain Eukaryota; kingdom Metazoa; phylum Chordata; class Aves; order Charadriiformes; family Scolopacidae; genus Gallinago; species Gallinago undulata. The sequence continues at coordinate 31,025,138 of JAOTQQ010000019.1, forward strand.
ATTCACCTGAGGGTTCTCAGGGAGCTGGCAGAAGTGCTTGTGGAGCCACTTTCCATCATCCACCAACAGTCCTGGCAAACCAGCTAGTCCCAGCTGACTGGCATCTAGCAAATGTGACGCCCATCCACAAAAAGGGTTGGAAGGATGATCCTGGGAACTACAGGCCTGTCAGTCTGACCTCAGTGCCTGGGAAGGTCATGAAACAGATCATCCTGAGTGCCATTATGCAGCACATGAAGGACGCCTAGGTGATCATGCCCAGCTAGCAGGGGTTCACGAGGAGCGGGTCCTGCTTGACAAATCTGATCTCCTTCTATGACAAAGTGACTTGATTGGTGGATGAAGGAAAGGCTGTGGATGTTATTTACCTGGACTTTAGCAAGGCCTTTGATACAGTCTCCCACAATATTCTCCTGGAGAAACCGGCTGCTCATGGCTTAGATGGGAATATTCTCCACTCTCTCTCTATTTGTCACAAACTGTCAGGATACATAGAAGATCTGTTGTACAGACAATTTCAAACATGTCAATCAGGAAAACAAATGAGCAATTTCTAAATTCTGTGGAATTGTACACATTAAATTCACTAATATCAAGTGAATACCACCCCCCTAAACAGGGGTATGGCCTATACAACTGTTTAGAGAGCTTTTTAGAAAGCTCATCAAAATTAGGAAATTAAAGATGTTCTTTATATGCCAGTGATCCAGTGAGCAATGTGATGAAGAACTGCTGAAACTGTTTATAATGTGAAGGCAGCACAACAAATAGCTCTGCACATTGCCAATTGCATTGCAATTCCAGATGTTATACAAGAGCATGCCAGTTGGCACACCTGCCTGAAAAATTACTGAGGAACTAGGCAGAAGATAATCTCCTAAATGAGGGCTCCCACATTCTATGTCAGAATAGGCCTTCACAGCTGACATCGCATCTGCTGTCTGGCCATCAGAGAAAGTTCTGCTGAAGCGCCATATATAATCCAAGGAAGCCACTATGTTGGCTCTGTCTACTGCAACACAGGAGGCAAAAACAAGCCCTCAGTTCACTGCAGGCTCATGAGGCCTACCTGAGCATAAGCACAACTCCTTCAGCAAACACTCCAGGGCCCAGGCTAGGATTACAACACTTCATACGTCTTCTTGGGCTTCCTAAAAGCAGGCTGAGAATTGCCCCCAATTGGAACAGATGTTGTTCACCTAAAGGAAGAAATCTTAATCTTTCCACCTTCACTGATTGATATAACTCTCAAGAAGATGTAGGTAGCAACAGAAAATAGCAAAATTGTCAGTACCACTATTTGGAGCTCATTAATTGCTTATCCAAAGTTAATTCTAGGGCTGCAAGGCTTCTCGTGAGTGGTTTGGATAGTTTATTTTGTTGGTTGGAATATTCACAGTTTCTAACCCACTCTCCATCAAAATCGAAAAGTTATGGTAGTCAGGTGAAGTCCCCAGAGATTGGAAAAAAGGGAATTTCACAACCATTTTTAAAAAAGTAAAAAGGAGGACCCCAGATCACGGAACAAAACCTCCTGGAAGCTGTGTTGAAGTATATGACAGACAGAGACATGATTAGAGACAGTCAATGACTCAATCTCCAAGTGGAAACCAGTAACAAGTGGTGACTATCATGGGTCCATACCACACCTGGTACTGCTTAATATCTTCTTTAATATCTTCATTATTGATATAAAGTGCGATTGAGTGAACCCTCAACGAGTGTGTGGATAACACCAAGCTGAGTGGTACTGTTGATATGCTTAAGGTAAGGGACCTTGGTAGGCTTGAAGAGTGGACTCATTGTGAACCCCATGAAATTCAACAAGACCAAGTGCAAGGTCCTGCACATGGGTCAGGTCAATCTTCAGTATCAATGCATACTGAATGGATTGAGAACAGCTCTGCAGAGAAGAACGTGAGGATAGTAGTGGACAAAACATTTGATATGAGTTCGCACTGTGTACTTGCAGCCCAGGAAGCAAAACATATCCTAGGCTGCATGAAAAGAAGTGTGACCAGCAGTTTGAGGGAAGTGATTCTCCCTCTCTGCTCTGCTCTCAAAAGATCCCACATGGACTCTTTTGACTGGAGTACTGCATACGGCTCTGGGATCCCTAGTATGAGACAGACTCGGACCTGCTAGAGCAGGTTCAGATGAGGCTCATGATAATGGTGGAACTTCCCTCCTATGAAGAAAGGCTGAGAGAATTGCAGAGCCCACATAGGAGAAGTCTGCACAGAGATCTTGTTGTGGTCTTTCAATACTTCAAGGGCGCTTATAAGAAAGAAAGTGAAGGACCAGGGCCTGTAGTGACAGACAAGAGGTGACAGTTTTAAACTGAGAAAAAGTAGATTTAAACTGTATATAAGGAAGAAACTTTTTATGATGACAGGGGTGAGACACGGGGATTTTTGGCTTATAAAAATTGTGGGTGGCCCATCATTGGAAACATTCAAGGTCAGGTCTTCCAATCCAAATGATTCCATGATTCTATCACTGGCATAATAGGATATATCCAGTGGCTTACAGCTGGGCCAGCTTCCTAGTAGTGTCCTGGACACAGTTTATCAACATAGATATATTTACTGCCTGTTGCTCTTTACAGTCAAGCTTCCCTAATACATCTTCCTGCCCTCCTTGCTTCTGGGAGGCTAAGGAGATGCCAGGGAACTGCATATGTAAGTGCCCATCTTAACAAATCTAATATATACTAGCAAGGAGGTGCCCTTTTTCATATATCAGGCCAAACATTCTAACTAAGCCAGCCTGACTGATTCTCTCCTGCCCATCTTTACTCAATGAAGTTATTACCTCTTCAATCCTGAAAAAAAAAATGTTCAACCATTCTCTCTTACTATGCATTCCTGCTTCCTTCAAGTTACAAACAGAATTTCCTGCTGTGCACTGCAGATGAAGGCAGACTGCCTCTTCAGTCACATATGTAACTATATAGCTCAGTTAAGACATACCAGCAATCAGTTTTCTTTCTACCTCCCTAGTCTCCTTCCTCAAAGCTTTTCTGCAGTGCATGTAACTAGGCTGATTTTGAAACTGGCTAGTTTAAAACATTTTTAAAACTGATCAAAAAGTTCTCCACCCTTCTCCCAGTACCATTCAGGCTGAGATATGGACACCCCAAAATCCAGATTTCTCTCTATGGATAGCAGCAGAGATGAAGGTAAGTGTTAGATGTGGCCTGAACTCCAATCTTGCAAGAAAGAATAGATTGACCAAAAATTAAGGTTTTAATAAAGGATTTCATGATTAAAGAAGGTGGGAAGCTTGAAGGAGGAGAGGTCTCTCTCTACTTGCCTTTCCCCAGAAGGTGTCCTGGATTTGCCCTTGCTTTGATTGATAATGTATTCCTCCAGCAGTACAACCCACCCTTCTGTTTCCTTTCATTATACAGCTGCACATTGTGCTGATGGCTTGGGGGCCTTTCCTCACATTACTGCAGAAAGGGCTCTTGTTCAGTGTGCTGAACATCCTCTCTATTTAACAAGTATTTCCAGTTTTTATTCTTTGTCCTAAAATATATGGTATTTGTCAGCATTAAACTGCGTATGCTTTCTTGGTTCTGCTGTGCATGACTGCACTGCTACTTCGTTTATGCTACTACTGATTAGCCAAATTGGACCTGCAGAGTTTTTTTGAGACTCTTGGTAATAACATTTTCTCAGTCTGAAAGAAAGGTTTAGTTAGGTGTGGAAGGCAGGAAGATCATCACCAGCATGTGTTTCCTCTGCATGGAGATACACTGGGCTGCTGTCACCAGATCTCATATATACAACATGGTCACCCGTGGTAGTGACTTGAGTAGGAAATGACATCATGCATGAAAATTCCGCAAATCAAGGTAGTGTTAGGATCAGGCTACTTGCTTGTTCGCCTGAACCTTTACTGAACAGGTGCTTCAGCATTGTTTCAGGGTCCTGAGGGAAGTGTTTAAATTTAATTCAGGAATAAAACCAAGTTCCCAACTGCTTGAGATGATTAAAAATCCCAAGACTCTTTTTGTAAGAATAAGAGCATGACCCTGGTATCTTGGCCAAATTCCAGACAGTGAAATTACATTCTGCCAATCTGAAATATACCTGTCATTTGAATTGCAAAGCTATTCTGAAATCCCACTGAGAATTCCTGCTGACTTTTGCATGCTTTAAATGGTTACCATGTCCACCACTTAGATACAATATTTCTAGAGTGGGACCTGTAAGTAAGTCTATCTCCAAATCACACTGGAAGAGAAAAAGTAAATTAAAGACAAAATATTGTGTTTGTTCCTCCTATGCAACACTATTATTTTCTCAGGCTCTATCAAGGCGCTGATTGCTTTTTATTATTCTTCTGAGTGATGCTGGTGTTAGATTCCTCACAGGAAAGGAGATAATTGAAAGATAGATTAGAAAAGCAAGGACTTGGGACAAAACTAAAACAGAAAATGGTATGCATGCTAGGCTTGGTTTGCTGGCACTTAAAATGCTTGGTCTCGGGAGGAGGATGGCTATTGTATAATAAATTTCATTTTTTTCAATTGATTCTGTTTTAATGAGTTAAATAATGAAATAGACCTATGCAATCATATTGAAATCATCTATATCTATCAATTATAGTATATCTTTATGTGACAGGTCTACCACTGCAGGACGAAAATTGGAAGAATAGATTCAATATAATTTGTGCTGCCCCATTGCAGCCCTAGCCCCCTAGCCCCAGACTATCTCCAGTCTCATCAGAGACTATAGAACAAGAAAATTTTGGGTGGAGTTAAACCACAAATTACATTTAATATATTATTAATTGACCAAGAAAACCATAATTTTCTACCACGGGTGTGATTTACACAGTCCAGTGAAAAGAAGCAGCATTTGTGTTGACCCACGTAGTAATCAACTGACCCCTTGCCAGAGAATTGGAGGTCAGGATATTTCTATTCTGCTGCTATAGATAATCATGGCATGAATGATTTTGCTTTCATTCTTTCTGGGCTTAAAGACTAACATACGATACTGTTTGAGGGTTTTAACTAAAGAGGATTTTAATTTATCAGACTCTTCATAAACTACTGAAACTGTACAGATGGACAAGTATCATTAAAGTCTTATCCAAATGAACCTTGGTTACAAGTAGCTTGTTAGGAGCACACATAGGAACTTTTTAAGTCTCAAATAAATAAATATTGCATATGGTGTCTCCTTCCAGCAGTGTTTTGGTGACTACCGTCTGTCACTAGCAGACCTTCTGCCTTGGGCTCAATTCTGGCAGCTGCTTTCGTTCCCTTCATCTCTTTCAAGCCCAAGATTTTTATTTCCTCCTTTCTGCTTTTCTGCTAAGGGCAGAAGAGCCTCCTTTCTCTGTGATGGAGTGCCACAGGGGCAATGTGCTTAATCTGCTGCCCCCCTGCTTCCTTAAAAATTGTGAACACGAGGATGTCCCCAGGGCTTCAGAAAATAACTCCATCTGACTTTACTTCTTTCTTCATGTGGATTCAAGGCCAAAGACAGCATTGGGTTTAGGCATTCACAGTTACTTTCCAAGCCTGAGAGACAGCAGGACTAGTATGGGCACAAGAAATGCTAGAGACATGCCAAGTATATTGAAACTTATCTATCTTGCTTCTGACTGTTCTGAATAGTCTAGCTACCTTTGGAGCCAGAGATGTCATATGACACAGCCCTTTGAAGAAGGTGTTACTCTTAAGTCTGCATGCATTCCCTTAGACAAGAGCATGCACCACCCTGAGAGTGTTTTCTGGGAGACAGCAGATGTTATTCACTCGCCTAGTTCTGCTTTTGCAAGGCCCCTTACAACTGCTCTTTAAAAAGGCTCCTGTGGGCTCCCAAAGTTCTTGGTGAAATTGGGAGAAAAGGAGTGTCTTTCCTTTGACATTTTCCTTTGACATGAGTGCATTTTTTGGTTGGCCCAACTGGAAGTGTTGTAGAATAAATATTTTTGATTTATGCGGTCCCACTGCTGAGGAAAATCTCCATAAATTAGTTATTCTAGGCCACGACAGGCAACAAAGTGTATTTTTCTGAGATCTACGGAGTTCTCCTTTTAAATGGAATAATAACTTTCCATGCAAAGATGACTTTAGTGTTTGCTGTATGTCTTCCTTTCTCAGTCTCTCCCCTTTTTCTTTTCTAATACCCACTACCTAAATTATTAAATGTAATACCAAGTATATGTAGAACTAGACAGAATAAAATCAGTTGTGTTCACAATGTAATCTGAATAATGTGGTTAGAATCACACCTCAGAGGCATAATACAGTTTTGTCTTCTGACTATACATATTTGGGAAGGGAGCTAGAAGTAATAGTAAGCATTTAGAACTTTTCACTACCAGTTCAGCTCTTTATTTCTTTCTAGTGCAACAGCTACATTCAGTGCAGTATGTTCTGTGTGCATATGTATCCCTTCTGAAAGGGAAGAAAACACAGATACTTAAACCTGGAGAATTCTTGGTGTTCTTTGAATTGGCTTGGAATTAAACTGTTGTCTCAGTTATAATTACATTCTAAAGCAATAGTATCAGTAGTTTTGCTAGGTCGATTTCCCATGTCAGAGGAGACACCTCTTTCCCTAATGCACAAATTAGAAACTGAAGATGAGCAATATGAAACACAACATAGTGCAACATGCAGCAAACTTAAGAGTAGAAGCATCTGGTTAAGGAATATTTAAACAAACTGGAGATACATAAGCCCCTGGGACCTGATGATATGCACCCACAAGTAATCTGAGAGCTTACCCATGTCAATATAAGAACAATCTTGAACAGCTTTGAAAGTCTGTAGCAACTGAGGGAGGTTCCTGAGTACTGGAAGAAAACAATTGCCACTCCAGTCTTCCTAAAGGGCAAGAAGGATGATCCTGGGAGACACAGGCCAGTCAGCCTTACCTTTATCCCATGGAAAGTGATTGACTAAATCCTCTTCATAACATTTCCAAACACGTGAAGGACAAGAATGTCATTTGGAGTAGTCATCAGGATTTATGAAGAGGAAATCATGCCTGACCATCTTCATAGACTTATATGATGAGATGGCCATCATGGTGAATGAAGGGAGAGCAGTAGATGTTCATCTTATCTTTAGTAAGGCTTTAAACTCCATCTCCTGTAACATTCCCATCAACAAACTGATGAAATGTTGGCTAGCTATATGGACAGTGAGGTGGATTGAAAACTGGCTGAATAGCCAGCTCACATGGTTATGACCAGGACACAATGTTCAGCCAGAGGCCAGTTACTAGGGATGTACCCCAGAGATCAAATCTGGGGCCAATATTTTTGACAATTAACTAATTGGATGATGGGACAGAATGCTCCCTCAACTAGCGTTAGAGGAATAGTTGATAGACTAGAAGGGTGTGATGGACTTGGACAAGCTGCAGAAATGGGCTAGCAGAAAGCTCATGAAGTTCAACAAAAGCAAATACAAAGCCCTGTAGTTGGACAGATTAATCTCATGCATCAGGAGAGGCTGGGTGTTCAGCAGCTGGAAAGCAGCGCGGCAGAAAAGGACCTGGTCCTGGTGAACACCAAGTTTACCAGGAACCAGAAATATACTTTTGTGGCAAAAAAGGCTAAGATAATTGAGAGCTCCATGAGGCAGAGCTATGCCAGTGTGTTGAGCAGGGTGATACTTCCCCACTACTCATCTGGAATGCTGGGTCCTGCGCTGGGGTCTCCAGTACAAGGGAGACATTGAAAGATGAGAGGGTCCAGTAAGTGACCACAATGTTGGTGAAGGGACAGGAGTAAGACAAGAGGCAATGAGCACGGAGTAAAATACAAGATATTTCTTTAAAACATAGGAAAAAGCTGGGATTTTTTTTGTTTGCTTATTTTGTGTTTTTTTTTTTCCAGTGTGTGGGAGGTTGAATACTGGGACAGGTTGCCCAGAGAATGTGGAGTCTGCATCCTTGGAGGAATTCAAAAGCCAACAAGACACAGCTCTCAGCAACCTTCTCCAGCTGACCCTGCTTGAGCAGGAAGGTTGGGATAGATGATTTGTTGAGGTACTTCCCAACCTCAACAATTTTACTACCTTATGATACCTAAAAACTGAGTGATCTTTCTTCTCAGTCTAATTATTTGGACAGTCACTTAAGACGTGTTTGTGCAAGTGTCAGATAAAACAAACAACAACAGCCTCTGTAAAAGGATCATTTAAAATAAACTACAGGACTTTGCATCAAAATATTTAACACGTGAAACAGAAAAAAATGAGATTGGAAGTAATATGTTAGGCAGGTGTGATGCCTGTTTGAAATCTGGAAGTTATGTTCTAAATAAATTGCAGCAAATAAAGCTGACCTCATAAAGTCTTGGAAATCAAATTACTTGCGATAATTAATCTGTGAAATAAATATGAGTGTCATGATTTCCATGTATCATCTTCTCACCCTCATCACTTTTACCTGCCTCCTTCCCATGTGATGGTCAATCAATTGGAGTTCCTAACACGCCAAGAATTTGTAAATGATAAAATGAAACTTCATCAAAAATAATATCAGGTGGCAGGACTACTCTGACACTTACAGTGCATTAAAATGGAATAAAAATAATGTCAAATGAAAGTGCCTGCAGGGAAGGGAGTGGATATGTAACAATGTAACATAGAAAAGGACCTTTGATTTAATGAGGTTCAATTTCATAAAAGTGCAGGTCATCAAATGGGAATGTCATTGAAGTTATCAGGTAGTCCTGCAAATTCCATCTAATTTTTAAAGGAGACAATCAATTATGTGTGGGTACCATCCTGAATAACAACAGAAAGCACAACCTACTGTGATCAAGGTCAAAACTGGGCCCTGTATGTTGTACACCCATTGCTTTGCTTGCTGCTGAACATGTGCAGCAAATGTTTGTGTAGTGATACTGAACACAAGTTCTTTGCTAGATGTTAAAATTGTGCAGCCAAACTTCTTATTGGTACTTGTTTTGAATCATAGAAAATTTTTCTAACACATATGAGGTTTTTAACTGGAGTAGAAAAGAGGCAATTAATATATACCATATGTATAATGTCGCATAGAAAGTAAAATAAATTGTTTCAGCTATATTAGCAGTAGTAAACATATGAAGTAAATTAGATGCCTTTTCTGTTCCTTTAGACAAATGGGACAATGAGATGGAGAAAATGAGTAAGTGGACAGGAATCCTTTGAAAAAGGCTCCTGAGTGACATCAGGGGGACTGCAAGGGAACTTGTTGGTGTTGTAGGTTTCTTAATGATAACTAAAAGGTAGAAGATGTCAGCAGGTCTGTGTGTGGCACATCCTTGTGTAGCAAGGGTTTTTCAGGAAAATTGAGAAGCTACTGCTTTGCTGATTGACTGTCCAGCATTGAGAGTGTCAGCATGTGCTGAAACTTCTCCCTCGCATACACTTGCCTGAAGCAATTTCAGCTGTTCATGTCCTCTGGAGACAAGGTATTTCTGGAAAGTGCTATTAGCTTGGCCTCTCCTGAATTCTCTGCCCTCCTTGCGTTTTCCAAAACTATGAGAGCTTTCAGAAGCTACATGCAGTCTACTCCACAGCCTTTTCTATCAAGAACATGCTTATTAAATGCTTAATTTCTGGAGCATTTGTCTAAATCAAACATCCAAGAGGTTTCCTGTTCCTTGGTAAACATTGTTTCTATGTAAATTCATTTCAGGCCAAGACAAATCCCAGAGGACAGAGCTTCCTACAGCTCCAGAGCATTTAGCAACAAATAGATAAACGTCTCCTTAAATGTGGTTAAATACAGCAAGATTTTCCTTGGATGAAAATGTGCATAAAGAAATCTGAGGGTTGAAATATAAACAGATTTAATAGAATAAGACTAAATAATTAACATTAATAATACTAAAGAACCAATATGGATCCTGGTACCAATATAAAATAGGCAAGGATTTTAATCAGCCAATTCTATCAGCGGGAAGCTGTGCACTCCCAGGAGTGGACAGCAAATGTTAGACACTCTGAGTGCTATGGCTTTGGGAGGAAGGGAAGGGCTCAGGGGTGCAGCAAGAAGTTCTCTGGATCACAGCCATTAAGGGAGAGAGAAATTTTCAGTATCTTTCTAATTTATATTGAATGTTATATTCATGGTATGAAATAATCCTGTTTGACAGCTTGGGTCAAGTGCCCAGGTTTCGCTCCTCTTCATCCCCACACCTGGCTAGCTTGAAAACAGTGGGATCTTGAAACCTGCATAGCATAGCTGGCTGTAATAATCTTCTAAAAATGTAATTTTCTCAAGCATTAGAAGATTAGTCATGTGTCACTCAAACCAGTACAGCTCTGTATCCCTTTGGGTCTGCATTCAGCTCTTTGGGCAGGTTCTCACCATTGCTGGAAGTCTCCCTGCAGAGTGTTCTCATTTACAAATAATTGTGGCAGCATACAAACATGAGCTCCCAGAAAAAACTACAGGTAGCATTCAAATATTTCATAGAGTCAGGGTACAAATCCTGGAGCATGTGCCGTCTCAACTTCACTCTTGTTATTATACCTGAATCCTGACACGTGCTACCATCATATCTTTAATTTGCTGTATGCATATAGCTTTGGACATGAAAAGGACTGCTAGGGATGTAGTGGGAGCAGGACTTATCAAAAGTAAGAGCTAGTAATTTCCCTGCCTTTCCAGGCCAAATATCTCTGTGTCTTTCTTTTTAATGTTGTTGTGTTTATTCTTTTTTCAAAAACACAAGTACTGTACAATGTGTAATAGTTTTATCTGGGAAAAATAGCTAAAACCATGTACAGATGAAAAGTTAAAGTGGCTTAGAAGGTGCAAATGCAATTTATGATCAGTTAAAGTGAGGACAGAAGAAGAATGTGGCAATTCCTTTTCTTATCAGTTGCTGTGATTGCTATGGATATAGAATGAAATGACAGAATACTTACTGAAATGGTGTGCATTTATGCCTTAATAAAATAATGTACACAATGTAAGAAAGTCTATTATTTCTCAAGGTGAACAATAAACTTTCTCCTTATGTGCTAATGCATATGCCTGACTAAATCTCTGTACACCACCTATTCATGCTATATATATGGAAAATTTACCATGGAAATACTCAGAGTAAATTTTACAGGCAAAGAAACTGAAGATAGAAAAAGAAAATTATTTGTTCATTGTCCAAGAGGGAGCCAGTGGAATATTTGTGAAGAGCAACCTGCTTTTGAATCCCTGTCCAACTCTGTAACTGCAAAGCTGTGTTTTCCGACTATGCATAATAGTCATCCTTAGGGTATGCTGAGAGTCGTTATGTTTGCATATGCCACATGCTAGGCCTCTACATAGATTGGAGCAACACCTGAGGTGCACAGGCCAGGGTGGGTTTTTTTGAATTCAGAAGCTTTGTTGTCTTCTACTCTGCTCAAAAGGGCATGCTGTCTGTAAACCCCTTCAGAAATAATGTTGGGTTTTCTGGCTAATCTATTAGTGGTCCTTGCCAAATGACTAAGATGTGTAGTTTAGGTAAGACATGGGTAATAGGAAGATGTAAGGAACAAAGTTTAAGAAGATCTTTTTTCATTTGTGTCAGGACATCTCTGCTGGATAGGAAGAAGAACTTTCTGACAGAAAATGCTATTTCACTTGTCAGTGTGACCTCTTGGTGAAAGTGTGACCAAAAAGACAATGTGATGAGTTTAAGTTGCTCTTGGGAAGACAGGTTTGCTTACAATGGAAACACTACTGAAAAAATCACTTATAAAACTGAGGTAAGTGTTGTATTAAGAAATCATTAAAGCAGTACAAGGAAAGAACTCATGTGCGCTACAGCTGGTCATAGTGGGATAACATACTTGTTCAAGTAAAAGAACAAATGGGTTTTGGTAAGACAGTGTGAGTGTCTAGGGGATAAAAGGCAGTAGATATTGGTATAATGGGATTGGTGTTGAGAATTACTGAAAAGGTAGGAGGGTTGTAAAAATAAATCTAAAATGTAGGAGTGGAAACTGGCAACAGATTATGTTTCAGAACCTCTTTTACATAAATTTAGGGAGAATAGGAAAAAGAGTGAATAAAAGAAATTTAAAACTAGTATGAGAGGGGTTAGGGAAAAACAAAGGCAAAAAAGACTTAATATCAATAGGAAGATTCTTTGCACTGAAAGACAGCCAGCCCTGTTGCAGCAATAACAAGACAAATTCTGCTCAGAGTGCAAATGATGTAAAGCCTGACTAATTCCATCTGTCACTTAGAGTAGTGCAAATCTAAAAGAACTTGCAGAAATCACTGGAATTATTGGGATTTACTTTGATCTATCTAAAAGGCAAGGTTTTAACCTATCTTATATCTGGCAGGCTCTTTTCTTTTATCTTCCATTTTAGAGCAATAACTCATTTACTCCATTCCTTTTGGTTTCTTTGTTTTTCTTGTACTCTTCCTTCTGCTGCCCCTCCCCACCCCCCCCAGCCTTTTTCTTTTTCTGTTGCAATGGCAGCTTATTGGAGCTTATGGAAAAGAAACCAGGCTCTTCCCCTCTCTAGATTCTGTCTTTAAAGTGTCATGTGAAATGTTCCTGCAGCACTAAGACCCTGATAGCTGCTGTTTATGTTGATATGATCCACTCTATAATAGGAACTTAATATAAGTGCGCCCTTATGTTATGCTTCAAATCACACAGGTTTCAATTCACACTCCCCCAAAAAGCAAAAATGAGATTAGCATCTAAATTGAAATTGAAGCTAAGGCAATCTGTGGAAAAAGAAGTATAAAAGAAATCTGACTCTCAGTTTCAGGTTTCTTTTTACTATATATCTTGGTCATTTCCCACAAAATAAGTTCCCAGTAACAAGCACTGGTCTTGCCCAGGGGTATTCAAAGAGGAAAAAGAGGGAAATTTAACCCCATTTAGTTAATACCATTAAGTTCAATTAACATGTGTCTCCATTAAGAATGACTCAGCTCAGCCTAAGTGGCAGTGCAAGAGCTGTAACTGCACCATCTTTCCCTAGTTGGAGATGCAGGGAAAGGGTATTTCCTGGGCAGTCACTGTTTCCATGATCAGTGGCAGCCCCCGTGCCACATTCCTCAAAGCTTCAAGAACAATTTGGACATTCAGACATGTTTTCCTTTGCTACCCTACTGCCCCAGGAGTCTGTCTGACACACAGATAGCAAGTATTTGAATAAAGGGAAACTCTTTTAAAATATCATCATATTCCCTTAGTTTACCACCAGTTCTCATGATTATTCTTAAAACTGTGTTCAGAGTAAAGCCAAAACAAAAAACTTATAATGCTAGTCCCCCCACCAAAAAACCCACAGTATGGTTTCCAGCTTGCTTTCACATGCTCATCCTTACTGGTGATAAGAAGTAAGGAGATCTGAGTGGCACATGGGCCCTCATTTCTTATTACCTCCAGTGTGCAGGTAAGACATCAGGAGGTTTGCCACAAACTTCCAGTGACAGCAGGTTTCCCCTAATGAGCCCCTAAACTGGTCCCTCTCACAACCTGCAAGTTAAGGAGTCAGTTATAATCCATGTAAGAATGAAATGACCAAAAAAGAATTGAAAATAAGAGGTGATGAAAGGAAAGGATAATGGGATGAAGAAGCATAATAGCATCATCATTTTTTTCACAATTTTGAGCATAGTCATCTGATGGTGGAAATCCGAGCATAGCATAGTAATTCATTCTGACACAAATAGAGCTATTTTAAATGTACTCTAATGTCTTTCTGAGGAATAACCCACGGTATTTGAAAGCAAACCCGGCATGATGAGGAGGAAGAGAAGACACATACTCCACTGTGGTAATCCCTCACATATTTCTAAATGAGAAGCAATTTGAACACTTCAAGAGCTATTGCTCTTGACAAACAATTAGCTATTGTGTCGTTGAAGAGGCAAGAACTGTTTATGTGTCACTGACCTTCACAACAGTAAAGAAGAAAAAAACAAGCGGTATGTGAAGGAAAAGAGTGTGTTAATATCTTTTTTTTTTTTTACACCATCCGCAAAAAACAACCAACCAACCAAACTCCTTAAATCCTTGAAACATTCAACCACTTCCTCACCTAGACCAATCATCATCAAGCCAAACTCATACTAATTTCTGCAAGGTTTCACTTGAACAGAAAAAAATCAAGTAAAATAATTAGGATTTGGCCCAGGAATACATAAATCTGCTGTTATCAGATTTAGTTACTGCTATCAGTTTAACCCAGCAGGCTAACTGAGACCATTTGGGGAACCTGATTCCACCTTCCTTATTTAAAACATCAAATGGCTTTTACAGGCAGGTCACAATGAGTTTGAAGTTTGAATTCCCATGGGCTGCAACTAGCACAGAAGCAAGTACTATTTACAATGAACCAGATTTCCATAAATCTGTGCTCTTCTAAGACAAAGATACAAAAGACCCTATATGAAATTACAGCAATTTCACTAGCAGAAATTGAAAAAGGACATTTATATTGACATATTAAAAGTCTGGGTCAGAAATAAAACAAGATAAAAATAAGATAATAAAAATAAGATAAAAAAAAAAAAGATAGTAAAATAAGATAAAAATCCAAGCAGTTAAGTCCTGTACTTTTGGTCAATAAAGATGACAGTGTTTGAAGCTGTATTAAAGCCAATTTTATAGCCAAATCTTCAGAAAAGAGTTGTGAGACTGACCAAACTGCCTGTTTGGACTTCTGCCTGAGAATTACTGTGCTAAGCAGAACGCTATCTAGAAAGCTAGGAAAATTCAGTTAGAAACACATCTCCTCAGAGCTGTGCTAGGTACTTTCAGTGTTACTATCCAGATGATGTCCCTGATCCTCTCCTTACTCTTTTAAATTCCCTCTACAATTGCAAGCATATGCACATATATGTATACACTCAGGTCTTCTGGGTTGAGTAACATAGCCATTCTTAAGTTATTATGTTAAACAGGGGTTAGAGTGTAAAATATTTTGTTGCTTGAAGGACTTATAGTAGTTAATATTCAGTGGTGTAAGGAAGAAAAAGAAAATTTATTTCTCACCTGATATGCAAATGTTTAGACCTGAATACTGAATAAAAAGCATGTCCTTTATTCAAGCAAAAGTCAGTATGTGATATATATAAACCCTAAACTTAATATAGCTTTTTTCTTTCCATTCTCTCCATGTGTCATTACCGTCTGCCTGCTTCTCCAGCTTGTCCAAGTTCCTCTGAATCAGATGCATTTTTCTACATCCTAGATATACAGATTTACCTGGACAGCCCATCTATCAAACTTTCAACTTGGACAAAATGTCAAGCTCACGTTGTCATATTGCCATGCAGAAAATCTGCACCTTTCTTACAGTGAGATGACGGTACAAAGAGATGAACCACTATCAGATTTCCCAAAACTTCTCTAGGATTTATTTTAGTTACTCCTCTAAAACAAATTTCTTTATTTGTTTAAAAATAGTAACTGTTTCTTCTGCCCTTTAACACTCGTGAGAAGTTACCTATATTAACATTGTCAAAAAAGACAGATATGTATGTTTATTCACTGAAAATTTCAAAGAATTTACAAAAAATATACAATGAAAACTCATTGAAATAAACAATTACTTGGATAACCCAACCAGGCAAATATCTTCATAGATTAGAAATAAAAAAAAATGTTATGTAGTCTGAAAAATTAAATTCAGAGTTTTAAGCTGTCAGCTTCGTTCTGCAAACAGGTCTAAAAGAAATATCTAACATAGAAGAACCATGAAAGAGAAATGATATTTGTAACAGGAAACTTAAGAAAGAAACAAGACGTGTTTAAGATGGACAAAAAATACCTGAACAGCTTATTCTGCATCTCTCAGAACATGAATCATCTAACTAAATGGAGATGTTTAATCTGAGTTAGTCACTGTGGATTTCCTGTCTAATCGATGACAATCTAATCAAAATAGCTGGGTTTGTCCAGGACATGATTAATCTCATCCAAAAGTAAATGTCAAAAACAAGACAGATCAATCAAGCCTAAAAAATGCTTATGAAGGCACTTTTAAGTGACAAGAACTTCTCTAATTGAAAATGGAGTTTAGGAGAGTAGCTCTGGTATGTATATCTGCACTGTAGACATAAACAGCACAGGAGTTGCATCCTGTCCTTGAGCTTTCTAGCTTACATTCAACAGCAATTTACAGCTTAATTTGTGAATCAATGGGTCAGATTCTTCCAGTGGAAAGCAGAAAAGAGGCCAGACTGGAAAATGAAATTACTTCTTCTTAAGTGTAAGAAACAAAGAAAACCAAAGAAAAACTTCCAGAATATTACTGTTCTCTCACTCAGGAGTATTGAAGTTACATCACTAATTTTATGACTAATGCCATACCAATATGGCATATTTAAAAAGCTGCTCTGTATATATTCCTAGGATACTGAGATGTAGTCACTTTCAGATACTTAGTTGTGAAATGCTGATGAGTTAAAACAACTGGGAGAGCTCTTCCAGTTATCAATTTCTGTAACCAGGTATCTGTGAAGCCTGGGATTCTGTTAAAATAGAAAGTCCATCTAGTGGGGTAAGCAGAAGGGAAAGGGTGGTGGTGGTCAAATGAAATATAGTGAGGAAGATCACTGATTTGAATGAACGTTTGCCTCCGGGCAGATCAAATTCTAAAACTCTTGAGTTTTCACTGCTCAAAAGACTCAAGGGTTACAAGAGGATGTTTAGAAAACTGGGTTACTTTTACACAGGTAATCTAATGAAGTAGAATAGAAATAAAGGCAGTGAGCTTTTACAGTAGTTCACTGGTATGTAAACTATGGCTGTTACCCACTTCCATAAGGAAGGTAAAAAATATCATACGCTCAAAAAGGTTTCAAAGACTCTAGAGCAGCACAGATTTGCTTAGGAAGTTACAGTGTACCTTGATGGTAGATTTTAATATCCATAGTCGACCTCCAAGTAGAGATACTTTAAAGCTAGCCCAAATAGCAGAGGTAATGTGGCATTTGCACTGCAGTGCCAAAAACCAGTGTCACTGTTTGGATCCATCCTAGGATCACATTGATGGCTCATATTATGCTATGAGATAACTCCCAGTGGTGGCAAACCCTTTAGAAACCAGTTGTGTGACTGTTTTTGTTTTGTTATCTTTATGTCAGGAATCAAAGGGAGTTAGAAATTGCTACCCTTATCTAGATCTAGATTATATCAAAATTTAAATGTCAGCACCACCCTAACAGTTCCTCCCATGGTATTCACAAGAGCTTGCACCATCTAGTGCTTTTATTTTTTACATTTTGGTACCCTCTCTCTGTAAATCTCCAGGGGAAAAACACAGTGATAAAACTGAGCAGTTTATCTCACTGACATTTGGAGCATGGAAACTGAGTCTTTTGTGAATATACAAGAATGTAGAAACTCCCTGCCAGCTTTGAAGTTCTGGTAGTGACATAGGGAGAGCTCTGGGGGCCTCTGGGGGAATGAAAGAAACTGAGTGACCCTTGGAAAATTAGGCAACATGAGGAGAAAAGAAAAATATTAGGATTTTATTTTCAAGTTGAGCTTCGCTTAGATGACGTGAACCACCAGGGCCTATCAGCAGCCTGGACATAAGATCTGTGGCACTTTCTATTGGGCCATTAAGTGAATTACATAAACTGCTCATAAAAAGATATCCTCCCAGTTATGTACTTTCTGCTGCTACAGGTTCACTAGGTTCTGTAAGTTGTGCCTAAAAACAAAAATAAAGAATAACATATGCATATGAACATATATATATATATGTGTGTGTGTGCATATATCCTTTCTTATCGATGGAAGAAAACTGTAACTTATTTTTACATATTTCATGCATCTTTTTTTCCTCAATAGTTAACAGAAAAGTAATCTCATTTCTTCTAAAGAAGACCCTTGCATTTGTATTGTGAGATTTGTAACTATCCAGCTAGGAAAGCTAGTAACAATAACTATTTCATCAAAGTTCATAATCAGTTTACAAGTGGGGAAGAAAGTGAAGATGACTTAGGCAGAGCATATTGTCATGATATGTCAAAAAATTTCTTTCTTGGCTACATGGGCAGTGGGATTGAATGCACCCTCAATGAGTTTGCTAATGGCATCAAGTTGTGCAGTGTAGTCAACACACTGGAGGGAAGTGATGCAATCCAGAGGGACAGGCTTGAGAAGCAGGCCTGTGAAACCCTCATGACATTGTACAAGGCCAAGTGCAAGGTCCCACATGTGGGTTGGAGCAATTCCAAGCACAAATACTGGATGGATGGAGAATGGATTGAGAGCAGCTCTGAGGAGAAGGACTTTGAGGTCCTGGTGGATGAGAAGCTCTAAAAGAACAAGTAACGTGTGCTCACAGACCAGAAAGATAATTGTATGCTAGGCAGCATCAAAGAAAGTATGACCAGCAGTTCAAGGGAGGTGTTTCTGGCCCTCTACTCAACTCTTGTGAGACCCCACCTGGTGTTCTGCATTCAGATTGGGAGACCTCAACAGAAGAAGGACATAGGCACATTGGACATGGTCCTGACAAAGGACAAAATGATGATCAGAGGTATGGAGCACTTCTCCTATGAAGACAGCTTGAGAGTGTTGGGTTTGTTCAGCCTGGAGAAGAGAAGACTCTGGAGAGACCTTACAGTGGCCTTCCAGTACCTGAAGGGGGCATATAGGAAAGATGGGGAAGGACTCTTTATCAGGGAGTGTAGTGAAAGGAAGAGGGGTAGCAATTTTAAACAGAAAGAGTGTAGATTTAAATTAGATATTAGGAAGAAATTCTTTATTGTGAGGGTGGTGAGACAGCAGAACAGGCTTCTCAGGGAAGTTGTGATTGCTCTATACTTCATAGTGTTCAAAGCCAGGTTGGATGGGTCTTTGAGTAACCTGGGCTAGTGGAAGATGTCCCTGCCCATGGCAGGGGGGTGAAACTAAATGATTTTTAAGGTCCCTTCCAACTCAAACTACTCTATGATTCTATGACATGACCAAAGCACCTGGGAATGAGAGACTCTTCAGTAAAGAGAAAGGAGCTTGAAAGGAGGCTGTAGAGAGGCAGTGGTTGGTCTCTTCTCCCGAGTTACAGATGATAGGACAAGGGGTAATGGTTTCAAGTTATGCCAGGGGAGGTTCAGGTTAGACTCTAGAAAATATTTCTTTACTGAAAGGGTTATCAGACATTGAAATGGGCTACCCAGGGAGGTGGTTGAGGCACCATCCCTGGAGGTATTCAAGAGATGAGTTGACATGGTTCTCGGGGATATGGATTAGTGTTGGGTGGTGTTTTGTGTGGTGTGGCGTTTTTTTGTTTGGTTGGGTTTTTTTTTCTCATTGGTTGGACTAGATGATCTTAAAAGGTCCCTTCCAACCTGGGTGATTCTGTGATTCTGAGACTGTGTACTGTCCATGGAAGGACCTCAGGCACTAACACTTACCAAGCAGAACTACCAATAAACACTTAGGGTCAGAAAACTTTATAAGCACTTTTCTTTTTTTTTATTTTTATGAGAGTAAGGAGTTTCAGTGAACTTGGATGATCAGTTTAAGGTCTCATGAGTGCCATTCAATGGAGACAAGAATAAACTTGAGAGTAGTCTCTTGACTCTTTTGAAATCAATGGAAGATCTACAATTGACTTTGTGGCACCAGAACTTCCTTGTGGCTGTTGGAGTCTGAACTTGGCACTGCCATATTGCTCTTGTATGTGTTACCCAGAAGCAAAAGAGTTTGAGGCTGAGAGAAGCAGATCTCTACTTGTGCTAATTTACAACCCAAAATAGATTTGTATTTGATTGCTGAGATTTACAATTGCTTTTCTTGCTATTTTCTGTATGTATAGGATTCCATTTCTACCCTTATCTACTCCTGGCTCTGCTATAATGCCCTTTTGCCTGGAGGGAGGAAGAGGAACAGATGGCATTCAGCTAGGCAATTAGACAACATAGTAAAAGCAGAAAAGTTCCACATTTAACCTCTCAGGCTGTCTCCTCAAGCTATTCCCCTTGCGTCTACCATGAAAAGTTAATGATTATAAAATTATTTACATCTATCTATCTACAATCTTAACTCATACTAAAGTGACCAAAGCAATTTTGATTGATGTTTGCTGAATCTCATAAACTATTAGATTCCAATCAATCATAAATGCTCATACTGCTACAAGCATTATGTATCTCAGCCAGCAAAATGAGCTATTCTCCAGCTCCCAAATGTGAACTACTAAGTGCCCAGGCCTCTGAAGCCTGGAAACCTAGTTACAAAACAGTATGGGCAGAACTCAAAAGAGAAAAGTGAAAGGAAAGGGAATTAACAGGAACAAATATGGTCTTCAAAATAAAAAGAATAAAGCTGCTTGCATTGTAAATGAAACATCCTCTGAAACGTTAACTGCAGCTACATTGATGCTTGATAACTTTCTCTCCACAATAAGGAAATAAAGAAAGATGTTGATTTTCCAGAGTAAATGGTTATCCACTGTGTTAGTGTTAGAGAACAGATTGAAGAAATTATAAAACTAGCATAAATAATTTTAAGTGTGCAACAGAATATAGCTTTGATTTATAAGACCTGGTAATTTGGCATCAATCCAAGGAATCATTCTCTGAGCTGAATTTATGTTGCATATTTTCAAAAAGCAGCCAAAATCCAGGATATAGTGGGATATTTGAAAGTAATTTCCCTTACATGGGAAAGGATCTTTAGGTTGTTCTTCTTTTAAAGGGCAGAATTACCAGTTCCAGTAAGGTATTTGCTAATCCTAAAGTGTTTCAGGCTTAATCTTAGTTTCCCAGCTGTTTCTGAAGAATGTAGTACACCACTTTGTAAAGGTGTGTATAAAAAAGATATCCAGCTGTATTATTAAAAACAGCTATTTGAGCAGAACAGGCCCAGTTTTCTTTGTACATGTTGGCTTTTAAAAATTTAATTAAAGAGTGTCTGGAATTCATAAGGATATCAGAAACAGGTTTTTACTTTTTCTTTCTTTTTTTTTTTTCAGTGCCCAGGCTCAAATTCACACAAAGATGCACGTTAGTGTCATAACCTAAAATGATCTAGGTAAATGCCAAATATTATATCTGAGTTTGTACTGTAGATTCTATTGACAGCTCTGTCAGCCTTTGAGAGACTCGTGCCTTTCGTTTTCAGACTCCACATTCTGTATGACATTTTATAGCTGAAACCCAGGTGGGGCCACAGCACAAAATGCTAAATGTGTTGTGTTCTCAGGAATTCAGAAACTGCTGGGGATTTCTGAGCCTTTCATCAGTGTGTCTGTGCAGTGGAGGCATTCAGCCTGCTCCAGGAGAACAGGAGTTCAGTCATCTGTGGACCCATTAGCCACATGTCTTATTCTCAGTCGTGGTCATAGAGCGTTTTTTAGCTGCTAAAGCTTTTCTCAGAGACTTAAAGGCAGAAAGGACACAACGACAGTCTCATCTGATCTCCTGTAGTGTGAGATTTTTCCCAAAGGTGTATCTTCCAGAAAGACAGTCAAAGTAGAATCCACGAGAGTACCACCTCTACTGTTAACTATTTTACTTACCCTCACTGCAAGGAAGCTGAAAGTCCTTATCTAAAGCATTATTTTCTAACACCCTGAAGATAACATTCTATTTTCTTTCCTGTGTTTCCTTCTGTATAGTTTTTCAGAGGTGTTTCTTCATAGCCACCTGTATGAAAAGGATTCAGTTACAACACACGTTTAGTCAGGAGGTTCAGATGTTTACTAGTGACCTATCCCAATTCTTTATCACTACTTCTTTTGTTTTGTTGTTTGGGGTTTTTTGTTTGTTTTTTTTTTGTTTGTGTGTTGGGCTTTTTTTTAATATGTAAGCCTAAGTGGCAAGGTTTTATCCTATCTCCACATGAAAGTAGTGTTCAAATGGGACAATCTGAAAATTTGGAAAAAAAAAAGATAAAAGATTTGGCTCAAAACCTGTGGAGAACATCTGCCGCAACAAAAGAAGCACTGTTGAACACATCTAGAATTAAACACACTGAATAGCAGGCTGACTAACTATGGAAGTTTCCAGTTCACTATTAGCCAAAATATGTGATAGGATGTAGAAGAATTCAAGGAGAAGTTACACTGATTTACAATCAATGAAGGTATTTGCAGACAGCCTGAACAAAGATGAGTCATGTCAGTCAGAATTCCACATTATTCAAATCTCAGCACAAAAAGACAAATATTTAAGTAATTTGAGAGTAGAAAATGGGGTTGGAGACCAGAAGACCAGTGTAAAGAAGAATCTGGAAACAAGCAGACTCCTACTTGCACTTGTTGTATGAAAAGAATGGTTTTGTATTACATGCTACTCCAGTTTTCCTGCATTAGACTGTTTCTAAAAAGCTTAGGTCTGCTTTTATGGACTGATTCTGGCCCTGTACTTAAAAATATATAAGAATGACAGAAGCACCTACAAACCAAAAGTTGTTGTTTGGGGAACCCCAAATAGGAGAATGATATTAAAAAATATGGGTGCTTTGCAGTGCTTTGGGAGCAAAGGTTGTAATCTGGATGTCCTACTCCATTGCTAAGTATATCACAAAATGTGGCTAAGCAGTTACAGAAATAAATGATGAAATAAGATCTTTCTGTGAGAAAGTGGCCTTCTCACCACTGAACAAAATACTTCATAGCTACTAGAACCACAAAGGCAAGAGAAATTGACACAGAGCAGCCTCCTCCATCTCATGATGTGGGGAACAAAGATCTTTTTCTTTTCACTAGCAACTGTACCTGGACCAAGCTCAAGGTTATGAAATAGTGAGCATAACAGGAACAAATATCATAAATTGCGTTTCCTCCCACCCATCCATGTCTAATAAAACAAACTGGTAGCTGGTATTTTAAGCTGCCAGTTACAAAGCTCTCATAAAATAAATATTTCCTTCTATTCTTCCTTCTCTTTAACAGTTATTAATTTTCTTTTGTGCTTTTTTCAGTTATGTATTCTTGTTAACTGACCAATAAAAACCAAAACCAGCAGTGAATAGAGCTGAGCAGCAACTGACAACACACCTGGATTTAAAAATACTTTTCATTTTCTAAGCTCTTTCTTATTTCTCTCCTCTTCTTATCAATGTCTGCATAAAATGGATGGTGTGACAAACAAAACAAAGCAAAACAAAAACCTCAAATACACAGTAAGAGAAAAAATAATTGATGATAAAAGCTGAATACAAAAGATCATATCAAAAGTGCCATTATCACAACCAGATTTCAGCATAGTCTGGCCCTTGCAATCCAGAACACAGACACAGAATATTTAGGAATCTTGAAAAAGCATCAACACACATACTGCCCAATATAATGGCCAGAAAGTCCAAATACACAAGGTAAAAAAGTAGGTGAAAAAATGTATTTTCATATTTCCCAATTTATAAACAGGGGAAAGGGTGATAGGGGAATAGTTTTCAGAATGGGTAAATGGTAATTGAATGCCTAATCGCTGTTCATAAAATGGAAAAATCTCCCATAGGGTTATGTCTGGTTTGTTCTTTTATATGTGTAGTTATGACACATCAGATTTGGCAGGAAAACTGGCTCAGACGTAACTGCCAAAAGGGGGTTATTGTTAACTAGAATAATTTTGTTGTTCTGGTTAATATCATAGCCTAATAAGCAAATGTACTGGCACGGTTGATTGACTAACAACTTTTATCCATGGGTAAAAAAAAAAAAAAATGGAAGGAATTTTTATGGCCAGCTTTGCTGGCAAAGCAAATACATTATGTAACTTCATGGCAAGTCTCTCAACCTTCAAATCATCCATCCCCTCTCCAATATTTTCCAGTTTGTCTGCTATAAGTTGTACTAATATTGCCTTAAAGAAAACCAAACATTTAAGAATGTATAGTTTAAAAAAAATAAAAATCAACAACCTTCTTACACTGTGTGATAGCCCTTGCTCAGCTGGAACTACACAGAACTAGAATACGGAGATTCCCAAGCAAGCCAAGATGTGTGATTAAGTCTTGGTGTGTACGTGAGACAATTATAATAACAGTAGAAGAGCATAGATAATAGCGATGAAAAGTGACCGTATTTGAAACCCATCTAGCTGATACCTTCTTACAATGCGAGTCCAGTTTATGCGAAAAATCTTTCACAATATCTTGCTGGCAAGAAACACTGAAATACTATTGGCTGCTGTAAACAATAGCTTTTCCTAAAATTCTCCAGTTTGTTTTCTTTTTCAGTCTTTTCATAATTTTGACTGTCATTTACATTCCTCTATCACACTTATTCAGCAGTAGAAAATAACCTCTAGTTATTTGAGTCTCTAGAAAAAAAAAAAGAATATTCTTTACTTGGTAAATGCAGATATGTTTACCTCCCAAGCAAACACAAGCACTTTGTTTGATATTGCATCACTTGTCTGCAAAATTTAAAAAAAGCCATAGTTTCATTTCCTTGGTTATCCCAATATCACATACAAACAAACCTGACATCAATCAAAATATGTTTATGTTTCCTCCTGAAAGATAGCTTAATACTGTTTTGTTAGCTGACTCTGCTAACAATTATTTGAAAAGAACATGTATTTTTCTTCTAATGTAATAATAATCAAACACTAGTAAGTGTGATACAAATTATTGGGACCTAGGCGATTATGAAACCTTTACAAATCATTGTGTAGAAGTGAGAGTGTCTGTAAATTTGAATTCCCTGTGGACCAAAGTATTGTACTATGTTTTACTATATACAGTACTTAATATGCACATATGTAGATACCATATGCTCTGAAGAGGATTAAATTATCATATTTCCCCACTTACAGAATGTGTTTGCCATGGCTGTTTCATTTTCATTGTACTGAAAATGTGTCATACGGTATTTTTTTTTAAAGATTTTTGTATTATTCCAGACACTGCCTGTTTAACATAAAATGTCGCTGTAGTGTATAATGAGAGAAGAGTACATTGAATTAGCTATATTAGAAACTGGAAAAAAAGGGAAGTTTTGAATATATAGGTTGAAAAATCAGCTTCAAGGTTAAAGAACGTCGGAGAGGCACAAAAACCTGTGCTATATGGTACTGATATCATTCTTCCTAACCCTTCATGGCAGAGTCTCACTTCAGTTTTCCTATTACAAGCACAATGGCTGTAACTCTCTGTGCTAGTACCATCCTATCCTCCATTTAAATAAGTGACTGACCCTTACATATAGTGTTTCCTTCACTTGCATCTCTCCTTCCTCACTATGATACTGTTCACTAGGAAAACTTTGGAAAACTTTTCAGAATGTATCACCACATTTTGTTATGCTAGTTAATAAGGAACATTATGTAACATACACACACGCACATGTTATATGCACACATATACCCCACCATACTTCATATGTAGGTATTTATACACATGTATGTATACATCCTGATAAAAATATACATAAAAGTGCATATAAATATCTATGTATACAGAATATCTCTAAACCATGACACTATCGACAGTAGGTCAGTCAGTACTTTCTTTCTGTAGTGAAATAAAACAGTACACTGCACTCAGAAACCCAAAATTTAACTTTCTAATTGGTTTATAAATTTTCTAAAGAATTTTTTCTCTAGCTCTAATTTTTCACTGACTTATATATGAAAAGGTAAAAAATAGATTGCTGATAGGGCCCAGAAAGTTTCTTAGAAGGTCTTTTCTCTTCCAAATAAAGTGAATGGTCTTCAAACAGATGCTAACCAACATGGAAAAATTAGGATACTAGGGAAGCTATGCCTTTTTTTGATTTCCAATTTTCATTTTGTTTTGTTATCATTATCTGTTTCACAATATGATTATTTATTTTTGGAAGTGGGTGTGAGTGTATGCACACATGTCTTCCCCAATTACTACTACTAGGTAGTGCATTTACTGTACTGTGATTCTAGCTGACTATGAAATGTTAATTAAAAGACATGTTTTCTGTCTAGAAAATGAAGTAGAGAACACCTAAAGAAAAACACTAGCATTTCTGTTAAATCATTGGTAAATATCTATAATTTCTGGGCAATTTAGAAGTGATCACCTGTGTTTGGTCACAGTTACATGACCCCAGATGTGATTTTTAATGATGTTGATGTGTTGCTCCTTTCCTCACACTTGGCCTGCTGTCGGTTGTCTATGGGAGAGGATTTAAACACTTGTCATCAGAAGTCTGCACATTAAAAAAAGAACTGGAGCTTCTTTAGCAGCTTCAGATTTATTGGAGTGCTCTTCGTTCTTGTGGCACTCACTCCAAATCCCACTGCTATACACAAAGTAAAAAGGGAAGTTATATTCCCTAGCTCTTGTCTTTTTAGTTGTGTTTTCATCTTCATTCACATGCAGTGCTGGCTATATGTTGGGAAGAAGGTGGAACTATGTCCTTCACCCATTTTCTTTTCACTACTTTTTTCTTCATATGACTATTTTCTTTACCTGCACTAATACTAAGAAAAGTTAACGTCTGAATTTCCCAATTACCTGGCTATTATATTAAAACATGTACATCATGCTGTTTAAAACAGAATTGGAACATGACTTTCCATAAGTGCAAGGCTTTTTTAAGCCTATCTGAGATATGTTGCTGTACAGCTACCACATAAAAAAATCCCAACATCTCCCATGTTTTTAAGTGACTTAGCTGTCAGAGGTTAATATACAAGAAAGGTTTATGCATTGTGAAATATGGTTGGGAGGTACTAAGCTCTCTCTGGAAGTTTTTGAAACAGTTCTCCACAGGCTGCTAACCTGAAAGAAATGTCATTATTTTAAAAAATATTAAAACGCTAATTACTAACACAGATATGAAAGGTAGAAAGAAAGTTCTAAATTGCAATAATTGAATATACAGTCAGGTATTGTTAAAAGGCTGAATGCCCTTCTGTTGCCTGTTGATCCATTGACTTACTGGTATTAACTTACTGTTGCCAAGCTGACTTGCAGAATGCTAATGTTGCCTCTCCTGCTGCTCTCTCCATCTGTTGACTGCCCAGTGTTGGCCTTTTGTTTCATAATCTCCACTTTATTAAATGTTATCAAACTGGGTTATATATGACTGAACCATACTGTAAATGTTCACTTGTTTTCCACAGCTTGTTTGGTTCAATACAACTTTGGTTTTGGTGTTATTCTAATAGATTTTAAAGCTTTTTAGAATACAAAACATGAAGGCTATTGTATATGTGTGTACAGTTCATTGGAGAGCTGGGAAAAAGAAAGGAAAGAAGGAGGCAAAGAGAGAAGGCAAGAACAGAACAAGGAGGGAGAGATGTATCAACTGAAGGAAGGAAAGCCAAGAGGAAGGAGGGAAGATGATGAAACAATTCAACAGGCCAGCAATCACAAAATCAGGCCAATTTCCAAACATGAAACCTCAGTCACTGCAATAGTTTGACCAGATTGACACATATTGTAATATTCCCTTGCAGGTCACAAATCAGTGCTGTTTCACACTGGGAGGTAAACTCATTCTAGATCTGAGGACCTCTCCTCTATCTTTAAAAGTACTTGAAAGCCCGCTTTTGCTATGACTAAAACACAGCATGAAGAAGGAAATGTTGTGCTGCTAAGAAAGATCCCTTACTACTCGGATTTTGAAGTTAAAACACACTCATTGTTTAAGGTATTGTTTTTGTTTCATAAAAAGCTGTAATTTACTTTAAGACTGAATCCAAATTACTTTAAAAAGTTGAAATACATATTATTTCCCCTTTTAAGACTTTTCAAAGCTGACACAATTGGACTGTTAAATGTCAGAGCACTGTGACAGGAGGGCTGCCTTGGCATGGAGGTAATCTGGGTGTCTGGGAAACCTGATGCTGGGCAGGACTCTCCATGTACGATGCAACTCCACAGACTCTTGGGCAGGATGAACTGAGTAGGTTGATGAGGGTGATGGGCCTCTTGACAAAGCAAGAGATGAAACAGGTCCAGGGTCCAGGGAGAAGCAAAAGGAAATGGACCAGAGACAGGGATGGAGACATGTCTGTAGTGTGGGGTGAGGGACAGTAGAGGAGACTGGGCTGCAGAAAAACTACCTACAGCATAGCTCAAGCAAGGTTTGGATGCTCAGGTCTAAGCTTCATGAAGCTCCAGCACTAGAGAGTACACTTGGGGTAATCTGTGACGTAGGACAGAGAAAACAAAGCCAATATGTATGCTCAGGACTCTGACAGTGGTGGTCAAACAATATCACAGAATCAGAGAATCACAGAATGTTTGAGGTTGGAAGAGATATCTTGAGGCCCACCCCACCTGCTCAAGCTAGAGCTTAGCAGGTTTACTTAGAGCTGGTTGCCCAGGACTGTGTCCAAACAGCTTTTGAATATCTCCAAAGATGGAGATTCCACATCCTCTTTGGGAAACCTACGCTGGTGCTTGGTCACCCTCACAGTGAAAAAGTGTTTCCTGATGTTCAGAGGCAACCTTCTGTGTTTCATTTTATGCTCATCACCTTTGGTCCTGTTACTGTGCTCCACTGAAAAAATCCTGTCTCCAACCACTTTGCACCTTCCCTTTGCGTATTTATAGACATTGACAAGATTGTCCTGAGCTTTCACTCCTCCAGGCTTACTGCTCCCCGCTATCTCAGACTTTCCTCATATTAGAGATGCTCTATTCCTTTAATCACTTGTGTGGCCATTTACTGGAGTCTCTCCAGTATGACCATGATTCTCTCACAAGACACAGTACTCCAAGGGTAGGCTCACCAGTGCTGAGTAGAGGGCAAGGATCACCTCCCTTGACCTGCTGGCCAGACTTTGTCTTACATATCCCAGGATACCATTAGCTTCCCTTGTGGCCAGGGCACATTGTCTCCTCATGTTCATCATAGTACCCACAAGGACACAGAGATTCTTTCCTTGCAAAGCTGCTCACCAGATAGGTGGCCCCTAGCATATGCTGGTGCCTGGCTTTGTTCCTCCCCAGGTGCACGACTTTGCACTTCTCTTTGTTGAACTTCTTGAGGTTCCTGTCAGTGCATATCTTCAACCTGTCAAGGTCTCTCTGGATGGCAGTATGACCTCCAGTTGTATTAGCCACTCTTCCCAGTTTTGTGTCATCTGCAAACTTCCTGAGGGAAACACTGCTCTCCGTGATCCAGATCATTAATGAAGATGTTGAACAGAATTGGAGCCAATATTTTCCCTTGGGTTATGCTGCTAGTTACCAGCCTCAAGTAAACTTTGTTTCACTGATCACCACCCTTTGGGTCCATCTGTCTGGTAAGTTTTCAATCCACCTCACTGTCTGCTCACCCAGGCTACACACAACAACACCTTGTCAATGAGGATCTTTTGTGAGACGCTGTCAAAGGCCTTACTGAGGTCCAGGTAGACAATATCCACTGCGCTCCCTTCACCTACCAGGCCAGTCATTTCATCATAGAAGTTCATCAGTTTGGCCAGGCATTAATTCCTCTTTGTGAATCCATGATGACTACTCCTGATGGTTTTATTGTTGTTCATGTGCATACTACGTTTTAGACAAAGTAGTTCATAATTTGGTGAAAACCAGCATATTTTAAATTGAGATTTCAGCAAAGTACAAATTACTTCAAAAAGTTGCCGCAATTATACAGCATTATGAATAATGGGTGATTAAGAGGTTTTCTTGTTTATCTGTCAGATTGACAAGAAAACCACTGTGGATTACTCTGCATTGTTCTACATCTCTTCTGATCAATCTATTTCAAGTACATTAAACATTTTCATATCTGAGTGTCAGAAAATGCCTCCTCAGAATATATAGTTGGTTGTCCTTCCACTCAGTTGGATTGGTGTAGACACATGGTTTTTCAGGAACAAACTTCGTTTCTGTGAGGATCATGAAACTAGAAAACATGGCTTGCACAGAATTCTAATCTGAACTGTGTTTGCTTGAAATACTGTAGAATGGATGCAAGAGCAAGAAAGTTTTTGATTTAGCAGGACATATTATAATGTAACAGTTGTATTTCACTTTGTATTTTATACCTTACATCAAACCATCAATTGGTGTCAAGATAAAGAAAAGCCAAAATACTCTTTTCTGTCTTGACGTTTTCTATGCAATAGCATGAGCAAACAATAGCATCTGTACATTCCTTATTTATCTGACCTGAGGTGTGTGAATTGTATGTAAAATACCCTTGGAAGAAAAAATGTGATAAGTTGAGTTATTTAGCTTTTTAATTTGAAAAGATCTTTCTCTGTTCAACAGATTTTAGAAACAGAAGCCATTTAAGCCAGTCTTTACCACCATTTAGGTCTTAATTTATTGCCTATCTTGAATGGATTTTACAGGAATTCTCCCGTGAAGAAAGAACGTTTCCAGTCACTAATTGGGTGGTGACACTAAAAATTCTTAAAAAATAAACACATACACAGCAAAATTAGTACATATAGGTAGGTTTATAGCTGAGTAACTGGAGCC
This sequence comes from Gallinago undulata, assembly GCA_026546715.1. Classification (NCBI taxonomy): domain Eukaryota; kingdom Metazoa; phylum Chordata; class Aves; order Charadriiformes; family Scolopacidae; genus Gallinago; species Gallinago undulata. The sequence continues at coordinate 31,055,465 of JAOTQQ010000019.1, forward strand.
AGAGTTAGTGTCCATTATTTGTATTTGCAAATCAATCCTCAAATTTCATACAGGCTTGCTATGAATGTCAGGTATAGGGACATTAAAAGTTTTAAATAAGACTGGATGTGCTTATTGTTTAATAACTTCCTGTGACAAAATATTCTGCCCATATGGGCTAGTAATTGTCACATCCACAAGTGTATAACACCTATGCAATATTTCTTATATAGGGTTGTGTCTCATTGCCATCAGTGGGACACAATTTCATTTGGAACTGTTATTGCTTCCACTGCACTTGTAGGGTCCTGAACACCTGAATGGTACCACACACATACAGATAAATTATTAATTGAAGTAAAATAGTTTTAAAGATCTGTATCCTGGAGACAAACAGAAAACAGCTTCTCTCTCTCCTCTTGTTGGAACTCTAATAAGATGCTAATACCCTTCTGCAATGTCCAAAGGACAGTGATGCCCCAACCACTTGTCATTCCATGTGGATGCATCAGTACCAACAATTTCAGCATTCTCCTTTGTGTTTCACAGTCCGAACTGACAGAAGACTTTGGAAATAAACAATTGAAAAAGACATTCCCTAAAGGTAACTATCAAGTCCAATAAGGCTCAAATAAAATGGCCCAGCTGTCAGAGTAAAATACAGCATATCCACTTAGCTCTTGAAAGGAAAAGGTAATGCTATCCAGTTGTTGGAGACAGCCCAGAGAGGTAGTGTCACAGTGACAGCTGCACAAAAGGATGCACTCTACATAGCAGTGTTCAGATGAATGAATGCCAAACAATGTATAATAGCTACATAAGTAATTCTCTTCAAAGGACAAAATAAAGACCAGAAACACACTTTGTTTAAAAGTTATCATTACTGATAGTAAAACACACACACACAAATAGAAAAAGCATAATTTGGAAGCCAAACGAAACACATTTGAAACACAAGCTTTGAAAACGGTTGTAGTTTGAAATTAAGATTACCTCTCCAGAAAGCATTTTAATAAAAACAAGGTCTGAATGTTTGTAAGGATTAGTGTGTGTCTAGCCTTGGGCAAATGTCAGAAAAAAAAAAAAAAAAAGATAAAAGAAAGAAGGTAGAAGATAGAATGGGAAAGGCGTGGATCTCAAGGGCAATTCTAGGTCATTTGAACCACATATGGAGAGAACACATGCTTCAGAATAGCAAGAAAAAAGGGCTGTTCTTCTACTGATAGGTCTTGAGAGTAGGGTAGGTGGTGCAGCATGATGAATGGATATCAAGGCATTTCTGATGGGCTGGATAAGCCACCGTCTATTGCACAACCTGCCTATATTGTCTTTGGTCTCAGTGGTATCTGTAACTGGTGGGTGTTACAAGTTTATGTTGAATTGGTTAATTAGACTGTTTCATTTGAAGTGGCACTCAGGTGTAGCGCTTCTGTTGTTTAAGAAAAGATTTGCAGTGAGAGCAATAACTTGACCTTAAAGAAAACTCAGTGCATTTATGCCTCAGCACGTATTACTTGATCTTGGAAATCAGACCAAAATTATGACCAGAGCTGGAAGACAGCTCTGAAAGGGATTCCATCTCCTCAGTCCTCCTGTTATCATCTATCAGATATGTACCATGAATTTTTTGTGTATGTTCAACTTGTTCTGTTTGGAAGCAACTGGATCATAGACATCCAGCCCTTAGCTTGGAGAAAAGGAAAGAGCTCTTGCAGAAGTGTCCCTAACATTGGCTAACCTGCACATCCCTCTTGCTTTGCAAACTCTGTGCAGGGGGAATTTTGCTAATTCCAAGAAAAGGAGCTGAAAGGAGAGAGAAAGGTGGGCAAAGTATGCTCCAGACCAGTAGAGAAGAGGGGCTTTAAGTACCTTGTTGAAAGTAGAAAAAGCAAAGCTTAGCCATCATGCTGTTGTAAGGCAGTGTGTTTTTCTTGCTCTTCCTGGGGAGACATTTCCTACTTTGTGTGAACTAACAGTCATCTGCTCACCCACTGAGCTTGACTCATCCACCCACACCATGACACCATCCTCTGCTGTGAAGGACTCACCACAACAAAAATTTAAGGTGACTAATACTTTGTGAGGGAATAAAAAGGAGGGTACACCAGGTAGATGAGACCGTTGTACTTTAGAGGTTATGACAGGCTGAACACCACAGGTCTGGCATTCCTCTCTATGCAGAAAAAAAGCAGGATATACTTCTGATTCCAGTTCAGCTGATAAACTGAAGCATTATGGATTCGGTGCTTTGTTTTGGATGAGGGATACTAATCATGACTTGATGAATTTTAGTTACCTCATTCTTCCTCTAGTATATATTTAAATTGCAAGTTGGCTTTGTGATTCTCTGTTGTGCTCTTAGTCATCTATTTTGTTTTGAAAAACTGTTCATTGACAAGGTGGCAGCTTGCATGTCTGATACTAACCTGAGAAGCTACAATTACTACCTGCATTCTGCATGATTAGACATTTTATGAGGGATGATCAAAGCAGCAGGCTTTCGGGGCCTGATTGACAGGGAGGGTCTTCCTCTGAGATCCGTCATTTTTGATGCAAAGTTTCTTTTTATGAGATCTCAGACCCTGGTCTCTTAGGCAGTAGTTAAGCAAGAAGCTCATCAAGAACATGGCAGTTAAGCATACTATTTGGCCAAAAGATCTTTATCTGACCAGCCAAAAGATAGCTGAAGAAAATCAGTTTTCAAAAGAGAGATCATGCTGCCAAACAGCATCTTTCTGTGTAGTGAGAATGCTTGGCTCAGATGTCTGTCCTCACTTAAGCCTGATTCAGACCAGCCTGATTCTATACCCCTGCCAAACACCTAATCAGATGGAGGACGTTATCAGGAACATGGCATCTCTCCTGCTTCAGCAGGAGTACCTTGTACTAAAACCACTTCCGTAAGTCTTTGGAAGAGGAAATCCTTGAATTTTCTCTCTGAGAATTAATTGTGCACACAGCGTAGAAAACCAGTGAACAGAACAATGAATATCCAACATGCTTCCTTAACCACAGAAGTGCTGCATCCTTTAATTTTCAACTTCAAGAGCTAGTGACCCAATTAAAAATCAAGCAATTATGTCACCACCTCTGTATTTAGCAAATCAATCTGTTTATTTTTCCTGATCTCTGATTCATTGGGCTTTCATCAGTCTTCAGTGTGCAGTCCTTTGAGACATGCCAGTCTACAACAGTAAAAATTTAATCATTCAAAATTTGAATACACTTATTGCCTGCTACAACCAAAATAGTGTATTGCTGGTGTAATTGAAAGGGAGGTATGGATTTTATTAACAAATCAAAGTGAAAATACTGTAATAAACACATATAAATTGTGGCCAATGATGTGTTAAGTCTATGCGATGTCACATTTCCCTTTCTCTGGATCTCAGCATGAGAGAACAAAAATTCTGTAACTATTTGGAAGCCGCCCCAACACCTATTGCCTTTAAAAATTTGTCCTCCTTTTCTCCTGTGCAAGGGAGTCCTTCCTTATGGTGGCAAGAAAAAAGAACACCTGTCACTGATTTCTCCTGTATTGCTCTCAAGCCTGTTGAGTCTATCAAGTGTGAACATCTGTGAATCATCACATTTTCTGCTGACCACTGAATCAGCATAAAAGGAGGACATGATGAGCTCCAGCTGTTAAGCTGCCTGTTTAGAGGATTAGAGAAATTAACCCATAGGATGTTTTACTACAGCACCAGGAGTTACATTAAAGATACATGTGGTGTCATCTCCACAAGGAACACAGAAGGAATCTAAGAGAAAGTAAGCAGGGGTGAGCTATGGGAATGTCATCAGCCCCTCTCCACCCCTCACACCCCCACCCTGACCCCACCCTACTCCCCTGGGCTGATTATAACAGCAGAAGGACTGTAACCTTCAGATCTTTCTCTAAGAATACAAGCCTTCTATCTCTCTTTCACCATATACAGTCCAAGGGAACACAGATTGAATGAACAGCAACTGGAACCACTAGCTAACACCTTTCAGGATCATGTGCTCTGGTGTGGGTCTTTACCTCAGGTAAGGCATTTAAATCTTTTCTCATTGCACTTATACATTTAAGCTTCAATGTATCAGAATAGAAAAAATGTCTCATCTGTAAAAATGGTATTTGACAAGCAGTCATGTTCATTTATTTCTGAGTCTGTACTCCTAGAAGTAAACATGCCCATGCATTAAATATATAAAAAGAAAACAGTTACGAAAAAAAACCCAACAGTGACATTCATGGTCATGCTTATTGCCGTTGTTAGTAATATTAACAACTTTGTAAAGCCTAGAGAGAAAGGGTTGAAATGGTTCAGAAGTCTATAAAAAAAAAAAAACTACTTAGCCACAAAATGTTATGCTTAGATCACTCTGACTCTAGACCAAGATGAAATTAGAAATGTAAGCATGGCTATCTTGAGGCAAAATTCATGGGTTTCTGTGGTCTTCATTATCAAGTAGGTAGGGAATAATAAAAAAAATTAAAATCTCATTACTGACATTGTTGTAGTGGGATTTTCCCAATGATTCTTTGGCCTCAAAGCGTTCAGAAAAATGGGCAAATTACCTGAACAACCCCCTGACCCCACTTCTGGGGACACACTTGTCACCTCTAGGCATGACCATGTGTACATACATGGAGTAAGGAAGGTAGTCACATCAGCAATGCTGGAACCGCCAGCTTCCTCTCTCTGGGGCGGCTGTGGCTCAAATCAATCAGGGGACTACCCCCCACCTCCCAACTATTTGGTGCTGTTTCTCAGTAATGAGGAGGGAATACACTGCACACATTATTAATAATTATTAGTGGACCTCTAGGAGACTCCACTTCTCAGAGGTCTCCCAGAGTCACCCAGGACTGCAAAAGGTGACAACTTTCTTTTTACTTGTTCTGTATTTTTGGCATTCACCATCTGAAAACACATCCACATATTTCTGCATGAATTAAATGAACCATACATGCCTCTTTTATGCAAAAGCCTCTTAACAAGTGTTTGGTAGTATAAAGGATCTTTATAAGAGAACAGATGCAAGAGATGCAGCCCTGGACAGTGTAATTTTTAACACTCTTTCGTGTAAGGGGCTTCCACCTGAGTTAGAATCAGATCGTCTATTTGAGGGGAAAACCTCTGACAGCAAATCCTGCATGACAGTGTCTTACACATATAAGATCATGAAAGCAAAAGGGCTATATATAACAGAGAAGCAGCTGTATCCTTTTGATCCCGAGTGTGGGATGCATTCATACTTGCACAGATTATTTCCAGTTTCACTCACTTTTCATCATGATTCTCTTGCTAACATGTTGCTTTCAGATCTGTGGCTTTTACCCCACCAATAATTTTTTTTTAAAAACAGTGTTTATCACTAGGTTATTTTCCAGCTTGGTGAACAATTGTTCACAACATCCTTTCTTAATCTAGAGCATAGTAATTGTGGTTTTGGCTGCTCTGAGGGAATACTTGATGTTTCTTAAATCATAACCTGATTTTTGCCTCAGTTAAGATAGAAATTATTATAATTTCCCATTGCAGATGTTTTTATTTTCTACCAGATACCCAGTGAATAATACAAAGGAGTATTTGTGATCCAGTGTTTTTGAAATATCACAAAACAGTGAGACAGAACCTATGGTAATCAGAAAGTGCACACTGCCACTCCCCTCTTTTCATCTTCCAGCTTTTTTTTTTTTTTTTTTCTTTCAGACATTTGGTACCTATGTACCATTTGTGTTCAGCTAACATCAAATCTGAAAGGAAGATGGTAGATGCAGCTATATCAAGCAGTGACATATTCCTTAGCTGGCAGATGCTGCAGTTTGCTGACTACCTGAATTACTCTTGGGTACCTTAGCACATTTCAAAAGAGATAGCTTTACTGAAAGTGACACACAGCTTATGGAGTCAGACCTGTAAGCATAATTGCCTTTGCTATGTACTTGTATGTGTGAGTTGCTAGGCATCCGATGCACAAAGCTGAGTAGGACTTGCCATGTCTTTAATATGAGTTAAGGTAGATATTTAATATAGTAAGTGGATAATGAGTCATGTGTCCTTGACTGCTATCAGATATGATAACACTATTCACAGACATGACTAATATAGAGTCTGAAACCTGTACAGCCTTTCTTGGAAGTCTTACACCAAAATTTCAAAGTATTCTACCTCAAAGACACAAGGCACTGATGTTACTTTTTAATCCAGGCCTAAGCCTTCCATTCTTAGACAGTTCAATTCAAATAAATATTCTCCAGAAATTTTATTTTTTTTTATTTACCCTCAGCCTCATTTAGTCCATCTTCCTTTCCTTTTCCCAGGAAGGAATAAAAAGTAGGTGGTAAAAGTAAAATTCAGAAGGTAAGCTGTTTTATTTTGAAGCCAGAGAAAACATGCCCTTCTTTTTTTTATTACTTTTTTATTATTATTATTAGAATCATAATTTGCATTGTGAATATATTCATACAACTAAATCCAACATTTGTAAAGCATTCAAGTAATCTACTCAGAAAAAGCAATCTTCATATGAATTCACAAAAAAACCCCTCCATTAATACTATGCATGAAGATGATTCTATTATATAGAATAAGAACTGTTTCAAGATGTTCAGTAAAGGTATGATACAGAAAATAAATTAATTTATCTGCGGCATTGTGTAGTTGAGAAATTCTAAGAATTTTTTTTCAGTTTAATTAATTCAGTCTTCTTTTGACTTGAGCATTTGTAGCAGAAAAATCAAAGTGCCATTAGGACTGTTTTTAAACACATCCCAAGAAAGGATTTTTTTGTATGTTTTATTTCAAAGATATAGTTCCTCACTCATAGACAACAAATATTTGCCTCCTTGCAACAGCAGGCAGCAAATGTATTAATACTACCGTATTTCCTCGTGAAAACATGATTGGAAATGGGAGAGCTGGGCATGTGCAAAAAGAGGTGAAATAAATTAAAGTTGAATGAATTTGAAAAGATAAAAAAATAATTAGGAAAATATTAAAAAATAAATAGCATTTCAAATAACATATATAATCATACAGACTTAGCTGCTCTGTAGAAAGCAAATAGAGTAGATCTAATCCCAGCTTTTATAAATTTTCCCTTGTAAGATCTTATGATAATTAACATGGTTTGGGAAAATATATGTAGTAAATTTTATTGTTTCTTTTCTCTCATTCACAGTCTCATGCCCCCTATTTTTTTTCCTCCTTCACCAAACACAATCTAAAGCATTCCAGGAAATCATTCAATTACTGAAACTATGCATGTGAAATGAAGTAGTTAGCAGAAGACAAATAACAGCTTTTTAAGGACGGACATGTAAACAGTTTGCACTAAAGGCCTGAATTTGGCCCATTTTTCATTATAATGCTGATATAACCATGGCTGGGTTTTTTTGCCTGGCAGCAGGAAGAACGGCCTTCCATTCTGTGACTGCCAGGTGAACATGAAATTGTTATAGTGCTCTTGTGATAATTTTTCCCCTTTTTCAAAAACTTTATCTTTGGCACCATAATGAACATTGTGCACCTATATGTTTTGATGTTCTCAGTCTGCTCTGAGACATAACCACGCTCACCTTGTGAAACAGAGGGTCAAGCAAAACTTACCCAAACACTGACACTTGGAGCCTCAGAAAAAACAAATGTACTGTGTGTAGGTTCAATAACAACTGTAGAATCGCTCATTCCCAGTGAACTTTCCTAAACCTATGGAGACAACAAGAGAAAGTATGTAAAAGATTCATTAGCTCACCCTATAGATATGTTCTTGGATGCAGTTTGAAGAAGGGATTCATGGGGTCTCTTCTCACCCATTGCAAGCAGCAGTGCACCAGCACATACAAAGTTTGTATTTTATTTCAATAATAGTGCCTTAAAACTCCATATTTGCAGTCTTGCTCTTTGGGCTTTTCATTCAAAGCATTTAAGCAAAAAGTAAAACTTTCTGTCACTTATCTGCCAACACCAGCCTTTCCTCCTCAATGAAATTATGTGGTTATTACTGCTGCTTTTTCACTGATACATGCTGTTGTCAGGCATGGACTGCCTGGGTAATAGTGCTGTCTAATCACGACTACTAGAGCTGAATCCTTGCTGCAGAAAGCAAGTCCTTCCTCAGATGGAAGGAAAAGCAGCTGATTATTTACCTTTAATCCACAAGGCAGTTATTATGTGCCAATCTTGGGTATAGAAGCCAGGGTGAAATCAGTTTAATTTAATGAAATAAACAGCATTTTCATGCAATTTAGGAAGTATTTGTCTCGGCTTTTGGGTAGGTTTGCGAATTCTCATCCACACTCCTGTCTTCTTCCATGGCCACTTACCTTGGATTATTTTTCTTTCAAAATAAACTGAGTGTTCTGTAAATTGTATTTATTATGTACAGTGCTTTAGAAATTTTCACATACCACAAACTGAGTTTCCCCTTGCAAGGAGAGTGTATCTGTTTGATGTGATGCATAATAACAAGCATCTGGAATAAGGAGACTAAAAATACTGAAAAAAATTATATTGTGCTTGTGAAATCAAGGACAAACAACAATGAAAAAAACCTCTTTCTAATCTTTCAAACATCAAGCAGTCTGGTTCCAATTTCTGCATTAAAGGCCAGTTTTTTTAAAGTGTTCATGGAAAGATGATTGTACACATTTGTGTGTCCAATTTGTTTAGGTGTATTAAGATCTGCAGTTCTATGCTCATGCAAAGTGTGTACACTTTTGTTCAGTCTAAAAAACCTGAGAACCTGCTAATTCATTTTTATGGATGGAAGACTTGTAGCAAATGAGCAATTATTGCACCAAATCCTGTTATCTAAACTTACCTTGTCTTGCAGTATTATTTTGCTGAGAAAAGCCCTTATGAAACCTCAGCAAAGATGTTAAGATTTAACTTTTGACTTTAACTGTGAATTGACAAGTATATGAAAAAAAGATTAAAAAATAAAGAATTTCTTCTTCAGTAGCTTTTAAATAGTTACTTGCTCAAATATTTGATCTGTCACAGAAACAGATTCAATGTTTATTAGCTATTTTTAACTTAATTGTAGTTGTTAATGACTTAAGAAAAGATATTATAATAGAATTCTGATATCAGCTTTCCTAAAATGTTGTAAGACCAGGAATATGAACACTGGTTTTGTAGTCATTTTTACAATGATAATGACAGGAAATTATATAAGCTTTGGTGAAATGGCTCTGCAGGTCTTGTAGTTTAAATCCATATACTTCCTGAACTAATTTTTCTATGTTTTATGAACACAGGACCATAACTATTTGGAGCAACATTTGTTACTAGGAAGTCCCTGAGAAGTGCTTTGGAAGTAATCAATGGCTAGCCACCACTGGACTTGGAAACGTGGAGCTTTGCAAGTAGGTCATGGCTGTGGCTATCCACGAGACAAAATATCAAGCTGCTGCATGTTTGTATCTCAGTCTTAAAAGTCCTGACTGGAAAGACAAACTTAATGCTCTCTGATTACTGTATTGCTGCTCCTGGTCTTACAAGCCCTCTTGTTTAGAAAAGTCCTATAGCAGAGCTCAGACATTAGTCAGACGAAGATTTGGCTGCAACTTTTTTGGAGGATCATGCAAAGCCTTCCACAGTTGCTTAGCATTAAGGAGACAACTAATCTAGCAGAGATATATCACATCAACCAAAGTCTGCCTCAAGTCACTGAAAAGAGATTTAATGAACCCTAAGAATTTCCTAATACTGCATATAGATATTTGTAGCCTTATGAATGACTTTACCTCAAAGACTCTCGGAGCTCAGTTACGGTCACTATTTCTTTACAGTTATTATCATCCTGAGCAGGTAATAAATAAAAGAGCATTTGATTAAGGAAACTGGTAATACAATATTTATAACAGCAAATTCCCACCACAAGTATAATGCCCAGGTAAAGAATAAGATGCAATCTGAATGCAAAAAGTTGTTGTTTAAGGATGAACAGGAAACAAAGTTAAAAACTAAAACAATGAGAATAGTATTTTCTCATTATGAATAACGCTGCCAAAAGTTTGGTTTTCTAAATCAATATTTAGACACTTGAATACATATCCGACTTTCTATTTTTCAGGAGTATTGAGTTCCTGGCATATTCCAAGGCCAAATATAGGCCATTTTATTGAGTGGGTTTTTTGCTCATGTAAGGTAGAACTTGTCCCTGTGGTTATGCAAAACATTTGCATTGATGAAGAGGTGCAGTGTTAAGAAAGGAGAAGACAGAAAGAGGCTGATTCATGGTGCTCACCTTCACTGAAAAGAATATTAGCAGCAACACACACAGGAAGGAGGTTGTTTCATTGCTGAAGTCTATGGTTTCTCTGGCATACTTCAGATCCTTAACGTTTTCTTTAAAGAAATATTTCACTAATGTACGGAGCACTGACCTTTCATGGGCTGATCTATGGTCACATATTAATAAAAGCAGACCATATGCAGATTAAGAAGTAATGAAATGTAGAACTCAAGATGCACAGAAGGAATCTGATAGTTTATACGGTGAACTTAATCAGCAGAACTACCTCACACATCAGCGTTTTCCCACATAAATTAGAGATCCACGTGGTAAAATTACTTCGTGCCTCCTGGTTGGTCCTCCTGAGCTCTGGGAGTTCATGTCAAAAGACAAAAGGTGAGTTTCAGGGCACAGGCACCTCTCAGAAGCACTGCTGGGCATTACCTACTGTAATGGTACTGCACACTGCTGAGGAGTAGAGAGGCTGTACATCGCTTAGCTGCAGGCATAATTTTGTCTTTTGCTACACAGCCTCTCACTTCTGCCACGCTCTCAGGTTTCTGGGTGAGTGATACAAGGCTGGCAATCAGGTACTGGAGAGTAGTTTGAGGAAGTTCATCTGTCCATTTTCTTGTCACGCATGTCCTGGCACAGGAGTCGAAATGTATAACAGTGTGCAGTTGTGAGGTGGAGGCTCAAACTTTCCAGGCAGAGTGCCCAAGCAAAGCTATTGTTAGAAGCGCTCTCATGTGAACAAAAAAAGCAAGTATGAGAGGGGTCACAGTGACTCAAATAAACTGGTCTTACACCATCTGCCCCTATGAAGGAGCATGAGCAAATGTGTGCCTGGGGTAGCAAAGGCTGGCCTTGCTAGACTTTATAGCAAGGGCAGGATGTTGTGCTCCTATGAAGAGACCCTGAAGACTCTTAGCCAGTCAGAGCTAAGAGCGGAGGGTCTTAAGCAGAAATTGAATAAACCAGTGCAAGTTATGCTACTTAGTTTTGGTACTGCCACCAACTCAATGAAAGACCAATTTTTTTTAAAGATAAACTTCTGCAACAAATATGTTATCAATATTTGTTAACTATTTCGATCACGGAAAAATATTTTCCATTTTAAAAAAAACACAAACCCAACCTAAACCTCAGATTTTTCTTTGTTGAATATGCTAGATGAAAATAAAGTGTTAGGCAAATAGTAAGTGGTCATTTGTGTTTGACTAGATTTACTAGATACTTTGACTGTATTTAGAGTAATGCCTTCTTCAGGAAAATTGCTCTCCTGTCTCTTTGAACATTCATCATTTTCTTGAATTTTCCTTGGCTTCAGTTTGAAAATTGTTTGTATGTTCTTAATTGAAAACCCAACCAGAGGGAGAAATCAGAGGAACACAGGATTTGCCAAATGTGATGAATGTCTTGCCTCAGGGAATGGCCAACACCTGATTTGTTAGAGGAAGGCCAAAACCCCTCAAAACACATTCAGTCAGTCATGTAAGAGATCCCAACAGACTGATGCCTGGAAGCCTACCTCTAAGTACACGACCCTATTTGAGTACAATTCTACAAATGTTATCACACCCCTGCACTCTCCTGTCATCCTTTTCCCACCAGTCAAATGTATTCTTTTCTGTGTAGGAGAGTGGGAAGTGTGAAGCTCAGACTTCATCCTACCTTAGGACCTGATCCAAATGTCAGAGTAGAAGAGCAGGTTTTCTCTTGCAGCAAATGAAGACGGATATGCTCTGCCTTTGTTACTGAACTGAGCAGAACTCCACCGAGGCATGGAGATCAGTCTGCTGTTGCAACTGTGCCCTCAGTCAAGGTGAGACAGCATTCTTCCCTTCAGTTCCTCACCTAAATCATTATTTATATTCACACAGTTGTACACAATTGCACAGCCCACAGTATACCATATTTCATACCAACGCACCAAATCTCTTGGCTGCTCATTGTGAAATACCTCTACCTTTGCTATCGCTACAGACTGATGTCTTGCTGATGTATTAAAGGACTGTCTGTTCTGTGACATGACTCAGTTCCTGACATTTTTCCTCCATCTGTAAAACCGAGCTAATAATACCTTCATCAACAGCTTGTTGTGCATTTTAATTGCTTAATGTCTGAGAGATGCTTTAAGTTTCTAGAGTGCAAAACATATGATAAATTTTATTTATTTTTATGGTTTTGATGCTGATGTTTGCCTCAGTGACATCGCCATAACTGGCTCAGTCATCTTAGTTTGGGAGCCAAACAGCTAGAGTGCAAACCTGGAAAATCCTTTTTCCTAATTGGTACACTGTTTATATCATGAGTAATAACTTCTGTGGCTTGGCTGGAAGAAATTAAGAATGCAATAAAAATGTCAAGCAAAGTTGTAATGAATTTAGAAATAATCACTCATAATTTAGAGTTCATCATCCCAAAGCATTATTTCATTTGATAGGTTTAGGTCATTACAAAGAATGTGCTCCTTCTTTCATATGAAACTACATAAAAAGGGACAGTAGTTTATGGCTGCTATATACTTGATGAGATATTATAATTTTGCAGCACAGCAGAAGATGAGTGGAGGGGTGGAGGAGGGGGATTATCCATTTGAAGGTTGTATTTCCCCTGGGTTTTTGTGGTCTCTGTTCTAAGTAGGAATAAGTCTTGGGCTTTGTTCTTTCTGTTTTTTGTTTTGTTTTGTTGTTCCCCTTTTTTTTTTTTTTTTCCTTGTATAGCTTGCTTTAGGTGTCTAAGTGTGCTTTGTACATAATTAACTTGGACAATATTATGGAAGGTGCAGTTAATTGATTTTAAAACTTCAGTTCACATAGACCTCTGTGTAAGAATCTACCAAGAAAAAGGATGTACCAGGTATCTTTTCACAGGTATATCTTGCCTATGTTTTCCTTTCCAAACAGCTAAGAGACCAGTATCCTCTCTGCTAAATATAGTTCCTTGGAAAATCCTTCACACTGTGCTAAGATAACACTTACTAGAGGAACAAATTCTCCAGAAGTCAACCCTTGTCTTCTTTCTCTTTCACCTCTTTCCCTTCTTTTTCCTATCTCTTCCCCCAAAAAGGGGAATAACCCTTTTCCTTTCTTTTCCCTTCCCTTCCACAATTCTTTACCTTTGCTAATTCTGAACAGGCTGTGGATATGTTTCAGTAGTCACGGGTTTTAAAAATTGCAGTCAAACAGAACAAAACAAACTCTTCTGACCCAGCAGGAAGCATGCTTTTCAGCTAATCATTTATTGTGAATGTCATTCAGGTGCTTCCATTAATGTGTAACTGCCAAGAGCACTGATTCTGTCACAATTACATAGGGTAATAGTTCCAGGAAAGATTATCAGTTTTCTTTTAGTTTAAAATTCTCAGGGTTATGTTTTCTAAGTATTTTTGTAACTTTGAAGTTGAAGTATCTATTTGAAATTAATTGGATTTTCTCTGCTGGAAAATAATGACTTACTCTGACTGTCCATGAGTTTCTTTTTTTTTTTTCTTCCCCCTCAATGATTCTTCCCTATTATCTCTCTGTCTGTGTCTCTTTAGGAAGGCTGTGAACTGATGCAAACAGTTGTTTCATGAAGACTTCATGTAGATATTGAATGAAAGTCTTCAAAAATCCTCATTTTTAAACCATGTGCAGAATCCCAAAAGCAGGCTGTCATTCTGTTACTTTCTGCAGGGTGGACTCCAGAGATTCTTGGAAGAATGTCTTCTGTTACTAAGGCTTTTTGGCCCCGTTCCCGCATGGATAATCCATTCAACTCCTTGAGCTCACTTCAAGGGTTAGTTAGTAAATTGGAAAAGATTTATTTAAGTTTTACTTTTGCAGCCAGAGTTTTGATTGTCCATCATAATAAAATACAGCTGTATCCATGTACAAGTATTCTCTTGCACCATTATCAGGTGTTGAAAAGATATCTGGTTCTTCCTTCCTGAAAAAAAAAAAAAAAAGGCCACAATTGATTTTTAAGTAGCCAGAGATGGTCTTGGGTAAATCCAGAGCTTGCTTTCTTACCAATTACATTATTGGAGGGTTTTCACCACAGAGATCCTAGGAAAGTTTTTCTAAGGATTAGGTGCCTGACTGTAACATCACTGCTTAAATCTAGACTTTATTTAGATATGAAGCACATTTTCTTTCAGAAGCTAGTCTAATATTTTCCAATGGTTTACTAAAACTTAACTGCTAGTACCATTAAAAAGTGTAATCAGTTCTCCCCTGTCAATGACAGTGATTTTTCTTTTATGGTCTTCTTGTCTCTAATCTTTAAAATCCTGTCTCTTAACTTTAAGTCCAGGATGATGTTCTGCAATATGGGGAAAGCAAACCATGTAATTCTTACCTGTGGTTTTCCATTGGCTTCCTCTGCTTATCTGAAACTATTTTTAAATCACCTGTCCTGTCTTATCCTTAGTCTGTGCAAACCAATACAGCCACCTGTTTTCTTTCTCCTTGAAGGTCAGACAATTATTTTTCCTACCAGGCAATGAATCTGTGCAAGTAGGGACACTTTTTCCTAAGTCTATCAGGCTAAGAAGGCTCAGTGAAATACAGACCAAGCTTTACTCAAATGGTTTCAGCTGCTATCACAAATGTCTTCTCAGAACAACTTCCCTGATATTCTGAAAACAGTTTTTGTTCTGACAAACCATAATCATTTTGTCCATCCTCATAGATATTCCTGTTAAATATAGGCCAATGTGTTCATCTGTCAGTTTCCAATTTTTGTTTATGTCTACATAGTTTTTTAAGGCTTCTTGGCACCTTCCGTTTCTTTCTTACTTCCCTTCATACACTTGTGGCACAGTCTCTACTGACACTTGTTGTATATTTTGCCTGCTTCTAATTTAGTGGAAAAGACTGAACAAATTTGCTTCTCTACTGCTCAGATGGGCTCCAAACTAGGTGTGTCCCAAGCCTATAGTTTAAAAAATAAAGGCAACAATATCAAATTCAAGCAAGTTTTTTGAACAAAATTTCCTTGGATTTTCTGTTGTGCCCACACAAACCAGATGTTTTCAAATCTTGGGAACCAGGAAGTCCCAGGGTATCAGCTGCTGCTGGTGTGTACAGATGGAAGACAGCCTTCTCCTAGAACTTTGCCTCAGGTTCAGTTGAGAGGAAGATGGAAGATTATTAGAGGGAGTAAGGACATACAGAAAATTCACAGTTTTTTTATAAAAAGGCTCTAGTTTTATGCAGTGTTGAGACTTAGATTTAATCTGAAAAGCTATGAACTGCTGCAAATCTCATCTGTTGGTTAGGTTACAAATCCTTCATGAAGTGAGAAAAAAAGCGTCCTCAGAGCACTGTTATGCTATTGAGAATCTCTTCTATACGTATCTTTTAAACTTATTTTCTTCTTCAGCTTGTAACTGAAAAAGTAGAGTTCCTTATTCAGCAGGGACATTATCTATTAAAGTGTGATTTTTTTTAGGAAGTTAATGAATCAATCCCAAGAGATTCACACTTAGGTAAACACTCACTGAACTCAGGAAAAGATATAAGAGGTGAGGTCCTCTATTAATACTTTCTATTATTTAAGGAAGTTAACATCTGTATAAAAAAGTAATGAAATACTTGAAAAAGAATGGTTAGCAAAAAAAATTTATTTTAAAATATAAGCAGTTTTCCTAATATTCTAAAAAATATATACATGGGGTTCTAGTTACCTTTAGCACAATTAAGGATAAATTTCAGTGGTAAACTCCAGTTAAACTGACCTAACCAGAGAAATGAGTAATGCTTAAAATGCATCAAAGAGACTTTTAACTCACATTTAAGAGACAGGTATTGTGAGTAATTATAAGTTAATTGAATATTGATTATTACAAGAGTCTCTCTTTGATTTAAAATGTAAAGCTGTAAGATAAAACTTGTTGCTTTATTATTTAAAATTATAGTGATAATAAATGTGCAATTACATTTTATTATTAAGTAGGATTTGTCTCATTATTCAGCTCTAATTAGTATAAAAGATTAAACAAGTTAGATATTGTTGTTAAGCATTGTAAAAACTGTCCTAAATATCTAATATAGCTAGCAATAGTAATCATTGTGAACAGTCAGAACATTTCTTTCAAGTTTGATGATGGTGGGATGTTTATTACCAATTGATTAATTACATCATATTAATAACCCTAACTTATTTTAATTTCACAGCCATGACAACTTGATTTAACTTCAATATTCCCATTGAATCTTGAAGTCAGGAGATCTTTTTCTTATGATCAATCAATAGTAAATTATTACATAACAAGTAGAAATATTTACTTTTCAGTGCTGTGAGTTAGGTTTTAGAGCCAAAGAGTAAACTGGTAAATTACCCACCATTCTTTCACCTCCCAAACAGGAGAAACATTTTTTTAAGCTATAGATTATGCTACTGGGTATTTTTGACACTTTTTGTTTCATTGGAGAGTCTATTATATATTTAATATGAAAGATGATGGAAAATATGTGGTTTCCTTAAATATCTCTTGAAGGAACGTTCCATGTCTTTGATTGTGCTATATACCCATATAACTTCTTTCCCTAGCTGGATCCATTTGCCGTCAATAAATTCCAGAGGTAGTTTAAGGTATTCAAATACATTTTCCCACTGATAAAACAGGGAAATCAAGGCACAGAGAAATATGGAATCTCAAGATATTAATAATTTTAGCAAGAAAAAGAATAAGGACTTGAAACTATAGAGCCTGGGTGAATTAGGTTACTTTTCCTCTCATTCTTATAAAACAAACACAAAAGAAACAAGAGGCAGACAGAAGAAACTTAACTAAATGCAGTTTCCCAAAGCAAAAGTCTGCATGTAAGGACACAGTTGTATTTGCTTATAAATCACATGACTGAAAGCTGTGTAGGAACAGAATTGGCAAGTTTGATATGAAATACAAAGATAATTAGTCTTACATATTACCACTCATTTCTTCTGCAAAGGGATGGGAGGCACAGAGAAGACGTTGTGAGGGACACGTGGAGAGAGGCAAATGTTTCCTTCAGACTCCATAAAAAAACAGGCTGGACATTTCTCAAGAATAACACTGGGTTTTTTGAAGTTTAGGGTACAGACAAATGTCAGATGCAATGCAATATTCCAATACCTATTTCAGGCCCATCAGAATCAAGAAGGGCCAAATAAAATAATGTAAGAAAGGAATGTGATGGAAAAGATGATTTTCAGCATTTGGAAGAGGTTCAGATTTTTTTTTATTTCTTATTTTAGGGAAAGATGAGATCAGAGTTTATTTTTGCAAGAGTTACATAGACCTTTGCAAGAATTACACTGAGAGATAAGGCAATGCAGGCCTGATTTTGAATCTTCAGTGTTTCTCATGAGGAGGGAATAGTTATTAGTATCTGGTTAGGCTATACAATATGAGGGATGAAGGAAATAGTGTGAAGTGCCCCTCCTTCTCTGAGAGTAAGTAGAAATTTCAAGGAAAAGTCCCACAGACTCCCATTTTAGACAAAGAGTGGAATGACTTTTGCACATTGCTGGAGAAAGGATCCTGCTCTGTTGCCAGCAAGGTGTCTCTGGATGCAGGCGAATAGGCAGTGCACCCAGCTGTTCCTCCTACCTGGCTCAGGTTTTGCTCACTTTCGCAAAAGTAATGTGAAATGCAACAAGATCACAGACAAGTTGCCTTTATGGTCCACTTCATCTAGGAGTTGTCATCGAGGACCATCTATGTTGCAGCTCTACAGCTCCGGCTGTGCAGAGGTCTGTTATGCACACCCAGGATCAGGAGCAGGGTC
The DNA here is from genome assembly GCA_026546715.1 of Gallinago undulata. NCBI lineage: Eukaryota > Metazoa > Chordata > Aves > Charadriiformes > Scolopacidae > Gallinago > Gallinago undulata. The sequence continues at coordinate 31,073,437 of JAOTQQ010000019.1, forward strand.
ATCTGTGCTGACACACTTCTGTCCACCCTTGCCTGCTCCAGCAAAACACAGACCAATTTTTGAGAGCACAGCTGGATTTCCTTTACACGGTGCTGTTGTTGCTGCCAACATTCATGAAGGCTGGAAGCCTGGTAAACAAATGTGGCTGTAGGTTGCTCTTACGCAGCTGCTTTCACATCCTGGGGCTGGCTGGCATCCTGTAGGGCATCGCTGTCCTCTCAGCAGTGTCTAACTGTGGGGGAAAAAAAAGTGCAGGTTAGAAGAGAGGAGCTGTCCTTATCCAGTCAAGTCTATGAACACACAGATGCTGGCATATGTTTATGCATTTATTCCTTTGTGTAGGAGAATGTCAGAGCCTATGGTACATAAACATGTCAAAGCATGTGGTACATAAACATAGATAGAAGTATATATATATATACACACAGAAAATGCAGATACATAGCCCTGAGGAGTGTGAATGGTCACTGGGTTTATCAAGAAGAGCTTGTATCTTAGTTTGTGCATCAGAAAAACACGTTTCACGCATGGCCTTTTCATGTTGGCATTTTAAGTACTCATTTTCAATGCACATTAATCTCTATAAGCTTTACCTTTATTAATAAGCTGCAAGCTTCAAAGTATGTTTTTTCCCCAATATAGTCCCAAATACTAAGGAGGGACTTGCTCTTGACTAATCACATCTCAAAGTAAGCAAACATTGACAAAAATACCATAAACCTAATTGTTCCCTCCAATCAAATTAAGTTTAATTTGGTGGCCATTCTTTCAATTTATGAATATGAATTACAAATATTTGTTGCCTCAGGGCATCATAAATAGACTTTCTCCTGAAAAATAATAAAAAGGTAAAAGTCAAAAACTCAAATTCATCTCTCAGATGGAGAGATCTTAAAATTAACAACAGAGCAAAGATTAGCTTTGGAAGGTTTTGTAATGTCATCAGAGTTGCCCTGAAAAGCTTACATCGGAAGAGAGGGCAGAGGCTTTCTTTACTAATTTATATATACAGCTGCAAGTGGAATTACCTGCACATATCCAGTGTTCATAAGAAAATTATGAATAATCTTCAAGGCTATGAGCAGCAAAGGGGGGAAAATAGTACTGCACAAAGAAGTCAAACAGCACTGATGCAGATGAAATTTAATAATTGGGGAAGTTAAAAGATGCTGTTTGGTGTTATTCCAGGCAGGATTTTTATAGACTTGTCCCAACTGGAATTCTCTGCAGTTTGCATCACCAGGCAAAAACTGCACAGCTCATTGTTCCCAGCTGTCCCATTTTCCAGACTTAAAAATTCAAAAGCTTTGTGTTTGAATTCACAATAGCAACTCAGAAATGGCATTGCCAAGCAAGATAACCAGTTAATCAATGGGGAATGTGTTGATTTCAAGTTTTTCACCATGGTAAATCAATGTCTTTGATATTACTAATTCTTGTCTAAACCAAGGTTAGTAAGATATGCTAAAATCTTACTAAGATGTGCACCATGAATACCAATGAATAACACATGTGCTGTACAGTGGTCATTTATAGAATTAAACCACACCTACTATTTCCCTTACTACTGATAATATTCACAGGCCAGCACTTTGTATTGTCCTGCATGACATTGAATCTAGTTCTCATTGTGGCGCTGGCTCTATTGTTGATTATTCATTTAGTAAGTCCACACATAAGACTACATCACTTAAATTGATATCACTCACATAGTATGCACCTCTCAGCATATCCTTGAAAGTTGCTTTGTTTTTAGGGAGTTCATACATGGTTGGTTTTAAGATGTACTTTTTATTGTGCAGCCTATCATCATGTACTTTCTTCTCCACTAAAATTCTGAAGAGAAGGATGAGTTCAGCAAGGAAAAATGCTCATGTTGATGGCAGAGAGCATCCTGTACAAACTAATAGTACAGGAGTAAATCCGGGAAGGTGCTGAAAATCTTCAGACAGAATCAATAAACCACATCAAACTCTATACAAATTGGAGCCTATAAACAGTCAGCATGATTTCAAGCTAACTACCTCAAATACCATAACTTGAGCATATCAGAGTTTTGCACTACCTGGGCTGAACAGGTCAGCCTCTTTACCAACTGAAGTTATAGTGTCAAGAGAGAATTTAAAACCACATCTAGACTGGCTGTGAGACCTTTCTGCTGTTTGAGTTTGTTCACAGAGGGATGAAGTACTTTGAAGGATTAAGTTCTGGTGGAAGAAATAACTATTGGAAATATAATGTTGCAATATTAGCACTTTCATGGGATAAAAAATGAGACAGGTGACAAAAATGATAACTTAGGCAAAATGTGAAGACTAAGGGTATCAGAAGGAAAGATGTCCACTTAAGACACAGTTAGGGATAAATGGCACTTAGATACAGATATGATTTTCCAAATAAACTTCAAGAAATTTTCTATGTAAATACCTGAGGGAAAAAGTTAGCCTTTATAAAGGCATGTTTGGTAAAATGTAAAATGATTCTCCTGAAAAATGAAAATAAGTAATTTATGGAAAATGTGGTAGCTTGGTGGGAATTTAAAAGCAAATGGCCTATTGCAATTCTGCTCTCCCTGGTTACAAAGCTTTTAAAAGACAGCAGTCCAGGAAATATTTTAGAGTAGAAAATAGGTTTTTAAGAAAGTGTGAAAAATATGAAAAGGTAAAAAAAGATCAGGAATTTTCAGTGCCAAATTTAGAAAATAAGTGTGTATCATTCTAGGAGGTGGTAGCAAAAAAAAAAAGCTAAAAAAATATAAAAATAATGATATGTAGCAATAATGATTTGCTTTCACATCTAAAATGAAGGAAAGAATATATTCATATTTCAGATTTTAAAATGCAGAATAATGCAAAATTACTCAGTATCTCTTGGAATCAAATTAATTTATTGATTAGTTAGAGTTACATTGTAAGCACAGCTTTCTTTGTGTCTGGTACTCCAAAGATGTTTTTGCTTTCAACTGGCATAGTATTTGAGGCAGGCAATGCTTGCAGTGTAATTTACAGACATACCACAATCTAAAATATGTTGAAGCCAGCCCATTACATGCCATTTGGGTTAAATGGATTAGGCTTGGGTGCATGTTTATAGTAGTTATTAATAGAATAACACGTCTAATAGTAAGCTGTATTCTGAAGTATTGTATTCTGTATTGACTCAGCCTGCTCCTCGCTTAATAGACAAATACTGTTTTGCTGCACTCAAGTATTCTTTAAATCAGAAACATGCCTTTATTTTTGTGACACAGAAGTCCATATTAGTGGCTTGCTAGGAGCTTGAGGGTCCTAGCTAATGTACGTATTAACCTTATGAACTATGCATGAATGAGAACAAAATCTTAGTAACTGTACCTAAGACTGATGCACCTTTGCTTTATTGGATTCAAATGCATTTCCTCCCATTTGTCTTCTCCTTGCTACACTCTTTTTATAAATTGGTTCTAACATGCTGAATTTTCTTTTCTTGTCCCTTTTTTTTTTTTTTTTTAAAGATAGATTCAGCAGCAAACTGCCTTGGGACTATGAAAACTTGCATTTTTGAGAGTCTTAAACATCCTAAAACCATTTATTCCCTCTTTCTTTTCACAAATTTGGCAAACATCTTCCTTGCTATTTTCCTTCTCTTCCCACCATATTGCAAGAAACCGAAAAGTTAAAGTTGCCTCATCTGTAATTCCACAAAGCACGCAGAGTCATCCAGTGCTTCAAATGGTTGTTAATGACTTGACAAAAGTCTCCGAGTGCATCTGAGGCCACACCAGGAAAGAACTCCATGCTCTTTAGGCTGTCCTGTCCTTCTGTCTCTTTAGTCATAAATTTAGAGTTCAAGTAAACTTTTCTCCTCACTCCTTGACCCATTATTTTTAGGTCTCCTCTAGTGATTTCTTATGGAAACTATTTCAGCTTGTTCCTATTGGGCAGCAGATACCTCCAGGGACGCTTCCGCTCAGGGTGGCTTCAGGGATCAGAAGGGCTTTCTCAGTGCTCAGTGCTGTGACTAAACTACACCCCACATTCGCTGATTTCAACTAGCAGGAATGGCAGTCCTGGGATTAACTTGCCCTCACTTCTGTGTATTTTTAGAGACTGATTCTTTAGATGTAATGCTTATACTCTCATTTTTTAAAGGCAAATAAATACAGTGAGGGATATTGCCTTTAGAATTTGCAGCAAGAGACAGACAAACAGGTCTCCAGTTTGTAATTCCTATCCAGCTATTTTAAGGAATTCTTTTTGTTCTTCCCAGGCTTGTACTTGGCTGTATAATTACCAAAATGACTGGAGGTTCATAAGTTCAGTAATAGGGCAGAGGGATTCTGCTTTTTCTATGATTGTAGTAGATCTCATGAAGAGCAGTGTCATGTTGGTCTGACAATAGGACCGTAAAGTGCACACAGCCACAGGATGTGCTATGGCAGCCTCCCTTTGTCCAAAAGAGGTACTAGAAGGTCCTTCACAGGACCTTTTCTCCCTATGCCCCACAGAAGCAGTAGCTTCTGATTCCTCACTGGGGCAAAAAACATTCCCCCAAATGTAACATGTTGCATCTTCTTCCATGGAAATGCAGCAAGTAAGAGGACTAAACAGGGAGAGTGACAGAAATAAGAACAAATCCTACAGTCAGTTAAAATGCCATATACAGATGCAGAGCCATAACAAATCCAGCATGATGGCTGTGGACTTACAGCCAGGTCCTGTGCTCTCTGCATCAGTACTGTCAAGCATCACTTAAAGCAGCTAGCAGGTCTCCTTCGTTCTGGCAAAGGAAAGGCTTGCAGACGAAGGAGGAGTGGCCAGAGCACAGCTGCATGTGCTTGGCTCTCTTTTTGTGGTGTGCTCCATTGCCCCGGATCAAAGTGCAGACACATCCCAAGAGCCGGTTTTGTCTGCTGCCTTTCCTGAGCCAAGCACAGTTCAGTCATGGCCCTCAGCCACAGTACACTTTGTTTTTTTTTAAAACCCTGAGATGCCCAGACACATGTATTGATTGTCTTAGAAACACATATGAAAAAGCAGCAGAAATTGAAAGGAGTTGTATGTGTTTGTCAGAGGGCAGAATTTGCCCCCATGTGGTGTTTTGGAGCCCTGGGAGGAGAGTCTGTTGTATTGTGTTAGCACATGAAGATGGCTGGCCATTGGTCTGGCAGGCTTACCTAAAAATTTCCCTGCTTTTGTGGGTTTATGTCCAACCATAATGTTATTTGAAGACGTTTAATTAACTGCTGTAGCTGTTTGAAGTCTCTGGCATTATTATTTTTATACCACTACAGCCTCATACTACTGCTTGGTGGTCATTATAGCAGCTTCCAAGATCCCTGCAATTCACTCTGGACTCAAAGTTAATCTCATGGAAAATCCAATCAGTAAATTGATTAAGTATTAAATTACATTCTTTGTTAACGTTCTCTAATCCTTCCCTTACAGCATTACTTTTTTTTCGTCTCTTTTTTTCCCTTCCCTCTCCTGCATTTTTATTAATATTACTCTGATGTCAAATTCACTGGTATGACAGAGGTAACCTATGCATTATATGTCAACACATTCTTCTTAAAAAAAATAAAAATCATTGCTTAGATAAAGCCAGAAATTAAAAGCATGTAAAAACATATCTGGTCCCAGGATGCCTTAGAGATGTTATTTTGACAATTTTTTTTCAGTGTTAGCTATCCAAAATGTGCTTCTGAGGCTAACATCTGGAGAAAATATTGCTGGCATTAAAGTTTACTGTAGCAATAAGCTGCTCTGAGTTGACTGCCACTGTATTTTGTAAATGTTTTTTTTACCATAGGCTGACCATTCCCAGCAGTTAACATTGGATAACAAGTGTTTTATATGACAATGCTTAGGGTTTTTTTAATGAAAGCCCATTTAAACAAAAAAAGTAATTGACTGTGCTGGATCCAGCAAACAGTGAGAGCTGCATTCCTGACAGGACCAAATGTAGTATGTTGAACAGAAATTCTGGAAGTCATATTAAAGAGACTGAGCTAGCATCAGGTTATTGCCGCCCGCATTTGCCAGACAGCCTACAGAAACATGGCTGTGATCATGGTGAGGCAGGAGATTAGCTGTGATTCCTCTTATTACTAATTGTTCTTGCATACTGTGTTCATCAATAGGAAATCTGCCGCTGCATTCAATGTGGCCAGGATTTCATCCTTGTAGTTTTGTTAGCCTTCCTTACACCTTGAAGGTAGATTACTTTCTTTGTATACACATTTTGTCTGCTATTTCAGTTTTCAAGCTCTTTGGGCCAAGTTTTACAGTATGCATATTTTTGCAAAGCACTGAGCTGTATTTGACCCAAATAGCTGAATCGTTAAAACAACCACATATAAACACAATAGGTGGCAGTTACTACTGTTTCAGAGAATTCCCACAAATGTTTTGAAAAACAGTGGTTTCATTTTGCTTTTGATTTGTACTACTTTAATGTTGCTAAATGTACTTCTACAACTTTTAGCCCAACTATCTTAAAATCTCAGTCAAAAATTCAACCACTATCTCTAAAAGCATTTTGATACACTGTCTGAACTCATGTTTATACCACTAGACTAGGAATGAGTCCCTCCCTAGTCTATCAATCAAAACTAGGTCTCAATTCAGCTACTTGTCAGGTTTCTGTTTTCCTAGTTTTTAATCTGGTAACCCTCAACTCTGCCTCTCCTTCCCTGAATATGATGCAGCTTCCAGTTCTTCTTATCTCAATGAATGTACAATTTTAAATTTCTCATGACATCTTAAAATCAGAGTGTTTGAAACTCAGATTGTCATGTTTTCTTCTGAATATTTCCTTCTCTATTTTGGTGTTAACAGCCTCACTGTTATGTGCCCTGCCAGACTAGGAGACACTTCTGAGTCTGTCCTCTCTCCTCATCCTAAGTCACAGGAACAAGTGTCCTCTGCAATTCTCCCTGCAACTGTGTGGAGGGAGGGTTCCTGCCTCTTTGTAGGAAGTGTTTGCTTGGTTTGCCCTGGCAGCTGCAACCTGCCTTTCATGGTCATCTTCACACATATTTTGATCCTTACAGCAGATTCAGGCCCCTCAGTTAAAACCAGCTTTCATATTTATCGCTGTTCCCATTAAGAATTTATTTCTGAAGAATTTTAGTTCAAATTTTTGGCCATGCTGCTGAGCCCTTCAGTGCTTAACATTGCTGTCCTTTTTGTCCTCGCTGCGTTTTTAATCACACAGACATTTAAGTCATCCCCTCACTCATTTCTCCCATTGTCTTTTTCCTCTGCTTTTCATTCCTTAAACTGCATCCCCAAACAAATTTGCCAAGGCCCCGCATTCATCTCAGTCAAATTCATCCTGAAAATTCTCACCCTGTAGTCTGCCCTGAAGACTGCAAAAAAGATAACAGTTTAATCAAGCTTTACCATTTTGGTTTTGACTTGTCACAGAATATTATGGGTCACTGTGTCACATCTCTTATATCTTCTTTCCCTTATTTATTTTGTCGTGTTCAGGTTTCAGACTTCAACCTTACTAAAGGTTAAATCTGTATAATTATTTCATATATTTGTAAATCTGTATAATTATTTTGTTTTTCTTAACTAATCTGTGGTTAGTATACAAATATCAAATAATAGTTATTGTTCCAAGGATGGATGTAATAATACACAAAGAAGCATTAAATGACATCTCTCCTTGCTTACTGAAGAGAGGGCTACCTAGGAGGTTCCCAGGCAACTACAGAAGGAAGGTCTGCACACAAGAAATTAGATATACTTACAAGTAAGAATTCTCATTGAAATGAGGGATAAGTCCCTGAAGCAATGTTATTTAATGCTCTGAATATCAGCTGCATCAGGACCTTAGGTTGCAATGTGATAAGCCAAATCTTCCTTGCCAGGGCCCCTTCCAGAACAACTGACACAACACAAACCCCATTTACTGTCAGTCATTAAGCAGAGCTGTCAAAACTAGTGGGAGGGATAAAAAATAAAAATTAAAAAAAAAAAATGATGTAACACCAATCACTGGATCCTAACAATGATATCCTACATATCACTCCCTACTTTCTCAGAGATGCAAGAGATTACTGATTACTTTTAAACTACTAAAACATGGATCTGTGAATATGGAGACATGTTTCTTCACAGAGGTGTGGTTCAGTGAGTCTCCACATTTAAAACTGAAAAGAAAACTAATCCAGTATCTAATTAATTCCTACAAAGGGAACAAATTGCCAATTCAGGCCTTAGTTATTTATTCAATGCTTCTTTACCCAATAGCAAAAATTGTTGCTGTAACTCTTGCTAGACATTAACTGGGAGAAAAATAAAAAGTTAGTAGCATATTGATTGGGCACAGCCTGGATGCTATGATAACTTTGTAGCCATTTTTTGTGCGTCATGATTGCTTAGATAAAATTTTTAATCTGAAAATGTATTAAATAATTATTTCATAAAGTGACTGTGATAACATTACAATAAAAACAATAGTTCACTTTATCATCCCAGCCAATGCATAATGAGATTTTACCACTGTTCATACAATCCTCCTGGATTTAGCTCCAATACCCGAATTAATGTTATACTAGTCCCAATGCATAATTCAAAATGTCTAATTTATTGGGGCCATTAATTGGCATCAGTTGCTGTGAATCTCATACTCAGAGTTAACTTTGTTTTCAGACTACACTGACTTACATAAAATAGAATTCCCATATTCAAGAGGAGAATAAGAAATGTTATTTTGTTTCGTTGTGCTCTCCACAAAAAAACTACTGTATATTCTTTGCACCCCCCAATATCAAGTCAGTATTTTTAGAGTTCAGACCTTCTGATCAGACCAGAATCTTCTGATGCTGGTGCCTGTAGCAAAGTCAGAGATTTCTCAAATAATATGTCTCATAGTTGTGCACGTTATTGTATCTTGGCAATCCTCAGCTGGGTATTGTAGAGGAAGGCTGAGAAGAGCTAGACAAAGGACCTCTCTACAGAATGTGGTATTTATTTGCAATTCCAGAAATCATTTCTTGCACAAAATCATCCCTTTTATTCTGCTACGTGCTTGTAACACAAATCCCAACATAATAATAAGTTAGCACATAGCAAAGCCTGTTAGTAGTTTCAGATCCAAATCTCTACCTTCCCTGACATTCTGGGACAGATTTTAGGATACCACAGCCAAAACAGATTTATAGTTCTGTTGCAATTCCTTAGGTTCAGGCATTTATCTGAACTTTTCCTCCTCTATCTTTCCTGAGTATTCAACAAAGTTTTCAAATTCTATTGAATAAGTTTTGTCTGTTTCCTGACATACTTTCACACTCAGATCTGAGTACCAAGTGGATTGATAGCACTAGGGAAAAGGAATTTTAAATCCAACCACCTCCTTCTTTTTCCTTTTTCTTCTTTTTTTTTTTTTCTTCAGTGTGTTTGCTCACTAAACTCTAGGCTAAATGGGACCTTTGAGATAAATTTTACATTAGTTTATCTCTCCAACTGAATATTACATGATTCCGTATTTAGTGTCATGGGGTTAGCTGTTACCCATGCATCTGCCAAGATATATCCTCCCCGTTGGTGTCAAAATTCAAAATTAGTGATTAATAAAGTGAAGTAAGTGAAAGGGGAGCTGCAAGTTACTGAAACTGATGGGCATGATATATGAATATCATTAGCTTTTCCTTAAAGAACATTTATATGATTATATGAATACAAAAAAGCAATGCAGTATTTCAGTCTTTCTCTAGTCGCTGGAACACTCTGAAACAGATGGACTGTGTGACTGATGATTCAATAATTGCACTCATTAAAAATGTTCACGCTTTTAATTTTTCCCCCCTCACATTCTGTGAAGAGCTGAGGAATGAAATGGTTTTGTCATTGTCAGCAGATAGATAATTGAGTTTGCTTTGATTTCCTAGGGTGCCCCTTCCCTACCCCCATGCTGTTGGATTGACATCTCCAGAAGTCTAGCAGAACATTTGAATCAGACCCAACTGTCTTAAAGGAGAAAGGCTCCTGTTTCACTGTTCACTTGTGTACATTCAACTAGCAACTTACCCTGGTAGAAGACAGTATGCATTTGCTTGCCTGCCAGATTACCTCCCCCCATGATACAGTTACCTAATTTTGGGGCTCCAGGAAAAGAAAGATATTTCTGCCTTGAACATATGGACAGAATGCTTCTCCTGTTTGTTGTTGCCAGCTAGAATTGGCCTAAAGGTGGTAGAGGGGAGAGGGTGCCCAGCTGTGCAAGTGCCTGATGCCCCGTATTGCAAGAACATGAAATCAAAATAATCTCACAAAGGCCTAAGCAAAAATGGTAGTGGGAAGAGCAGTGAAAAAAAGAGCCATCCTGCTTTCCCTGTTGACAAGGATAGAAGTATCTCCCAGCTCTGTTGAAGGGGAGCTTCTTTTTCTTTTTCTTTTTTTTTCTGCCATTAGGATTTAAGTTTAGAGTTTGCATTTAAATTTGAACTGCATAATAGCAAAACCATTCTCCAAATGAGGCATTACATTCACTCATTCTACCTACTCTATTCTGTGGGCACCCATTTTCCAGATGCTACTGTGCGAACAAATGTAGTTGAAGTTGTGTAATCCATGGCTTTCTGACAGTCTCCAGCTGCTCCAGAAGAGTCTCACACTATCCATTATTTGTATTTTGCAAACATCTAGTTCAGATTAGAACATCATAGTGTTCAATCTTGTTCAAACAAACATGACAGAGCCCTTTGCAACTCTGATTAAGGTCTTTGAGGTGGCCTTTCATTACTCCCATGCATACATTTAACTGTTCTCTACCTGTGAGCGAAAGCAAAATATTGCTCTACCTGTTTTCTGCAGGGTATTCTCTTTCATTGACTTCTTGAGTGCACTTCGTAGAATCAGGTGCTCTATAACACAATTCTGACCTGTTGTTAGAGCACTGAGAATTCCTGGGCAGACTACAGAAGTGCTTAGACATTTCTACAGCCCTCTCTCTGTGTACAACCTCTCTTAGATCTTCACTAGTGGAAGTATGCAATACATAGACTGACACAGATCTAAAAACAATTAGTTGGTACTCATATCATCCTTTGCCTCAAATTAACTGCACACTGTAATTCCTTATGCCTGACAGGTACAAAGATTTTTACACAAACTTCTGGTGTAGGGATCCTCTTCGTCGTATATTTTTTCAACAGTTGAAAAGATGTCCCTAGTAGAAAAGCAGGCTCTCTTGCTCCTTGTTCACCAGCTGCCTTTTTGTTTTGCGAACTTCTTGGACTGTTTACATTCTCCTAGTGAATGAGAAAAGCCTGCATCTTAGACCAACTCCTTCATCTGTATTTAAAGCACAGTTATTCCTTTTTCTCCTCATATAGATGAAAATACTCCATGCTCTAAAGCTCCTTAGCCAACAATCTGTTCACAGTCATAAGTGTGAATGCTACCTCACCTTTTGCTCCCAAGATGCAATACAGAGTGAAGGCTATACATATGATACAGTGGTATGTGTACCTCATAAAAACAAACTGTAACATATAAAGTGCACATACATCTACTAAATCATCATACCTTGGAAAATTTAAATGGGGTTACCTCTTAGTATAAAACAAACCCCGGAATTAGACTGAATTGATTAATATGAACACATAGGGAAGTGACATGATTTACACACAATTCAGCAGCACTGTACCTTAACAAAACTGTTTCAATTAACATCCACAGGAGTGTTTTTAAGTCTCATACTCAATCATGTGACCACAAATGCTTTGGGAAATTGATCCCTCAATAGCTTTTTCTTTCAAGGAACAAGTAGTCCAACGAACATGGAAGTTTCAAGTAGATGTCACAATAAAGAATGAAGCAGCTTGAAACCCTCAGCAAGCAAGTTGGGGATTCAGAAAAAGATACCAAAAACTGTCTTGAAAAACATTTCACATAATTAGCTACATTCTTATACCATCAGGAGATGACTGTCAGTCAAGAATGCACAGCTCATCTTGAAAGTAAAGGTCTTCTTAGAAACGAGGCTCCATGGCAGTCACAAATCATACAGACCAAACCAAAGCTTCCTAGGCAAATAGCCACAATATGCAACTTCAGACTTTTTAGCTGGAGCTAATCATTATGGCTACGCTAGGATGGATGGACACAAGTTCATGCACTCTACTACTATCAAACACTGGATAACTTTGGATACAGACCAAGAGCCAGAACATTTCAGTTACTTCTTATTCAACCAAGGTCATAGACACATTTCAAGAAAGTGTTTCTTTGTCAAAGTTGGATTTTACCTTTAAGGAGCCAAACACAACACATAGCAGGTATTTCATTTTAAATGCATGTCTGAGCCCACAGTCTAACCCAAATACACCTTATATGTGCACTGACTGGCTCCATCCTGCAGCTTGGGCTCAGGAGAACACTTCTGTGCCATCTGCCTGCCATGTGTCCTGCAGTATCCTTATGTAGCCAAAGATAAGTTAGGTGTCCTAAAAGTAAGCTGACACTATAGATAGCCAGCTCAGTGGTTGCCCTTAGACCAATATGGTTTTGATCGCTAATCCACCAACCTCCCACATTTGAGACTGAGTGCACACCTTCTTATTGTCAAGTCAGTGAAGTGGTCATGTTTTCATTCACTTCCTGGCCCAGCCTGCAAACAACCTTCTTGCCTCTCAAACCCTTCAAAGGCTGGCACTTCATGTTTGCCTACTTTTCCTGTCTCACTTGTTTTCAGAGCCAATAGCAAGACATTGCCCTGCTGTGAAGCACACCACTGGGAATGCAATAACTGCAGGGATATGAAGGGAAGCAGCAGAAGGGTAAGCTAAAAATTGCCCCTCTTTAACTTTAAGGGAAAGTACTAAGATGATGCATAAAACAAAAAATAAACATTGACGCAGTCATGAGGTACCAAGTGTTTAAAGGCACTGTTCCTTTCCAAATTCAAGCACTGGAACCACTTTCTTCTTAAACTGTTGGTGACTCATTGTTCATAATTAGTATGTATTTATCATTAAAGTTATTTTTGTGCATCATTGCCCCACATGAAAAAGGTGATTGCATTTTACAGCCAGACGTGACTATTCTGTTGTTTAAATTGGACAGAGGTGGAAAAAAAAAAAACAAAAATGGGAAACATTGTCAAAATGAAATGAAAAGGAAAATATGAAAGCAGTTCTACTAACAACTAGCTCGAGATTGAATATGTGCCAGGCTGATGCCTATTGCATCTTGCAGTGCCCACATACAGTGTGACTAAAGTGGGTAGCTTTCACGGGGGTCTCAGATGTCAGTTTCAAAAGTTCAGTTGTAGAACTTCAGTTGTGGAAAAAAATTCAGTTGTGGAAATCTTCAGTACAGAACTTCAGTTGTGGAAATCAAAGCATGTTTATCTTCCTCGAAGTTACTCTTACCTGTTTTGAGGCAACTGAGAATGGCACTTTCAAAGGACTGTGTTTTACCCCCATACATTATGGCTTACCTGTTGTTGCTTTGCTTGGGTGTCCTTCCACGGGACCAAGCTCAAGCAATCTACAACATCAACAGAAAGACTGTTTAGGTCAGTCTTTAGAATGGAGGGTATCTGCTGCATTTTAGAAATTTTATGAAAACATTCTTTGTTCTCAGGATTCTTTCTCCTCATGTCGAATAACAAAAGTCTTTTTTTTAATATCACTTCCTTTCAATGTTGGTGCAAAGACTTCAGTGTTCCCTTTTATTTCTCCAGGAGTATTATGCAACTCTAGTATAACCCTGCTTTAGGGTAGCTTGCTTCTTCAAGGCCTGCTATTAAGAACAGACTATTTTCTTTAGGGTTTGTCCCTATTTCAGATAGCTAAAGTGAAAAAAAAAAACAACAAAAAAAAGCCTTGCCTGGGTGGAAAATTTCTCTAGTAACTGATAGCAAATTCGAAGTCTAATTTGCATATAGATGTCGAAGCTTGCAACAATACGCTCCCCTGAGAGAGCTCTTGTTGTTTAACTGTGTACACAGTCTGGCACTATGTTACCCAGCACCTAATAAAATCTAAATTAAAACTTTTTTAAAACTCTGAGGCTGCAAATATCCTTATACTATCAATTTGCATTTGCAAAGAAAGGGCAGAATGATACTAAGCTAAGCCTCATTTAAGAAGAAAAGCAGAGGGTATGGCGGCAAGGGCAAGAGGGAGAAATAACTTTATTTGAGAGTAAACATCAGTCAGATGTACTAATGCTTTAATTCATCAGCCTAGATGGGCTTTATTACAATGTTTAGATCAAGCAATACCAAGGAGATAAAAAACAGCACTGCGTAAAGTAAAGGGAGACTACTGAAGATTATTAACAAGGCGGAAAGAAAAACAGAACCAGAATAGCTGAAGAGAAAGGAGATGAAATGACAGCTGGAGACAGCAGAAGAGAACCAGAAGTGGAAGACTGAAGTAGTATCTTCTTTTTTTTTTTTTCTGTCAGTCCTGTTTTTATTTTAATTTTCAGTGTTGATCCCAGACCATGCAATCATTCAATACTGTGCCAAGGGAACTTTGGCAATGTACAGGCTGTTAGGGGGAAAAAACAGCTGTAATTTTGCTTTCAGAATTTAATTAAACTATCTTAAAATTTTAAATGAAAGTGTATATGATAAATACAAAGGATAACTAACATAATCTCAGAACTATAATTTACCCAAATTTTAAGTTAGGTAAAAGAAAATCCATGATTAATACAAGAAGGTTTTGAATTCTAGAAGGAGTAGAAGCAGAATATAATAAGCACATAACTGGCCATACTCTAGATAGCTCTAGATACATTCTCCCAGCAGGATACTTATGGCTCCCATTGACCCACACTGCAACAAATTCCATGCTGCAGTGTTAATTTTTCCACCCTGAGTTTCAATTCAGTTCTTCCAACAGCTGTTTAAATTAATAGTGTCATGTGGACTTTCATTTGAACAGAACTGTAGCCTTTAGTAGGACTTTGAGACTGAACAAGAAGACTAGTGATGGAGAGCCTGAAAGACAAAAAGGGAGATGCTTCTACAGCTTTGTCCTACAAGGGAATGAACAATAGAGCCTTTCTAAATGTGTGATTCTCCTTCACCCCATGAATTAGCAATACAGTTAAGGGAAGCATGTAATGTCTTCCTGGTAAAAGTTTTTGAGGGTATTCTTCCTCTAGCCTTGTCTTTTGCACTGTGCCTCCTCCTTACTACCCACTTATAAAGACCATCTGGATGAAAGGAAGCTAAAGTTTACCCCTTATCACTTCCTTTAATGTTCATTCACACAAGTGCTGTATTTGGAATTTCATTTATGTATCTAAAACTGAAATTCTCTTCTCACTATTCCTTTCACTTATCCATCCCTGTGTTTGACAAGAAGTATTTGTCTCATAATCTTTTTCACTGATTCCAGCTCTGGTAACATAATGCTGTCTCTCATGCTTCTGCTTATCTCCAGAGAGTCTGAATAATTTCCAGAATTAGTGTTTCCTGGCTAGTGTCTAGAAAGTTCACTTAATCATTTCGTCAAGCATGTGCAGGAATGGTGAAATTAGCATTTATAATAACATATTCAAAAGGAACAAGAAGATGTGCTTACAGCTTATGCCTAGAGGCTGTTTGAAAATGGGGCTGTGATGCTGTGAAGATTTTTCAAGCTGTAGGAGATATAGGTGAGAAAATAAAGATTCCATCAGGGAGCGAGGGCCAGATCCACCTCAGTGAATCTGTATGACACCTGTGCATAACTTTGGTTCAGGTCATGGCTGCACTTTTCACTCAGATCTCTGGATCATTCCCTGTGATCTGGTTCACATCACCAAGCAGTTATCAAGTGAGGGAACTGGTTTTCTTTCAGGCAGGGCTAAACAAGAAGCAGTGGTCTGGGAACACATCCAATGTGTTTAAGCTGCTGGTGGACATTGCATCCATGGAAAGAAGCAACAAGGAGCCTCAAATAAAGTCTCCTGATAATGCATGGGCTTTGAACCCTCTGCAGCTGCTTTTCTGTGCTTTAGATCCACTCCTACAGGATTGCGCCACACAGAAATGCAACCATCATGTGTATCCATTCAAACTGAGCTCTGAACATGATAGATGTCAAAAAGCATTGATGGTCCTTGCAGGAAAATACAGTCATTATCTCCCTGGCCTCTTGACAAATATCAGACACAAAGTAATGAATCATTCATTTACTCTTTTAAAGCAATTTTATTTTTACTTTATTTAATTATGTAAAAACTAAGTCTTTTTTCCCCTTCAGTGCATTAAATATGCAGTCTCTTATAGATTACATATCGTGCTAATTTGGGATCACATTAACCAAAGTGTCTATGTTATTCTATTTTCAGAATGTGCTGACCTTGAGGAAATTTATTTTAACCCTCGTGAATTTGTTGGTTTGAGGATAATTCATGGGCATCAGAAGGTTTGTAGATAAAAACGCTGCTTTGACCTTCAAAGTGCTCGTCACTATCATGTCATTATGCAAGTTGGGAACTTTTCAATCCTTTCAAAATGCATCACCTAAAAGCATCCTCTTTGCTTGTCACTCTATATTATTCCTATCTGAATGTCTTTATTATCTCCTCATTTTCCATAGCATCATATGCAAATGTTTCATGCCCAACTTCAACGCCCTTCACAACTATAACCTTTCAGTTTAATCAATTTTTTTTGCTTTTCCCTTCAGGTCTATAGTGGTAAACTCCTGAGTGACTGAGTATTCAGTGGTATCACAACTCTCTCTCTGTGCTTCTGTACAAAATAGTCTCCTTTTCTCTTCCCTGTTATTAGTTCCTGTGGCAAACCATGCTTCCATCAGCTACATCCTGCTGTCTATCCTGCTGTCAGTCCCTGTACAACTATGCATCACAGTTGCATGCTCTGCAAGGAGTCAATCGTTAATCTTACCAGGTAAGATGCAGTCTGAAAGAGATTATATTTATTTATTTAAGGAAAAATATATTGTATTGATAGTGTGCAGAACTGCCAAGATTTGCTCTTGACACGCTTCCTCCTTCATACCTGTTGGCAATAATCACTGATGCTTTCTTTGTTTCACATTACATTGCATGCTCTTTGAGATCAAGACCTGGTTTATAACAGTGCTCATCAAACACTACAAACAGTGTGTCTGGGCAGTGATGTCAATCCAACAATAAACCATGTATTGACACTATATGAATTCCAATACTTGGTTTGTCCAAATAGGTAAATCCTACTATATTGCTGACATATTGCTTCTGAATACAACATGTAAACATTTAGATCTGAGTTTAATGGTCCAAAAAGTCACAGAATGTTACATTTATTTACATCCATGCTCTTCCATTCTGTAAGACAATGATGTGTTGGTAGGAAGCCTGGCCCCTGATGAATTGCATTGGGACAAAAAGTAGGCCATTGATGACACTTGTATGGCAAAAGATTGATTATTTAAAAAACAATGAGGATGTCTGAGAAAAGAGAGATGCGTATAGACATGTGTTTTCCATGCCAGCAGTCCAAAGAGCTTTTTCTATTGCCCTAACACAGAAAAGTGATGAGTTTCAGGGTGGATGGAGAGCTTCTTGAAACAGTATCTATTTTGCCAACCTCTCTTGATAAGTTTCTTACAACTCCTCTTATTCTGCTAAAGAAATATTGTTAAAACCAAGGATGGAAAAAAAAAAAAAAAAAGAAGAAATGTCAGTTGTGGTATTATTCTAGATATTTTACTGAGGAGAAAGTAATTAAAATGCTGGGTTTTGTCGCTGTGTTGAACTGGACTTGTTTTCTCCAAGCACTATGATAAATTCACTAAGCCTATCGAGAAGCTGAAATGTGAAAATTAACCAATTTAATGGCTTATAATAAAAACATGCTGAATTTGCTTTGTGTTTTGGTATTATTTTGGGGTTTTGAAAGAATTTGCAGGCTGATTAATTTTTTCCCCAAATCAGAGGCTGGTTTATACATTTGGGTATTAGGATTTTGCTGGATTACATGTGTGTATAAATGCATATATGTATTTTTTTAGGCAAAAGAGTTTGCTTTAAATTAAAATACTGCTTTTCTGAAGAGTTATACAAATCATCAATTTGATTTTCATAAAAAGAATATTAAACATCCACACATTTGTCCTAGTAGTTTCTTGTGTTTTGATTCTTCATATTCTAGATTTCCTATGTGTAAGTTCTTAATACACAATGCAATATTTGCCAATCAAAAAACAGGAAAAGAAAAAATCAAGAGACAGAGGCATAGCTTGATTCCCATTAACAATAAGAAAAGCAACTTATTTTGGATTCTGTTGTACAGCTTTTATTCGTACTTATATAAATTCACTCATCTGAATTAACTGGATGCATGTGTAAACACCTGCATATTGAAGAACTATAAGAACCCTTTTATATTAAGAAAAGAGTTGTTTATATGGACAGTATATGAACCTCTTTTAATGTGCAAGCACTCTCACATGTAACCTTTTTCCAGACAACGCACTGAAATACAAGTAAAATCTTCTTCAAAATAGCTTTAGGAACAGGGAGTTAATGCAAAGTGAAGAAAATGTTCAGCCAAGTCAAGAGAATGATCATTGTCAGTTCTCCTAAAAAGAGCAGTCCATATCTAGAAAGACAAAATATCCAGACAAAATAAAGTCCTAATGAGACCATGTACATTTTCAATAATGCCTATATCTTTATGAGTAACTGTCCTGGTTTGAGGTAGAAGTAACATAGATGAAAGTTCTTTGAAGAGCAGGATCTTTTCTGTGGAAGAAAACCTAAATTTTTCTTCATCTCAGTGATAGCACAAAAGGTACTTTTGGATTCTTTGCTCAGATAGATAAATCTTGGGGTAAATGTTACCTGTTAATTAAACATAACATGAAATTAAAAAGTTAAGATGCCAGAAACAGTGAGTTACTTGCATATTGCATCAAATGGATTAGGCACAGTTCACTTGAGATTAACATGATGATCTGACCTAATTTTTACTGAAAATCTATTTAACTATTTTTTTGCTTTCAAAACGGGTAGAATCAGGTTTTTACAGCAAGGCAAAAGCTAATTTTTTTGATGATTTTCCTTCTTTTCCTTCAATCATTCAAATTACACCTATATATAATTGTTCATCAGAAAGCTTCCACTTGTACGGTGGACATTTCTGGTTTTGTCTGCGGGTTTAAGCAAACTCTGACTATTCTGCAGCTCAGGGCTGGAAACCGGGGCATGGTAGGAAAAATTCTGTAATAATTTATAAATAGATGAGAAAAGTTTGGAGAGTTAATGGCTAACTTTTTCACTCCATGCACTTTTTCCATGAGTGGTGTAATTTAGATGTAAATAGATAAAGTATCTCCATTTTTCCATTTTTGGCCAGTAATTTCTGAACAGTTTCACAACTTCTTTGAGAAAAATGTTTTCTGTGCACTGGAAGAAAAGAAAAAAAAAAGAAAAAGAAGATACTGTGCCAAATGGAAGTATTGTAGTTGCCCAGAATCATGCTTAAAATTAGCTCACTTCTGAAACTTAGTATGAAGGCAATTCCAGTACAGCTTCTTTGGAAGGTCTGGAGGAAAGCTACATCTCATTCAAAGCATGAGGAAAAAAACCCTAAAACATAGAATCATAGAATATCTCAAGTTGGAAGGGACCCATAAGGGTTGTTGAGTCCAACTCCCTGCTCCTTGCGGGACTACCTAAAATTAAACCACATGACCAAGAGCATCATCCAGATGGTCCTTGAACTCTGACAGGCTTGGTGCAATGGCCACTTCCCTGGGGAGCCTGTTTCAGTGACTGATCACCCTCTTAAAGAAGAACCTTTTCTTAATGTCCATTCTGAACTTCGCCTGATGCAGCTTTATTCCATTTCCTCGTGTCCTATTGCTGGTCACCAAAGAGAGGAGATCAGCACCTCCCACCCTGCTATCCACCTTGAGGAAATTCTATACCACCATGAGGTCACTCCTCAGCCTTCTCCAAGGTGAACTGACCAAGTCACCTCAGCCACTCCTTGTAAGTCTTGTCCTCGGGACCTTTCACTGGGAACACTTTAATAGTCTAATGTCCTTCTATTGATGCACCCAAAACTATGTGCAGTACTCAAGGTTGCGCTGCACCGCTTCAGTGTGGAGTGAGACAATCACCTCCCACAACTGTCTGGCTATGCTGTGCTTGAGATACCCCAGGCTATAGTTGACTCTTTTGGATGCCAGGGTACACTGTTGACTCATATTTAACTTGCCACCAACACAAACCCCCAGATCTTTTTCCACAAGGCTTTTCTTCAGCCTCTTGTCCCCCAGTTTGTACATACAACCTGTATTACCCCATCCTAGTTGGAGAATTTGGTTTTGTCAAGTTTTGTATGGTTGGTGGTTGCCCAGCACTCTCATGTATGCAGATCTCTCTGTAAGGCCTCTCTACCCTTGAGGGAGTCCACAGCTCCTCCTAGTTAAGTATTGTCGACAAATTCACTTAATGTATATTCAATCCCTGAGTCAAGATCATTTATAAAAACACTAAAGAGCACTGGTCCTAAAATTGAGCCTTGGGGAAGTCCTGTGGTGGCTCATTTCTCATACACCTTCGATATGTCAGGCTTGGTGGAGAATCAAAGTTTAATTTTTATTACTATTTAAAGGAAAATTCAAACCTAGTCTTGCCATTGTCATTCCAGCATCATGTAACGTTTTGGGTGATCTAGATGATTATCCATGTAACATTTTCAAGGTTTTTAGTTAGATATAGATGGAGAGGAAATGTACGAAGTGGACAAACTAGACCAAGAGTTAGTAAAAAAAGAAAAAAACGAAACCAACAAATCAGTCATTTCACCAGTTGATACTAGTTCCACCTTGTATGTCATACGTTGAAAGTTCAGTGTCCTGGAAGCTTCAAGCTTGCTTTATTTCAGCACTTTCAGCCCAGCTGAAGTGCTTCTACACTAACACATGCAGCATGGGCAGCAAACAGAAGGAGCTGGAAGACATTATGCAGGAAAACTATGATTTAGTCGCCATCATGGAAACATGGTGGGATGATTCATATGACTGATGTGCTGCATTATATGCCTACAAACTCTTCAGAAGAGATAGGCAAGGAAGGAGACATGGTGAGGTGGCTTTGTATGTTAGGGAGTTTTATGAATGTAAAGAACTGAATGTTGGAGAAAACAGGCTTGAGTCTTTATAGATAAGAATCAGGGAGAGGGCCAACAAGGCTGATATCATGGTAGGAATCTGTTATAGACCACCCAACCAGTATGTAGAAGTAGATGAAATATTCTACAAGCAGCTGGGAGAAATCTCAAAATCAGTAGCTCTTGTCCTTGTGGGAGACTTCAATATACCAAATATCAGCTGGGAACACAATAGAGCTGAAAGGCAGAAGTCTAGGATGTTGCTGGAATGTCTTTGGGGTAACTTCCTGAGGCAGCTGGTGTGGGAGCCAAATAGTGAAGGAGCCCTGCTGAAGCTGCTGTTTGTAAACAGAGGAGGGTTTGTGGGGGATGTGACAGGATGCAATCTTGGGAATAGTGATCATGATAGAGTTTTCGATTCTCAGAGATGCCAGGAAGAGGGGTCAGCAGAACTATCACCGTGGACCTCCAGAGATATATCATCTTTGGTCTTTTCAGGAGATGGCTTGACAGAGTCCCTTGGGTTATAGTCCTGAAGAGCATCATAGTTTATGGAGGACTGTTTCCTGTGGGTGGGGCCCCACACTGGAGCAGAGGAAGAGTTTGAGTAGGAAGGAGCAGCAAAGATAGTGTATCATGAACTGATCACAACTCCCATTTCCCATCTCCTTATGCCACTCAGAGGGAGGAAGCAGATAATTTGGGAGTGAAGTTGACCCAAGAAGAAGGGAACAGTGGGGGAAAGGTGTATAAAGATTTATTTTCATTTATTATCCTACACTGATTTTGATTGGCAATATATTAAATTAATTTCCGCAAGTTTAATCTGTTTTGCCTGTGACAGTAATTGCTGAGTGAACTCCCTGTCCTTATCTTGACCAATAAGCCTTTCATTATCCTGTTCAGTTGAGGAGAGGGAACAGTAGAGCAGATTTGCAGGCACCTAGTGTCCAGGTAAGGTCAATCCACCACTCTGAAACCACAGAAAATAAAAGTGAACCCAAGATATTAAGTTAGAGCATCACTCTGTATATAGTCTTATACAGAACACCCTAGAACTTTCAAATAAATTAATACTGGATTCTCATGTTACAATTCAAAAAACTGAGATTGTAAATTGTTAAGTGACATGATCAAGAAGATACAACTATTTAGAGATTCCGGCCTTCTCATGCTGCCTTGCAGGTGAGGCTTGTCCACCACGCGTATTAGTTGCCAAGGCACTTCATTTCATTGTTCTCTCCTAGACTAGCTGTGAACTGGAGCCGTTATAGAGGTTGGTGATAAACAAACATGTGTGAAAGATTCAACTGTCATTTAATTGATTGATTAAAAAAGGCAAAGTATTATCACAGAATCTTTTAAAATGTAAGTAGAGTCCTCTATCTCAGACTCTTCCACAGAGCTCTGAAGATCTGGCCGAAACTAATCCTGGCTTTTTTTGGACTAAAACTAAAGTTGGAGATATTTTTCTTGTTGAAGGCTGGGGATTCAGTCACTGACCTATACCAACATTCCAGCCATAATCTAGAAAACATGGCACTGCCAAGACACAGACTTTTTTTGCACAAGTTTTCCAAAAGAAGTTAGAATCAACTGGCATGGAGATTTCTTTACTTTTTCAGTTCCACAATTGAAACATTTCCAAAATAAGTGTAGGCTTCTCTTGACTATCATGGACAATAAAAGAATGAACAATTGCAAGAACACAGTATATTAAGATCCACTTTCCATAATATCACTCCAGTCTTCAAAAAGTGCAAGAAGGAGGACCCAGGGAACTACAGGCTAGTTAGTCTCACCTCTGTCCCTGGGAAGGTAGTGGAGTCTTGTTCTGGATGTCATCTCCAAACACACTGAAGAACAGGAATTTATTGGGAGTGGTCAACATGGATTTACCAAGTGTAAATCATGCTTGACCAATCTGATAACCTTCTATGATATTATAACTGGATGGCTGGATGAGGGGAGAGCAGTAGGTGTCATCTACCTTGACTTCAGCAAGGCTTTTGACACTGTCTCCCATAACATCCTCATTAGGAAACCGATGAAGTGTCGGCTAGATGAGAGGGCAGTGAGGTGGATTGAGTCCTGGCTGTGTGACAGAACTCAGAGGGTTGTCATTAATGGAGCAGGGTTGTGTTGGCAGCCTGTAACCAATGGTGTCCTCCAGGGGTCAATATTCAACCCAATGTTGTTCAACATATTCATCAATGACCTGGACGGCAGGACAGAGTATATCCTCAGCAAGTTGGCTGATGATACCAAACTGGGAGGGCTGGTCGACACTCCAGAGGGCTGTGACCTGAACTGGCTGGAGAGCTGGGCAGAGAAGAACCTATTGAGGTTCAACAAGGGCAAATGTAGGGTCCTGCACCTGGGGAAGAAGAATGCCAGACACCAATATAGGTTAGGGGTAGACCTGTTGGAAAGCAGTTCTTAGGAGAAGGATCTGGGGGTTCTGGTAGATAGTAAATTATCCCTGAGCAAGCAATATGCCCTTGCAACCAAGAGGAATAATAGAATCCTTGGCTGCACAGGGAAGAGAGTGGCCAATAGGTTGAGGGAGGTCATTCTTCCCCTCTACTCTGCACTGGTGAGGCCACAACGGGAATACTGTGTCCAGTTCTGGGCTCCCCAGGTCAAGGGAGACAGGGAACTAGTGGAGAGACTCCAGCATAGGGCAACAAAGTTGATTAAGGGATCAGAGCATCTCCTTTATGAGGAAAGGCTGAGAGAGCTGGTGCTCTTTATCCGGGAGAAGAAAAGGCTGAGGGGAGATCTTATTAATGCTTACAAGGATCAAAAAGTGGGGGCTGAAGGAGGATGTAGCCAGACTCTTCAGTGGTTCTCAGTGACAGGATGAGGGTCAACGAACACATAGGAAGTTCCATTCAAATATGAGGAAAATCTTCTTTATGGTGAGGGTGACAGAGCACTGGGACAGACTTCCCAGGGACATCGTGGAGTCCCCTTCTCTGGAGATTTTCAAGACCCATTTGTATGCAGTCCTGAGTAACGTGCTCTAGGCAATCCTGCTGTAGCAGGGGAGCTGGATTAGATGATCTCTAGAGGTCCCTTCCAACTCTGACAATTCTGTGATTCCATAATAGATTATTATGGCTGAAAGAACCACACTCTCTGTGTTGGTTTTTTTTTTTTTTTTTTTTTTTTAACAATACAATCTCTTTATTAGTTCAGTTTGAAGAAGTTTATTACAGGACTTTCAAACAAGATAATCAATGGTATTTTAAAGAAAAGTGTGCACTTCTACACTCATCTGTGCAAGGTCAGTTTTCAAAAAAGCGTATGTACACATGTATCAATTACTACATGTGTAAACTAAGACTTTGTAGATACAAAGTACTAATTAATCCCTCAAATCCTATTAAAGTGAGTAAGAATTAGATTTATAAGAAATCTTTTGTGCAAGTATATTTACATCTAGCTAAATTTTGCTGGTTTTGAAAATATGCCTCACAATTTGTGTGGTAGGTAAGGTCAAGGATGGGTAGCATGACAGTGATGAAAAGAAATAAAAAACATTTTACCAATTTCCAATGACTCCAGTGTTATGATCTGAAGAACTGATGTGAGTAGATTTCATTCATCAATTCTGTTTTGTCTCCCAGTATGTAGCAATCTCAGATCATGAATTCTGTTTAATTTTAGAGATCATCTGTCTTCTCTTATAAACACCATAATTGTGAAGACTGAAAAAATTAAAATAGTCAGGAATAATTCTATCTTTTGGGATTAGAGACATAGCTGCATTAACATGTTTCTATTCACACAGAAACACCCTTAAACTAGAAGCTTATTATCCTCCAGAAAAAGTAAACTAGTATATTAGTTTAATGCCAGAGGTCTACTTGAGCCGCCCTAATACAAAAGAGAATAGTCATTTCTACCAGATGTTGTTCACCATTCTGGACAGTGACTTGCAGCAGATTTTCTCCACTGTTCTGTTTAATACTGTGTCTCTTCCAGTGTGCCTTTCTTCCACAACTATGCAAGAAAAATTAAATGTATCAAAATGTGTTCTTTCCAAGGCTTCATTATTTCCCCAGATCTTCATAGCCTACTCAGACAGTTTGCATGAATCACCAGGAACATCTGCCTCATGCAATGAACTACAGTGAAAAACTTTTAGAGCCAACACTGACTCCAAACTAACAAGTTAATACGGGATAACCAGCAACTATTTTTTATTTTGGGTAGTTTTAAAACATATTCCCAGAGATGAAGAATAACTAAATTATAGCCCCCAATTAATGGATGATTGGACAGAAAATTAGGATTTCTGCTTCATAAAATATCCCAGAAAGAATTTTGGACAGATGAGTATGATTCTTCACAGAACAGAAACTCAACAAGAAAACAGATGCTCACAGATTCCAGAAAGGAGTGTCAGAAATACTAGGTCTTGCAGAAACACAAGGCAGGACTGTCCCAGAGCCATAGGTGCTAGAAAACATACATGGTAGAGCTGCGCAGAATTGGAAAAATGGGCATCTGGGGTTGGTAGCTTACTGACATCTAAAAGCTTAAATCTTAGCAGATCACCTAAAGATCTGGGTAAATAAAAGTAAAACCTGAAAGCTTTTCAGAATAAGTTGTATTGTTCTGAAAGCCTTTTAGTTTCCACAAGAAAAAAAATGGTGGTGTTTCCCACCCCCCAAAAATATGTTTTAATTTCAGAAAAGTCCCAACAAGCTCTATTTGTGAGAATTTAGTTGGTATGGGCATTGTGTTCCTCTGAATGAACATGCAAAACATTGTTATTATATTATTTCTATGAACAAATAAGGCAAAAGGTTAAATGTATATAGGACATAGAGAATTAAGCACACAGGAAAATTACAGAGGGATTTTCCTGCATTTGCTAACACAGTAATCTATTAATAATACTTTAGATATGATCATATGATGTTATACAATATGCAAGTCCTGGTCTTTAGATAATTAAAGGAACATTTTAAAAATGCATTTCAGCT
The DNA here is from genome assembly GCA_026546715.1 of Gallinago undulata. Classification (NCBI taxonomy): domain Eukaryota; kingdom Metazoa; phylum Chordata; class Aves; order Charadriiformes; family Scolopacidae; genus Gallinago; species Gallinago undulata. The sequence goes on from JAOTQQ010000019.1 coordinate 31,099,506, forward strand.
AGCAGGGAGGGATTTAGCATGGATTGTTTTTAATCTTCAAAAGATCAGATATAAAAAAAATTAATCTTTTTATTGCTTGTATTTAACCTGATATAAAATTTAAACTGACATTTTTTGATCTAAATATACAGAAATACCTTATATATCAAACAATTAATTTGCAAATTTCCATCAGAAAATCTTCACAGTACTGGGATAGGAAAGCAGGAAAACGTCTTATTTTCCAAAAGAATCAGCAGTTTTCTGCAGGCTTGCTTAGTTTCCTCTCTGCAGGAACTATGTCTAATTCAGATTAAAATGTCATTGGTTTCCCTGTAGGATCTCAGAGACTCTGTGAAGGCCCTTTTCTTCAGGGAATTTCACTTGTCACTGGTCACCACAGCACATCAAAATGGTGAGTACATTCTGTGTGATTTAATTAAACATAATTATGCAAGTTAAGAAATGAACTTAAAGGACTGTACTTCGAGCAGTCCTTTGCGCTACCTTTAATAGATATCCACATCACTTCACACAATTTTTCATGTGATAAATAGCAGATACGATACAACTGCACACAGAAAAGACATGCACAAAATGAGAGCACAGGGAGAAAGATATGCTCTTAGCCCTTAAAATAATTAAAAAACATACAGGAACAACCAGGTAAGGATTTTAGTGTAATAGTAAAGCAAAATCTAGTTTTAAATTAAAAAGTCTTTTGCACCCATAATGTCCCAACTTTTCTCTGCTTTTCTTTTTCAACAAAAATGCTTTTTCTTTGTTGTTATCTGCAACATAATCATCATCTGCTGGCTTTTGAGCTGAAAGAAAAACCTGCCCAGAAGTACTAAAACAGTACTGTTTGGGATTCTAGGTGAAATGAAGAACCCTTTTTATAAAGTTCTAATATATCCACTCCAAAAAGATAGTATCAAATACCATGGACATCCACAACTGTCGGCTTTATAGGGCCCCTGCAAGGCAGCCTTGAAAGCAACCTTCAGCATCTGCTCCTCCAATTTGCATAAGTAACTGGTAAGTGATTAGGAGCACACACTGACAAAAACAAGCCCAGCATGTGATTGAGTGGGTTGATTCTCTTGCTTCAAATTGCACTGAATTTCAAAAAGATTTTGAAAGACTGATTTTTTATTTAAAGAGTTTATGACATTCAGGTTAATGGACATCCATGACCTGTGTCAAGAGTTATGTTCCTGAGGGTGATAAAACTGCCAGTGATGAACACAGAGCAAGGGACAAAGCTTTCATTGCAGCCAGGGTGGGTTTGGGGGACTTATTTCCACAGGAGACCACTGTGACCTCTAGCTCACCTAACAAAATGCACAGGTTCACTTTCTGAATTCATTTTTACCAAACAACATGATGAGATAAGAAGAAAGAACATAAAAAAGGAAGCATACTAGACTGCTGTTCACTCCAGGGAAGATTAAGGGCTGTATGAAGGCTGTTGTACAAATCTGCAAATGCAGGTTTGGGACTGATACTTTCAAGTCAACCCTGGCAAGTTTGTCAATAGAAAAAAAAAAATTATTTTAGTTTTTAAGCTTCCTTCTATCTCAGTGCTGTCTAGTAGAGTTACATCTCCACTTCAGAGCTGCCCATGGCACTGACGCTTCCTATAAGCACAAGAGTCAGCCTCACAGGGTTGGCCAGCACCACACAGCAGCATCAGAGCCCCTGTGGAGTCCTCACGTGATACTGAGACAACCAAGCTGTGACCCCAGCTCTTTCCCATGAACATAAATAAGCCTCATTTCTCATTGTGCCTCTCACAAGGATAGGCTTTGAAGAATCACACACTTAGCTGTGCCATCCATCCAAAACTGAAGCAGATCCTTCTCTGCTCCAAAAGGCTGAGTCCAGCCCCCTGTACTCTCCTGTGGGCTGCTGTGGGGATGCGGGAGCCTCATGATACTGTCAGTGGGAGACATGTCATTATTCCTTTACCTCCTTCCCATTTTGACTGGTTACATACACAGACAACTACAGAGGAGCTGAGTGCTCCTGACACACAACAGGTCCTCTGCAGGTACAATTCTCACTTGCCCAGACTATCATGGAGCAACCTTTCACTGGCCTGAGGATGCAACAATGTTGCACAACAGGCTCCTTAAATCAGCTCTGCTGCCAGTAAAAGGCAAATGGCAACTGAACCTTGAGCTGGCGGTGAAAGGAGAGGAGAGGGGAGGAGAGGAGAGGAGAGGAGAGGCGAGGAGAGGAGAGGAGAGGA
>JAOTQQ010000019.1:31106430-31118678 GCA_026546715.1 Gallinago undulata
AAGAGCTTGTAGCCACTCATTGCAGCATTCCAGTCATGACCATCATCCCACCACGTTTCCGTGATGGCGACTATGTCATAGTTGTCCTGCCGCACAATGGCTTCTAGCTCATCCTGTTTGTTGCCCATGCTACGTGCATTAGCTCTGATACAGGCCAAAAGTGTAAGGCAAGAGAAGAGCCAAAGAGGGCAGAAAATTTCCATTCTTTACTAACAGTAAATAATATAAGTAACTACAAGAAGGCTTTGGACACCAGCATCCCTTTCATTTCTTGTGTTTTTTCACCTGTTCTGGAATTCAGTCTCAAGAGATCCTCATTTCACCATTTGAGCAAAGGATAAATCATGCCAGAAGAGTACACAAAATAACACCTTTCACACTTTTCTAAATGTGCATCTAAACCAGTAGTGAATCAATATTTTATGATCCCATACACTGAGACTAAAAAGGTTTTCTCTTCAGCATGCTTGACCTGAAGGGAGGAAATGAAAAATGGTGTCTAGCTTATCTCTAACTGCCTGACTAGCATACTAATGCTGAATCTGGAAAAACGGTAAAACTTAAAATATGCATGAAAGTCAGCCCCTGGGTTGCAGCAGGGAGAGTAATTCAATACTCTATAACCAGCAGTGCCAATTCTGCAATGGACAATCATCAGTAGCAATTGTTGCAATAGGAAATGGGTCCTTGAACTGACAACTTGATAGGTTAAAAGCTTCTCAGCTCTCTCTGAAACTTTAAAGCCTGCAGAAGAGAATATTATCCTCATTCTGTTTTACTTTCTGATAATTCTTCTTCTTCACTAGGGTAAAGTACTGGGCATCAGACTCACTATTTATACATCCGTGTCATTATTTTACAAAGCACAGAAACTCTTCAAAGATCATTTAATCACCGTCCAGTCCCAAGATAAACATGTATATATGTGTGTGCATTATTTAACTTAGATTTAATTTATGTTCTACAAGAGTTTAAGAAGCCGCCATAATCAGAAAACACAAAATGTGTTAATTGAACTTGATAGTGTACATATATATTTATATACATATATTTTTACATTTACATACACACATATATGTAAAAATGAACACTTTTGACTAAGGGATGGTAAGAAATAGCTTGTAAGAAAGGTGAAAAAAAAAAACAACCCACAACCCCAAAACATTTCTCAACATACCTGAAAGCTAGTGATAACTGATAAATGTGCAACTTCTATTCAGGAATTTTCCCTAGCTCCGGTTAAGGTTATTAAGTTTTCTAATGGACCTGTTACACTGACTTAGGAAAAAAAGTTGGATTGGCATAAACAAGTAACATCTTACTTCCTTGATATGGCTAAGACAGATTATGCCAGCAAAACAGATGAATGTCAATCCATAGAGAGTTAGACAAAACTCTTGAATGCTACTGCTCCTAAAAATGTAAAAAGATCACCTTTTGGGTAAAAAGAAGATTGACTATAAAACTGTACCTGATTCCAAATGCTATGAAGTACAGACTACTTCTAGGATTTGAACTCTTCCTTTATATTCTATAAATGTGTGAAGAAAGCTTTTCCTCTTCATTTCTTCGAAACTGACGCATACCTCTGCCTCTTATGGACTGGAGAAACAAGTCTTGCTGATGAAGGAGTCCAAGGCAGCAGGAGGAGACAAGGAGTCTCTGGATCACTACATCTTCCTGCCAACAAATGTGCCTTTGCAAGGAGAAGAAAGGTAGTCTGCCTCTAAAATCCTTTACCCTTTCCTGTAGGAATATGTCAGGCTCCTGTGATGTGAACATAGCATAAATATTTCCTGGCTAGTCCAGGATTTTGGTCCTGAGATCACCTGAGAAGCTGCCTGGATACCTGATGCCAATCCACATACTTATGTACCACCTGAAGCAGCTTCTTTTGCAAGGACACAGTTTTATATGAGTGTAGTAAGTCCAGCACCAAAATATCAAGGGAATATGAACTGAACTGTAGACCATTAAAGCAGTTATTTTGAGCTTTGATTGCCATAGACGGGATTCATTACTTTAGTGAATGCAGACTGAGAAGGAAAACAGACCTACATATCAGATGTTAGGAACAGAAAAATTAGTGAGTTAATGCCCATTAAAAATATATTTAAAAAAATAATGTTGATTTTTTTAAATCCATAGTCAGATGATTTTTTATCAGTGGAAAAACATTGTGGAAAACATCAGTGGAAAAACAGAACACTGCTGGTTCTTTTTTTATACCAGATGTGAATGGACATTCCTGGGGATAATATCTGAAAGAAATGTGCAGTTCAGTCATTTGAATCTGAAATCACTTGACAAAGTGAAAGGTTTGCCTCATGAGCATAGACTAGATTTTTTGGAAAAAGGTGACGCATGAAGCACCCTCTCAAGCTCACAACTGTGTTGATTAATGGACATATTCAGCCTTCAATTTTAACACTGGAATTTTCCTTCAAATCCAGTTGAGATCTCCCTCTCTCTACAGAGCACAGAAACACATACATTCTTTGAGTGGACTTCAGGCTTTTTCTTTTTTAAGATTATTTTTGTAGTCACTCTATGTTATCTTCTGGTTTGAGTTGCTGCTTAAAACTCTCTTCCTCAGGTCCTCTTCCTCATACCTGTGTTAGAGCACATGAGAAAATATAGCGCCCTCCTTTTGGCTCATTTTGTATTTAATGACAAGAAAGTATTTAATGACAGAAAAGTATTAAATATTTAATGACAGAAAAAAATGAAATGATACTGAAGGGCAAGTCAAAAGGAGAAAAAAACCCTGACTGTCAGATGCAATGTTTGTGCCCTAATCACTGCTGACACGTTGAAAAACTATGAAATAAACATTCTTTACAAGGTGTAGATGTGACTGAAAATTTAATAAGACCACTCATTTATTAGGATGTTATCTGAAATCTATTAGCAGCAATAGGTAGACTGCTAAACCTAAATATTGGAACTGAGATAGTATAATAATTTTAGCTGTCTTATCAACTCTGTTAAAATATTCTCACTTGTTCATAGCATATTATGGGAAAAATAATATGTGCTTTACTAATGAAATTCATACCAAAGCAGAAGGCCCTCTCTCCCACATAAAAGCCCCTTATGACATCATAATAAAATGCCTAGGCTAGCCCAGATTCAGGATTTTTTAAATGTATTTGTTTCTACACTATATTTACCATGTCATGAGCTTGCCTGTGCAGTCATTTTGCTTTGGGATTACTTGTAGAGAGCTCACCAAAGGGAGTCAAGGTTGCAATGTTATCAAACCGTATAAATAAAGGTTAAGTTGGTTAAGATCTGAAAAACCAAATCCTAAAAAAAAAAGAGACAAGTGTACCTATCCAGCAGACATAAAAATTAGAGAAATAAAATGGCTAGAAGAAGAATTTATTTAAAAAAAAATACCTAATGTCAAACAACAAATCTGAAAACAAGCAAAAATAAAAATAAGCCTGTAGCTCCCCACCCACTTTCTTATCTATTTGCTGTTCTCTGTGTGTAACATTGGCAATATAAGGTAAAACAGCTGAAGTTTTGGGGGTATCAATTTTACCAATACTAGCCATAACTGCTGTTGAAAATGTCAATAAACAGAAAGGGAAAATAAATAAAAATACTGCTGTCATATTTGGATATAGTCCCTAGGCGGTGATGCTTTGAGTGAAAAAAAGACCCATCAGCTACATGAGGTTTTGGCTCTGCAATTGAGATTTCCATGCAAGGTCATCACATTCCAGACACTTCTGCCTAAGAATACTGAAATTCCTTCATTTTTTTTCCACTTCATATATAATGTCATTTATATTTCAGTGGAATAAATCCAAGGGTAGGCGTGTGCTAACAAGAGTTTGGTGGTGGCACAGATTGAGTAGGCATTTAAATAAAGCATAAATATCAAAATATCTGATGGAAAAACTGAATGCTTCTGTGTACTGAAGGCAGTGCAGAATATAATATAATGGTGCAATGAATAAAGCACTGTATTTAGTCCTTGGTTTGTTTTTGCTCTAAAGGAAAGAAATTGAATCATTAGCTGGAACCAGAGGACTGAGAAGAAATCAGAGTGAAACATCTGATCCTAAGACAATCAATGTAGATGAAGTGAATATATAGCAGATGTGATATTTCCATTACAAATAGGAAGGTATTAATGAAATCATACTTGCCATTACCAAGACCTCACATGGGATATAATTTTCTTAAACCCTATTTGAGAACGGCATATTTAGACTTCCAAAGCTGCCAACAACAGAAATTAGGCAGACCCAGAGAATGAATTTTCTCCACTATGGGCAAAAACTGAAAGGGATTGGCTGTTTTAAGCAGTAAAATGAAGACTGAGAGAAGACGTAAAGCTGTCTTAGAAGTACATATAAGAGCTAAAAACATACAGCAGAAGCAGCTCTACTTAGGGCAGATGATAAGGGAGTGGAAGGAATGAGACAAACTTTAGGCTGAAAGCAAGAAACAGTTTTCCATGAGAGGGCAACCATCTAATTCCACCCTCCTTCCCATAGACACTTATTCTATTACAGAGCTTGTTCACTTTTGTTGTAGAAAGGAGACTGAATGTAACTCTTGTTATATTTGTCCTCCACTGTGACTTGATTCTTTTCAGTCTATCAGCTTATGTGATAAGTAGACTAAACAAGCAGATCCTAATTAGTAGAAATCACTCTCAGGGGTACCGAATAGCAGGTCAGCAACTTATTCTGCTGCTTCTTTTCAGTGCACCCTTAGACATAAATATCTCTGAAAATCTGAATCCTATAGCTTCACTGTAAAGTTTCACCTCTTATAGAAAGTTGTATCAGCAAAAATCATCTTCTACTGGCTCTTTATGTACATGAAGACATGGTGTGTTCTACTAGTGGTTCAGCACATGATACATCAATGGATTAATAGTGCATTGACAGAGTTGTGTTACCATTTGTACATTTATTAAATTTTTGTGTAACACTAGCTAACATAATGCTGGTTAATTTGGATATGTAATTGTTAAGCTTACATGTTAACTTTATATTTTCCCAGCTCCTGAGTGAAAAATCAGCGTACAAATTTAAGGGTCACTTGACTCTGAAGTGTGACACAAAATTAAGTATGATGATATTTTTCTGCAGACTATAGCAGAGTAGAGGCGTAGAATCACCTCCCGTGACCTGCTTGCCACACTTCTCTTGACGCAGCCCAGGACACAGTTGGCTCTCTGGGCTCCCAGAACGCACTGCCGGCTCATGTTGAACTTCTCATCCACAAGTACTCTGAAGTCCTTCTCCTCAGGGCTGCTCTTCAGCTGTTCTCCACCTAACCTGTATTTGTGCCTGGGATTGCCATGTCCCAGGTGCAGGACCCAGCACTTGGCTTGGTTGAACTTCATGAGGTTTGCATGGGCCCAACTCCCAAGCCTGTCCAAGTCCCTCTGGATGGTATCCCTTTCCTCCAGCATGTCAACCACACCACGCAGCTTGGTATCATTGGCAAACTTGCTGAGGATGTCTCCAACAGAGATGTTACAGCACTGGTCCCAGTATGGACCCCTGAGGAACACCACTTGTCACTGGATTCCACTTGGATATTGAGCAATTCACTGCAACCCTTTGAGTGTGGCCATCCAACTAGTTCCTGATCCACTGAGTGATCCATCCATCAAATCCATGACTTTCTAATTTTGAGACCAGGATGCCATGTGGGACAGTGTCAAACGCTTTGCATATATCCAGGTAGATGGCATCTGATGCGCTGCCCTTGTCTAGCAATGCTGTGGCAATATCATAAAGGCCTCCAAATTTGTCAGGCATGATTTGCCCTTTTTTGATTTGCATGACTTGATTTTTGTAGACTGTCTCTTGTATCTTGTTCAAAATTTGACTCAAGAGCTCTGATAAAGAGAATTTTCATGATTTAACCTCAGCCAGCAACTAAGTACCACACAACCACTCATTCACTTCCTCCCCCTGCTGGAATGGGGGACACAATCAGAAGAGTAAGTGAGAAAACTTGTGGGTTGAGTTCAAGTCAGTTTAATAAGTAAAGCAAGAGACACATGTGCAAGAAGACCAAAACAGGAAATTAATTCACTGCTTCCCATCAGCAGACAGGAGTTCAGCCATCTCCTGGAAAGCAGGGCTCCATCACACATAATGGTTACTTGGGAAGACAAACACCATAACTCTGAACATTCTGCTCCTGCTCCCACTCCAACTTCCTTCTTCTTCTCTCAGCTTTATATACTGAGCATGAAACCATGTGGTGTGGATATGGCTTTGGTCAGCTGGCATCAGCTGGCTGGGCTCTGTCCCCTCCCAGCTTCTTGGGTGTCCCCTGCCTTCTGGTTGGCAGGTCAGTATGAGATGCTGAAAAGTCCTTGACTGCTTAGCAAGTACTAAAATGTTAGTATGTTATCACACTATTCTCATCCTAATTCCAAAACACAACACTATAGCAGAGGCTAGTAAGAAAATTAACTCTATCCCAGCCAAAACCAAGATAAGAATGAAAAAGGTAGCTTAGCAGAATCCATTGGAAAAAAGGTTGCAATCCCTCACAACCTACTTTTTCTTTTAATCAAATCCCAAGTCTGAGGAGTACTTAATTCATGTTTTGTTAATGGCACTCAAAAGCAGCCTACATTTCTCATGTAAGAATAAAAATGTAAGAACAATGAGAACTGTAATGCTAGTCTGTGGGAAAACAACATGTGAGTTACTAGAGAAGTTTTGTTTGAAGTCATATCTTTCAGTGCTGCTGGAACACAGAGAGCTTGTTTTCTTCAGCAAATGCATCCTTCTCACAATCAGACATGGGGAAACAGGAAATGAAAAATACAGCTAGTTAGCCCAGATGAAATTGGAATTTTGCAATCACATATATAAATGTAAACTTCATTTTCAAAGACAAAATGGGAAGAACTGGAGTACTATTCACGAATCCTGCTATTATTTGCTTGTATGTAAATCCCCAACCACCTTTTAAATCCATATAATTTTACTTCTAAGTATTTATTTTAGACTCTTCTCCGAAGTCAGTGGAAAGATCTATTTTAGTGCCGTCAGTAAGGTCTCTAATTGTACAAATTAGTGTCAGTTTTAGAACTCTCAAATTGTTATAATTTCCATATATTGGCTTTTAAAAACAATTTGCAACTCAAAAATATTGCGCCAATTAATTGCATGCCTTCACATGGGTTTGGATGTCTAATTTAGGAAACCTAAATTAATGAAAGATGGTTCTTGTGGTAAAAATAACGCTCTCAAAAGCACTCTATCACTGCACCTTTTGTACATGGGACACTGCAGCATGATCAAGGTCAATCAGCAGTATTAAGTTAATACTGTCATGATTATTTACAAATAGAGTGCAATTAAATTGTTTGTTAATGTTTTGGCACCATGGTGTGGCAGAAAGAAGCACAAGAACAAAGATCACTCATTCACTTTGCAGCTGCCCACATGACTCCAATATTTCATTTCAGACTTGAAAGAGTTTGCTTTAAAGAGGACTGAGAAATTATCTTGGTTTATTGGGGAAAGGAGGAGGAATGATTTAGTTGTTGTGTAGTTAGTGTATTTTTAATGCTAGAATTAGAGGAGTATTTGAGGTTACTGAGACTATAACCTTTATAGGTAGCTTATTTTTGAGGGTAAGGAGATTGCCTCAGACGTAGAGAGATACAGGTTGCTGAGGGAGGATGTTCTGATGAAGATGTGTACCTTCTCTTGTCCCACTTACTCCTCTTGTCTCAAGAAAAGGGAGAGAAGGCACGCTACTTGGGAGGAATGGCAGGATCACAAAACAGATTTTGTGCGGTGTCAGGTAGAAGCGCACAGCAACAGTACAATTTTGTCTATGAATTCTTGGCAAGAAAACAGTAACTTTAATTATAACTCCTCTGAGACTGTTCAGATATCTAGATGATAAAAATTTGGTTCCTACAGGAACAAGAATGAGTGACAGCGGGAGACACTGACCTACAGTCCAGAGTTAGTGTCATACACAAGTGGCAAATTGTGGCTTCATGTCTACCTTACACTTTCTTTTCATGCAATACAAAGTCCTCACAGAAACAACTGCTTAAAAGTTCTTATGGAGAAATATTACTAAACTACCCGGGAATCTAATTTTCTATTGTTCCACATTTTTATGTCAGTTATAATGCTCAAGCAAAAGGATCAAGAAGCACATAAAGAGCAATAACATAATGGAAATTACTGTCTTGAGACGCTGAATTTTTGTCTCTCTGTGCTGATTTAGTATCTTCCTGAGCCCTCTGCAACCTTAAAATGGAGTTAGTCTCTAAAAGTTTATTTCATGCACAGAAAGGTATATGTGCTTTTTGACTTCACAAAACGTTACTTATTTTAATTTAAATGAAATAATGGCATTCTTTTCTCTACTAATTATGTGACAACTGGTAGTTTACCATAATAATAATATTTGTCACTTCTGATCAGTGTTCTATCATAAAACAACTAATTCAAACACTTACAGAGAAAAGACCATAAAAATAGATTACAACATATTTTCCTGTATAATAAGTATTTAACTCTGTAAAGAAATATAATAATTAATTGTATAAAGATATTAGAAACCAAAATGGATAACTAATTTGAGTTATCCGATGCAATGTTAAAATGTTTACTGTGTGTCTGTGTTTACCTACATATTTTTCTATTGCTTTCCTTTCCTCAAGCTGAGATCTGACTCAGATAAATCGAATTCCACAATTGTGCACATTTTCTATTTCCTTTTATATTTGTATAACTTTAATATTTAACTAAATTAAGAACAAAAACCCCTCCACAGCTGCATTACCTGTCTACTAACATATCCAACAGGTTCTCACTCTTAGGTGAATATAGATACCCATCTGTGACATCTCCTTTAAGCTTTGCAAAATTCGAAGGAAAAATCTTTAATTGGAGAGCTACATGGGCAAAGTTTGTTATACTGTCAGAACAAGAATCTATATTACAGGTTTGGGGTTTTTTTTTTTGGTAGAAGAAGCCAAACAACCCAGAGTGATAAAGAGTATTCTGGCTTCATCTTAGACTAATATAATAAATTAGAGTGGTAAATGTGTGTGGGTTTGGTTTGGTTTTGGTGTTGATTGGTTTTTTTAAGACAAAATTGCCTCCTATACTATAAACAATGTGACAAATTCAAATTAGGTGCGTGCATCTCTTGTGCACACACATTCTTTGGATGATTCCTTATGGCAAACCATGTTGATGAGAGCATTAATTAGGCATTCAGAGAAGCTGACTAGGGCAGGAGAGTGTTATGTTTATAGACTTGGCCAGGGCTTTTTCCTCAGTGTACTGCATCACTTCTTATACAGAGAAAGGAAGAACAGGAATGGAGAAACTACAACATGGGAACTTTATTTCCATGAATTCTCCAGCAAAATATTTTTACAGTACTGCAATGCCAGTTATTTCTGATTCACAGAGATCAGAATAATTCCTGTGCTTTTCCATTAGAATTGATTCATAGAATCATAGAATATCAGGTTGGAAGAGACATCAAGGATCCTGTGGTCCAAGCTTTCTTGGCAAACGCACCGTCTAGACAAGATGGCCCAGGACAATGTCCAACTTAATCTTAAAAGTGTCCAATGATGGACAACCCACCAGTTCCCTGGTGAGATTATTCCAGTAGCTGATTTTTCTCATTGTACCCAATTGGAACCTTCCTGGGAATAGCTTGTACCCATTACCCCTCATGTTTTCCATGTAGCTCCTTAATAAAGGGAGTCTCCATCTTCTTTGTAGCCACGCTTTAAATACTGAAACATGGTGACGAGGTCTCCCCTAAGCCCTCTTCTCTCAAGGTTGAACAAACTCAGTTCTCTCAGCCTTTTGTCATATGGCAGGCCTCCCAGTGTTTTGATCATCTTTGTGGCCCTTCTCTGGACATCTTTTTTGTACAGTGGGGACCAAAACTGAACACAGTATTCCAAGTATGGCCAAAGAAGTGCCGAGTGCAACGGGATAATGATTTACTAATCTCTGCTGGTGATGCCTTTGTTGATGCAACCCAGTGTCCTCTGAGCTTTCTTTGCTGCAGCAGTACAATGTTCACTCATATTAATCTTGTTGTCCACAGGACACCCAGGTCCCTTTCCACAGAGCTGCCCCCTAGCCATGTAGATCCCATTCTGTCCTGCATTTCTGGATTATGTTTTCCCAGGTCTGAGATCTTACACTTCTCCTTGTTGAATTTCATAAGTTGATAGCCCACTCTTCCAGCCTATCCATGTCTTTCTTCAGACCCTTCCAAAGTGTCTACTTCCCCACTCAGTTTGTTATCATCAGTAAACTTCGAGTACATTTGATCCCACAATCGAGATCACTTATGAAGATATTAAACAGTATCAGGCTCAGTATTGAACCCTGGGGAACCTCTTGTGACAGGTTTCCAGTTTGAAAAGGAGCTATTTACCACAACCCCTTGGGTGTAGCCTGCCAGCCATTTCTCCACCCACCACAAACACATCACTTGTCTAGACCATAAAACACCAGTTTCTCTAGGAGGAGGCTGTGGGGAACTGTGACAAAAACCTCGGAGAAGTCCACATAGGTGATGTCTACCGCTCACCCCACATCAACTGAGCAGGTTAAATTATCATAGAATTTGATCAGGTTTGTCAAGCGCAATTTGCGCTTGGTCAATCTGTGCAGGCTTTTTCCAATCAGATGCTTCATTTGACTTACAATAGCCTCCAGGAGGACTTGTTCCATAATTTTCCCAGGCACTCAAGTAACACTGATTGACCTATAATTTCCTGGATCCATCTTTAAGCCCTTCTTGTAGATGAGGCTGACATGTGCCTTCTTTCAGTCTTCTGGGACATCCCTTGATAACCATGACTTCACAGAGATTATGGGGAGTGGCAATGATATCAACCAGCTCTCTTAATACCCATGGGTGGACAGCATCAGGGTCCATCAATCTATAGGGGTCAAGCTCCTGTAATAGTTTGCATACCAACATCTTCTGTCAGATGGTGAGTCTGTGCTTGCATCAACACGGATTGTTGTTCCCAAGGCTTGGAGCCTAAGACTGCTGATGAAGCCAGAAGTGAAGAAAGTGTTGAGAACACCACCTTTTCAGAGTTGTTGGGTTAACAGAGAGCAAATATTTTCTTTCTGGTTTTGCTTGCTATTTACATACCTGAAGAACCATTTCTTATAGTTTTTGGCATCTCTGGCCAACTTAAATTTGAACCGAGTTTTTGTTTTTCTAACTGCATTTCTGCAGGCTCTCGCGGTGGTCTTGTAGTGTTCAATGTTTATTTGTTTGCTTTTCCATCTATGGTACAAAATCACAGAATCACAGAATGGTAGGGGTTGGAAGGGACCTTCAGAAACCATCTAGTCCAACTCCCCATCCAAAGCAGGTTGACCTAGAGCAGGTTGGACAGGATTTCATCCAGGCAGGTTTTGAATACCTCTAGAGGAGACTCTGCAACCTCTCTGGGCAGCCTGTTCCCCTCAATGTAAAGAAGTTTTTCCTCAAGTTCAGATGGAACTTCCTGTATTCTGGTTTGTGCCTATTGCCCCTTGTCTTGTTTCTGGGCACCACTGAAGAGAGTCTGGCCATATTCTCTCACCACCCACCCTTCAGATATTCATCAGGATTGATAAAACTCCCTCTCAGTTTTCTCTTCTCTAGGCTAAAAAAAGACCCATATTTCTCAGTCTTTCCTCATAAGAGAGGTTCTCCAATCCCATGGTCATCTTGGTAGTCCTCCTCTGGACTCTCTCCAGTAGTTCCCTGTGCCTCTCTAACTTGGTGAGGACAGAACTGGACACAATACTCCAGATGTGGCAGGGCAGAATGGGGGGGGGAGGATGACCTTTGACCTGCTGGCCATGCTCTTTTTAATGCACCCCAGGAAACTGTTAACTTCCTGGCCATAAGGGCACATTGATGGCTCATGGTCAACTTGCTGTCCACCAGGACTCCAAGGTCCTTCTCTGAAGAGCTGCTTTCCAGCAGGTCAATCCCCAACCTGTACTGCTGCATGTGGTTATTCCTCCCTAGATGCAGGACCCTACACTTGCTTTTGCTGAACCTCCATCATGTGCCCTGGTAATGGAAGACACAGAGAAGGTGGGGTTACCGATTGCTTTCTTTGCTTCTGTCTTTACTACAAAGGAATGAAGTAAAAAAACCAAACAACCACAAACCTGTCAGGAATCCCAGACCCTAAAGGTAAGAGAAAAAGTCTGGAGAAAGGAAGACTTTCC
>JAOTQQ010000019.1:31119361-31154340 GCA_026546715.1 Gallinago undulata
TTCCTTTGTAGTAAAGACAGAAGCAAAGAAAGCAATCGGTAACCCCACCTTCTCTGTGTCTTCCATTACCAGGGCACCTACCTCATTCAGCAATGGGCCCACATTTTCCCTAGTCTTGGTTTTTCTACTAATGTAGTTGAAGAAGCCCTTCTTGTTGTCTTTGACATCCCTTGCCAGGCTTAATTCCAAGTGAGTCTTAGCCTTTCTCATTGCATCTCTGCATAATCTGACAATGTTCCTGTATTCATCCCAAGTGGCCAGTCCTTTTTTCCACACTTTGTAAACTTATTTCTTCCATTTTATTTTTCCAGAAGCTCCTTGCCCATTCATACAGTTCTCCTGTCTTTTATTCTTGATTTATTACTCATAGGGATGCAGGGATCTTGAGCTTGGGGAAAGTGCTGCCAGAATTTTAACTAGCTCTCTTGGATCCCCCTACATTCTAGAGCCCAAAGCCATGAGATTCCTTCAAGTAGATCTTTAAAGAGGCCAGAGTTAATTCTGCTGAAGCCCAGGGTTGTCATCGTACTTATTGCCCTGTTTCTTCCATGCAGGATCCTGAACACCATTTCATTGTTGTTGCAGCCCAGGTTGCTCCCAGCCTTCACATCCCCAACCAGTCCTTCTTTGTCTGTTAGTACGAGGTCCATCAGCACACCTCTCTTCATTAGTTCCTCCACCACCTGTGTTAAAAAGTTAAGATTAATGCCCTGCAGAAATCTCCTGGACTGTGCCTATCTGCATTTTCTTTCCAGCAAATGTCAGGGTGATTGAAGTCCCCCATGAAAACCAGGGCTTGTGTTAATGAGGATACTTTCAACTGTCAGTAGAAGGCCTCACTGACTTCCTCACAGACTCCTCTTCCTGATATGGTGGTCTGTCATAGACACCCACAACAGTGTCACCCATATTACCCTGCCCCGTAGTTCTTAGCCATATCTCTTGACTTGTTCTTCATCCACCCCTATGCAGAGCTTGATATATTCCATTTGCTCTCTCACATAAAGAGCAACTCTACAACCTTGCCTTGCTGGCCTGTCTTTCCTAAAAGGATATAGCCATCCATGACAGTATTCCAGTCATGCAAGCCATTCCACCATGCCTTGGCAACTACAATGAGATCATGGCCCTGCAACTGCACACAGATCTCTAGTTCTCCCTCTCTAGTTAACACTTCTCTTTTGGTTTTGAGGAGACTCAAAGCTCACAGATAAGATACAGGGATCTCTTGCTCTGCCCACTTCCCCTATCTTTAGAGTGAATGAACTGTTTTTGTGCTTCCAGGACAGCATTTGTCCTGGTTTGAAGTAAAACAGAACCAACTTTCTGTTTAGTAATTTTACATTTTAGCTTGGCCTAACTCTCTGAACTCTCTGAAATTAATAGCATATTGTGGAGAAAACTGCTCATTCTCAGAGTGATAAGATCAATGTTTGTGCTACATGCCAAGGAATGGTATGCAGAGAAGCCCTTGTTTATACTTATTGCTACAAAAACCAGGGTCAGCCAATTTCATTATTTTCCCTGTTGGAGTGTCAGAAACAGAGAAAGCATAGAGGGGTCACATCTGTGGGGAGAAGCAGACAGGACAGGTGACCCAAACACGACCAACTAGGGTATTCCATTCCATCTGCCCCATGTTCAGTATAAAAGCTGAGGGATCAAAAGGTCAACTCTCTTTCTTCAACGGTCAGCATCTGAAGAGGACCCTGTCTGTTCATCTGCCTTTGATCCTGATCCATGTGTTCCTGACACCAGAGCTGGAACCCAGTTCCTATCCATCTCTGAGTCCAGTCTGGGACTTCCCCAATGCCTGCCGATCATGTCATCCTGGGAGTTTGATACGGTTTTGTATATATGGTATCAATTACATAATTTTCTTCCCCCTTTTTTTTTTTAAATTTTAATATTAAATGTGTTCATTAAAGTAGTTTAGTTCATTTTAAACTTCTAAATTTCCTTAGCTTTTCCTCTCTTTCTTTTTTTTTTTTTTTTTTTTTTGGGGGGGGGGAAGGGAGGGGGAAGGGCCATCTGTCAGTCTGGTTTTAGTCAATTTTTCCAAAACCATGACAGAATTCTTGAAAAACTCCCAGCACTCACTAACTCTTTTATCATCCATGGAAGCTTCCCATGGAATCCCTCCCAACTAAGCTCTGAGTGAGCTGAAGTTTGCTCTTCTAAAATCTAAACCCTTTGTCTTAGTACTAACCTTCAGCGTGCTCAGTAGAATCCCAAACTCCACAATGCTGCTCCACAGTCTGCAGCCAAGGCTATCACTGAGATATTACTAAACGACTTTTATTATTACTATTACTTTCTTACAGCAGAAGCTGATTCAATGCCTGTAAAATGTAAGATCAACCGAAATGCTATATTCCACAGTTAAATTGCAACTGACACATTCCACTGCAGGTATCTTCTTGCATTTACCGGAGGGCCTTAGAGCAACCCCATTTACTATGGTCTGAGAAATGGGAACACTGACAAATAAAGAGGCAGAGATATTAACTCATTTGCATTGGCTTTGGTTATATTTCTAATAGGCTCAGTTGCTTAAAGAACCTTCTCTTTCCCTCTAAATCTTTGTCACAGTCAAATCTAATTTTGTGGCCCTTTTGCTCAGCTAAGAGGCAGAGTGATTGATCTGGGATTGGGAGCAAAAGACTTCTGAAAATGTTTTCCTTCTTGTCTTTCTGTGGTAGCTTATAGCCTTGGTATTTCCCCTTCATTTTGTGAAGGGAGTGGAAAGGAAAGGACAACAGTCTCAGCCTTATTTGCAAACTGTAACCCCTCCTGTCTCATCTGGACTCTGCAGCTTTGTGATACAGTGATTGATGGGATCCACCATTCCTGTGTGATGTCTCAAAAAGCTGTTTGTCAGCTCTCATATATCTGCTGCAGCAGCGCAGGTGGAACGAGGAAGACTCTTGGTTTTGGAACAGAAGCATGTCACTCTGATTCTGTTTTGTGGTGGCTAAACAAACATCACTCGAAGGGCTTTCTCCTCACCCCTGATCCCTCCTCCATGAATGAGTCCTCTGAGGACCAGAGGTCATTTTCACCAGGGCCTATTTGTTCCCTCAGTTCATTCTTATTTCCTTACCTTTAGAAGAGGATATGCAGAGAGAGACCTCTCAAAACACTTACTATGAACTTAGCTCCCTTTTGTTTCAGATTCCTCAAATTTTAATTCTTCGGTCAAAATGAAAGGAGTACTAGTAAATACCCTGTTACTCATACAGAACTTAAAAATAGGTAGGCGTTCTTCACACAGCCAAATAAAATTATTTCGCCTGAATGAATTGCAGCTTTGATGTAGAAATATGATTAATATTTTTTCTATAGACCACTAAATAACTTTATTTCCCACCCAGGTAGAAGCATTGAGAATATAGTGTAGCTTGGTACATTTATTATTTCTTTTCTTTGCCTTATACATGACCCTTGCTTATATTGTAATAAATATAAGCTTATTAAGCACTTTGAAGCAAACAGTGTATCTCTTTGCTTCTGTAAGGAACTTGGCAGCCTAGGGAGCACTTAGGTAATAAGGTCAGTCATCCACACCAAACAGAATCAGGATTTTATGGTCTAAGGGTTCTTACAGGGAAAATAAAAAATTATAAAAGAGCTATAGATGGTGCCTTGGCTTACCCAGTGAGTCGAGGAAGTGAACCCAGTTATACCAGTCAGGCTGGAAAAGACTAAGTATTAGGCCTGAAGAGACTGCACTTTGAAAGGACAAACATGGGGGAGATTTTATTTATTAGCTTTTTTTCATTGTTTAAATACCTACCTAATGTTTATGGGTGTTTTGTTGTTGTTGTCGTTGTTGTTGTTGTTTTTTCCTTATTTAATAATGCATCTAAAAAGAATATGAAAGGCAAAAACATGAATAATAAAAAAGCTTCCTCACATTTCTGTGTTTGAACTTCAAACAATAAGGAAACATAGCTTCTCCATAGACATGGACAAAGAGAGTGGACAAACAGAGCATGGAGCATCAGCCAGGGCATGGTGTGACAGTTTGCACAAAAGGAGAAATCAGGAAAGGAAGGCAAGAGACCAGCATGGATAAGTCAAGCCATGCTGGTCAAACTAAAGAGCAAGAATGAAATGCACAGGCAGTGGAAGCAGGGACAACTATCCTAGGAAAAGTACAGGGATGCTGCCTGCTTGTATAGTGATGGGGTCAAGAAAGCCAAGGCATAACTGGAGCTGAATTTGGCAAGGGTTGCAGAGAATAATAAGAAGGGCTTCTACAAGGTCTGTCAGCCAGAAAAGGAAGGTCAAAGAAAGCGTAGAACCCTGAGGAGCAAGACTGGCAAACTGGTAACAATGGACAATGAGAAGGCTGAGCTACTCAACAACTTTTTTGTCTCAGTCTTCACTGTCAATCTCTCTTCACACACCTCTCAAGTGGATGGACCTCAAGGCAGGGAATGGGGGAGAAAAGTCCCTCCTACTGTAAGAGAAGATCGGGTTGGTGACCACCTGAGGAACCTGAACATATAGAAGTCTACAGGACCTGATAAGATACATCCCAGAGTCCTAAGGGAATTGCCTGATGTAGTTGCCAAGCCAGTTTCCATGTATTTGAAAAGTCATGGCACCCCAGTGAAGTCCCTCGTGACTAGAAAAAGGGAAACATCACACCCTTTTCTAAAAATGTTAGAAAGGAGGACCTCGGGAACTACTGACCTATCAGCCTCATCTAACTGCAAAGTTAATAGAACAGATCCTCATGGAAGCTATGCTAAGGCACATGGAGGACAGAGAGGTGATTTGAGACAGCCAGCATGTCTTCACCAAGGACAAGTCCTGCCCAATGAATATAGTGACCTTCTGTGGTGGAGTGACTACATCATTAGACAAGGGAAGAGCTGCAGATGTCATCTACCTGGACTTCAGTCACACCTTTGACATAGCCTCCCCCCTCCCCCCCCCAACATCCTTCTGGTCTAAATTGAAGAGATGGGTGGACTGTTCCTTGGATGAGGAATTGGATGGATGATTACACCCAGATAGTAGAGGTCTATGGCTCAATGTCCAGATGGAAATCGGTGATGACTGGTGTCCCTCAGGGGACTGTACTGGGACCAGTACTGTTAAATATCTTCATCAGAGACAGTGGGGTCAAGTGGACCCTCAGCAAGTTTGCAGACAACACCAAGCTGGGTCGTGAGGTTTACATGCCTGAGGGACAGGATGTCATTCAGAGGGACCTGGACAGGCTTGAAAAATGGGCCTGTGTGAACCTCATGAAGTTCAACAAAGCCAAGTGCATGGTCTTTCACCTGGCTTGGGGCAACCCCCTGTGATGAAACGGGAGAAAGGACTTCACTGAGAGGTTCAAATTCACACTTTATTTGGACTTCACTCACAGGTCCAATACGTCACTATTGCAAGTTCTATGTGTACAATGGTGATTACATTATTGCAATTTAAAAATAATTTGCGGAATACACTATTGCAACCTACAAATGAGCCCGACAAGGAACAACACAAACCATAAGTGCGCTAGATATTAATATCTTAAAAGAGTGCACCAATCACAATCTTAATACCATACGTATGTTTCTTTGTCACTTACCCTCTCTCTTGGGTAAGGTCACTCAATCCCTGGGAAGTTACCCTGTACAGCATCCTGGACAAGGGGGAGATGAATCACCTACAGGCCAGCTATATCGGTGGAAGATTTCCTATTTTTCTCCCCAAACCTGTGGTTTATATTTCCTGATTCTGTGGGGGTGCAGGATTATGCCTGAAGGGATTACACTATCTGGGATATTTACCTCTGGTAGTTTGATAGCTAAGTCTCTCTTGCCAATTTCGTGATGTCTAGCACTCAAATGGAATGGGACTCAGGGCATTTTGTTTGCTAAGAGAGATAAGGCTCCATTTGGTTTCGATTCTTATTGTGATGCAATCTTGAGACAACCCCAGGGTTGAGCCGTTTTGCAGCTCCCCCCAGGTTATCTCTGCATACATGAAGCAAGGCAGAGATGAGTTGGATGACAACTCCCTGCATCTCACCTATTGTTCTCTGAAACCAGTTTGGCTGCGTGCTCCCATACACCCCCACTATCAGTACTGGATGGGGGATGAAAGGATTGAGCATAGCCCTGCTGAGAAGGGATTGAGGGTACTGGTGGATGAAAAACTGGACATGAACAACTCAGAAAGCCGGCTGTATTCTGCACTGCATCAAAAGAAGCATGGTCATCAGGTTGAGGGAGGTTATTCTGCCCCTCTGCTCAGATAAGACCCCACCTGGAGTATTGTGTTCATCTCTGGAGCCCACAGCACAGGAGTACTGTTGGAACAGGTACAAAGGAGTGCGAGAAAAATGATCAGAGGGGTAGACAACCTCTCATGAAGACAGGCTGAGAGAGTTGGAGTTGTTCAGCCTGAAGAAGACTTGGCGAGACTTTATCGTGGCCTTCAAATACTTAAAGGGGGCCTACAGGAAAGATGGAACAGACATTTTAGCAGAGCCTGCTGAGATAAGGGGTAATGGTATGGTTTTAAACTAAAAGAGGGTAGATTTAGACTAGATATAAGGAAGAAATTTTTTATTATGAGGGTGGTGAAACACTGGAACAGGTTGCCCAGGGAGGTGGTAGATGCCCTGCGCCTGGAGATATTCAAGGTCAGGTTGGATGGAGCTCTGATCAACATGATCCCGTTGAAGATGTCCCTGCTCAGGGCAGGGGAGGTTGGACTAGATGACCTTTAAAGGTCCCTTCCAACACAAACTCTAATATAACTCCATGATTCTTTAAAAAAAACCATCTGTGTTCAAAAAAAAAAAAAAAAAGAGTTGCATTTTGATGTATAAATCAGTCTAGTTTTCAGTTTTGTAGCAACGTAGGTAAACATCCCATCATAGACATAAATAGATATGAGCAAACCTATTCAGTTCATCTTTAATTGAAACTCTGAAATAAGCCACTTGGCACTAAGAGGCTTTTCTGAGTTCCCAAACTGACTCTTGAATTAGCACAGCTGACCCTGCTTTATTTAGCTGCTTGCATACTAACTAGGTGATCAATTTTCTTTTATTTGTAATGCTTAAAAATGTGTTGTCCTGCTGCTGTGTACTCTTGTTCTTAGTCTTTCATGAATAATTAGCAATCAAACGTGAAAGGTAGTTATTTTTTTAAAGTAACTTCCCCAACTCCCATTAATCATCTGTGATTAGCTGAAAAATCTCCAGGGCTACCATCATTCTTTGAAGTTCTGCTTAATATCATCTGGTTAGTTCTCACCTGCTGAGTATGCCAGTGATAGGATTGATATGGTCCTTTTCAGAAAACGTGATCTGCTTTTTGTACTGAACTTTCATTTGCAGAGTGCACTTACACACACAGACAGACATAGACAAAGAATCTTACTATATTACAGATATTTAAGATACAAGACTGTACATAGAAGATGCTAATGCTCATGGCACTTTACATATTAGAAGTGTTGTACAAACATTAACTATATGTTCTATACAACACCCTTGCAAGATAGGTGATTATGAGTTATTATTCTAATTTCACACCCAGGGAAGTCAGACATGCAAATCCCTGATCCTGCAGTGTTCTGAGCACCAGGAGTGGAACTGCAGTGGGAATTAAGGGAGACTGTCTCTTTTGGGAAGCCCTTAATATTTCACCAGACTTGTACCCAAGGATTTCTTAAATGGCTATATTTAATAAAGAAATATTCACCACCCTAAATCTCCTGTTAAGAGCTATAGGGTGTCTACAATCGCTTAGCATGTGTGGCTGTTTCTATTAGACCCTTAAATATGAACAAACCTATTTTGAACATCCTAAGATATCAGAACTAATTTCATGTCAAAATGGGAAACTGTAAGATCCTGTCACTGTCTTAGTTTGCTCATGGAGCTGTCACCTGTTCCTCAGCACTCCTCAGACCTCTTCTCTTCTCTGCACTTTTCAGTCCCAAAAAGAGACCTGAAAAGCAAAAATGACCCTAGATACAGGACTATTTTGACAGCAATTCACTCTTGTTCTCAGTACTGGAAATAATTTTGACTACACTGCTTTAGAAAGCTTAGTGATGACTTAAGATTTCATTGGCTGAAAAGTATGAGAATCATAGAATCATCTAGGTTGGAAAAGGCCTTTAAGATCATCGAGTCCAACCACAAACCTAACATTGACAAGTCTACCAGGAAACCATGTCTTTAAATGCCACATCTAAACACCAATCAAATACCTCCAGAGAGTAACACTTCAGAGAACATGAAATTTATTTATTTGTTTATTAAATATCTAGTCACTGACAGGCTAGTTTAAATCTAAACTAAAGATTATCTTAAATATAAATGATAAATAGTAACAGATTAAAAATCATGACCGGAGTATAATGACATAGATATCTATGTGGGCTGACTTGATACTTACGTTGTGTATGCACATAGCTGTCCTATTAGATCTTTACAGGCTAAAAGAAGTCTTCACTGCTGAAAGATTACAGATATGCTTCTCTATGCTAAAGTCGTAACTCTCCAGAACAGTGCAGATAGCCTTGGGGTAAATTGACGGGGAACATCTGTAAAATTGTGTTTCAATCACCTCTGGAACTATAAGCAGGGTGGTGCCCTCCCTTTAAAGAGTTTCTACAGACAAGACATTCACAGCCTCACAGTCTGCAGGAAGAATTCCCTGCATATACTGTCTCCAGCTTAGAAAAAAAAAAAAAGTAATATCTCTCATACTTAAAAAGGATGGAAAATTTAAGGAGTGAATATAGCAATCAACAGGGAGACCCAAAGCTTTCCGTCAAGATCTTCATACTGCTTTTTCTGGCTATACCTCCTGATCTATAAAAACACATTGCTTCTGTTCCTCAACCTTGTTTTACCAGATGAAAGAAGTCTTTCACCTATTTTTAATGACCTACTTTCAATAAAATTATTCTTTTGAAAGCCCAAATTTTTATAATTTTTATTTTTTATGAAAAGTAAACTAAAGAATATTTTTATATTTACAATGAGATAGGGACCCCAAAGGGTCCTAAAATATTTGAATAACATATGCAAATGAATGATCTTTTGAGGAACGGTTTCTTGCACCAACACTGGTACACATCCTCTACAAAGATTAGAGAAACTTTCAGCCCGCAAAAAGAAAACAAGGAATGAAGGAGCCAGAATGCAATTCCTTCAGTTTGAATTTGGCCTGAATGCAGAAACAGCCTTATATTTTACAAAAAATAAGTTAGTTTTCTGTTTCAGGTTTGATCTATTCCAGGCACTCCTTTTCCAAAAGGCAGCCAGCCCACAGACTAACTCAGTACAGAGCTATTGGCAGCCACCTGAAGTTCACACAAAGGGCATGTTTCGATTACATAGAATCTATTTTTGAAAGGGCATATTAGAGAGCAGCAATCCAGCATTTTTAGTAACTTAAATGTGAAATAAAATTGTAATATTTAGTGTCCATTTGCCCAAATTATATTTTCAAAGTGCAAGCATTGTCCATACTAAGCATAAAAGTAGAGACACTTAAGGAAACTCTTCATGCAAAACAAAATCTGGAAAGAGTACACTCTCCTGAAATATAGCATATTTTCATAAACATATTTGTTATCTTTCATGTAAACATAAGTCTCTAAATTAATGCTAGTGCTATAATTTTGGGGTCTTGATCAGGGTTATTTTAATTTGTAATTGTAAAGAAAAGATTTTATATTTTTGATGCCCTGTAAAATACATTCTGCTGCCCAGTACCGATGCCAAATCTAGAAATTCACAGGTTAAGTTTTAGGCATTTTTCTTTACAGGGACTTTTTAATGAAAATAATTGAATCTAAGAAAATGTTTGTTAGCAAGCTTTCTGTGTCTGTTAAGGAAGACAGCAGTTGTACTGCAACTGACATAAAAGCCATGCTTCTATTAACCCAGCAGAAGAAAGTTAAGAGATAAAACCTATACAGGACTTTTGTACTCACATTTTAGTCACCTGCCCCTAGCAAGGTGGAATTTAAATGGGGATGCCTTGGCTCCATAGCCATTCAGTGCAGACAGTTGAGCATCTGAGATCCTAATAATGTCTCTGAGAAACAGATCTATCAAAATCTCATTTTCTATGGGGCTGTGCACAACTTCTCATTAACAGATTCTCTTCTGTCTAAAAGTTTGGAAACACTCCATGGAGCTAAAGCATTCATAAATTCTCTTGTGTAGTCTTCCTGGTGCCTAAGAAACTTACAATGGATAATGCATATTTTCTAGATATATTAACAACATATGTGAAACTTGCAGGGCTTAAGATTTTGGAGACCTCCAGTCTGCCTGATGTTAAAAAGGACTCTGTGAGCAGGTTCCAGAAATCACTGTAGTAACATGGTAGGGGAGAGGTGCAAGGAAGCATCTTGGCCACATAACCTTGCTTCTACAGGAAACTAGGCTAAAGAATGGGCATCCAAACCATTGCATACATTATGAAGTGGCATTCATTACACTCATTGCATTCATTACTAAAGGACATTCTTAGGAGCGTGACGAGTCCTGCTCTCTTTAATGTTTCTTCGCATTATCCCAGACTGTCTGAAAGCAACTTTCAGACAATGCTTGTGTCTTTCTCCAGAGGAAAATATTTTGATGACCAATCAAGCACTCTGCTCTTCTGCCTCTATCACTGTGAGTGAGTCACATTGTCCACGTTCCCCAGGTGTTTCTTCTCTCTCTTTCCCACTAAAACACATGCACTGGAGTTGAAATGTACCATTCAGAAAGCAGGCATAATTCTCTGACTGCAAACAAATACTAAGGGAAGGCAGTAGGAGATTTGGCCCTATTAATTTCTTAGGCATAAGCACACACAGAGTAGGGCTCAACCTTTTTAGAAGTTCTTGATGTCTTCTAATCTTTATTGCAAAAACTCACAATGCAGAAACACAATGCAAAATTCTCTCTAGTATCTGACAACATTCAAACTCATGTTTTCCTGGAGGACTAAACTGGCCTACCAGGCAAATCTAGCATATCTGCTGGTGAAAGACGTGGCCATGTTACCTGTTTGCTAAAGTATCAGAACTACATTCAGAAAAATCAGTGTCTCAATACTCAGATGTTAACCCTTGGAGAAGACTTCAGACTAGAACAAAACTTCAAGAAACAATCTTACATTTAGGTATTTTCAGGAATTTGTTTTATTCCACAGTAACACTCTGTACTTACATACCAACAGGAAAAAAATAGATTGAAAGAAAAATAACATTTTTAGTATGATCTCTGTTGACCTAAATCCATGAAATCTCCATCTTATTTAAAATAAAATTAGCTAAAAATAATTTATGCATGGGTTTTTCTCCTAACATGCCTGTTTTCATTTCATACCACTGAGAACTAAGCCAGTGGCATTTGAAAACTTAGTTAGAAATATTTGTTTGTAAGAAATGACTTTGATGTCTGGATGCTGACCAGTGCATACACATCCAGACCCAAGTAGTACAAGAAGCAGAGGTCTATATTTGACATATGATATCAAAGGTATCATTCACCTTCTTGATCTCTCCAAAACACAGAATATTTCTGCACTGACTAGATTGCACCCAACATCTCAGGAAACTGTTAGTTGAATAAAACTACTTCTTTTGTAGTGTCTTAAGACACTACTTCTTATATAGCTTCACTTTTCCCTGTCTTTGAAGGACCATTCTGGTGGAAAGCCTTGAAGGAAGAGAAAATCGGATCATGATTAAATTAAGAGCTACAGTCCTTACAATTAAGAAATATTTATATCTTCACAAAGTGGTGATGATTATACTTAAAGGAAAATGTGGAAAAGGCAAGAAATTATTAATTAAACTTTTAAGAAGCTATTTTACCATGTGGGAAATTGAAGAAATAGTGAATTCAGGTTTACCTGCCAAGCATGTTTTCATTGACTGTCTGGATAAATGTACTATGAACAGAACATCAGTGAATAGGGAACTACCATTTCATTAAGCTACCTAACCAAATTTATACTACTTAATATGACTAAGTCTTACTGTACACAGACGCTTTCTGCCACTGAATATTCGTGCATGATCCTGGGACTTGCATAGAATCCTGTGTTGTTCACAAGATTCAAGGCACAATATTACAGGAGAAAAACTCAGAATATCCCCAAAACAAATTTCAGAATTTCAGACCATTTGTTTCTAATAGTTATTTAGTACTCAGTGAAAAAGGAACATATGTTATGAACCAGAAATAATATCATATCTTTGATCTTGATTTGTCTCCACCATTTAACTTATCATTTTCTAATACTTGATAGGTGTAGATAAGAATCTGCATCTCATAACCCTTTTTGAATGCCTGTTCATGTTTTCTTTTCTTTTTGCCTTCTGATTTGTTCACTGTTGCCATAAGCCATACAACATGTCTCCTGGAGGTGGAGTTTAAAAACCAAGTTAAAGAGTAAGAGACAATTATTTAAATTTATTTTTTTAATACAGTGCAGTCATTAAGGAAAACAATGAAGAAATAAATAAAAAAAAAAAAAAAAAAAAAAAAGAAAAAGAAAGGACCAAAAGAAGAAAGACGAGAGACAGGGAACAGAATGGCCTTTGAATATGAAAAATGCTGAATTCAAGTCCCTAGTTCTTTTTATTCGCTCAGAAATTTCTTTCTTCTCTCCTTCTGCAGTGTAAATGCTAAAATGGTCCTAACAACCCCATTGTTTTTCTGGAAGCTATTAAAAATGGTTTATCTGGGATCACACAAAGGTATTCTTTTGCTAAACTAAGTAATCACTTTGGTTTTTAACTCAAAAAAAATTTAAAACAATTCATTTCTATTTAATTACCATGCATAGCTTTTAGAGTTTACTAATAATGAATACCTACTCCTGCTGAAGAGACATTGAGCACAAATTTACACTGTTCTCTAACTGATTCAATGTGACAAATGTCACAAAGAAGACTCTAAAAGTTTGCATATGTACAGTAAAATCAATTTCTAAGGCAATCCATACTACATGTGTAAAGAACTAGTTATTAACACGGTATTATAAAAAAGTCAATCCTTCAAGAAGATTTACTCTTGCTGAGCCAAAGTATGCAACTTATTTCATTAGCATAAATGAGGTACACTGACTTCTTCTTCCTCCCATATTACCTCTTTCTTAATCCTACCTCTCCACAGTGAATGTCATGAAAACTAATCGATCCATTTCATTTCAGTTTAGGAGAAAATGCCCCCAATTGATGTTTTAGCTGTCTTTTTAACAATGTTAAATGGTTGGAAACTGTTGAAGTGAAAGACTTTTACTGCTTGCTGCAAGCTAATAGTGTAAACGGTATTGATCTGTTATGAGGGTTTTACAGTAGAGAAACATTCAGCACATTATTTAAAGTGTAAATACCTATTTGATTTATTTTTGGCTTTTACCCAGACATTTATAAGATGGCTTTTCCCTCCTTTGCAAAGCTTTCTTTAAAAATACAAATGGCATTTAGGTTTAGTTTACAGATGTAGTTGCTCCTGTTTTCATCAGTAAAAACTCAAATCCTCTCGAGGAAAAAAAGAAGTGGAGGGAGGAGGTTTGGTGCTCCTGAAACTGATGAAACCGAGAAATGTGAATAAAGAAGAGGAAGGGAGAAAAAATTCACAGCTTCAAAGTTGGAACCAGATGCCAGAAGGCAAAACTAAAGATACTACAAACCACAGCCTTGTATCTTCAAGTCTGCTACACCTTTGGTTTTGATAATATTCATCTGGAAACTCTTAGAGAGACAGGACAACCCAGAGATCGCAAACTCAGAACAATGACAGCTAAAGGAATCACAGGGACTGGGATTGTGCTACGGGGAAAAAATCATCACGCCTGATTTTTCACATATGACGATATAAAAGACTATTGCCCTTCTGTCATGAATGGTTTAATGTTTTCTAGACAAAAGAGAGGTTTTGTTGCTTTCAGTATACTGCTTATAATTTCTTTATTAATAAGTATGTGCAAAAAAAAAAAGTTAGTCATTGTATGATTAGTTTATATTCTTTTATGCTTTTATTTGTATTACCTGTATATGCAGTGATTCACTGGCCTCAACCAAAAAGTCAATACACTGAAGATATATTTTTCTTAACTGTTTGCAATCATGCACTGCAGACTGCAGAGCAAA
The DNA here is from genome assembly GCA_026546715.1 of Gallinago undulata. Taxonomy (NCBI): domain Eukaryota; kingdom Metazoa; phylum Chordata; class Aves; order Charadriiformes; family Scolopacidae; genus Gallinago; species Gallinago undulata. The sequence goes on from JAOTQQ010000019.1 coordinate 31,133,501, forward strand.
GTACTTTTAAAGCCTTCACAGAGGCACACAATGATCAGATCTTGCTTCAGCTGGTCTGACAAAAAAAAGACAAAGACTTTGTCTTCCCTTAGAGCAAGGCGAAGTGTGCCTCAAAGCACCTAATGCAGAAGACCAGATCTGTACAAGATTTCAATGTAAACTGACAATAAACAAGATGAATTAGCATAACTGACTGCTTCACTTATGAAGATTAAATAGCCTTTTACTGCAGATGTTTGCCAGAGAAAATGCTCCCTAGTGGAAGACTATAAGTAGTTAAGATAGATTTGATGAGGATTTTAATTGCTGTTATGTAGTTGGTAATGGAAAGTTTTTATTAAATGCCATGCAAAAGCCAATCGATATTTTGAAGTAAAAAGCTCTTGTTTGTGTGATGCTTGGACATTTTGCTGGCAGTATATCAGGCAGCAAGGAGGTGTCCATTCCTGCTCCCTGACTTTTAAAAACAATTTCCGTAAGAAGGCCAAGTCACATTTCAATGAGGTAAGGGCAACCGCGTAAAAGAAAAAAAAAACTGATCCACATGGTCTTTTTCTCCTGAATGCAGCTGAAAAAAACTCTGATGGGGACCCTTGCCCATCTGCCTTTTCTGCAGCTACTAAGTAGCTTTCAGAAAGCGCACAAACAGATTAATGTAACTTGTTCACATGGTGGTAATTTGCTTTATGCAGGAAATACCTAAGAGCAGTACTATATCTATTTTTTCAACCCCTCCTCTAGAAGCTGTTCCATTTTGCATGAAACTATTAAATATTCACCACCTCACTCAGGAGAAGTGGAGAGGGAGGGTACATAGCTGTGTAACATAATGGCTAGCTCTAAGAGACCTGGCTTTCTTGCTTCAGTGGATACTTCAATTCCCTGCTCCAGTTGGTTCAGGAGCTGGAACCCATGTCTTCCCCCTCCCAAGTGAATCCAGTAACAGACTATAACATCATGTTTATCTTCTCCTCTGGAATAATTATTTACTGGGCCTTGCAAGGTGCAATAACAACATTTGGTTAGTAGAGCACTCACAGTAGACATGCATATTCAACTCTTCCTTCTCTCTCTGCTCATTTCTCTAAAGTAAAAGAAAGGATCCTGCTGTCCTCTCTGCCCAAGGACTGTAGATAGTGGAGTACCAAGAATAATGAGAAAAAGACAGTATCTTCTTGGTCACACCTCAAGTGCCTTTATCTAAATGCAATGATGTGCTCTCCAAAATTTTTGCTTTAAATAATATGTGTGAGGATATTAGTTCAATTTATGTATAAAAGAGGACTGCCATTAGCTAGGAATGTCCTGTAGGCACTGGGGCACTAAAAGGGTATAAACTCTGTTGGGGTGGGGCTGCATCTGAGCAGGGCATTTAACTGAAAGAAAACTCCAGAAGACATAAGTTAGATAAGCTTCTTCAACAAGATATAAGGTAGAAACTATATTTACTGACACTGCATTATATTGGCTGCTTTGGGGGAAAAATTGTAATTTTAAACATGAAAATATATTGGAACAAAACAAACAGTTCAGCGATGCTTCTTCTAAGGTGGACACTTTCTTGGTAGGCAGCCCTAATTGCTGCAATAGCTTTTAGGTGTTCTAATGCACTCAAGTGAATTATGCACCACACTGCTTCTGAATGACACAGCCATTTCTAGCTCCATTAATATGGAAGATTTCAGCCAAATGCTTTTAAACGATAGCTTCTCTTTATTTGTAATTTCAGACTCTATTGATTTCCTTCTGTTCCCTTCATTATGATTTCAATTGATTACCTTGGCAACTGCAATAACAATGATTGCACTTGACACTGTCTGAGACTCTCGAGATGGTATTTGAATAGGAATGGTATAATTTGGGGAAAAATGCCTACAAGAACCTGCCATTAACAGTACACTTACACTTTACTTTTATTGACTTCCCTCTCTTTCAAACAGGCCCTTGTCAGGGAATCTGTGGCTAGATATCGGCTAGGATTTCAGTGACTCCTTGAAGCAAAAGATTTTTATTAACAAAGAGAACAGGTTTTATACTAGTGAGCTTTTTTCAGCACTGTGAGAGTTCAGGGAAACCTCCCACTCTAGATGAGATTTTTGTCCCCTTGGTAGCAGGACTTCCAAGTCTTTGCAAACAATGTTTCTGGCCAAGGCTTTCTTTTACTAACTGTATTATATCCTTGTACACAGAAGAATTTCAACTACATTACTTTGGATTAAAAGTTGAGATAGCTTTATTCAGTGTTATTGCGGTTTATACCTTGTAGAGGAACAATTACATATGCTTTTCTTAGAGGAAAAAATGGCTATTTACCTTATTTAGCATTTTTATTCTTCACTTTGTACGTATACCTTTTGGTTTTATTTAAGAGCTGTCCTCAATGTAGTAGCGGTATCCTTCCTATGGATACAATATCATATGGGAGGTCTCTTTTGTTATTCAAATTATGTCAGAACTGTATTTATGACAGAGCAAATATCATAGGGAAGAGAGGGTGAAGCAAAAGGGGGACATCCTTCTCTGCAAATTACAAAGGTAATTCATGTTTATGAATATTAGAAAGACACTGCTTCAGTTTACTTTTTGTCACTATGTCCATGAGTTTTGATTTTGATTTTATCCTACATCACCAACAGTATCTTTTCATTAAAGATACATTCTATGAATGTCAGTTATTTGGTACTTTCTATAATAATACTATTACTGTTTCTACAATTTCAATTTCAAAAGAAAGACAAACCAACCTGGAAAATGGATCTTTTCCCTTAAAAGCTAAGGAATTGGCTGTGATACATAAAAAAGGGGTAATTTTAGCAATTTGCCCTTCTGTTATTAGCTGTGTACTTGCAATGAAAAGCAGTGCTCTTCCTTCCCAGGCATGATGTTATAGAGAAGTTGCATAATTACAATTAGTGACTATTGATAGATTGAAGTCATAGGTTAGGAGAAGAACATTGGAAGCTGGACAGGATCACTTTCTTGAACATGATAGCCCCCTTCTGCCATCTGACCAGCAGATTCAAGTACAATGAGAGTCAAGAAAAGGTAACTGTAGAGTAATTAATATTGCTTGCTGTCACTATTCTTTCTACTGAGAATATTTATTCATAATTATCCATATCAAAAATGAAAGTAAACCTTTCATTTTACCCCTTGCTCTGATATGCTTGGTGAGGTAAAAAAACTCCTGGATAGCCCAAGTCAGCCTTTGATCAGACTTTATAGAGATGAACTTCAACTATGCAGAAATTTTCAAAAGTGATTCAGTACATTACTTTATCTCCGGTGTCGTTCAGGGCAATGCAAATGGTACCCTAACTCACATGAAAATAGCTTTAGAAACTGTGTTAAAGGAGCTCCTGAAAATTTCTGACTTAATCTGATATGATAGACTCAAGAAGGAAATAAGTAACAAGTCTTTTTATTGGTATCTATAGATGTTTCATATGACTCACAAAAATGCTATCTTGTATTCCAAAAAATAGCCAGATGTTACAGCCAAATCCATTAAAAAAATGAGGACATCAGTAACTGGGCAGGCAGACTTCAAAAAAGATAACGTCTTTTGGAGAATAATTAGAAAATAATTACATAAAAAGCTACAGTACAGTAGAATACTGCACAGAGTGATATGATCATTCAATAAAAAAATACCAAATCTTTCGTAAAACCAGATGTATTGCCCAGACTTCCTACTTTTATAATGCATTCATTTATGAATCCTAGAGGAGTTCGCAGCCACACAGCGTGACATGATCCAGTGTGAATCAGAATAATTATTTCCTCAACAAAAGAGAGGGATAGCTAGCTGAAAACCTGTAAGATCCTTAGGAGGAGAGAGGAGGTAGACTAAGAAGGAGAGAGAGTAAGAGAGGATTTCATGGTAAAATGTGGATGTCACATCTCATTGTCACAATGAGAAGGAAAGCACTAAGCTGAGGTGCCTCAAAGAAATGGTGTTAGTGAATGCCAAAAGAAATGAAATGGTAATAATTACCATAATGAGTAATTCAAGCTTAAACTAGATAAACAACATTAAATATTAATTAATTTAATTTGCTGGATGAAAGTTTACTAAAGTATGGTCTTACTTCTTTCGATGGGTTCTCGCTGCTATATTGCCAGAGTTGAAATCTCAGTTTTTACCTCATTGATGACCAAGGAGATTGGAATAATAACGAAAGGAGGACACAAACCTAATCATCAAGGAAGTCAGAGAGGAAAATCAGCCCTACCCATTTACAGCAGTTGTTGAGGATATTTAAGAGTATTAGAATGTCTATTTCAGCAAGGTTTTCCAATCAAGGACCTTGCTAATTCAAAAACTGAGGGAAAAAAGGGGTAAGCAAAATATACAGCAACACAAATCTAACAAAATAAACACGGAGACAATGACAAGAAACAATCTCATCAATCACAATTGATGGTCTCTTAATAATTGCAGGCACCCCTTCCAGGAAGATCAACCTGGACTTTTCAACTCATATGGTCGTAAATCAGGGGAGATCCTGGGCACTGAGCTCAGAGGGGTATAAAAAGGAGGGGGTCAGTGCATATGCTTGTCTGGCTGAGCCTTGTGCCTGATCACCATAGTCCATCCTATATTCTTGTGTCTTCTTACTTGATCTTTTTTTAATTACCTCTCTGCAAAAATCTCATCCCATGTGTATGTGTGCTGCAAAGACTAAGTAACAACTACTGGCAAGACCTCTGTGTGTGAGTGAAATTTAGGGCCAACTACAGGAGTCAGGCTGGGTGTGTAGGTGACCCTGGCCTGTGGTGGCAGCTACTGGAGTGAGTGGAGTCTGAGCAGCAGGCACTGATGTGAATGGAAATCTTTAGACTCCATTCACTGGGGCAGGAATGGAGCGTGCCCCAAAAACTAGCTGTGGGGAACTGACATGAATGATGCAATTGAGAGGCTCAGTGCTGGTGGCTGAAGTAGGATTGCTCGTCACAGCCCATGTGCGTGGTGGCAGTTCCTGGGTGTCATGTGTCAATGTCTTCCCTAAACCCAGTGAGTGTGTGTGTGTATTCACTGGTAAACTTCAAGCTGGACTAGCTGGTGAGGGGACTTGTGAATGTGGGGTACCTGAGGGACGAAGGTGTGAATGCTGTGTGTTTCCTAGTAAGCATCATTCTGGGCCAGACAGTGAGCAAGGGACCCATGAAGTGGGTAAGAGGGCCCAGGACATGGGCAGGGGTGCTAGGTGCACAGAGGGGACATGCCAACAGTTGCAGAATCTGCAAATGTGCCTGTGCTTCAGAATCTGCAGAGTGTTGTGCATGTGCAGCACTATTGATGTTCTGCCTCTGCCAGCCCATGAGGAGGAAGGGACTTGCCTCTCTCTGGTTGTTTGTTATGTGTTATAGTTATGCCAATATTTGGTATTGATCAATTTTTATTTATTGCCAGCTAAGCAAGGACCAGTTCAGCCAGCTTCCCAGACAGGCTCTACATGTTTTCCCAATACATATGTAGATGGAAGGAATTCACAAACTGTGGCATCACACAGCATAAGGTAGTATTACAGGCAACACTGTAGTCCTATAACACCATGCACCATGTTGCAACTGATAGTAATAGGCCATAAGCTTTGCATGGAGTTTGCAATGGCTAAGTTTGCAGAAATTTGCTGTGTCTGAGTTTCTTCAACTGTCTGAAGACAAGCTGGTGTAGCTGAGAATGCAATTTTTCCAACCAGTTTTATACAGATAACACTAATGAGTAATTATTCTGCCTAGAATGAAATATTTACAACTCTAACACAACGACATAAAGCAAAGAAACATAGGCCTGGTACAATTACAGAAGTCTTGAGAAGTGGAGACATGGTATGTGGTGTAGAGGAGTACAGTCATGGGATAACAGGAGATGGGGCACAGGCTTGGTGCTGAAGACTCAACAGTTTTAAGAACTCACTGGGAGTCAGTTATATAAATGCAGACCTGGAACTGTATGAAAAGAAGGCAAAGAAATAGAATTCAACACACAAAAAGTCATCATATGGTGAATTCATATGTAATGCAGAGCTGCAAGCCAGTGAAGAAAGGGAAAGGTATAAAAGCATATTAGCAAACATTAAAAAAATACTCCATCTGGATCCCAGAAGGAAGAAGAGGAAAACATCAACGTGAACTTTATATTTTTCCTGGTGGAGAACTCCAGATGCTGAAAACTCACCATAGCATCTGTCCCCTCAACAAGCACAGGGGCTAGAGAAGCTGTGGAGAAAAGTGAGTAGAACACCAGGAGAACAGCTACAGACTATTACTATTTTGTTCTGTTACAGTTACATCTAGACTAATAATGATTTGTTTCTAATTTTCCATTCTATTAACAAGAATTTCTTTGCTTAACTTATATGTAAGGTGGTCTTCCTTTAAGCCTGTAAACAATATTTTGAACATAACATCAAGAAATTCAGAATCTTTACCACAGGAAATAAATACATTTAATACATTTGGGAACTTATTTACAGACACTTGTGTGGCAAGGTTTATCCCCTCCAAACTTTCCAATTTTCTTCTGTTTTGCCAGTTTCTTCATTTTCTTTCTCCAGCTCTATCTTTTAATCTCTTTCTAACCTCTTTTTCTTTTTGTCTGTTTTCTTTGTCTTTTCCTCTTTTTCTAGCTTCTTACTCTTGTGTCCAATGCTCTGCTTTTTCACAGTCCTTTTTTCTATTCTTCATCTGTCCCCCCTTAACGTGTTTACTAATGCTGCTGTATGAACCTCTGGGTAGAAAGAAGCCAACATTCTTTACATGACTGCAGGACAATGTAGCAATAGGAAGTAATTCCCTTTGTTTGAGACTACAATAACAAGACAGTGAAATTGCCTGCTTGGAAAATCCTCCAGTCCTCAATGTTCATTTGTTTGCTTTGGGAGCCTTTGCTGCCAAGCTTCCCTGGTCATTTTCTGGGCTGATCCTTGATTCCCTTTTCCCAGCATTTTTATGGGAATATCTGTGTTCTTTGGCTTCTACACATCAAAGAAAAAACTCTAGATTACCTCAAAATCTTTGAGAAGGAACTGAGAAGAATGATTTTAAAGGCTAAATGTGTTATTTGCCTCAACTTCTAAATTTTCATCTCTTCACTATACCTGTAATAAATAGAAAACATGAAAAATATGCTTGCTGCCATAAAGTTGTGCCACTATTTGTTAATAACATCACTTTACAAGCCATATTTCACCTGGCTTTTACAGATGCTTTTCCATAGTGATTTTATCATTCAAAGATAATAGCCCTTTTTAACTCTCTTGTCCATTCATACACCTTTAACAACATTACTAGTTGTCTAAGCAGACCTGTGACACACAGTACTGACCTCATGATACAAAAACTTTATACACACGCACACATATTTTTATCATAAATAGGACCTCCTCTCCATTTACTTTTTTCCATGTTCTAGCCTTCTCTGCATCATGGAGGGAGTACCATCTGGGTTGTGTATCCAAGTGGTGCAAGTACAAGATTTAAACCTGCATGTAAGAATATGCAATGCTGCTAAAGGCCAGATAGAAACAAATGCACTTCTATGAAGAAAATGTACTTTTTAAAGAAGTTATGTTGACTTTTGTGGAAATATTTGGAGAAGACATATCTTTCAATATACTGTATTGTACTGAATTAATGTATAAAGGCTTGTCTCTTACGGTAATGCAACAGAAGAGTACCATTATTTTGCTAAATGCAATTCTTTTCTGACAGTTTAATCATAGTGTGTAATTGTCACACACTTGTATGACCAAAATGATGATCGACTCTTATAGTTAGCATAGTTTTCTTTTATAAAACAGAAAAGTTTTCAAACTCCCTCACAAGAGTGAGCTTGTTCAGATAAAGATTTTTCGGTTCAGCCTCATTTCCACTTTATATATCCTATTTCTTATTCTCTTTCTAAAAAAAGGAAAAACTATTGAATTTCATTCTGACTTGCCAAGTTGCTGACTGCAGTAGAGAATATAATTTCTCTGAATAGCATTCTAACATCTAAAAAACAGCCTACAGGTGCACTTTGTCTAACATTTGGTGTGATGAAGCAATCACAGTATCTTAGTACGTCAATTTCTATACCTTACCAAGAGTTGAATATGAAGAAGTTCAAGAAGAACAGGGAAATTCTGGAAAGGGTACAGCAAAGGGCTACAAAGATGATCAAGGGACTAGAACATCTCTCTTATGAGGAAAGGTTAAGGGACTTGCATCTTTTTAGTCTGGAGAAGAGAAGACTGAGGGGGGATCTGATCAATGCTTATAAATACTTAAAGAGTGGGTATGAGGAGGATGGGGTCAGGCTTTTTTCAGTGGTGCCCAGTGACAGGACAAGAGGTAATGGGCACAAACTTGAACCTAGAAAGTCCGTCTAAACATGAGGAGGAACTTCTTTGAGGGTAGCAGAGCACTGGAACAGGCAGCCCAGAGAGGTTGTGGGTCTCAGTCTCTGGAGACATTCAAAATCTACCTGGACATGTTCCTGTGCAACCTGCTCTAGCTGGACCTGCTCTGGCAGGGCGGTTGGACTAGATGATCTCTGGGGGTCCCTTTCCACCCCATATCATTTTCTGAAGCTATTTTGTTCCTTTTCACCTAATTTTTTGTCATATTTTTCTCTGATCTGATGATGTATTGCAAATATTGCTAAGTAAACAAATTGCTATTAGGTTTTTGCGTAAGGTGATCTAATAAAAGGAAAAAAATTCTGCAATGGCAAAAATAATGAAAAATTCTTTGCTTGACAGAATGAAAAGGTTGTTATGAAAGTGGTAACTCCATTACAGGGCAGTTCTTGCCCGTAGCTTGTAAGTACTGTAGCTTAAAATGTATTTAAGAATAAATACATAAATACACATATTTAAGAATAAATAATAAAAAGGAAAACACTTATAAAATCATAAAATCATTGAATTGTCTTAGTTAAAGTAAAACCTTAAGATATCAGATCATCAAGTCCAGTCATCAACCTAACAATAACAAACTCACCACTAATCCACGTTCCTTAGCATGACATCCATCCATCTTTTAAATATCTCCATGGGTGGTGATTCCACCACTTCCCTGAGCAGTTTGTTCCAATGTTTGACAACCTTTTTGGCAAAGAAATTTTTCCTAGTATCCAGCCCAACCCCCCTGATGAAATTTGAGCCATTTCCTCTTGTCCCATTGCTTGTTACTTGAGAGAAGAGACTGACACCCAGCTCTCTACAACCTCTTTTCAAGCAGTTGCAGAGAGTGATAAGGTCCCCCTCAGCCTCTTTTTTCCAGATTAAACTATTCCGGTTCCCTCAACTGCTCCCCATAAGACTTGTGCTTCAGACCCCTCACCATCTTCGTTGCCCTTGTTTGGACATGCTCCAGAATCTCAATATCTTTCTTGTAATGAGGGGCTAAAAACTGAATACAATATTGAGATCAGTTCTTATGGATTCAGGGGCATTTCTGGATACAGAATTTAAACAAAATAGAATTAAACGTTGTTATTGGTTTAGTGGTTTTAGTGAAAAAGTAAATTATATTCTCTGTACAATATTGTTTTCTGTACTCAGAACTAGTCTACTTAAAGTAGTTGCAAACTGGATTATTCAGTGTGAATAAAACTGTCCCAAATTTCTCAGTTTAAGCTCTTCGCAAAAAACAGAGCTTCATATTGACTAAATTCTTACAAATTTATTTCAGTTTTCCCAAAATTTCCCGAAAGTCCAAAATGCTTAACTAAAACACAAGTTCCTTAAAATATATCTTCCGTTTATCTTTCTGGCTATTGGCTTCACTTTTATGAATGGCAATGGAATTGAAAAATGTCAAAAAAATCCCCAACAAATAATAACACCTTGCAAAGCAGAGCACATCACAGCTTCTCAGTCAATGCTCATGTGAATCTGTTATTAGACCTGACCTAAAGCAGTACATGCATGGAGTATTTTATTTTTTTTTCACCATTTATAGCAGCTGGTCTAACACAAAGTATTGGCACTGTTACGGGTTTTGACTTGGAATCTTACAATAAGAAATATTCCTGCAAAGGACCTTCTCTCCCACTGATGCCTAAAAGCACATATGAAAGTACTCAGTCAAGCACTTACAAAGAAAAAGAATATTAATAATTTATTTATGGTTAAGTCTGTCTGGAACCATGTCAGCAATGAGCTTTATGTAGACTCTGAGTCAATTCTGAGAAGGACAGTCATTGTAGACAGAGAATTGTTCATCTGCACATCATTAAGGAAAAACTGCTGAAAGCCCAAAGCCCATGGTATTCAAAAGGCAAATTTTTCCCTTATCTGATTGGCATCTAAACATGCAAGAGATGAAACAAACATTTCATGTAACAGGAAGAAACAACTTTTTGTATTTAAAAGCATTCTTTAACATTTTCCTTACAAGCCAAATATGTTTGTTATTTTCTTTCTGCTTAAAATGAGTCAGTTAAGGATTTACAAGACACAAATTGTCACAGTAGTTTGTGAACAAGGAAAAGCAGACAGTGAATTCTTTTCAGAATAAGCTCCTAAACAATGCTGTTTAAAAAGAAGTTGTAAGTAATTAGACATTTGTAGACCTGCAAGCCTCTGATGCAAAGTTTAGGTCACTTCCGGCCACTACTGTACCTGGTTGCTGCTCACTGTACAGCAAGTTTGCAGCCCCTCGCTGGGACAGCAACAGCATGTCAGCAGGACTCAGACACATGCCTGATCTTCTCATCCTCAGTATACTGGAGGAATTTGGTTTTTAGGCAATTGTTAAGATTCAGACAAGAAATTAACAAGATCATTTAACAAACAAAGTGACCAAGCTGGGAACATCTCCACATCATATGCTTACACAAGGACACAGTGTAAGTCTTGAGAATCCTGAGAATAATTGCATCTTCCTTGGAACTGAATGGCATCTGACTAAATTTTGGCTGGTAATCTATTGCTGTCATCAGTAACATAACGAGAGTCCAGGTGTCAAACACCCTGATGTCAGCAGTTACATCAATGAGATTGAGAGCACACAGCGTCCACCAAAGCCTGCTCCTGAGAACACAGAGACATTGTACAATGCATGGAAAGTCAGCCATGCATTTTCTACTATGATAAATAGACAGCTACAGTGATGATCAGTTTCCTTAGTCTGTTCTGCATCGTTCTCATGACTCAAATCAATTGTAAATCCCATATGGAGTTCTTCCAGCCAAAATACTATGAATCAACAGTAAATGAAGTGTTTCATTTTAGTTTCCAGAGTTGCTTTGTTTTGTTTTTCTTCCATACACTTAACAATTAAAATGTAGGCATTTTTTATCCTTCTCTTCCCTTCTGTTCCTCTTTTATCTTCTCCCTTTCCTCTTGCCCTTTCTCCCTTCTCCCCTTCCCCTCTCCTTCCCTTTCCCCTTCATTTTCCTCTTTTGTTTTTCTCTATATTACTTTTTAAAACTCCCTTTCTGGCTATTTTTTGCTCCTTTTCTTTTTATAATCTAAAAAAATTAATTAAATCTGCAGTGAACTAAATCATTCTGATAGAACCTATGCACATTATGTTAAATAGAAAAAATACCTATCAAAAAACTGTATTTTTGATCATCACTGCAGCACACACTGTTTTGATTACATGTTTCAGTCATATTCACTTATAAATATCCATACATATTTTCTCTTGCTGCAACTATCAATGGAACATACTACATACTTGGTGAATGTATTACATACTTGGAATACTTGTACCAGCTCTATACTTGCAAATCTCCTAAGGAGAGCTGGAGAAGGACTTAGTTCAACAGACCTGTGCAATCAGTGATACTTAAGAAACAATTGTACAATATGTCTCTTACAAGATTTTGAGGCTTACTTTTCTCAGCTTAGACATAATGCTCATAGGATAAGATGAAGTTCCATTTTTCAAACGTAAAACATTTGGATTTTATTTCTGAAGACAAGACATTATTGCACTGTTCCACTGTTGGTGTTTTGTTTGATTGATTTGGTTTGAGTTTCTTGGTTGTGTTTTGGGTTTTTTTTTAATAGAACTTATGTACTATTCAGCAGAAGCTGCAAACAGTATCCAGGTATTAGCCTGTCAAGACAAATCATAAATTATGCTTAAGGAAAAACCCATTACTAAGCTTCAATCATTTATTGCATAATGAATGTATATTTCAGGTACAGTGAAACATTTACAAGGTTACTAAAAGTATAGCAATTAATAAAGCTCAGGTGAAGTCAAACAGCAGTGTATTTAGTATTCAAGAGTTCATTGGTGATATATTGTATAGGTTGTTAAATACACTTTAAATATACTACCATTCCGTCCCCCCAAAGCTTTGTTAGGAAGCATTTGTTTAATGCATTTGTTAAAATGTATTTATTAGGAAGGATTCATTAACAAAGCACTACATTAATTATAGAAAAAAGATTACTTTTTCTGATTAATATAATAGCAAAAATTAGTCTGGCACACAATAACAGTCAGATAACACATCTCAAGGGATCTTTTTTGGTTACAATTATGACCACATCCTTTTTGCAAGCTGTGAAATGTCTAGCCATATTTCATACACATTCACTACATGGAAGTAGCCATATCTGCTCTGGTATAATTTGCAACTTCTGAAATTAGGTAAGATTAGAAATACTTCCATTCTCCTTTTCTTTCTCTTATCCTTCACATATTCTAGGTTTCTGAAGGTGGTTTGTGAATCCCTATGAAGATATTGGCACGTCATAAACATTTATTGTACTGAATAAGACTAAAAATTTGTTCTAGACTGTAGAAACAACAGCATTTATGTATGGACCAAATATTTTAATGAAGATGATGTATGAAACATATTGAATAACCATGTATCTACTGAGAGTTTTTACATTTTGGTTGAGAAACTGTGGTAATAGAAATTGAATGCAAGGGCCCGTTTTGTTTAAAATGTACCAATAAAGTTTGATACCCAATTAAAAAAGCTGAGTGCAATAATTGACAGTCTAAGGCATCAAGGAACTCAAGCTCTGAATGAACTTCTACATAAAAGAAGAACGCAGAAGCTTCCAGGGTCAAAACCTACCTGAAGGCTCAGGTAAAACAGACTGACTATATTTACCCATTTCTAACTGACAAGATTAGTGAAATGTGAGCTGGAAATCAAAGAAGCAATAGACAAACTTTGTCAAGTAACCACTGTGAGCTTCACAGTTGTGTAAGACATCTGGGGTAGGAGATCAGCATGTGACAGAAACCGTGGTTACAGCTGCTAAAGGACCTTCGATGAGGAGAGAGTCACAGAGACTGGCCCAAAGCCACGCCATCAGTGCATGCCTATTGCCTAACATACAAAGTAATAGACAGTAAAGCCAATAGTTTTTCAGATGGGGACACCCATCCATAGGTGCCAACACTGTGTCAAGGCAAAGCCTGAGTTGCAGCCATGGTGCACCAAAGTCAGCCTTCCAGCCACTGGCCTGAGTGTCCTGTGCCCTCCGTTTTGGGTTGGGCTACTGCAGCTGCTGGTTCATGTGGGTGTGAAGTGTGTAAGTGCATCTTAGAACAGAAATCTTAGAAGAGGAATTGTAATCCACTTACTGTACCCATCATGCTTAAGAAATTGAAGTCTGATTGTATGTCACTGACCAGTGTTGTTTTGCTTCTGCAGACATACCACCAATACTCTCCATGACAGCAGCAGAGGTTCCAGAAAAACATCATATACTCCAGAAGAAAATATGTGATGTTATTTCTCCATGCAGATGAAGAAGATCTGACTGTGTTTAAAAAGAAGCAGATTTTTTTTTAAAAAAAGCACTGTTCACAGATTGATTTGAAGCAGATTTATTACGGTAAATATAAGAAAAGTCTGCAAACACTAGAGACAAAGATGCATTTTTCTGGGGTTTTTTTTGCATAAAATAAAATAAATATAGTACAATTACTGATGCATATGAGTAACTTCTAACTATATGAATATTAAATGTGATATAAATAATTCTATTGTGTGCAGAGCTCTAGAAGAACCATTTCAAGAAAAGTCATTATTGCCAACCATGCCTTAAGTATCAGCAGAGGACAGTAACCCCTGAGAACTCATTCTTGGTAAAAAAACAAATTGAATTCATGTTCTGTACAAGATGGGAAAAATCATCACAGTCTCAGTTTTAAGCTTACTCTATGAAAAAAAAAAGAACATCATTAGGCTTGCTGTACTGAGACAGTTTTCAGTAGAATGACCTCCAGTCCCCATTTCAGTGTTTCACCCTGATGGCCACCAAATGGTGGGAGGGTTAGAAAGAAGATGGAGTCCAATTTCAGCTAAAGGCAGGAAGTTTTGCTTAAAAATTCTCTAGAAATGCACAACCGACACATGAGAGAGAAGAGTACAACAGATAGTGGACAAAACCCCTCTTCATATAGTGTTTTGGTTTTTGAACGTAATTGCTAGAAATCTAGCCAGTACAACTGTTTATCAAAACTGTGCAGTGACTGTAAGAGAAGTGTGATAATTATGATTGTGCTTGTTTGTGACACTTCAAAGGAGGAGCACTGACACTTTGCCAAAAATTGCCGTGCAACTCTGCTCACGATCAGGTCTTCTTTCAGATAAGGAAAGGCAGGCATCTGGGAAATTTAACTTGAACTGTATTTTGTAGATGGAGACCAGAAGCAAACATTTATTTCACACTGTGGTGTTTGGCTCATAAGCAATTCTTGGTTTGCCAGTAGTAACTAGCATAAATGTAGAGTCAATATTGTAAAGCAGGAAGAAGTGAATGGTGAAATGTTTACAGCATACCAGACTGTATTTAAAGGGCTTGGATGTGTTGCAGGAAAACTAACCATAAAAATGAACTTGAATGTTATACTAGTAAGAAAGTACTGGGGAAGTTAATGGTGACTTTATAAAGCAAGGTGAAAAAACAGCAAAACAGCTAAGCCGTATTGGAGAACAGCACATTAGAGAGAATGAGAGAGAATATATAAATGGTAGAGACTCAATGGCTATTGCTGGTAGATCTGAATGGACTGAGATAACAGTGTGTTTGGGTCCTTGAAATCTGACTGTGGCTTCAAGGCAAGAAAATTATTAAGTACATATTACTGGAGAAATAAAGAAGCAATAGAGAATATAAAATTATTTATACATTTATGCACTAACAGTTTCAGTAATTCTACTGGAAAAAAAAAAAAAAACAACAAAAGCAGAAAGGAATCTGAAACTGTAGACTTTTGACAAGCATTTTAGGAAAGTCAGGTCATTTGCTATGGAAAAACCAGACACATATCCTAGTGTGCAATGGCAAAACTTTGAAGAATATTACATTAGCTTTCCTTAGAACAAGAGAGGCAATATAGGAGAAAATCTTTCAAAAGATTAAACTTTTTAGTCACATTTTGACATAGAAAAAATTGCAAATATTATCACATCTCGAAGTGATTTTGGTAGCAACCAGTATATTTTTGCAATGATCTTTTGAAATACTTAACAATTTGGAAAAATTTTACAAGTAAAATTCCGTACTGCAGTCATCAGTGGTATCACTCCATCTTTTTTAATTTATCAAAATGTCAAAGCATGAGAAAATACAGGAGGTGCTAATACTTCTTTGCTTTAAAATAGTTGAATACAAAGAGGGTTTTGGTTTGTTTCTTCAGATTTCATAGAATCAACACATTGAGCCAAACTTTCTAATAGTGTAAGCCATGCCTTCACTAATATATTACAAATAGTCTGCTTATTTATCAGTGCTTGTGACACATATGCAACATAGAATCATAGAATTGTCTAGGTTGGAAGGGACCTTGAAGATCATCTAGTCCAACCATCAAACATAGTTAGCCCAGTAACAAATTTTGGGGAAAAAAAAGGAAAATATCATATGTTGTGTTTGGTTCTGGTCCACTTCATCAGTACACCTGTAAGAAAGACATGAATGAAGAAATGAACTGCAAGGCACTTGAGGCCACTTTTAGAAACACTTTGATAAGCATTGTTTTACCAGCAATATAAACAAAGCAATCTACCAGTACAAAAATACCAAATGAAAGCTTGATATGTCATGAAAACATTCAAAAGTAGCAGGTGTCTTTCTCAGTGCGTATTTGCATTAAGGAAAAGACTTGAACATGGAAGTCAAATCATAGAAAAAGTATGCGTGAGCAGCTGGTACTCATTGTGATATGTTCCATATCACCATGACTGATCTGTGATCTTTGATTCCCCTAGATGTGTACCATTGCGATGAAGAGTAGATTTTGTCCCTGTGACACTTCAGTCACAACAAATACTAAAACATTGTAGAGGCTGAGACACACCACATCTTAAAACACTGCTCCTTAATATTTTAAAATAGTTATTTTAATAGAGCTTCTTAGGAATAAGAAATAAATGAGCCACCTCAGTGGCCTGATCTTCCAGTTCACTTTCATATGGACTGTCCAGTGAAGGCACACATGTATTTTTCATATATGACATTAACAGGTTTTTGTACACTGAAAGAAAAGCATAAAGAATTAGCAGGGTAAGGGGCTGTTACTTTGTTCAAGAGAGAAGTGAATAAGTAGACATACCCCAAGACACTATTCACTGCAGTTCTCTAAAACTTCCCCATGCTTTTTCTCTCCTTAACCCTAAGAATGTCCTAGATTTCACTTTGAAGTTCTGCCATCCTACTCAAATGAAGCACACCCCTCCAGCTATCTTTACCATGCTATAGGGGTCAGAAGGATATGCATTAGAATTCTCTAAAATTGTAGTCTGTGTTGGTCCACATCAAAGCCTGCAGCATAAATAACACTATAGTTGCTTCATTCATTTTATTCATTAATCCATTAATAGTTTGGGATTTAATATTAAACAAAGCCATCACCAAATTTCTACCCTCCCATGCAGAGGTGACCCCAGATCATGGGTTTCCATCAGTGTATACAGAATTTTCTGTAAGCCTTCATAACTTTCCTTTGCTATCAACTTCACTTTACTGTCATGTCATTTAACCAATGCCTACCTGCCAGGTTCATGATGTCATGTTCCAGATTGTTCAGTTTTATAATATCACCT
The DNA here is from genome assembly GCA_026546715.1 of Gallinago undulata. Classification (NCBI taxonomy): domain Eukaryota; kingdom Metazoa; phylum Chordata; class Aves; order Charadriiformes; family Scolopacidae; genus Gallinago; species Gallinago undulata. The sequence continues at coordinate 31,150,530 of JAOTQQ010000019.1, forward strand.
CACACTGTACCTCTGAGTTTAACCTATCATACGGCAGCAGTTTGGCAACATCTTTATGGGACTGATATGCAGAAGTTTCAGCAAGGGTCAAGGGACAAAGTGCATACAACAATGATATTAATGATCTCACTAATATATTTATTAGTCAGTGTGTAGAGTCAAAATGAGAATTGATTTATCTGTCATTATCACTTCCTCCATCAACCTGGTTTTACTGCAAAGCAAAATGTCAAATTTGCTACAGAAAACCAGTGTTATTGAGCAGGAGTGATATAGGGCTCTCTCACTTTCTCTGTAGTATTTTGTGTTACAAATTATCACTTTCTCTGTAGTATTTTGTGGTTTTTGCTCCACCTCTTTTCTTTACTGCATCTGAAAGTCAAATGCATTGGCCAAACTTTCTGGAAGGATATACATAATACTGTCTCTGATATCTGATATTTCTCCTCTAATTTTCAGCTGATAACAATTCATGAAATTGCTGTTTAGATTCTTTTTCTCTGGGGAATAAAGCTAGTAAGAACTAAAAAACACTCTGAAAAATTATTCTAAAGTAATTAGTTACAAATTATCTGTTGCCTTTTTGAAAATATTTCTTAGTCTCAGAAGGTTAACGGTGTCATACTGAATTGAGCTATAGAGTGATTGTATCAATATTAATAAGCTCAATTTAAGTGCCACTGGCTCCAACATAGTTTTGACACCAACATAGCTTTGACACCATACAAGCTGACTAATAAAATAAAAACCAATTTTAAAAATAATTTGCCTCCTGGAGACCTTAAAATGGCTTTTACTAATGAAAAACTAACGTGGATTTTTCCTGATAGGTAAAGCAAATGAGACTGTGGATGGTTGCATATGTTAACAAGGGCAAAACTAAATATCAAATAAGATGTTCTACCCAATTAGAACTGATTTTGAACATTGTCCATCAGTGTTTATACACACGGATTTTCTATATAAACAAAAACTTATAGTTTCATTTACTTCGCTCATATTTTAGTAAGGATTTATATTACAAAGGGAATTTCAGGGAACTGAACCGGTTAATCGATTAGAATCTTTTAAAGAACAAAAGACTATGGTCTACTGACTTTTAAGTATAGAGGTGGCTTCTGCATAAGAAGGAACCAAATCTGACACAGGTAACACAAAATACACAATATATACTGTATATGGCATATGACCACAAGTGTATTTTGTTTTAAAGCCATAGAATTATGGTAAGTGGGATAAAATCCCAAACAAGAAGCAAAGTTTCAGGGTTTGGTTTTTAAAATTGTTTGCATATCTGATGTTAAATATTTAATCCCCTTTAAAATGTTCAAGGCAAAATAGCTTTCTCTGCAGGAGGGCAAAGCTGCTTTTCAAGACAGTTTTCACACTTCAGAACAAAATGAAAGGAAGGTTACAGAGACTAAATGTCCAACTTGGCAGGATACAGATTGGATGGGTGGTCTGCAAGATGGGTAGGAGATTGGTTAACAGATTGCACTCAGAGGATGTTGATCAACAGTTTTTAGTCAGGCTGGGGTCTCCCAGGGATTGATACTGGGCCCCACACTTCTCAGCTTCTTCTCTGGATAAGAAGAACCCTTACCAAGTTCTCATATGATCCAAGCTGATGACACCAAAATGGTTGATGAGGTGGACACGTCAAAAGAGAAAGCCATGTTGCAGAGAAATCTGGACAGGTTGCAAGAGTGGGCTAGGTAGAACTGTGTGCAGTTTAGCAAAGACAAGTGTGAGGACCTGTACCTGGGAAGATATAACCAAAGAGCCCAGTACAGGCTCGGACTGTGATGCTGGCGAGCAGCCTTGTAGAAAGGCACCTATGCGTGCTGACGGACAACAAGCTGAAGATGCCCAGTAGCGTGCCACTGCAGCAAAAAAGGTGCATCAGACCCTGGGCTGCAATCCCAGAACCATTACTAGCACAGATAGAGACATGATCATCCCACTCTTAGAGCTTGCCAGGCCACACCTGGAGTACTGTGTCCAGTTGTGGTCCCCATAATTCAAGAAAGTCATGGACAGACTGGAAAGGGTCAAAAGGAGGACCTCAAAGATGATCAAAGAGTTGAAGGACTTGCCTTTTGAGAAAAGACTGAAAGAGTTAAGTCTTTTCTCCCTGGAAAAGAGAAGGCTCATAGGGGGCCTCATTTCGGTATTCCAGTACTTAAAGGACAGCTACAAAAGAGACAGAGGTTGTCCTTTCACAAAGCTACACATGAAGAAGACAAGGGGCAATGTGTACTAGGTACACTGGGAGAGGTTTCATCTCAATATAAGAAAGTAATTTTTTACGCTGAACACAATCATTCTCTAGAACAACCTCTTAGGGATGTGGTAGAATCCCTATTACTTGAAGTTTTCCAAGCACCATTGGACAGGGTGCTGGATAGTCTAATATGGCCTCCCTTTCCTACAAAAGGTTGGACTAGATGAGCTTTCAAGGCCCCTTGTGATGTGGGCTATTCTATGATTTTATGAACCTTTCATGATGAGACTTGGAAACTTTTGTCCACGATTTCCTGTCAGATAGTCATTAAGTAAAATATACAAATTTAAGACATATGAAAATAAGAAGCAATTATTCTACTTTTAATGGCAAGCAAAGGCTGAAAAGTTGTAGCTGCCAAATTCTGTAAAGAATTTCTTCTCCAGGCAGTTTTACAGATTACTTGCAATAGGATAAAGTGGAAAAGACAGTCACATCATGAGATACCTGTCTCAGTTGGGAAGCCTTAACTGATGGTCCAGAAGTGACAAAGAACAGGTTTTTGAACAACCTCTCAGCTTTAACTGAATGTATGGTCCCTCCACAAAATCGATATGACAGTATTTCCATATCATTTCCATCTTCCCATTACCTGCATTCGTTACCCTGATCATGCATTCGTTCCTTTTCATCCAGATTAGATGTCTGTTCTCTCTCTACTATGTCTACCTCACAGGATTCAAGTGGTTAGCTTGGCACTGAAATCCTAGAAAGTCCTTTTCTGTTAGAATATCTAAATTTTGGTATTAGCATGTTTTCAAGTCAAAGCTAAACTCTCTTGGCATTGACACTGCGGGTTTAGGCACACGGAGGACGCTTGTGGCCATGGAGTACCAGATGAAAGATTGTGAGTGGTTCCTAAAGGGCTGAATCTGCTGCCTAGCACGTTATCTGCTTGTCTTTCAGCTACTGAGGATCAGAATTGCTGGACATAAATCACTGGCTAATTTAGATCATATGGGAAAAATATGAAGTTGATAAAAGTGGTCACCAGGTGAGGATTTGAGAGAAGTGTAATTATACGAAATACATTAATGACTGAGCCCTTTGCTAACATGAGCTTTTTCTTTGCACTCAGACATTTCACCTCTGTGACTATCCTTTCATGTTAAATTGGAAAGCTCTGCTGGTATTACAATTTTGTTTACTATAGTCCAGATTAGGTAAATAGCTTGTAGCTGTATCTTGCTATTTGCCATGTGAAATGTGACCTTCAGAATTCTTGGTTCCTCTGCCAGAAACAGAAAAAAGATCTTTGAACAATTTCCAGAGAGATTTAGAAGGGGTGAATCCAAATCTGAAATATGATCCTTGTAAAAAAAATGTACGTGGTAAGTGCACTGCACATCCATAGGTCTTTCAGTCCTCTGTAATGGTATTGAAATTAAGATGTTTAATCACTAGATCTCCTGAGAAATCTCAGTTCAGACTACCCTCTTAAAGTCCTAAAGGTCTGTCAAATACATATTCTATAAAACAGGGCGGGGGGGGGGGGTAATTTGCATTCTTTCCACTTCCCACCAACTT
>JAOTQQ010000019.1:31154440-31183470 GCA_026546715.1 Gallinago undulata
TGTTTGTTTGTTTAATGTGGTTGGACTCGATGATCTCAAAGGTCCCTTCCAACCACTAAGATTCTGTGATTCTGTGACACCCTTGTCTCTAAATTGGAGATACATGGATTTCATGGATGGACCACTCGGTGATTACAGAACTGGCTGGATGATCACACTTAAAGAGTTGTGGTCAATGGCTCGATGTCCAAGATGAGAGTACCAATTAGTGGTATTCATCAGGAGTTCGTATTGGAACTGGTGTTCTTTAACATCTTTGTCAGTGACAGGGGGGAGGGAAGGGATGCCATCCAGAGAGACAGGCTTGAAAGATGGGCCTATGTGAACCTCATGAAGTTCAACAAGGCCAAGAGCAATGTCCCACATATGCGTCTAGGCAATCTCAAGCACAATAGAGGCTAGGCAGAGAATGGATTGAAAGCAGCCCTGAGGAGAAGGACTTGGGGGTGTTGATTGATGAGAAGCTTGACATGACCCGGTGTGGTGGGTAGACCTTGGCTGGATACCAAGTGTTAATCAAGCTGCTCTATCACTCTCCTCCTCAACAGGACAGAGCAGGGAGAAAATACGATGGAAAAAAAAAAAACCTCATGGGCCAAGATAATAAGGTAAAAATGAAAGCCACTCCCAGAAGCAAAGGAAAACAAGATATTTTATTCTCTACTTCCCATCAGCAGGTGATGTCCAACCACTTCTCAGTAATCAGGGCTTCTGTATGCATAGCTGTTGGTCTGGAAGACAAATATCATAAATAACAAATGACCACCCTTCCTCCTCCTGTCTCTTAGCTTTTAGTGCTGTGCAGTCCTTAGATGGTATGGAATAGCCATTTGGTCAATTTAGGTCAGCTGTCCTGGCTATGTCCCCTTCCAGGTTCTTGCCCATCCACAGTCGACTGATGAGAGGGAGAATTTTGGAGAGACAGTTTTGATGCTGTGCGAGCCCTGCTCAGCAGTGATCAAAACACTGGTGTGTTATCAAGGACTTCCTAGATATAAAGCGCAGGACTGTGAGGGCTGCTATGGGCACAAATAACTCCATCTCAGTACGATCAAATACACCTGACAAAGTGCACTTGCATCCCAGAAAGCCACCCATATCCTGGGCTGCCTCAAAAGAAGTATGGCCAGCAGGTTGAGAGAGGTAATTCTGTCTCTATGTTCCACTGTGGCGAGACCCTGCTTGGAGGGTCTTGAACTGCATTCAGTTTTAGGCCCCCCCAACATAAGAAGAACATGAATCTGTTAGAGTGAGTTCAGAGGAAGGCCACAAAGATTACCAGAGGGCTGGAGCATGTCTCCTATGAAAACAGGCTGAGATAGTTGGGATTGTTAAGCCTGGAGAAATGTCCAGGGAGACGTTACAAGCAGCCCTCCAGTATTTAAAGGTTGTCTACAAGAAAACTGAAGAGGGACTTTACAAGGGCATGTGGTGATAGAATGAGGCATAATGGCTTTAAACTGAAAGAGGGTAGATTTAGACTAGATTCTAGGAAGAAATTCTTTACTGTAAAGGTGGTGAGACACTGGAACAGGTTGTCCAAAAATGTTGTGGCTGTTCCATCCCTGGAGGTGTTTAAGGCCAGGCTGGACATAGAGCTTTAAGGAACTTAGTCGAGCATAAGGTGTCCCTGCCTATGGCAGCGGAGTTGGAACTACATGATCTTTAAGGTCCCTTCCAACCCAAGCCATTCTATGGGTCTAAGTTTCTATGATTTCTATGCCTCTATTATTCCTTTTCCCATAAGGTTCTTCCAAGCAAGTCCTTGAAGAGTACAAAGACTGCTCTCTTGAAGTTCGGGGCTGTGGTCTTTCCTTTGCTTTGCTCCCTCTTCTCAAAATCCTGAATTTCACCATTTCGTGGTCATTTTGGTCAAGGCTGCCTTTGACCTTCACACCCCCAGTGACTCATTCCTTGTTTCTGAGTATGAGGTCCAGCAGAGCACCTTTTCTCATTGGTTCTTCTATCTTTTGGGTCAGGAAGCTGTCATTGATGACACTAGGAACTTCCTGTAGTGTTTATTTCCTGCTGTGCTCTTTCTCCATCTGATAGTTGAAGTCATTTATGAAAAATATGGCCTTTGAAGGTAAGTCACTTCTAGCTTTACCTACTTGGCCTGTAACAGACATCCATTATGTTATCCATACTGTTCTCCTCTTTAATCCTTAGTCATAACTCTCAGTTGGCTCATTATTCATCCTCAGGCAGACCTCTGTGTTTTCCAGCTGCTCTTTCACATAAAGGGCATCTCCCTCTGCTTGTTTTCCTTCTTGTCCTTCCTGAAGAGCCTGTATCTCTCTACTGCAGCTCTCCAATTACGTAAGACATTCCACCACACCCCTGTGATCCCAGCAGGAACATAGTGCTGCAAATAAACACAGATGTCAAATTTCTCATATTTATTCTCCATGCTGCATACCTTACTATACAAGCACTATAGAGAAGCACTCTGGCATGCCCATTTCTCACAAAATGTCTGTTTGGTTCTTTTTCCATAACTGTGTTTGGTAAGCATTTCCTTGCTTACATGCAAATGCTTGAGGTGATGTTGTTTAACAACTGTTTTATTGATTTTGTTTTCCTTTTTGTTCACCTCATCCCAGGCCCTTTGCTTGTCAACCCTGCTTGTCCCTCCCTCACAGGTGTTAACTTTATCCCTCCCATGTCGATCTTATTAAAGCCTTTCATGCTAGTTCAATCTTACTGGGAAAGATAACCACCCAGCTTATTGAAATGGATCCCATCTCTCCCAAGAAGATATTGATCCTTGAAGAGGCTCCCACGGTCACAGAAACCAAAACCATGTTGCTGACACCAACTATGTAACTAACTGTTGATTTACAGTACCTGTGCTCTCTTCTTTACACTTTTTCCCCTCATCAGGAGTACTGTGGAAAAGACCCTTTCACACCCATTCCCCTAACTGTCACAACCAGAACTCTACAGTCATTTTCTATACACTCCAGGTTGCCCCTGGCAGTACCATTGGTGCCCACATGGAAGAAGGGCTTGCCAGAAGTCAAGACTTCCTGTACTTCTCACCTCTTCTGGCAGCAGCGGGTGCCCTGAAATTCCTCAATGGATTCCCAGGAGTGCCCCACACTCTCCAGTTATGTTCCTAGTTGATTTGGAAGATCTTGAAGCAGGATCAATGAAATATTGCACAAACTGCTGTGTCTGTTGGCTGCTTCTGGTAACAATTTGGGGAGGGAAAACACAAAATGAAAACACTCTCTGATTAAAACCCTTTTGATGCTTCTATTTAATATCCCCTGCTCTGACCTTTCCATGTCTTTCCCCACCTTTCCTCCTAACCTCAAAACACCCTTCTGCTCATTTATCCTAGAGTTGAGTGGGTAGCCAAAGGGTGCTCCTTGCCTCCTCTTTAGGGGATTCCTACCTTTGTAGCCACCCGACTCACTCTTCTCCTCTTTCAGGCCAACTGGAACAACTCTCATAAAATCTAATCACAATATCTGTGTAAGCTAGAAACTCTTACTACTACTAGCGTGAAAGAGAGCCCTTTCTACACAGAAGGTTATAATTATAGTTTTAATTTTAGTACATGAGTTTCTGCCTATCATAAACTCCCTCAGGAGTTCAGAGGATCAGGAATATCTTTCCAACTTTCCTGTGCGTAAGAGGGTTTTCCTGGCTCTCACTGCTAACCACCTCTCATTTCTGACTGATTATATCAACTCCTACATTAGCCCTTGGAGCTGAATGAGCTAAAGTGCATCCATAAGAGACAGCACATTAATGGGAATTAAAGCAAAAACAAAAACCACACAAAAAACAATAAACAACCACAAAAAGTGAAAAAAAAATGAAGGAGAAAAACAGTATGCATGTGTTGGACTTCCACCACCATAAGAGGTTCCTGATCTCTGCCATCAACGCTGTCCTTGATCCTTGAACCAACATGATCCTCAGGGTGCATTTCCCCCAGATAGCCCATCCTGCTGATCCGTGTGTGCTCTCTCTGTTTCAAGACCACTCAGAAATTACAGTCAGTTTGTCTCTCTTTTATCGCCCCTAAAAACCTATTTACTTCTACCTAGTCGAGGAAGTAAGTTTATAAACTGACATTCAAAAACACTCAAAATGGAGGACTAGCAAATCTCTTTGGTGAGGTAAATGTTGCTGTGGTAAAACAGATGGCATTGTTATGTTTCCCAGCTTATTAATAACTCTGATTCAGTCAGGAATGAAACAACTATCCTACCTTCCACAAACACCCACCAAAAAACTTAGTGACAGTAAATCTGCTTATTGATTTGTATCCTATTTGTAAATGCTTATATCAACCTGTATGTTAACAAACACATACTGAAGTTCTTCCATTGGAATAGTTTATATGCTCATTCTGATTGGGGTGAGATACTTTGAGATAATGATGGCCAATGAGTACCACACAGTCTTTATACCCATATTCTCACTTAATCTTCCCTCCCAAGCTTATCGTCTAAGGACATGATAACAGATCCTGGGTCAAGGTTTTTCATAAATGTTAGCTTCCTGTATTATTTGAAAACTGATCTTGTGGTATTTGTTCATATTATAGTGGCCAGCATCCTTTTTACTCTGAATGAGATTCAACCTGTTGATGCCGTTAGCTTATTTTGTACTTCATGCTGCTGCACAATGTTTGCTATAACATCATCTTTTGTAATCAGGTCAAGTAACTGTAGAAAATTTCCTTTATTGACTGATTCTATAGACTCATCATGGCCTCTCAGTGTTAATTCTTTCTCTCCTGGCACAAAAGATAATTACTTCTATTTCTGTCCTAAAATAACATATTTAATTGACAGTCATTTTCTGAAGATGCCCATTAGTTCAATGACACCTCAGTTTCTGTGTGACAGGGTTTGAGTGTATAATTTATTTATCCTTGAAACCACAGTCCAGTACTAAAATCTGATGAATAGTAAAGCACAATTTTCTACTCTGTTTTTCAGTGTGTTTTAAGACAAGCTAAAGAATGCTATATAATTTTACCACAGTAGAGCAACTGGGAGGACAGACCTACTCACACTGATAGTTGTGGATACCATAGATGATATTCATGGTTTTGTCAGTGGTTTCAGAAGGACAGGGAAACTTGAAATCCTCCATAGCATAATATGTGAAAAGTAGGGGGAGATAAGCTTCCCTGCAGATGCCCTCAAATTATGCACAGATAGTACCGCTCTCTCACAAGTTCACAGTTCTTGCAATTTAGTAGTTATTCTAAGGTAACTATTTAGATTGAGTTGAAGCTTTTACATTGTGTTGCCTTGGAGATTCTGCCTGCAAGAAAAAAAAAATACAAAAAAGAAAAGCACCCAACTAAGAGGTATAGACTGTATGCAACTTCATTCATTCTTCCAGAGACTTCCTGCACAATTTTATACAAACTTTTTCTTTTTTTCCAACCCATTCCTTAGTCTAGAAGGGTTCCTTTGGTTTTGTTTTTAAATACAGAGTTTGCTGTTTATGTTGTTTTTTGTTTTTTAATGAAGTTGAATTCTCTCTGTTTTCTATGATAGATTTAGTGTACTTAAAAATTCAATAAATCCAGAAATGAAAGCAAAATTTCAAAATACACCTTTTGTGATAAAAATTTTGGCATCATGTGTCCACACTTTTGCTGTTTATTGTCATTTTATTACAAGAGTTCTGATCAAGAGGATGTACTGGATAAGTGGGTCCAACCTAAAATGACAGAAGACACAAGCACGTACACACTCATTGGTAGTTCCATTTTAGTTTTTGCAATGCATAATGAAACTGAATATATATTATTTTCCCATATCACAGAGCTTCAATAAGAGATGAAACAAATTAATGTGAAATAGCAGTTTCTATTGGTTGAGTGACTTGCATTTAAAAATAAGCATACTTCTGTAAGGATAAAAAAAGGTTTCCATTTACTTGACTGTGGATTTATCTAATGATTTTCATATTATTGTGTGTGAAGCAAATGAGATGAGACTTTGGAAAGGATCTTTAGGCAGTAAAAAAGTAAGCTTTACTAACGGATGGTCAAAACCTTATTATAGACACGGAAACTGGAAAGCACTTCATACTGGCAAATTACATTAAAAATTAATGCTGCAGTCTGGGAACAGTAATGATTAACATCTTGTCTTCTTCCTTACAACTAGAACTGCAGGGAATGTTGATATAGGCAGGCTAACAACCACATGTGAGGTTTGGCCATCTCTTCAAGTTTCAGCCAGTGACCCAGAGGTCATAGAAAAACTGTAAGCAGTATTCCTAACTTTGTAAGACCTCTGCCTTTCTTGTTAGTTGAAAGCCCGTGGGGAATGCACAGAAGCTCATATTGTAAGGGATTGCTAGTACACCTTTGCAAGGTCAGCTGAAAACAAATTTCTAGTTGTCTGTGGAAGGCTTATTAACAAGACCTGTTCTGGACAAAAAAAAAAAAAAAAAAAAGCCAAATTAATGCTTTTTAATAAAATAGTGACAGGCCAGCCCTCTTATTTCACATCCTTTGTGTCCTTGGATGCCAGAAATACTGCCTGTACAAGCAGCTGGTAATCCTCCAACAGTAATAACAAATAGCACTGGACAGGAAATGTTCTTCCTGCCTGCATCAAAGGTCATTGATACTTTCTGTCACAACCGTGTGATATGACTGAGGTGACAGAATAACTAGTAATGAAAAGTAGTTTTTTTCTGAACCATTTAAGGAGATGTTTCTGGACAACTTGTTCTTTTCTACAGCCATTCAAACATGGGGTGTTTCAGAGGACTGAAGCTTGTTATTTCCTTTGGTATTTGTGAAAGGAGAAATCATACAATGCAAGATGGAAAGTCATCATGCTTCAATGATACCCATTTGTAAGTTTTACTTTCTGCAACTACAGGTAGACACTGTCTGCTGTCTCCACAATTGCCATAACTGATATGAGTGTGCAAGACAGCAGTTTGTGCTCTAATGGATTAAGAAAGAGGGGGAACGCTGAAAAGAGGAGTGCTTCAGAAAATCCTGGAGAACAGGACTGGGCCCTCAGCTGAAGATGCTTCAGAAGTATTCCCAGTTTGCTTTCTAACCTCTGTCATTCTTAATGGCTCTTGGAACAATACATAACCTCAGATTTTTTTTTCATATTTCACCTTCTTCGTGCAGAGATTGCGATCATTTTGTTCTGACAGAGACATGGTCTTGAACATGCATGCCACTGTGATGTGTGCCAGTCTTGCCCTTTCTGCCTCACCAAGTTCTGCAGAAACCTAGAGTGATGAAAATGTTACTGTTCATCTCACAAAGGAAACAAAGCTAGACTGCCATTACAAAACCCGTTGTGTTCTTGTCTAGTTTTCCATCAATTACTTGCATTTTCCATCAAAAAACTTGCATTAAAGATACTCTAAGTTGAATACATATAATTTAGGATCATGGAATTTTTAAGACAAACTGGAGAGAATCAGTCAATTTGCAGCCCAAGCAATGCTGTAGAGCTGACCCACTCAAGTTTTCAGGTAGCATACACGTATAAGGAACTAAATATATGAACTGAAATCTCCAACACAAGCTGTTCTTGACTTGTGTCAAGAGAGAACAGTAGGTTAAAGATGTGCGCTTCTTCCTGTTGTTGAAGGAGTAACAGGTTAGGACAACCACTGACAGCAGAAAAAGTGGAAGCAAGGCACTCTTGATGTCTGTTAATTGTTGAACTGCCAATGTGTACTGCCTGTTGGAATTTACATGACTTCTGATGACACTGATTAGAGATGATTTCCTAAAGAAAAGCTATTTCACAACAATAGCACCATAATGAGTAATGCCCAATGTTTATCTCTCTCTCTGGCAGTTTAAGTACACAACTTTGAAACACTCCTTCTGAGCTCACACTTCAAAAATTACAGAAAATGCTGCTCAATTTTCCAATGAAAGTAAAAGAGTGAACATATGAAAAACTGTATGGAGCTAACCTTTGTATACAAAACAGGTTCCTGAAGTACCCTGTGAATACAGTGAAGGATGGATGACATAATTATCATCATGACAGCAGCTTTGGAAGAAACATGCAACATTACAGAGTATTAAAAAAATGTGAGTAGTATTTGTTGTGTCACATACTTTGATCTGAGCTCTTAACCTACTGCAGAGGTGATCTCTGGCAATCTAGACCATTAACAGAGGTTAAGAATATCTGGGTAACTAGTAAGGTTAAAAAGACTATCTGGATAACATTATGTTTATTTTTCAACAATCTGACAGCAGTTTTTTTAAGTAGAAAACTGTTTGAGAGACAGTATCTAAATTATAATTTAATGAAAGCAATATTTTGTCTCAAAACCTACAGTTGCTCTGAGAAGTTGTTGCAATGACAAGACTTTTAGCCCTCACGGAAGCAGATAATTTCCTTCTTTCACAACCAGTATTTGGTCAGGGAATGAACACTTTTTGTTGTTTCTGAAGTTTAACAGAGCCTTGAAGATCCGTATATTGGGATATGTTAGTTCAAAAAGTGCTCACTAGTTATCCAGTACCATCCATTTCTTTATACCAACAGCTGATGACAGGCCATCAAGAGGATTAAGGCTTAAAATACTTTTCACTACCTTGCTTTTGGTTGTTTTTTTCCATTACCTGAAGGGTTTATCAAATTAAGTCCTATATGTTTGAAAAGCTTTCCTTATTGCTTCTAGTGGTCCCTTTAGAATCACAGAGTCATAGAATAATGAAAAGTGGGGGGAATCTTGAACCTGACTGGAAATAAGTCCTTAGCGCTTATCACATTAATAAAACATACATTTACAGTTGTGATTTTAACCACATGATTTTTAGTGATAATAAAAAATGGGTTACTGAGGTGCGGAGATAGATCTTTCCTCCCAACTTGTTCAATAAAAACCCAAACATATAATTACATTTAACATGTGTATCAAATATTCTGAGAGAAAAGGGAATGCATGTGGCACAGTCTACTTCTTCTTCCTCAATGATGCCTCAAATAAGATTTATGACCACCTATTTTTCCCTGCTTCTGGAAACAAATGAAACATGAAACTTCCCCAGACCCAAATTAAAATGTCAAAATGTATGCAGTTATATCCAAGTAGCAAGACTTCCATATGCTTACAATAAGGAGGTCTTTCACAATATACAGGGTTAATTTTGAAAACAGAGGTCATCCTTAGGTAACTAATGTTTAGGTAAATATCCTATCTGCAAACATTGCAAAGATTAGATTATTTGGTGGAAAAAATTGTACCAATAGCATATTGGTGGACATTAGATCATTTACCCCATTAAAGAATAACACCAGGGAAGACATTTTCAGGTTAGTTATCAGCTGGAGTAGGAATACTTACACCAATGGAAACATAGTGGTTCTGATTAAAGAAGGAGACTCGCAGTGAAAGTAAATATTAAACTTAATCCTTAAGTTGTACCATTAGTGTATTTGATCCCACAGTAGCTGATAGGCAGTCTTCCTTTTTTTCAAATAAATGCTCAGTACAGATATTACATTAGAATTAAAGAAAATGGACTTGCTATTATTATTATTATTCATTCGCATTGTATATCTTCACTTATATATGACTACATTCTAGTTTAAAGTCTGTTGTGATGTGAGGTGAGACTGCCAGTCATTATTCCTATGTATTGAGTAGCAGACTAGTTATAAGAACAAAAAATCAATATTAATGGCTGGAACACAAGTTCAGCCTGTCCCTGAACAGGTCTTCTTAAAACAGCATTTTTAATTTATTTTCTTTTTCTATTTTTTTTTAAAGCAAGACAAATTTCTTTCTGCACCAACACTCCCCCATTTAATAACATCCACATAACATATACCTGTCTTCGAACAAGTGTATGTGGGCCTCTAATTCAGCACATTAAAATGAAAAGTACTAAGCCCTGGGTGCCTGCCTTACCCCGATGACTTCATTTAAACATCACATACTCAATTTTCTTCTGCCCTAGACATTACGACAATTAGGACCATGTCTGTAATTGATTTTGAGTTTTGTCTGCCAAATTGAGAAGGAAAATAAAATTAAAATATACTAACTTGATGTTGTTTGCTGCACCAAAAATTAAGAAAACTTCTCAAAATTCACTGGTGATAGAAAGTAAAGCATTCACAGTCTGCTGATACATTCTGAAAAAAGTTTCGCTGTTCTTTTACAGACAAGAAGAATCCTCAAGGAATTAAAAAAATTTAAAAGATTTTATAGGAAATAATTTGCATCTGAAAAAAAATCTCCTTCTAAAGACAAAATCTGAGCTAGAGACCTAGCATGTAAAATTTCTGCCTGATATTTTTGTTTTTATAAGCAAAGAGAAAACGTTTTAGCAAAAGATATCAATAATATTATTGTAGCATGTTTTTACTGATCTAAAGCATTACATTTACCAATTATTATTTTTTTTTTTCCCCATGGAAAAATTATAAAAGCACAGCTACTCATTCTACTCCTCATGCATGTTGAAGTTGTGGGGTTTTTTTTGGGGGGTGCCCTTTTTCAAATCAACAAACAAATTTGAACAATAGAATATGACATAAGAGAATATTATTGGTGTTTACAAAAATGATTGAAAAATAATAGCTCTAGAGTAAAGCTGGAAGATGTATTTTGTCCAGTAATTGTCTGTCACTCCTAATGGCCTCTTCCTTAAGACTGCCTTATTGTAATTCTTCAGAGAAATTCAGAGATTTGTTTATTCATATTTTTCTCAGCTCTCTATGGTGTTCTTTCTATTAATCCTCCGAGAGTCAAATTATCTAATGCTGTTTGACCTGTCAGATTCCAGCTAATGAAGCAGCTTAATTTTCACTGAATTAAGACACATCCTCTTGAGAAATACCAGAAGACCTGTTATCAAATTTCATAAACTAAAATCTAGCCATAGTTAAAGTTAATCTCTTAATAGTAAGGAAGAAAAACATTCTCAGCTCCTAGCAGAATATGTTAGATTTCTTGCTTATGAGTTGACTTTTGAGAACAGAATGGATGTCCACAGTGTTTCCGTAAATTAGACAAATGAGAAGGCCTGCAATTCCAAGCAATGCTTCCCAACTGAAATAAATGCATAGAAACACAAGCTGTCACTGCAACATATTTGCATTGCAGATTAGCAAGCAAATCTGTATACTGTCCTCCCAATAAGTACTGACAAGACAGCAATACATTGTGAGGAGAGCTTTAACATTTAAAGCTTAACAATCAGGGTTTAAAGTTGAATCACACTTTCTTGATTTATGATGTTGATCAACATTTGTAAATACATAGACAGAACTAAAAATAATTCTGATTTTACTTACCTTATTCAAAAATAATAAATAACCTCCCTAGTCTTGAAGGTAACACTGCTTTCATTTTGTGCTGGATATTCAATAGCTCTTGGTGATGGGATTTCTTCCAGGGAAGAAGGTTGAAGGGCTGAAGCCATTAGTCCATAGTACAATTTACATCTTTTTAAACCCTGCAGAGAAACATCAGCCTACTGAGACTAGCATTAATGTTTTTCCTGATCAACTTGGAAAGCCCCAAAAAACATACACTGAGATGATCTCTTAGAAGAAAATGTGTCACAGGGTTAAGGCCCACTGTATACCTCTTTAACAAAAGCTGAAAGTGCAGGCATGAGGAAGAAAATCGTTTGTGTGTGACCAATATATTTCTAAGTTACATGACTATTTATTTACAATAAAGTCTTTCTCTCTCACAGACACACACCCTCCCTTCCCTACAGACTTACTGAGAGGTGCATAAAAGTAAAATGGACATAAGTAAATATGCCATTATGAAACACCTATGGAAAGAAGTTCTGAGATCCCATGGCTTAGTCACATGTTCAAAATAGGGACTGAGGGCTTCTCAAGGGATATCCTGTTATTTTAATTGCGAGAGAAACATAATTCAAGCAACTTCAAATGTATGATAAAGTAAGACTTTTCTGGAAAGTCTGCCTAACTTATCTAAGACTTCTGACATTGACAATTGACATTTACTTCTTCAATTTCACGTGGAAATTTCATCTGTAACTAGAAGTATCTTATAAATCACAATACAAAAGCCATGAAGGCTACTAAGCAAAAACTGCTAAAGCAAGACCTCTCTCAGAGGTCCCTTCTAACCATGGTGATTCTTGGTGACTTGCTCTTTTCCATCCTTTCTTTAGCTATTAAATCAAATAAGATTAACTGCCTTAGGAGGTTTTATGTGTTTGATAGGATGAACTACAGCTTTCTGAAAGTTTTTTTACAGATGTAAAAGAATTGACTCAGTTTCAAAATATAGCTAAAGAACTGCTAAATAATACAATTTGAAAAAAAGTTTTATTTCGATAAATGTAAATCATTAAGTCTAAGTTTTTGAGGATGGATTTGAAATTTTTAGGAGCAAATAAAAATATTAAGGCAATTAAAACCTTGAGTGAAAATTCTCAGTCCCCTCACTTCTGAGTGTAAGAAATCTCACAAAACATGTATTTGTGTATATTTTAATTATTTTGACTTCCTAATTAAGTTTATACAACTTTTAACAGTAAGAAGTCATTCAACAGTTTCTCCAAATAAACCCTGACTTGTTTGAAAGGTGTTTGGAGTAGCAGCATCTCACTGCAACAGAATGGGTTTCAGCATATTGATATCCAGAACATCAGCCCTAGACTAGAAGCCTATAGCTACAAAAGAAAAACAACGACCTATTAAAAAAAAAAAATCAGATTCTTTCTCTCTGAATGTCTGGTTTCATGTTGGAGATGGAGAGTATCAGATGTGTTATCATAGCACAAATTCAGAAATTATTTAAACAGCTTTATAGTTCGATGTGTTTATAAGTTTAGTTAACATGTACCCTTGTGCTGAACAATAGGAAAATCCTCTGGCTAAATAGAAGGCCACTGTGTTTGTTCCTGAGACTTCTTCCTTCTGCTCTGTTCTTTCTTATGTCTAATAATCTAGAGAGAGAACTTCTCCCTTAAGCTTAATTGCTCCATGTTGAGAAAACAGAACATAGAATCATAGAATCATTGAATTGTCCAGGCTGGAAGGGACCTTTCAGATCATCAAGTCTAACCATCAACTGAACACTGCCAAGGCCACCACTAACCCAAGTCCCTCAGCACCACGTCTGCCCAGCTTTTAAATACCAGTGGACATGTTGCTGGGTCCTATGATTCAGAATTTCAGATGAAATTCAATGGATTTCCATTGAATTTGTACTTCTGAGGGCTGTGAAAGTCCAAGTTTTCATTTTCCAAGGATGACATAGTCTGAGCTCAGGAGAAGGTGGACATATTTCCAGAACATGCTACATCAAAATGTTACTGCAAAATTCAGCTGCATAAAGAAAGACTGAAAAATAAACTTCACACAGGTTTGCTCAGTGGTGTACATTTGCTGGTTTACATTTCAATTAATTGTTGCCATTCAGATAATTGCATACAAAATTAGAATTTCCTCAGGTGGAAGTTATGCTTTGATGAAACATTTAATTCTCCTCTGGGACAAATAATTTTTATTATTTGGAGTTTTCTTTTTATAATAGATTAATTTCCATCTCTTTGCAAGGCAACTGCATTGGGAAGATGAAAAAGAGAGGATCTGAGCCTTCCTTATCTCCTCTGAAGGAGCTGGTTTTGGGAAGGACAGTACTGCCCAAGCTGTGCCTTTCCTACAACAGAGCACTTCACACATTTGTCTTCAGTTCCATTGATCTAAGCATATGTGAAGTTGCATTATGCCTGAGGACTGAATAGGTTTATCTAAATAAAAATTCTAAATGACTTAAAAATTTGTGATTTTGAGTTGTATGACAGCATTTCTTGCGTTTTTATCTTATAAATGGGATAAAATTCTTAGTCTTTTAAATAATAAGACGTTCATGTCATGTTCTTACTATTTATTTCACTCTACTGTATGTGGTGATATTTGGAACAGAAAAATGACACATCTATCTGAGTTGATCCCTCTATTTTTATTGACACCAATAATTATATTCTCTCTCAAGTTTCTTTTTGCTAACTTAACCTAGAAAAATTCTTTAGTATCATAAATAGAAAAGTATTTTCTCTAATTCTCCATCAGTCCTTCTCTGAACCTATTACAGTTTGAATTTATGAAAACTTTTATGCATATCTTTACTTTGGTACTAGTTCTTTTCTTCCTTCCTCTTGAATTCTCCTATGTAAATATGCAGCTGGTATATCTTCTTCATTCTTGCATCATCCTGTAGGCTTACCGTTACTTCATTTTTATATATTATAAAAGTTTCTTCTGCTCTTTGCAATGGCCAACCAGTGATCCTGATCTTAGAGAAATACTACAAAGCACTAAATTTGTGAGTTTACATTTTATAATAGTAAGATTTCTCCTTTTTTTTTTTAAATGTTTTTAATTTTATGCTTGAGATCATTCAATTCTTTGCATACAAGATCAAATTACCTTCTGGAGTTTTAAAGCCTAAAACTTTCTGTCATCAGGTTTTCATTAATATTTACTTACTTTTAACTTACAGATGCATTAAAATAGTGGTAAAGTTTAGTCTATCAACCTCTGAACAACTTCACTAGTAACCAGCTATACAGTTGATATTTCCTCTACCAACTCAACATACAGCCGTCTGGTACTCACCAAATTCTTAATCCACTCTGCAATAGACTATTTTTTTCTTAAGTGGCACTGCAGCAAAGTATTTTATTGAGCCAAAATTTGTCGAATCTATAGTACATTTATAGTGTTTATTTATTCTGTAATTGGTTGTCTTAATGGAGAAACATATTAGGTTACTTTAGCATTCTTTTTTTAAATAAAAAATTATATTGCACCTTACTCAGTTATCTATTTCTTATCATATTTTAGTGATTATTTCTTTACAAATGGGCATAAATGTTTTTAGAAACAGATTTAAAACAAATTTATACAATCAAACAACATTCTCACAGAAACATAAAGGATATTAGAAATAAAGCATCACATGTAGCATTAGATTTACTATTTCTTGAATTTAAATGTCTGATCATAAAAAATTAACTTAGCTAGTTCTCGTTTTTTTCAAAAGCCTGTTAAGAGAAAAGGCTTACTAACCTAATAATTTAGCTTGTACTTCAATTCAGGTATAATTAGTAAGAATGTCCAAGCATAGGATTCAGAAAGATCAATACTGTAAAATCTGTATAGATCTAGAATAATTTGATGTATATAAATTTAGTGTATACAGGAGAAATGCTTAGTTCTCGAAGTTTATTTTATTTCATGTTGTTCATAAAGCCTGCTGATATACCTTAGTATACTCAATATTTTCATGAGTGAATTGGGCACACTTCTTGCCTTTGTGCACACTTACTGTATTCAGCACACTGTCCTGAATTAATTTGTTCATATAATGTTCATTATGAAAAATTTGTAAGTGTTGTTCTCTTTTCTGATTAGCGAAAGAGTATTTACGATATTACTGTTATTTTTTTCTAAAGAATCCTTGAATAAGGCTATTCAAAAACAATTTTTCACCTGGGCTTCTACTACTATCAGAAACATAGGAGTACATCTTTGGGCAAATATAAGTATTAAAAAATTCACTGACTCTGTCAGTCAATTTACATTTTATTAGTTTAAACTTCTGACTCTCTAATCACACAGAATTTATTTGGTACAGTAATGCATCACAGTAAAAATATTTATTTTCCATTCACTTGCTCCTGTAATATTTTTTAGCCAATATATTATTAATAAACCATTCTGAATACTCTATCAAGCAGATAGATTTTAGTTGTATTACAGTTTGCTAAGCCATTAAATCTAAATCTGAGATTCTGTGAAGGCCTCAACTGTAAAGAACATTACAGAGAAAGACTTATATGATTTTATTTCATAGTTTAACTTTGCTGTAGGTGAGATCATTAAGTCCTAACTTCTACCACTATGTAATGGCAAAAGTTAGGGCTAGGCCCTGGGTTAAAGAAAAAGTAAATTACATTGACTTTCAATATCCTTCCTTTCCAGCTAACATTGTGAAATTATATTGATGTTCTTAAATATGCCTTTATGTCTCAGATCAATCCAAAAGAGGAATCCATTCTGAGGAAGTGTCTATTAAAATTAAATGCATAATTATTCCAAGAATTATGAAAAGGAGATAGCACACCAGTGCAAGTCAACAGTGTCAGATTCATTTGCCAGCGGAACCTGAAAGTTAAGATTATTTTGCACAGAAGGAAGGTCTTGCAAGCTTAAAATAGCTCACTGTCTCAGAGAACCTCTCGGCAGTGAAGCATACTGTCTAGTACAACTTCATTAGCCTATTGTCAGGATACTTTCTTACGACAAATACGGTAGATAGTGAGTAACGGAGTACAGACTAGGTCATTCAGGGCCAGTTCAGCAAAATGCCTCAGCACTTTCTTACTGTGGAATTAGTAATAATATGTAAATTTGCTAGCAATATTTTAAAGCATGTGTCTGGATGTAAGGTAGAGTACCTACTTGAAAATATGTCCTAATATGGGACAATACTGATGCATATTGGTTTATGATATATTCATATTTTTCTTACAAAAGCCTCATTTGTCCAGTGGAAGTAGTTTTTCTAAACAACAAACCAATGTACCAAAAGAACAGTTGACTGATGAGATTGAGATAGGAGGTTATCTGAAAGTTATACACAGTCCTCCCTTCCTCCCTCCCTTCCTTCCTCCTTTCCTTCCTTCCTTCTTTCTTAGTTGTTATTTTTTAGGTTTTCAGTCATCAGTTCTCTTGATTACCAGTGTTAATATTTGCATATTATTATTACAACAAAATACATCTTTAAAAAACAAATTTTATTCTCTTTCTGAGACCAAGAATTGCAGCCTGCCCTATCTACCCTATTGGCAGTATCCCCAAGTGATACTTAGTACCCGCAAGAGCTTACCAGAGATATCAGCTGTGGAATAATACCCCTCAATATTTTGACTACTTTCAACTCATTGAATATACCTGAGCACTACACTATAGTGTTTACAGCTTCCAGCCTCAGGGATTAAGTAATTACCTCAGATAGGCAAGAAAAGTGTCTCAAAACAAAGCAATTCAATTTAGTCAGTTTATCTATCAGTTTTGACAGGTGGGAATGGAGGCAAACCATCACTAAGGTCTGGAAGAATTCGCAGTCTCTGAGGAGGAATGGACAGCACAGAGCAGAGCATTGGCACCAACAAAGTTAAGAATGAGATAGCAAAATGAGCCCAGCCCTTCGTGGTATTACCTTTCCTTGCCTCATTTCTTTAGTCTATAAACCTTCATCTATTCAAAATGTACTCTAATAGCCTGACCTTCAACTCATCAGATACTTTTGTACCATCATACCATTGTACCATTGTAAGATGTATCAAGGAAAGGATGAAGTCTTGGAGCTCAGATTCACACAAAATTGCAACCTGATTTAAAGGGAACCTCCCAAGTTGCTCTCATAAGCTCACATTTAAACACAGGCATTGTAAATTCCTCATAAAAACTGTTCTGAAGAACCAGCCAACCCACTGATGGGATCGGTGGATGAATTTACCATCCACTTACTGCAGATTAGATAGCAAAAGGACCTAGCTACCTTGCTATATATTACTTTGAAATTTGGAGACAAAAACTGTAGGTAATTCTAAAACCTAGAGATTAGATAAAAGTGGAAAAGTACAACAGTAAACAATAAATCCTAAACAAGTCCTTGAAATAGCAATCATGAGGGAATAATAAACTGACAAGTTTTTTTGTACTCAGGGATCTTACCATGTCCCTGAGATGTCCTGAGCCAGATGAGTATTGGTGTAAGTCCTGTACTTGATAATTCTGTATATACTGGTTGCAGGGGTTGGAAAAACTGAAATGGGTTGGAGAGGTTGGAAGGGACCTCTGGAGGGCATCTGGTCCAACTCCACTGTTAATGCAGGGTCACTAAAAGGAGGTTGCCCAGGACTGTATTCAGACAACTTTTGAATATCACCAAGGATGGTGACTCCACCATCTCTCCGGGTAAACTTGCCAGGGCTCAGTCACCCTTACAAGGAAAACTGTTTCCTGATGTTCAGAGGAAATCTCCCACATTTCAGTCTGAACCTGTTGCCCCTGATCCTGTCACTGGGCACCACTGAAAACAGCCTGGCTCTGTTTTCTTTGCAACCTTGCCTTCAGGTAGGTATATATGGTAGTAAGATCCCCTGAGTCTTCCTTTCTTTATGCTGAATGGTCCCATCTCTCTCAGCTTTTCCTCACAGCAGAGATGTGCCAGTCCTTCCTCATCTTAGTGGCCCCTTGCTAGGCTCTCTCCAGTATGTCCAACATATCCAATAGACGCATTGTTGGACCTATTGGTCACAAAAGCAAGCAAAATCATCAGGGAGGTCAAAGTTGAAGGCATCCTGGGCTGCAGTGATCATGCCCTAGTGCAGTTTACTGTCCTAAGGAGTTTGAAACCCACGAGAAGCACAGTTAGGACTCTAAATTTTAAGAAATCAAACTTCCAACTCTTCAATTAGTTAGTAAATAGGACCTCATGGGAAACAGCCCTCAGGGACAAGGGAGCCAAACAAAGTTGGCAGATCTTTAAGGATGATCTCTATAGAGCACAAAAGATCTGAATCCCTACATGTAGAAAAATGGGCAAAGAGGGCAAGAGACCACCATGGTTGAGCTGTGACTTGCTGGTTAAACTAAAGGGCAAGATGGAGCTACACAGAAAAAGGAAGAAGGGACAGGCATCCTGGAAAAATTATAGGAATGTTGCCCGGCTGTGTTGGGATGAGGTCAGGAAGGCCAAGGCACAACTAGAACTGAATATGGCAAGGGATGTAAAAAAAACCAAGAAAGGTTTCTACAGGTACATTAACCAGAGAAGGAAGGTTAAAGAAAACGTAAGCCCCCCGAATAACCAAAAGTGGGGAAATTGTATCAACGGATGAGGAGAAGGCAGAAGTTCTCAACAACTTCTTTGCCTCAGTCTTCACTGGCAATCCCTTTCTTCCTAGCTCCCATGTTGATGGCCCACAAGTTGGTGACCAAGGTGACAAAGTCCCTCCCACTGTAAGTGAAGACATATTACATGGTAAACTGAGGAACCTGAAGATATACAAGTCCATGGGACCTGATGAAATACGCCCCAGAGTCCTGAAGAAACGGGCTGATGCAGTTGCCAAGCCACTTTCCATGATATTTGAAAAGTCGTGGTGGTCAGGTGAAGTCCCTGCGGACTGGAAGAAAGGAAACATCACACCCATTTCTAAAAAGGATAGGAAGGAGGACCCTGGGAACTACCGACCTGTCAGTCTCACCTCCATGCCTGGGAAGATCAAACAGATCATCTTAGATGCCATGCTTGGGTACATGAAGGACAGGGAGGTGACTCAGGACAGCCAACATGGCTTTACTAGGGGCAGGTCCTGCCTGACTAACCTAGTGGTCTTCTATGATAGAGTGACTAGGTCAGTAAATAAGGGACGACCTATGGAAGTGATCTATCTGGACTTCTGTAAGGCCTTTGACACGGTGCCTCACAACATCCTTCTTGCCAAATTGGAGGAATATGGATTTGATGGGTGAACTGTACAGTGGATAAGGAATTGGCTAGATGGTCACATCCAGAGGGTAGTACTCAGTGGCTTTAAGTCCGATGGAGAGCAGTGACAAGTGGTGTCCCTCTAGGGTCCATGCTGGGACTGATACTGTTTAACATTTTTATCAATGACATAGACAGAGGGATTGAGAGCACCACCAGAAAGTTTGCAGGTGACACCAAGCTGTGTATCATCTGCACACCAGAGGGACAGGATGTCATTCAGAGGAACTTGGACAGGCTGGAGAGGTGAGCCCAGGTGAACCTCATGAGGTTCAACAAGAGGAAGTGCAGGGTTCTGCACCTGGGCCAGAACAATCCTTGCCATCGGTACAGATTAGGGGATGACATATTAGAAAGCAACCCTGAGGAAAGGGACTTGGGGGTGCTGATGAATGAGAAGCTGAACGTGAGCAGGCAGTGGGCACTTGTGGCACAGAAGGCCAATCACATCCTGGGATGCATCAAAAGAAGTGTTGCCAGCAGGTCCAGAGAGGTGATTCTGCCACTTTACTCTGCTCTAGTGAGACCTCACCTGGAGTACTGTGTGCAGGTCTGGAGCCCTCAATATAAGAAGGACATGGACCTGATGGAGCGGGTCCAGAGGAGGGCCACAAAAATGATTAGGGGGTTGGAGCACCTCTGCTACGAGGACAGGCTGAGGGAGCTGGGGTTGTTCAGCCTGGAGGAGGCTCCGGGGAGACCTAATAGCAGCCTTCCAGTACCTGAGGGGGGCTACAGGAAGGCTGGGGAGAGTCTGTTTACAAAGGCCTGCAGTGACGGGATGAGGGCCAATGGCTTTAAGTTGGGAAAGGGCAGATTTAGATTGGTTATTAGGAAAAAGTTCTTTACCATTAGGATGGTGGAGCACTGGAACAGGTTGCCCAGGGAGGTAGTCAAGGCCCCTTCCCTGGAGACATTCAAGGTGAGGTTCGACAAAGCCCTGGGCAACCTTGTCTAGTTGGGGGTGTCCCTGATGACTGTGGGGAGGTGGGACTAGATGACCTTCGGAGGTCCCTCCCAGCTTGGACCATTCTACAATTCGATGATTCTATGTCCATGTCTCTTTGTACTGAGGAGCCCAGAACTGGGAAGAGTCCTCCAGATGTGGCCTCTGCAATGCTGAGGAGAGGGCATGGATCATCCCCCTTGACCAGCTGGGAACACTTTGTCTAATGCAGCCCAGGATACTATTAGACTTTCTTGTGGCAAGGCCACATTGCTGGCTCGTGTTCAACTTGTTGTCCACCAGGATCCTCAGGGTCCTCTCTGAAAAGCTGCTTTCCACCCTGTCAGACCCCAGCACATATCCTATATTCCTCAGGTTTTTCTTCCCCACATGCAGGACTTTGCAATTCTTGTTGAACTTGATAAGAATATAGGATATGTCTCTTAATTTCCTTATGATGTGTGGGATATCCATGATTCTGTTATTTTTAAGCACAAAGCTAGCCAAGGAGAAGAGATACATTGCAGAATAATCATATGTGTTTAAGACATCTTCTCTGAAAAACCCATTTATAACAGATACTTGGTAAAAGATGAGGCTATACCAACTTGGCTACAGTGGTGTCGTGATTTAATCCCATCCAGCAACTAGGACCATGCATCCGCTCACTCACTCTCCCCAGTTCATGCGGGGGAAAGATTCAGAAGAGTAAAAGTCAGAAAAAACTCATGGATTGAGACAAAGACAGTTTAATAGGTAGAGGAAAAGTCATGCACACAAGCAAAGCAGAACAAGAAATTCATTCACTGTTTCACATCAACATACAGGACTTCAGCCATCTCCAGGAAAATAGGGCTACATCATGCATAATGGTTACCTAGGAATACAAACGCCATAATTCCATATGTTCTCCCCTTCTTTCTTCCCCAGTTATATGTACTGAATATAACATCATATGGCTTGGAACATTTCTTTGGTCAGTTGGGTCAGCTGTCCTGACTGTGTCTTTCATCAAATTTTTCTGCACTCCCAGTCTACGCACTGGTGAGGCAGTATGAGGAGAGGAAAAGTCCTCGACTACTTAGCAACCAGACAACATTAATGCACTATCAACGCTATTCCTATTCCAAATCCAAAACATAGCACTATACTAGCTGCTTGCAAGAAAGTCAACCCCATCCCAGCCAAAACCATGACAAGTGATCAGCTGAATTTGGAATTAAACACATAATTGATACTGATATCCCTAGTCTTTCATTTTTCTGATCAAGCAGCAGATATACAACTTGGCAAAGCCTCTAACCAGACTGCATGAAAGTTAGCAGTTGATATGATCTGACTTTTGAGAAACTGGAAAATTAGGTATATAACAGTACTAAAAAATCACATTGACAGTTTGTTGGAGCAGCTTACTCCATGAATTCAATTGAGATTTTGCTACAAATCCTTCTTCTTGGAAGAAGGATCTTGGAAGAAAACACCATGGGGGTGGAACCATCACCACATCATTTAGATCAAAGACTAATATGTGTGACATTTAAAATGCTATCTGTTTTGTCTGCCTTCTTTCTGATACAATAGTTTGGAGAAGTGGTGTCTACACCTTAAATTGTCAATAGCTGTTAGAATTCACAAAATTTAACAATAGTTGTAAGTTTTATAAGTAGAAAAGCAATGTCAAACTATGCACTTCACTTTGGCCAGCCAACAACTTACACTTTTCTGCTGCAGTACTTTTATTCACTACATTTGCTAGGCATTCCCAACTATTAGTCTTGATTCAGCCTCTCTAGACTACTTTTCTAGACACACAGGATTTTGCATAATAGCCCTAACACCAAATTACTCTTACTTATCTGGGCAATCAGCTCCCTGTCACCATGATGACCAGACTTTTTCTCTTCCCAAACCAAAGCATAAGAATTTCTGAACTAATAAACCTTTGTTTCTCGGGAGGCTTGGAGGGGGGGAATGAAGGATTCTTCAGTCAATCTCTATTTTCCATTTTTTAAAGCAGTCTAGAGACCTCTCTTCTCCCACTCAGGTGCTTGGTTTCAAATGCAGTTTTCCATCTGTTTTGCTGATCTTTAACCCTCTCCTGCTATATTGTGGTTGGATACATTCTCTTATAACTTCCACAAGTTATGAAAAGACAACAGCAAACAACAAGGTCAAGAAAAATAGCAAACAAAAAATCACTTTTTCTACTGTATTTTCACTGTTACCACACAGTGAATAAAATATAATATCTAGATGAAGAGGGAGAAAGTTGCTAACTTATCTTGCATTTATTCTCCCTTTTTATACCCTTTTTCTCTTACCTAACACTTTTATTTACCAAGTATTTTGGATACAACGATACGTAAAAGGGGAGAATCTAGCAGTTTGTATTCTCATCCCCATCCCACCTACATACTTACATACAACTACATACTTCCAAATCTCCCCTTCCTTCCAAATCACCTTCTTGGCCCTTAAATATCTATTACCCCTACTCTCAATACCCCTTAGATTCTGGTTTTCCAGTTCTCAGCCTGAATAGCTGGGTACTGAGAGCTCAGCCGCTGCCTGGAATACTCAGAAAACATGAGCTTCCTCCTCATGATGCAGATCACAAAAAGGCTTAAATACACGTTTGTGACAGAGGGCTGGCATCTGCTATGTAGAAAGTAAGGTGGCAGTGAGAGGAGAGGGAAATACATGGCAATTTATCTGCCTATTATACTTCAGCAAACTGCTGGCAGACCAGGTGTTGTCTGTGTAAGTAACACTTTCTCCTGGTGAGACATTAGGTGGTTAGAGAGCCAGCCTTAGACACACATCATCCTCTAAGAGCTAGCCCTGAAGCCAATACACCTCCTGCACCTTCTCATGGTAGCCTGTCACCATTCCTCCTGACAGAGTTCAACTCAGCCTCTGCCAGACAGTTTTACCAGCCTTTTAGAAAGGGGAGTAAATTACATCCTCCATCAGTATTACACTCTGCCAATCCATTTTCCAACGCTTGATTTCTTTAATTAAAAAAAAATAATAATAATAATTAAATAAAACCCAAACAAGTAAGGTTTTATTTTTGCCTTAAATGTGCTGACTTTCTCTTCTGATTCTCTAAAAAGATCCATGACCTCCAAGCCAAACCTGTATTTCTCTCTGTAAAAATAAGAAGAATATGTTCTCTACAAACAATTTACTTGTGTCTTTCCTGTAATATGTCCTTTGTACCGATAACCTATTCTGTTTTTTCCCATCAGGTTAAATATTACTCTGAGGCACACAGGATAAAATGGGTGTCCTCTTGACTTTCTGACCTCTGGTTAGTGATGAGTTTCCTCCCCTCCATGGTAAAAAGGGAAAAAAAGGTGATGGATGGAAAGGAGAAAGTTGTTAGAAAGGGAAAAGACAGTTCACAGTATCTCTTCAGTGGGAAATTATATACTTCAGTGGTAACGTTGGGTGATGGATGCAGGACCCTTTCTGTAATCTGACTTCATTTTCACTCTCTTCCTGTTTTACACAATCACCCTGAAAAGCACTGCATCAGCTGCCACTGTTTGATATAGCCTCTCTGTATGTATCTCCTCATTTGTTTTCACATTGATGAACTTTTCTGACATGGTGAATATAGTTGATATTTTTGAAACCTGCATGTTTATTTCCTCTACTTTCTACAGGGAGAAGGACAAGAGTAGAAAGGTTAGAGATTGTTCAATGGGACCCTTTTCTTGAGCTATATAAATGCAGATACATTTTGGAAAGACACATACATACATTCCCATATTCACAAAGTACAGCTGTCTTCAGAAACTACTGAGGCAAGGGCAAGGGCAAGGGAGCAGACTTCTAACACTTCTAACTCAGCGAGTGAGGTGTTGTCCAGGAGGTTGGTGACATATATTTCATCTCTTAGCATTCAGGAAATTTGTGATATTTGTCTGAATAGCTCTCACTCAAAAAGGCTTCCCATCCGTAATACTTGCAGCAGAGTCAATGTGTCTTCATCCTTCTTGGTAAGACTTAACATCATCAAAATTGCCAACTATGTTTCATTTTTAGAATTTTTTTTTTCTCTATGTACAAATAAGGGTATAGTTCCTTTTTCAGGTGCTGCTCTGAGCTTTCAGTTCTGGCAAGGGAAAAAATCAAAACAGAAAAACCTTGACTTGAACAGCAGACTAAGATAATTTGAGTTGGAATCTATTGCTGAAGAATTGCTATCAAAACAGTAAAGCCAAGATTGTGAGAGGTTAATTTTTTTGATCTGGGATCATGTTGATATAAGAATATCTTTTGGAGCCCAAGGCTCATTAGTTTAAGTATTTAGGACCATTCCTTAACCTATTCAAGACCAGTTCTTTTATGGTGGACTTGATATGGTCTTTCACTAAACAAAGAACATGCTTAGCATGTGTAGACCTCATTGGTCTGCCTGTAAATGGTCATACAAATTGTTAGTGTAGATTCCTTTTGTATGTTTGGTGTTTTGTTTGTGTGCATGTTTGGGTTTTTTTTTTGGTTGGTTTTAACTTTGCAATCAGGTAGGTCACCACAGACTTTTAGAATTACAAACTAAGAGCTCTTGTTTCTTGGGGCCTGAGAAGAAAATAATACTTGAGTTTTCAGGAAGTATTTTTCTTTGGTGTTTTTGCTTGCTTGTTTATTTGTTTAGCAACAGAAAAGCTGCTGGGTATCTTGTACACTTTTCTTGAACAGTCAGTGTAAAAGCAGCATTTGTCATGAATATAGTGTTTATCAACTTTCTGAAGACATTGCTGAAATTCCACTTGCATGGGAAGTGCTCTTATGCAAGTGATACAACAGGAAAGAAATAAGGCAACAGGAGGGCAACAAAGCTGGTGAAGGGCCTGGAGAATAAATTGTACGAAGAGTGATTGAGGGAGCTGGGACTGTTTAGTTTGAGGAAGAGGAGACTGAGGCGGGACCTCATCACTCTCTACAACTACTTGAAAGGACATTGTAGAGAGGTTGGTGCTGGTCTCTTCTCACAAGTAATTAGTGATAAAGCAAGAGGGAATGGATTCCAGCTGCAACACAGTAGGTTTGGACTAGACATTAGGAAGAAATTCTTCACCAAAAGAGAGGTCAGACACTGGAATAGGCTCCCCAGGGAGCTGGTTGTGTCACCATCCTTGGATGAGTTTAAGAGTCATTTAGATGTGGTGTTGGGGGATGTGGTGTAGGGAAGAACTTTGTAGAGTAGGGTAGGTGGTTGGACTTGATGATCCCAAGGGTCTTTTCCAACCTAGATGATTCTATGAATCTATGATTCTATAAAGCAAGAAAAGTTCATCCCACATGACAGCCTCCATTAGTTTTGATAGCAAACCAGGTGAGAAGCTTGAAAATAGGAGCTGACCGGTGGATTCCATTGATTGAGAAGTTCACTTGCACCTACAATCAAGACCAATGTTGAAAGGTAATTGCATGTGTATAACGTGGACAGTACTCGGCATTCCCTGCAACAGAGGAACTGTCAGGAGAGCAGGAAGCATTATAAATGAGGCAATGTGGTTTTGAAGTGCAATGTTACTTTACAAGCAAATATCAACCTCAGGGACTTGGACAACTCTGGAGATGAATTAATTATGAATTAGAGGTCTTTCACTTTTGTCTCACTAGTAAGAATCCATGTATGAACAGAGACTGAAAGATTATTAATTTGTGAACTATTTCATATGACTTACAGGAACTGAAGCAATAGACTTTGAATCATGGAATTACACAATAATTTAGGTTGACTCTTGAGGTCATCTGATCCAAATCCCACCCAAGACAGAGAGAACTAAAAGTTACATTAGGCTGCTCAAAACTTCATCCAGTGTTTCCAGTAATGAATATTCCACAGCTCCTCTTGTAAATCTGTTTCATTGTGTAAGCAACATCATTGTGAAAATGTGCTCAGCTTCTAGTTGACGTGCAGTTCCTCCAGGGGACTCACACGCTAATTCTTATCATGGTCAATATTTAACATTCAAAGAGCTCAACACCTCTTGCTTCTGTATCAGATTAATTGTGATGCTGGTGGACCACATGGTGCCTTCCCCAACACAGTAAAGTTCTGTTGAACCTTTCAAAAGATTCTCCTCTTTTCTTGAATATTCAGATATCTGAGGGTCAGTGTTTGAGAGTAGTGAGGGAGGAGAGATTTTTGCTTTTCTCTCCTTGCTGACTAGCTAATAAAGAAGAAGCAATGTCTAGAAAACAAGTTTTAACATATGAACAAATTATCTCTGATCTCTAGGAGATAATTTATCTCACTGCATACATTCATCATTCAAAATGTGTCTGTTTTGAAACCTTTAATGTGAAGCATCCTCAGGGAAAAGGTTCTCTCATTTTATTTGAGAATCACACAGTATATCATTTGAGTATCCATTGCCCATATTAGAATTCAGACAAATATCTGCATATTTTAAATGTCTGCGTAAATACTGAGATAATTTATCAATGTCCTCACTGAATTGTTAGTCAGACAGAGTCATGCACATTATTTGAGACAGCAATTGAACTGTTTGGGTTGCTATGGTTACAGCTATGGAGAAGATAAATTTGTGCAGCTACTATCTTTCTTGAGGGGGTGGGGTGGATAAAGATAATTGAAAACCTAAAAGTTAATCCAGAACATCGGGACAGGGTCAGAACTGAAACAAAGTTTTACGTGTGCATTTCATTATATAAGTGAAAGACACAGTGTATCCATAAAAGTAAGTAAATGTTGATGGATGCTGCCATTACACTCCCATTCTCTAAATTTATGCTGCAATTTGTACCAGTCAAGTCATGGTTATAGTGCTGGTTCAACCAACAGGATTTGTTAATTTGGATAGTTGTCTGATTTAGAATAGCATGATGAGGTGGTGATTTCCTCTCTGAGAATAACTGCTAAGATATTTTTTTCACAGAAAGGCAGAATCATGGAATCATTTATGTTGGCAGGTATCTCTTCAGATAGCATCATAGAATCATAAAATCATATGATAGTTAGAGTTGGAAGGGACATTAAAGATCATCAAGTTCCTGACATGGGCAGGGACACCTCCCACTAGATCAGGTTGCTCAAAGCCCTGTCCAGCCTGGTCTTGAACACTTCCAGGGATGGCTTATCCACAACTTCTCTGGGCAACCTGTTCCAGTGCCTCACCACCCTCACAGTAAAGGATTTCTTCCTCAGACCTAATCTAAATCTACCCTCCTTCAGGTTAAAATCATTACCCCTTATTCTGTCATTGCACTCCCTAACAGAGTCCTTCCTCATCTCTCCTGTAGACCCCCTTCAAGTATTGGAAGGCTATTATAAGGTCTCCCTGAAGCCTTCTCTTCTCCAGGCTAAATAATCCCAACTCTTTCATCCTGTCTTCATAGGAGAGGTGCTCCATCCTATTGTTATTGATTGTTGTTGATTGTGTTGGTTGTTAGTTTAACCTTCCTGCTCAAGTAAAGTCATCTACAGCAGGTTATCCAGGACTGTGTCCAGTCATATTTTCAGTATCTCCAAATATGGAGACAGCTTAACCACTCTGGGCAACATAATCCATGGTTTCACAACCCTCAAAGTAAACAGGGCTTCCTTGTGTTGACTTAGAATTTTATTTTTTTTTAATTTTTGTTCATTGCCTCTTGTTATCTCACTGGGTAATACTAAAAAAATTCTGGCTCTGTCTTCTTCACTCTCTCCTGCCAGATACTTGGCCTTTTCTCTGGGCTAAATACTCCCAGCAGTCTCAACCTTTTCTCATATGACAAATGCTGTGGTCTTTCTGTCATCTTTGTGGCCCTGAGCTGGATTTTCTCTATTAAGTCAGTATCTTACTTGAACTTGGGAGGCCAGCACTAGACACAGTACTCCAGATATGGCCTCATCAGTGTTGATCAGAAAGGAAGGAGCGTCTCTGTTAACATGCTGGCAATGTTCTCTCTAATGTATCTCAGGATATAATTCACCTTTTTTGTTGTAAGGTTGCATTGCTGTCTCATGGTTAGCTAGGTGTCCGACAGGTCCCCAAAGTTCTTTTCAGCAAAGCTGCTTTCCAGACAGGTGTCCACCAGCTGAACTGGTGGTTGGGGTTATTCATTGCCAGGGCAGGACTTTGCTCCTCCCTTCATTAAGTTCCTCTCTGCCCAGCCCTCCAGCCTGTCATGAATGCTCTGAATGGTAATGCACTTGTGATGTACCAGCCACTCCTCTCAGCTTCGTATCATCTGCAAACTGTCTGAGGGTACACTCTGCTCCGTCACCCAGCTCAATAAAAATGTTAAGCAATATTGACCTCAGTATTGACCCCTGGGATACACCACTATTGACTTGCACCCAACTGGACTTTGTGCCACTGCTCACAATCCTCTGGCTGCAATCACTCAACCAGTTTTCAATCCACCTTATTGAAAACATATCTAGCCCATACCTTGTCAGCTTGTCTATCATGATATTATGGGAGACATGTGCGGCATGAAAGCTACGATGTAGTTGCCATCACGGAAACGTGGTGGGATGAATCAAATGACTGGAGTGCTGCAA
>JAOTQQ010000019.1:31183570-31249318 GCA_026546715.1 Gallinago undulata
TTTTGTGGTTGGACTCGATGATCTCTGAGGTCCCTTCCAACCACCACAATTCTGTGATTCTGTGATTCTGTGAAAGGGTTTACTCTTAAGTGGAGGTAAACAACATTCACTGCTCCCCTGTCACCCTTTAAGCTTGTCACCTCACTGTAAAAAAGATATCAGGCTGGACAACATGATTCCCTTTGTAAATCTATGTTGACTAATCCAAATCACTTTCTTTTCTTTCATGTGTTTGGAATTTTTTTCCAGAAGGATTTTCTTCATAACCTTTCCAGGGACTGATATGAGACCCACTCTTACCCCTGGATATTCCCTTGGCCTTCTTGAATATAGAAGTGTTCTTTGCTCTTTTCCAGTCTCCTGGATCTTCTCCGAGTTGCTAGGGATGTTCAAAGATAATCAAGATCAGCCTCATAATGACATCAGCCAGCTCCATCAGGCACTTGTGGATGTAATCTGTCGGGGCCCATGGATTTGTATATGTCCAGTTTGTTTAGGCGCTCCCTAATCCAGTCCTACTGCACTGATGGTAAGTCTTCTTAGTTCCAGACTTCCCTTCTGGTCTCTGGGTGCTGGGATTCCTGAAGGGCAGTTTTACTGGTAAAGACTTAGGCAAAGAAGGCACTGAGTATCTTGACCTCTTTCATGTCATTTCTTACCAGTTCCCCTGCTGCTTTCAGGGGCAGTTCCACCTTTTAGTGACTCTTCTTTTTGCCTCTCTTGTATATGTAGAATCCTTTCTTGTTGCCTTTCACATCCCTTGCCAAATTAAACTCTGGCTGGCTAGTAAAGCCAAGGCAGCTTTTCTAATCCTATCACTACTATATAGCATTGCAATTTCTCTTGGGTCACATTTTCCTGCTTCCACCTCTTGTGCAGTTCCTTTCTATGTCTGAGTTAAATTAGGAGCATTTTGTTCATTCAGACATGCTTCTTGCCTCCTTTGCTGATTTCCTAGCTGTTGGGAGCTTGGAGGTTGTTATCCCCAAATACAGACAGGGCCTAAATTCTAGGGCTGCATTCCGTGGATTCTTCCAGCAGATCTCTGAAAAAATCTTGCTCTCCTGAGGTACAGGTGTGGTCCTTCTTTTTGTCATGCTCTCTTCTCTTTGGGTCCTAACATCTACTATCTTATGGTGACTGTAGCCAAAGCTCCTGCTGACTTTGAAGTCTCTGATGAGTTCTTCTTTGTTCCAGGTTTAGCCATACATCTTTGTTCGTTGGCTACTTTGACATTTGGTTTCAATTCAGTGGGTACTGTGATGTATTGACTTGAGAAGCCAGAGAGTCACATTTATCCACTCATGAATGAGTGTTCTAATTACTAAGAAACATGATTCTATTCCCCAGCTTCATGCAAGTAGGAAGGCAGGCACTCTTTTCCTCCCTGAAACAGTTTTCATTTAGGCAGTATCCTTCTGAGACATATGTGAGACTGTGCAAAATGCTTCTGGATGAAGCAGGTCTTGAAACATCTGTGCTGCTTTCTAAGGGTTATCTGGTGTTCTAACCTATGTGGTAGCTGTAACCAAACTGCTCACGTTAAGCTACCTGTAGCCCAAGTGAGGCTTCTGTCTTGAAACTATCTCATGTTCCTGGATATCCAGATTCCTAGTTGTTGGAAGAAGAAGATAGTTCTGAATCCCACCATGTGTTCTGTTTTCATTCAGTCCAGAAGGAAATCATAGTCATTTGCCTAGTAGCCACCCAGCACTTTGCTTTCCTGAACAGTCTTTGGCACATCTTCAGTATCAAATTGGTTTAGGGAGTTTGACAATCCAATATTATTACTAGTTTAATGTGAAACAAGGGGCTGCCTGGTCACTTTCCCTGACTACATATGTGGATAAATGCAGCCTTGGCTACTTTCTTAATGTGATGATTTTTAGCATGTCCTCAGCATACTTGCCTGGACCCTTAAGACCGTAGCAGAGGTAAGGCAGAGTTATAAGTCTACCTAGTCAGTCAAGAACAGGCTGAATGAATGCAATCACCTGAATTCCGGCTCATAAGAAAAACCCAGTCCTCCAAGAAACGCCTTCTGCAATTTAACACCTGTGGGACTAACCAGCGAAGAAGAGAAGAGTTTACAGATCATTCCCTTAAAAATCAGGGACAGTTGGTCTTTCTCTTAGTTATTACCTCTTCATTTAATGCCTAGAAATACAAAATTACAAAAGACATGAATGAAGTTTGGGTTCAGTTTTCTGCTAGGAAGTCTTTTCTGATGTCAGCCAAGGTGCTACTAACTTACAGCAGAGAAGTAAGGTAATTTTAAGGCCTATCATAATCTATAAAAAGTAATTTAAATCACTATGAAGATATTATTTGACATATTCATTCCTGCCTGTGAATTATTTATGAGCCACTCCAGAAATCTTACAATGCCAATGTTATTCATAGCCATTCACCAGTAGATTATGTAGGCTAATATCATTAGTATTTTTTGCATGCTATTCACCACTAGTCTTGCTGATACCCCATAGCTGCCAACTCATGATTACCTTTTGAGAAAAAGCAACTATTCCTCAAAATATTAAGACTGTAGTGTTTCCAATGTTACTCTGGTCTACTAAGTACACTAAAAGTTTTTGGCACTATGAGAGAAAATTTTGGAGCTAAGTAATAAACGCAATTTTTAATGTTCATTAAATCTGTTGAATCTCAAAAAAAAAAAAAAAGATTTTGCTGAGAGATCTAGAGTTGTCAAAACATTCTTAAATTCTGAATAAACACCAGAATAAATATATGGTCTTACATCATTATTTCCTCACCATTTGGGGGATCATATTAAATTGCTCCAGGAATTGTATCAGTTGTGAACTATACTGATGCAGTGATTAATACTAGGTTTTGATCAACTTTTGTAAGAAATTTAATGACCAAGACGGTTTTAAGAAAAAAAAACACACCCTTTTAATGACGCAATCCATATTAACACCTTTTTATAGGAGGCAGGATTATGATTAACCAAGTCTAAATTAAAACCCAGGGCCCCTTTTCTTACCAGTACCAATGCTTTTAATTTATTTCTTAGGAAGGATTATGTAAGATATCAGATAAAATTAGATTAGACACACTTCTCCTCCACACAGATAGAAGACGATAATAACTTTGGTAAAATCATCTTCAGCACAAAAAACTTTTGGGGCATAGCATAACTCAAGAGTGGCAGGGGACCTCCATGGCAGGGGGCCTGTCCCACCACCTGACCCAGGAGCAGGACAGCTGGGGCCACCGGGGCTTGTGAACTCACAGTATTATTTAAATGCTGTAGGTTTCACAGGGGTTATTTCAGGGATGTAGAGCTGGAACACGGACAGAAAACTGGGTGCATGGTACAAAACACTTAAGGGTAGGCTCAGGCTTGCCATGAGAAGTCCTAGAGGCCAGGTGGGCTGTGGCGGGTGATGTTTACCATGTGCAAGCAAATAATCATGCCATAGAGTCTGCACATGTTTTCTCTTTGGAGACTCCTGTGAAAGGCTGTTTTAATCAGCCATAAATCAGTTCTTCTCCATACCTTAAACACAAAGTGCCAGAGCTGGGGAAAAATTTAAAACAACTACTTTTTACTCTACTTCAAAAAACATTCTTGTTTTGGTTTTATTTTCAGGTGTGAAAATAAAGCCAATATGCTGCCATTTTTATGACACTGTATTCCTACCATAAGTAAAAAGTCACATTAATACAATAATTTCATTTTCCAGTTCACTGGCCCATAAAGTGGCTTATTGCACTCGGGTATTTAATACAAATACAGAAAAGTATTCACTTTGATATATTTTAATTTTATCAAGACTTGTAGTGACATTTTAACAATAAGAACTAGCAAATGGGTTGCTTAGTCCATTATCCTTTTCCTTCCAGATCAGCAGTAAAATTCAACCCAGGTGGGACAACATAATCTCCAAAACAGTTTTTATTCAGGGGCTGATGTGCAATAATCTACAGAAGTTTTCTATTTGGAAAACACTTGCTCCTTGGAAAGCCTAGGAGATGCCATTATTCCTGAAGATAAAAGCTGAGTGGCCACATAAGGTTTACAGGGCTCCCTCTTCTGTCATTCAGCCTGTGTCTGCTCTGCCCAGACTGAGTTGCATCTACCAGTGAGCAACAGAATTTCTCTTACGTAGGGAAGAGTACACCTGTACAAGCCACGAGCAACCAGTTTCTCCCAGCCAGTTTTTCCTCCAGAAAAAGTGGTAAATGATGTCAAAGACTTTTCTAGGTAGACAACATCCCCAACCTTTCCATCATCCAGTAGTCAGATCCCGTTTCACAGAAGGAGATCAAGCTAGTCAAGCAGGACCTGCCTTTCATAAACCCATGCTGACTGGGCTAGATGGCCTGGTTGTCCTGGATGTACCATGTAATGGCAGTCAGGATGATCTAATCGATAACCTTTCCAGGCACCAACGTCAGGCTGACAAGCCAGTAGTTCCCTGGACCTGTCTTCTAGCCTTTTTTGTGGATGGGTGTCACATTTGCTAAATTCCAGTCAACTAGGATCTCCCCAGTTAGCTAGGACTGATGATAAAAGATGGAAAGCGTCTTGGTGAGCACTTCTGCCGGCACTCTTACTGGCACTTAGTAACCTTGCGTAGATCCCATCTGGACCCATAGACTTTTGTATGTCTAAGTGTTGTAGCAGGTCACTAACCATTTCCCCTTGGATTATGGTGGCTTCATTCTTCTCCACAACTCTGTGTTCCAGCTCAGGGTACTGTTCTTGCTATTAAAGACTGATGCAAAGAAGGTACTGAGTACTGAGTCTCTCCTTATCCTTTGTCATTATGTTTCCCTCTGCATTCAACAGAAGATGGAGATTCTCCTTAGCCATCCTTTTGTTGCTAATGTATTTATAGAAACATTTTTTATTGTCTTTTATGGCGGTAGCCAGATTAAGTTCTAGTTGGGCTTTGGCCCTTCTAATTTTGTCTCTGCATAACCACAGGATCTCTTTCTAGTCCTCCTGAGTTGCCTGCCCTTTCTTCAAAAGGTCATAAATTCTCTTTTTTTTCTGAGGCCTAGCCAAAACTCTCTGTTCAGCCAGCCTGGTCTTCTTTCCCACTAACTTGTCTTTCTGCACATGGGGATGGCCTTCTCCTGTGCCTTCAGAATGTCCTTTCTGAAGAATGTTAAGCCTTTCTGGACTCCTTTGCCCTTCAGGACTGCCTCCCAAAGGACTCTGTTTATCAGTCTCCTAAACAGTCTGCCCTCCAGACCTCAAAGATAGTAGTTCTGCTGACCTCCCCTTCTTACTTCTCCAAGAATCGTGAACTGAAATTTTGTAGTTGCAATACCTAAGAGAGGCTCCAATCATCACATCATCCACTACTCCTTCTCTGTTCACAAACAACAGCAAGGCACCTTCCCTACTTGGCTCATTTGCAAACTGTGTCAAGAAGTTTTCTTCCACACTCCCCAGGAACTTCCTAGGCTGTTTCCTGTCTGCTCTATTTTATTTCCAGCAGACATCTGGTAAGTTGAAGTCCCCCATGAGACAAAGAGCTAGTGATTGTGAGACTTCTTTCAGCTACTTATACAATATTTAATTTAATATTTAATTTCCTCATCCTGATTGGGTGGTCTACAACAGACTCCCACCGTGATATCTACCTTGTTGGTCTTCCTCCTGATTCTTACCCATAACTATTCAACCCTTTCATCAACATCATTAAGTATAGACAATCAAAACACACCCTAACATAGACAGGTGTACCCACCACGTCTCCTTTCTTGCTTATCCCTCTGAACAGCCTGTAGCCGTCAATAGCCGTACTCCAGTCATGGAATTCATTCCCCCATGTTTCAGTAATAGCAACTATATCATAGTTTTCATGCTGCCAGTGGCTTTCAACTCCTCCTGTTTGTTGTCCATGCTGTGTTCATTGGTGTAGAGGCACTTCAGCTGGGCTGTTGGCCATGTTCAAGAGCCATAACTTTAGTCCTCCTTGGACCCAGATGCCTCCATAAACTTGTGTGAAAGTAACACTCTTCACATCTAAGTATGAAATGGAACTGTTTATAAAATCATTGCCATATCCAGTTTTGTTTCTTTCAGAGAAAATATTGAAACTGAAGAGACTGAGAGAAGGTGCATTTCCTTACAATAATCAGGGTGAAAGTGCACATAGACATATAAGGGCGTTTTTTTTTTAATTTGAATTTTGTTTCAATACACAGATACCAGGGCAAAAAGAATAGTGGCTCAGCTGTGGAAATGCAGATGTCATGAGTAGAGCAAAACTGAATGAGGTCTTAGGTCCATGAATCAAATGATGTTGTCTCAGCTTGTAAGACTCTAACCTTCTGTTGCTATATTTGGATATACTGCAGTGAAGGAACTGCAATGAAATGTGGCACTGTCAGCTTGTTTTGGACCTTCTCTCACGATCCTAGATGCCCCAGGATAACTAAATCAGGGTTGTTTTTTTATTTTTTAATTACACAGCAATATACATCCTAATTGCTGGCTGTGAGACAACTTGTTCACCTATTCTAAAGTGTTCTGAATTACTGACACATCTCATTTAAAATTTGACCATTATATTGCTGTGTATATGTGTAAACCTCACACAAAAAGAACTTCCTATTAGTCACTGTGTCTGACAGAGTCTAACAAAAATGATGTGTTTATACATATAAAGCAAAGAGCAGATGTCTTGATTAAATACAGTGAGCACTTCTCCTTTTAGTTTTTTTAATGGGAGCAACTCTTCATGAGAAAAGTTTGGAATGGGAGTCTGAATGTGTAATGATCTAGGTCTTCAAATACACTAGTCATTAACATTTGCTTAAAATTAAAACCAGCATGAAATCAAAGAGGTAGCAGAACTGTAGCTCTCCTTCCCCTCAAATATTCATCTGTGTCAAAAGCAATTCCAAAACCTAATCAAGAATAAAGCTTTTTTAATGTCATTATTCTGTTTGTAAACAATTTTTCACATAAATCAAGATTGCAGTCATTGATGAAACCCAGGCTTTGTATTCAATTGGAGTGTAAGAAGAAAATGCTGTATACAGGTTCCCCAAATTGGTCTTCCTTCCCCATTTAAACAACCTTCTCTCTCTCCTATTGCATTTGTTTTACACCTACATGATTTCCAGAATGACTTTTTATGATTTTTTCCTACTTAGCTCCTATAGCTTTTTTCTATACTGTTTCTCTAGTCAGAGGAGCAAGATAGTCTGTAAAGTCTACCTATTGACAGGGAACATAAATTTCCATTGTTCTTGCCTCAAATCAAGAGAGAATAAATAAGGAAGAAAGATTACATTGGAGGACTAGTTCTTTTAACAAAAGAAGAAGAAAAAAAAAAAGACCCGCACCAAACCCAAGGAAAACAAAATGAAACAAAACAAAACAAAAACTAACAAAAAAACCAAACCACATTTATGTTCAAGTCAGCTCTGAGAGCACTTGATTTCAGCTGATGATTCACAGTTGAGCCAGATGGCACAGGCCTCTTATGTTAATGATACCTCTCAGCTGGTACCATCTAAGGGGATGGTTTCTGGTATGTGAGCATAGGGACTGATTTCTGGCTGTAGCAGAGGTGAACCTCAAGTTAAAATATCTGGCTAAAACAAGAAAATTACTAAGAAAATGAGAAGGACATTTCATATTATTTTTGGTGTCTGTTTTCTTAAATCCCAAATGCTAACTCTTAAAAAATGTTTGGGCATTTCTTAAACTTGCCTTTGCTACAATGGACTTGTGATACTTTCATAGTTCATCAAGAGACCCTGGGTTCATGTTAATATCTTGGATAGATAAAGAATTAGTATCAATGGAAAGTTAGACATCTGTTGGTACTTTTGCAAAAAACAGGTCTCAGAAGTCAAAAATTTCTAGATTTAAATACTTCAACATATTTTGAGAACTGGGGGATAAACAACATCTTAGGCTGTTGAGTTGATGAAATTAGGCCTTTAGGCAGCAGACATTTGAAGTTTCCCTTGCCTTCTACATACCAATTCTTCACTTCTTTTCCTTTTCTTTTTTTTTTTAAATATGTGATGATTTTTGCAGCAATGTAATACACAGAGAAATGATGGCTGATTAAATAATAAAGCACTTAATAATTTGCAGAAGGCTGTTCATTATACTGCAGCACAGAACAACAAAAAAACATAGACACATTTGAGCAATTTATTCAGAGAAGGAAATAATGGAAAAGATGTCCTGATACTGTTCCCATTAGCCTCCTGTAGTCTTTAATATTAGTTTCATTCACTCAGTACTTACAGCAATTAAATTAATTGCAGAAATTTATTGCACATGTTTTGTTGGTATAGTGATGGCCAGAACAGTCACATAGCTTTTATAGTACCATCATTTTCCCAACTTTCTGTTGCCTTGGAAAGTTATGACAAAAGGTCTTGGGGTTTGAAAAGTTTTTGATTTTGGGAGTGTGTGTGGTTTTTTTGGTGGTATTTGGTTTGGGGTTTTTTTTATTGTGTGTGTTAGACGTCCTGGTGAGGTAGGATCTTGGCTCTATATTATTGAATAGTGTTATCAAAGACCAGCAGAAAACATATGGGTTTGCTGTTAAAGTTTTAAAACTAACAACAGACTAGCAGACCTGTAAACTTTATTGGTGATACATAGTGATTACTAAGGAATCTGGGAAGGAGAGGACTTTTTTTGATCTGCATACATAAAATCATACTGAAGACTTTAACAGACTTTTTTTAATGTCTCTAAGACAGGAAATTGTAAGCTACTTGCTACAATTAAAAAAAAAAAAAGATGAAGCCTTTGTTGAGACTAGTAGAAAGCTGGATATCCATATTTTAAAGTTATTTGGGAACACAGGACAAATTTCACAAAAATACAAAACCAACATTCCATGAACTATTAATAAGGTATATTTTTCCAGTCAATTTATCTTTCTAAGAGGAGGGTCCTTAAGGTGTTATACAGGAAAAAAAAAAAAAAAAAGGGTTTCTGAACTTTTATGAAAATGGAAGACAATTTCACAGCAAAATCTGGATTAAGAAAAATTCAAAGAAGAAATAAGGGAAATACTTTGTACAGTTGTGAGTATCCTTCCAGTATAACAAGAAGTATGACAGCATTTTTCATTGTTATAGAAAAAATTTGCGTTGAATTAAATTCTATCAAGATTTGGTCTGGCACTCCTGGTCATTTTTCCACCCCTTCACCCCCTAGAGCTGAGCATTTTACTCTCATTTCTAGTCTCTTATTTATAGTCTACATTATTTGCAAGATAACAATGACATCTGAAAAGTCAGTGTTTCACATTGCATCGGCGCACAGAAATGTAAATGTTTATTTAAAACTTAGTACATCTTCCTGGGATGGAAAAGACCGAGTTTTCTATAAATGTTTATTTCCAGAAATAGATAGCATATCAAAGCCTAGATTTAAGAAATTTTTAAAAACTGCAAGATCCCAAGACAAGTCACTTGGTAAATTCTTGCTTTTCTCCCTCTCAGAAGCTCCTTTATGGCCATTACACAAGGACAATGAGATGGTATTCCCACCCAAACTACTCTTGGCAGCTAGCCCTGTTTTCGTGAAGGTAGATGTGAGAAGCTTGAAGGGAGGTGAGAGGCTATGGATTTGAACTGCATAAGCACCCAAGGAAGCAGAAACACTCCTCTGTAATGTTAAGCAACCCTTTTTAAAAAGTGGTATGTGTTGTTATAACCACTTGCAAAAGTGATCGCTGCTGTTTGTGAGGTGCTCAGATTGCTTCGAAAGTGCATAGTTCGTTCTGCTGTGTGTGTAGTAAACATCAAGCAGAACGGTTTCCTTAGGGGAAACTTAGGCTGAAGAAGGTCTTGAGTCTTGGTAAAACCGGGGAAAGACAGGATAAATTGCTGTGTACACCAATAATATTAAATGTGCTCAGATATGTGATTCTCAGGTGAAACATGCAGACGCCTTGTAACTCCTAGTTTTCATAAACTTGCCCTTAGGAAAAAGGGTTGCTGGACACAGGGGGTTTTTGCAAACCAGCACCTTGACTGGATTTGGACACTTGAAATCAGTTCTTTGACTGTTCACCTGAAGATGTGCTTCTTTAATAAGGGGTCCAGATTCACCTGCAAGCAGAATACATAGGAGGTATACTTAAACTGAATGGATAACGACTCCATTAGTTTTTTACTGCTACCATGTAAGAACCCCACAATCTCAAACGGGTTTTGAAAAACATTCCTAATGTATTAAAGTGCTTTCGGCACATTACCATTTGGAAAAGAATCATCAATCAGCAACAGAGTCTTTGTGCCATATCACAAGAGATATTGAGTTTATGATTGGTGTTTACGTTGGGAAGGAATGCAGTACTATGAAAAATCTGGACAAAACATTTTCTTTGGTAATAGAGGATATGGTGAAGCAATAAAAAGATAGTTAAAAATGTTCTGCAATAAAAACTCCTTCCCGGTCTAGGTGAGGTATGGATTTTTGGTCCAGGAAGGGATTTAATTTTATTTTTTTTTTAATCCATAGTTACGCAGTGACTGTTCCTTAGTTTTCAGGCAATCCTTTATTTGTGTAAAGTTTAGATGGTGGATAGAAACCTTTACCCATGTCTATTTTGCAGTATACCTATCATAAAATCCTGAGTATGGACAGAAATCTACAAAACAGATCTTGAAGATGTAGGTATTGTAAAGAATGTGTTCTCTTGGTCAAATTTTTCAGATGAAATAATGGTAGGAGAAAGATATACTATACGAAAGTATGACACAAAAAAGGCTTGTGAAATCAGTTGTTTTCCTGCCTATCCATTTTTTAAAAGAAAACAACACACTTTTTTTTTTTTTCCTGACAGAAAGGAAGAAATAAAAAAAAACACAATGTTGGAATATTGTTTATTTTAAACAGGTTGCTGGGAGAAAAGAGAGCGTATTTTAAGTAACTGGAAGCTTCCATTGAGTTTTGACCCCATTGCATAAATGCTACAAAAATACCGAAGGTCACGTATTACCAATACAGTACTTAAAGAAAAGAAAAATTAGAAATAAACCAGGAAAGAAACCATAAATGGTAGATTGAATTAGTGAGAAAAACACATTTTTACAGCTATGGAAAAAAAAGTCTTAATGAATCCAGTTAAAAGTTCAATAGGCACATACGCAGAGGGATTATCAGCGAGAATCCGAATTAATTTCTTTTTTAAGGGGCAGATGATCTGGAGAGATGCACTCTGTGGAAAAGCTAGGATGAAACAGAGATCTACAACTACCATGTGATATCTGATAGGAATCATTCTATTATTACTTTATAGAAAATGTTTTTTATAATCTAGTTTTAACTAATGTCTTTATTCTAATATTTTCTGCTTCTGGTGTATATGAAACAATGCAGATAACTTTACAGCAATTAGCATCTCCTGTTTTATATAGTTTATTCAACTTTTATCATATGGGTTATGTTGCATGCATATTTTAGGAATTTATTTATCCTGCTAATGGTTCATTATTTTGGATTCATGTTTGTTGCAATAGGTAAGCTGTAAATCCAAAAAAGAATCAGACCACATGTTTGAAGCAAGAATGATCATTTTTCCTGTGGTAATAGGCTCCCCTTGGTGAAAGAAATTGCAAATTATTATTGGTTCATATGGTAGAAAATTGCCAATGCAAAATAAAATAACTATATTCTTTCATTACTAGATCTTAGAATTGCCTATAAGGTTGTGGGGTCTCCGATGAGGTTTCTTATGAGTTGGAGGCTCTAAGTCTATTTAATAGGAGTCCATTAATATAACAGGATACTTAAATTATATAATCAGATCAACGTTCTTGGTCAGTTGACAGAA
The DNA here is from genome assembly GCA_026546715.1 of Gallinago undulata. Classification (NCBI taxonomy): domain Eukaryota; kingdom Metazoa; phylum Chordata; class Aves; order Charadriiformes; family Scolopacidae; genus Gallinago; species Gallinago undulata. Next base: position 31,195,378 of record JAOTQQ010000019.1, read on the forward strand.
ACTATGTTCATTTCTGGCTCATATTTAATAATCTTCAATATTTTCAGATGGTGAGTTTATCATTCTTTTTTCTTAAGTGACATAAGTGTCTGTGATGATAGAATAAATCCCTTCTTCAAAAACATTTTCAGGGAAGTCTGTAACTGTACTCAGTTACATGAAGCAAAAATTTGAGGTCTGACTTGTCATATGATATTGCAACAGACTAAGTAATATGTATATTTTTCAGCCAAATGAATATAAAGTAACTATTTTTCAATGATAGAAAACTTTTAAATGTGGCTCTAATGCTCAAACCAGCCATGCAGATCTGCAGTAACCAACAGAAACTCTGCAGGATTCTATACAAAGGAAGAAGAGAATTATATGTGGATAATTTTCACAAACTCACATTACATTGTTTGCTCATTTGCCTATTTGTAGCTTTTGTATCTCTGAAAAGTGTATCAGGTACAATTCACAGAGAAGGCTCTCACTCCAGACATACAAGACGTGCAGTGCCTCAGCCATACTATTTCAGTCAAGAGATGCCCCTGCCTTCTATTCCTAATATTAAATCTAGTCCTCCATCTTGCATAGTCAAGCCTCCTTACTCCTGCTGGCACCAGGATTCTTTGCTGAGGAGCATGCACCATCTCTACCAAATGGAAATGGAATACAGTATAAATATAGTCCACAGAATCATTCAGGTTGGAAAGGAAGAATCCTTTTCTTAAACAAGGCTTAGATTTTTTTTTTTCCCTAACTCCCCACAATAGTAAGTGAATGAAAAACTCTAAAGTTTCTTTTTGAACAACAACAACAACAAAAAAGTATTTCCTTGCTTCTTGTCACTCTGGTTCTCACTTGTTCTGTTACCATTTTGGATTTTCACCCTTTTTATCTGGTAATTACACAATTAGTTGGATGTCCTTCACTTGAAATGCCATGTTTTTCCAGATCTTATTTGGATACCATTTTCATTGTCAAAGTTACCCTCTGTTCTATAGTCTATTTCATCTCTATACCTCTCTTTACACTGAGAAAGAATAGAACCTAATATTTTAAATAACACATATAACAATCCTCCTAGAAGAAACCCAAACAAATGAACTAAAATACAGGGGAAGAAAAAAAAAAGAAAAGGTGTGCAGGGTTTTTTCCAGTGGTGCCCAGTGACAGGAAAAGAAGTAACAGGCACAAACGTGAACCTAGGAAGTTTCATCTAAACATGAGGAGGAACTTCTTTACTTTGAGGGTGGCAGAGCACTGGAACAGACTGCCCAGAGAGGTGCTGAGGTCTCCATCTCTGGAGACAATCAAAACCCACCTGGACATGTTCCTGTGCAACCAGCTCTAGGTGGACCTGCTTTGTCAGGGGGATTGGGCTAGATGATCTCCAGACATCTCTTCCAAACCCATATCATTCTATGATTCTGTGATCTATTCTAGATATATTTAAAAATATTTAGGGTGTTCTTTGTTTTTCTAAATGCTTATTTATGCTTTATGTAGAAGTGTTGCCCATTTATGAGCTGAAGATATGAAAGACTGAATTATGGAAATGTGGAACTAAATCAGAAAATAATACAGCATTTCTGAAGCAAGCCTTTCTCTAGTTCAGGCTAGGTCATTGTAATAATCTGTTCAGCCTTCAGTTTGATTTTGCTGGTTGGTGGTGTGGTGTGTCTTTTATTTATTTACTTTCAGCCCTGCTATCAGTTGTACTCTCACTGAACAGGTAACCTCGCATCATCTTCAGTGAATACAGCAGTAACAGTACCTTTGTCTGTCATATCTGACAGAAAGAGACACACTCAACCTGTTTCTACCTGAGATATCTTTCAATCACAATACCTACAACATGACTTGCCTTTCATCTTGGTGAAATGCCCTAGCCTACCCTCTTGGACTGGATGGAAACAGCTCTATTCAGGTAGGCAATCATGCTACAGATGGGAGACTATTGGTATCTGAACTTGTCATCAGACAAAGATTGTCAGATGATCATAAACTCTCTCTACCAGTTAGATCATATTTTCTAGAAATAAGGAAAAACAAACCAGGTGGTTCCTCTCCAACTTGTTTCTGTGGACTATCTCTCTTATCACTGCTGAAAGTTGCACTGGACAGACAAGTGTTTCTCATAAGACAATAAAGCCACATCTAGACAGGTAGTCTTCCCTTGCTCAACCATGTAACCATGTCCTTGGTCATGTTTATCTAGAACTAGTACTAGTCCAATACTTCATATGTTTATCTGCCTATGGAGACAACATTTTACTGATGATTTTGTGAGTCTCCAGCTTAAGGTAAGAACTTAGATTAAGAAGTCTGGACGAACCTGATTTTAAAAAGTCTGGTGCCTTCAAAAGTTTTGAAATGAGTATTTGAATTTGCAAAAAAATTCATGAGATGAAAAGTCCCGGGGAAAGTTGAAAAACAGTCTGTGTTTACAGACTATATTCCAGATTTTCAGAAAAGAAATTCAAGATCAGATGTGCTAGGAACTACTCTTCCACATTTCAATGCTGCATTTTCATTATCTTCAAGCACAGACATTCAAGACAAGCATGTGGTTTTGGGACTAGTAAAAAGTCCCAATGGAGCAACAGTTCAGTGCAGATACTGTTGCTAGCTTCTCAAATTCTTGGATTATGCTACTTCTAGTTGTTACACATGTGTGGATCAGAGATCAGAGCTTACCCATTGTGAAAAAGCCATTTTACACCCATATAAAAGAGCTTATTTCACAAATGAATAAGCCAAAGGTTTAGCTTATTTGAATATCTGAATGAGATCCAAAACAGATTTAACTGAATATTCATTTCACGCAGCTTTAGCCAACTGAGTTGCTTAAATGAATTGATCCCATGAGTAACAGTATATGTATACGGATACTTAATGAATGAATTGACAGTAGCCTTCAGCAGTGTCCTGCATAAAGTGGTAACAGAGTGATAAAGACGAATTTGTACCCTAACACACAACAGTTTTACAATACAGTATCTAGGTTGTGGAAGTAATACTTGAAACTTATCTTTTACAAGCTGCCAAGAGGCTGTCTTCTTTAGTTTACTGAGGCATCAAGGTGCTACCATTCCCATATAGATCATTCCCATGCCACATAGATCCATTTCCTTCCAGGCACACTTTAACTTCCTCAGTGGAATTTTTAATAACAGTTTCTCATTTTCTCACTGTCAGCACACTTCTGAGCTTCTGTCTTCCTACAGAGATTTGCAGGATCCACTGTGGAACAGTGCAGTGGTGTCCCAGACCAAGTGGTATTACTTTTTGCAAGGGAGTGCATGAAAATGCATTTCTGACATTTTCTGCTCTCATCAGTCTTGATTGTCTTCTATTTATTTAGGTTAACTAGACTTCACAGATGATCACAATACAATCAGTCTAAATAAAGACCTTAATCTTCTTCCGCCTCATGGGAAAAAGGAAGGGTAGTACTGTTCATGGTAGTGCTATTATTCATACCATGAGATTCTTGTCTTTTTGTGCTTGGTACAAAATCTACAGGGCAGAAGATATAGTTTACTTTCCCCCAAACATCCCTCATTTACCTGTGTGATGGGCTGGCCTTGGCCAGCTGCCATCGTCTTAGCCACTCTCTCACTCCTACTTCACTCTCTCACTCCTACAAGAGGGCAGAGGGAGAAAATAAGATTAAAGAAATCATGGGTCAAGGTAAATACAGGAAGATGAGTAACCAGTTACCATCATGCGCAAAACAGATTCAATGTGTGGAAAAATAATTTAATTTATTATCAATTAAAATAGTTTTGGGTAGTGAGAAACAAAGGGAAATTAAAACAATATCTTCCCCTGCCCTTTATTCCTGAAGCTCAAATTCACTCCCTCACTCCCAACTCCTCTACCTCTCCTCTTCCCCTGGGCAGCACAGGGAGATAGGGAATGAGAGCTTGGGGTCAGTCTGTAATTGCTCCTCTCTGCAGCTCCTTCCTCTTCATACGCTTTCCCCACGCCAGTGTGAGTTCTCCAGAGGCTGCAGCTCCTTCCAGAAAAATCTGCTTTCTCCAGAGTAGAGTCTTCCACAGGCTGCAGGGCTGATATATGCTCTAGCATGCTCCTGTCCATGTGCTGCAGGACAATCTCTGCTTGGCACCTGGAGCATTTCTTCCTCCCTCTCCTTCTTCACTGACTTTGGTGTTCACAGAGTTTCTCCTCACACCTTTCCTCACTTCCACCACTCTGTGATCTAGCATTTCTTAAATACATTTTCATGGAGCTGTCACTTCTCTGTACGGTGTGGCTGATGGCCTCAGCTGTGTCCTTTGCAGCTGGTTAGAAACGGCTGGAATGGGCTGTGGATAGCATGGGGCATCCCCTGCCCTCTTCTCACAGGGGTCCTGCAGGCTCCCATGGCCTGTACCTGGACACAAACACCCAGCTCAGCCTGATTGACCTTCTGTCTGTTGTATGGTTCATGTTACAGCACATGTTACAGCAATCTTTTTTTGAGAGAATATTGTTATCCTCCTTCAGGACACCATGTATTTCTAAAACCAAACACAGGGACATGCTTGTGAGCACTCAGAAATGTTAACTGTAAAAATCGAGGTATTTTTTCCAGAATTATTTGAAGAACTAGCAGCTGAATGTGAAAATGAAATGAGGCAGACAAGTGAATAGGACACAAACCCTGGAAAGACATAACTAAAGGAGTCAGAGGATACACACACTGTGGCTCTAGAAAGAAGCAGAAGATTGAGCAAGAGCTTCTGTTGGCTGGCAGCAGTTCAGAGCTGCATGTAACTTCTGTGTCTCTTGTTTTGTTTCTACTGCTGGGTTTTGTGCATTCGATGTAAATATAAAACTTCAAATTTTAAAATAGCTGGCTCTGTTTTCAGTTTCTCTTTTAACCTCATTTCTTTTTAGCTCCTGGATAATGACATTTCTCCTTTGTGAATTCATACTATTTTCTTGTCCTTTATGTGTTTGGAAAAATGTTTCAGGACTACTTGCCCCTTCACTTTATCAGGGATTTTTGTGCCGTTGACCGCTCTGTAGCTCCCCCTATCCTTCTTCTTGCCCTGCTTGACAATAGGAGTGATATTTGCTTTCTACCAGTACTCAGAAATCTCCTCCATCTCCACAATCTGTCAAAGACCAACAAAACTAGCCTTACAATTACATTGGTCAGCCCCCTCCGTACTCATGAGTGCATCCTGTAAAGACCCTGGATGTGTGTAATTTCAGTTTGGTTAAATGTTCCGTAACCTGATCACCATCCACTGATGATGAGTCTTCACTGTTCTGGATTTTACATGCATATTAGTTCCAAATAAAGTAAACATATCTCTAATCCAAACACTTCAGGTTTTCTTCTGGCCAGTTCAGCAAGTGTCTACTCAGATGTTTGGTTTTGTGGGTTCCAATCTTAGACATACAATTCTCACCCCATGGACTTAAGTCTGCAGAGAGGGCTTTAACACCATAGGTTTCCATAGGCATGTTGGCATTTTTACTCCGCACTTTCATGACTGATCTGCTGGATTCCCACAGCATAGGGAGCAAAAAGGACAATCGTGTGAAACAGTCCACTGGTGAAAGAAATAGAAATATTCAGGTCACCTGACCTGCTCATGAGTTGGATCCATTTCCACAAATTAGTACAGTTTAAGAAAGGACACTCACAAATAAATTAATCATGATTATTCATCTTTTTCCATTAATAAAAATTAGAAATTAAGGTGGGGGGTTTTTTTGGCTAGTTACCTGTTTTGTACAACACTTTCCGTGTTGTAGCCTTCTCTGTCCAAGCTAGAGGTTACCACTCAGCAGTTGTAATTGCCTTTCAGCTTAACTTGAGAAGTCTCAGCTCCTGGTGACAAGAAACGACACATACAATGTCATCTCTAGGGAAAGAGGTTTCTGATATAGGTATCTTATGCAATATCCCTCCTCTCTCACTAGGAACAGCCTGTTTATATGTTTTCTTATTCCTTCCCTTGAAATCTCAGGACAGACAGACAGCTATTTCTCTCCTAAAGACAGAAATAAAGACAAAGGCTGAAAAGAAACATCACCAATGTATACATTTGGTGCACTAAATTAAGACTCTGCTAGGAATGCTACACCCACAAAATCTGGAAAACACTGAATCCAAATTGCTCTGGGAACTTGTTTGTCAGAAGCATTCAGCAGTGAAAGAAAACAGTGCAGATGCTTTAATTAAGCAGTGTAAGACTTCAGCTTGCATTAATCTTGATTTTAGCCTCTGGACATGGCTTCAAATCAGGCAAATACTAAAAACTATGGGTTGTCAACCAAGGCAAAATATACACCTCTAAGGAAATTGCTTTCAATTTCTCCTCCCATCTGAACAGGCACAAGCCAGACAATGGCCAAAGAGCCATTGAACAAGCTGCATCTAAAATACCAATTTTCCTTGAAACCAAGTAGCTTATGAGAACACAAACAGAAACATAAAGGGTAATGAGAGGGATGAAGCATGCCCCACTTTCTCACATTCTTAGGCAAGATAGGAAATACTTTTTTCAGTCATAAAAATCTCTCTCCATTTGGAAAATCATTTTAATGAGGAATTCTGGCAAGTAAAATTGAAAATTCTGGGCAGATGATGAGTTGCAAATTAGGAACATAATTTCAGTCATATTCATAAAAAATGCACAAATATGCATTTCTGTATAAAGAAATGCTAACACTGGATTAATTTTCATCAGTAAGAGTATAACCACTATATAATTTGCTTTATGTTACCTAACTCTACTAATCTCACATTACAATTGAACCATTAAGGAACCATGAGAAAGGAAATTTGATCAAGAGCATGACAAGATAAAAGATTTTGCTTCATAAACATGGTGTCTCTCCAAACCAAGGAGAAAAGATAAAGTAAATGTTGTATGTAAAAAATTATGTCTCTAAAACATCCTGTTTAAACAGATCAAGTATCCAAAGAGGAAACCGTGAACGAGAAACGTTTTCTGAAAACCTAATGAAGCAAAGTTTCATTAATGCAAATGTTAAGAACCATGGTATTATGCTCACATTTATACACTAAGTATATCATAGAATTGTAGAATCATAAAATTATTTGGGTTGGAAGGGACCTTAAAGATAATTAAGTTCACCCCCCTGTCATGGGCAGGGACATCTTCCACAAGATGATGTTGCTCAAAGCCCCATCCTACCTGGCCTTGAACATTTCCAGGGACAGGGCATCCACAACTTCCCTGGGCAACCTGTTCCAGTGTTTCACCACCCTCACAGTAAAGAATTTCATCCTAATATCTATATCTAAATCTACCCTCTTTCAGGTTAAAACCATTACATACTATCGCTACATTCACTGGTAGAGAGTCCCTCCCCATCTTTCCTGTAGGCCCCCTTGAAATACTGGAAGTTTGTGATAAGGTCTTCTCAGAGCCTTCTCTTCTCCACACTGAACAGTCCCAGCACTCTCAGCTTTTCATCACAGCAGAGATGTGCCAGTTTTTGATCATCTTTGTGGCCCTACTCTGGACTCGCTCCAACAGGTCCATGTCTTTCTGTCGTGGGCCCCAGAGCTGAACACAATACCTCAGGTGGGGCGTCTCAGAGCAGAGTAGAGGGGTAGAATCACCTCCCTCGACCTGCTGGTGACACTTCTTCTGATGCAGTCCAGAATGCAGTTGGCTGCCAGCGCATATGGCCAGCTCATGATGAGCTTCTCATCCACCAGCATCCCCAAGTCTTTCTCCTCAGGGCTGCTCTCAATCCATTCTCTGCCCAACATGTATTTGTGCTTGGGATTGCCCCGAGTCACATGGGACCTTGCACTTGGCCTGGTTTGCATGAGAGCATTTTCCATGTGCCTTAGTATAGTTCCCAGGAGGATTTGCTCCATGGCTTTGTCAGGCACAGAAGTAAGATATATTTGTAAGTTATATATGTGTACATACACATATATGTATATATGAATGATGCTAGTTCAAAGGTTATTTCTTTAGAAACAGAAATGTGTGTTAAATAAAAAATTATTTGGTTTGTTTTCTTACTTTTGACACTGAAACCGTGAGAATGAAATTGAGTGAGTAAGAAAGCTGGCATTAGAGAATTAACTCTGAATCATAAATTTGTGTCCCGTACATAAATGGTTACAGTTGGAAGGGACCTCTGGAGGGTATCTGGTCCAACCCCACTGTTAATGCAGGGTCACTAAAACCAAGTTGCCCAGGACTGTATTCAGACAGCTTTTGAATATCACCAAGGATGATGACTCCACCATCTCTTCGGGTAACCTTGCCAGGGCTCAGTCACCCTTACAAGGAAAACTGTTTCCTGATATTCAGAGGAAATCTCCCACGTTTCAGTTTGAACCCATTGCTTCTGGTCCTGACACTGGGCATCACTGAAAAGAGCCTGATTCTGTTTTCTTTGCAACCTTGCCTTCAGGTAGGTATATATGGTAGTAAGATCCCCTGAGTCTTCCTTTCTTTATGGTGAATGGTCCCATCTCTCTCAGCTTTTCCTCACAGCAGACGTGTCAGTCCTTCCTCATCTTAGTGGCACCCTGTTAGGCTCTCTCCATTATATCCATGTGTCTCTTGTACTGAGGAACCCAGAACTGGGGAAAGTCCTCCAGATGTGGCCTCACTAGTGCTGAGGAGAGGGCAAGGATCATCCCCCTTGACCAGCTGGCAACACTTTGTCTAATGCAGCCCAGGACACTATTAGACTTCCTCATGGCAAGGTCACATTGCTGGCTCATGTTCAACTTGTTGTCTACCAAGACCTCTAGGGTCCTCTCTGAAAAGCTACCTTCTAACTGAATGGCAGGGATTCTTCTTCCTCAAGTGCAACAGTTCCTCTTGCTGAACTTCTCTGGTCTGTTGAGGTTATTCTGATTAGCAGCACTACCCTCTGGCCACTCCTCCCAATTTTGTGTCATCAGCAAGTTTGCTGATGATACATCCTACCCCATCATCTAGATCATCAATGAAGATATTAAACAAGATTCAATCCAGTATTGAGAACACTAGTTACAGGCCTCCAAGAAACTACTGGAATCAAACTGAGTGATAATTTTTACAGGATGCAGCTCTGAATCACTTCAAGCCTAAATATGACTTGGGAAGAGCAAAGCACAATTTCTTGAGTGCCCTGTCATTTGGTGTAATTCTTACCCATGAATGTAGTACTTACGACTTGAGCAAGTACTCGTACATGAGTTTAAATTTAAGCCATGTCTACACAGATGGGTGCAACTGAGCTGCTTTGCTGTTACCCTGGGTGGACAGCAGCTTTTGTACAGGAACTGCATAAGCTCTGTGAAGAACATGAAGATTTTACCACCACACTGTGCTCTCAAATGTTGTGAGTCTACTAAGCTTTTCCCAAATTCATCTGACAACACAAGGTAGAAGGTTTTCCTCTCTTTTTACCTTTATGTAGAAAAGCCCCAGTTTTGTTGCTAAGATATGGCCTGTTAATTAACATTGCCCTGATTTGGGAAAAGGAAGGTGGAAAAACAGGTGAGACAAAACCTAGAACGCTTAGGAACACACCAGTTTGCCACTGGGAATCTGTGTTACTTGCTGAAGTCTGTACTCCATTTCCCACTGCAAGCTGTAGCTGGCTCTGTTAAATTTGCTCTGAACTTAACTACAGCATTGGACAGAGCTGGAAACTAAAGCAGAGTAATAGCTACTTTGAGAATTATTCTGCAGGAGTCCTGATTTGAATAAGAGCTGCACCTCTGTTGCATTAGATGTTAGATGCATCAGCACATGAAATAGCCCTAGTGGCAGACATACACGCAATTAGATGACAATTGAGTGTAATCTTGGAGAAACTTAAATATTGATTTTAATACTGGGTAGGCAAATCAGTATTTGCATAGATAGGCCAATATTGCACAGTTTGCAGGTACAACATATGAATAACATTTCAGTATATCATAACACTGTTAGAGAAAGGGCCATTATGGACTATGAGGTATAAAGATGCAATGTGGAAGAAGCTGAGAAGACTGTCATAATCCTATAAGGAATGAAGCCTTATCTTGATGAGATCTTCTAGCTCTGACATGGAGAACAGATATACCACATGGTTCTGTTATGTCAGACTTTTGGTTCAGAAGTAGCCTCTTCAAACCTTCCCACTCAAGAGAAAATTTAAGAGATTCAGCATCTGTTGTGCATACCACACACACACGATTGGACAACACTCACCTTCTGCTTCATGGGAAATGTTATAACATCTATGCTTCATTTTACAACTTTACTCTTTTGAATTTGGAAGAAGTTGCATGCCTCTTGGAAGTTTTCTGTTTTATTGTATATTCATCCAAGTCAAAGGACAAAGCTTTCATCAACCTTTTGAAACCATTTCATGTTAAGCATTGCCATAAAACCATCAAGCTCTCAGGTTCAATGTTTCCTTCTCACCTTGCTTTTCCCCCAGATACTGAAAGCCACTAATTAACTGGTGTGAAGTTGAAGAAACAAACTGACTATCTTTTTTTTCTTTCTTTTTTATTTTTTTTTTTACCCTAGTCTGTTTACTGTGGTCAGGCTATGCCTGTCTGCCTGTCTTTTGTTTCTTCTATTTCTTGTCTCTTCCCTTTGGTAAAATGACTTGGCTCAAGAATGGCTTTAATATCCTATTACATTGACGGAGGGAGGGAAGACAGAGGAACTTCTGTTTGCAAAGTTTGTGCCTACATAAAATTTCAATATCTTCCCATTTTGTAAGAATTTGTCTGACCTTGTTGATCCTGAATTTATATTGTTTGATTTTTCAGTATCCCATGAAATAATAATTTTATGCTATTTTTTAGTGATCAATGTAGGTTGGTGATTATAGGCAAGTAAAATCCTTGCCTAAAGGAAATTTCTGTCACAATCGCTAAAACACATTGTTAAAACTCTCCCTCTTACAGCTATTAAAAAGGAAGCAAGGTCAAAATATAAACCACACTAGAATTATATCAGCAACTACCTAGAGTGGATGCCATCAACAGAGTTTATTTCATACATATCTCTTTCTTCCTTTGGAACACAAAAACCAAAAAGCACCCCAAAAATAATCCAAGTATGTAATTAAAGTATATGATGCTTCTATGAGCAAATTGACTTATAAGCAGAGGTTTCCTCATCACATGACTGAACTCTTAACATTTCATTTGATAAAACACTTTCAAAAACCTGAAATGTACAAGCAAATGTAACTTTTGTTTCTGTAATATCTTTTGTCAAAGAATGGCAATGTACATACAAAAGAACGTAATTCTCAGTATGTAATTAGCCTTTTAGCCCTTTCAGAATTTACTCCTAGTAATTATGAAATTAATACAGTAACACCAAATATTCTTAACTGGTTTTAAACCATCAATTTCATAATCAAGCAAAGAAACATGTCCAGTTGGGTCCTCAGAAGACATTGGCAAGAAATACAAATGCAACGAAAAAACTTCTAAGGGATAAATTGTCTGTATTTCTAATCCAGTCATCCTTCCTTTCACTTGGACTACTCTAAATTTTTAGAGAGGAAAAATCCTGTCTGTGCATGAAGCACCTATGTTTATTTTCCATTACTTCTGAAGAGTACATGTATTGAGTACTCTTAATTCATACATAACAAAGTGACACAGATTTTTTTCCATTAAAACATTAGCAAATATCAGATATTTACCAAATATCTTTCTGCTGGACATATTACTTATTTGATAGCATCTAGTTAAAATCCTATGAATAACGAGCTAAAAAATAGAAAAAAAAATCTTTTCCATTGAAGTTAGAATTTTGTTTCCTTCAAGGTGATTCATTTATAGCTGGTATTTAAGAAAAAAATATTAATAAACTTAATAAAAATAGCCTTGAAGTGCATTTTCTTATCTTAAATGTGTTTCTACATGCATTTGACCTAAGGAGTAGCATGTGGGAAAAATGACAGGTACCTTTCAGTTCTTCCTTGAGATCTTTCACTTTACATTACTTCTTCAACTAACCAGACAGACTAGCTGGTGGTGTTTTTGTGTGAGTTACACGTGCAAAAGAAAGGTTTTAAATGAAATTCCAATGGAGGTGTGTTTGCAGACTTGTACATTTTCTATAGAATTTGTAGAAATTGACTTATAGTCAACAAATGTTGACAGTGTTTATGTATTTGTTGCACTATTTATCCTTTACGATTTGTTATCTACTGTTTCTAGACAACAGCATTCTGTTTCCCATTTTGAAACTGGTGGGCTTGACCATTGTATTTCTCCTTCTCCTTCAATAGTCTGCAGAGAAAGCTTTGCTGCAATAGGCTTCCCAGGAGCATCAGTTACAATTTCTGGTCAATATCATCCTTGGAAGTAATAACTGACAAGAAAAATCAGCTAAGCTCCACACAGCCATTTGCTCATTCCACTCCACAGTAGGATGGGGAGAGAATCAGATGGGTAAATGTGACAAACAAGGGTCAAGATAGAGATAGTTTTATTGGTAAATTGGAAGCTGCATGTGCATGCAAAGTAAAATAAGGAATTAATTCACTGATTCCCTCCAGCAGGCAAATGTTTAGCCCTTTAGCCCTTTCCAGGAAAGCAGGACACCATGCGTAATAGTTACTTGGGAATACAAATGCCATTACTTTGAACTTCTCCCATTCCTCCTGTTTTCCCCCAACTTATATTGCTGAGCATGATATCATATGGCATTTCCCTTTTTGGCAGCTGTCTCAACTATGTCCCCTCCCAACTTCTTGAGTGCATGCAGCATACTTATTGGTGCAGCAGAGTGAGAAACAGAAATGGTTTTCACACCATGGAAACTCTACTTAGCCATGACTAAAAATATTGCTGTGTTATTTTGGGTCACAAATCTAAACCATAACACTGTAAGTGTTGCTATGTAGAAAAATAAACTCCATCCAAGCCAAAATCAGTACACTAAAAATTAACACTCCTTATTTGTATTTATTTTCAATAAAACCAAATGCTGTCTTTTGTAAAAAAAAAAAAAAAAAGGCAACAAAACCCTGCACAAGCAACCAAACTCAAAACACACCAAAATACCACTTGGAATATTATGGTATTTCCTCTATCTACGTTACAGCTAAATAGGAGTCCACATATTTCCTCTTTATCCAATGCCGAAAGGCTGCTCTGCCTTAAAGGCTCTCATTATATAAGAGGTATTCTGCATCCACATTCTATAATGGTTAAGAATGACTTTGTAGCTGAATACATTGCTCCCTGCAGGCTGAGTACAAAGCTTTGGGTCTTAGTTTAACGTTCCAGTTTTCTGCATGGCGGTATAAATTGGGTACCAATTCTCTAAAACTGTCAGGAACTAAGCTTTAGAGGAAACAGTCAAAGAACTAGTATAAGCATTCGATGAAAAGAGAATAGCAAACTTTTACAGAGGAAATGGAATAAACAGAGTTCAAACACAAAGTGTGAATGTGTGAAATGTTTGCAAAATATTCTTTGGAAATGTGGACTATTGAGAGGATGTTGTATTAACTTGATAACTATATTACGTGTATAGAAAAGAAATACATGGTTTTTACTGTTTTCCATGAAAGGTGGCCGTTTGGCCAAATCTGTGTTCAGTGGGTTACTCAACAGTAGTAACTGATTTTTGCAGGTTTTAGTGTGCTTACTTTGAATAACCATGGTTTCTGAACAAGATGCCTTGCAGTGGTAGTGCTAGTTGATTGGTTTGGCCTCAAAGTCAGCAATGACACTGATTTGCCTCATGAACTCGGAAACGCTACCTGCAGCCTCTAGATGATGTTTCATTTTCTTTCTTTGTATGGGTGAGAATTTGTATGTTTGTAAAGTGCCTACCGCAGTAGAATGCTTATTCAAGTCCTTTAGAGCCTACCAGATTTCACAAGCAAACTGGATTTTCAAAGTCCAGCAGTAAAGTAATCCTCGTGTATTTTCCGATATTCTTTTCCAATGAAGAAAAACTTAGATTCTGTTCTCTCATTTTTATGTATGAGAGAAGGAAAGCATTCCCAGGCTGTTTGACTGCAAAGATTTACATTCTAGATCCAATAAGGCTGTTGAATATAAAATAAATTGCTTTTATTGGTAAAGAATTGTTGTTTGCTTGTTCCTGCTACAATAATAAAGACTTCTGCTGAATGCATTTTGGGTTCAAAAGCATCCTATTTATAGTTTAGATGCAAAATGATATCTGCACTACAATGTCTTATTTTCAGGTTATCATTCTGCTTTCCTCTGAAAGCTAGTTGGCAGATGTTTCCTCCCATCTTGACTCATTGCATTAATGATAGAAAAATATTCTACATCCTACTGTGGTACCCTTCATAAGCAGAAATGGAGAACAGAACCAGCTTGTTTAAAACACACAGGACAGTGTAAAGAGAAAATACTGTCTCTTGAATATCGCACAACTACATTATTCAAATCCTTCAGTTTTTTAATTAAGTAACTTTCCAAATAGTTGCAGTCAGTAGCACAGCATTAATATTCCCTCCTTAAAAATAATAATAAAAAAGTATAACATAAACTAAACAAATAAAAATAGGATAAAAATAAACACAACAAACCAAAATAAAATAAAACTAAAATTTGCCACAGGTCTTAAAATAAAAATTTGCTACAGGTGCATAGCCTCATACCCCATCAGTATTTTATTTGACCATGTACAGTGTCAGAATGACAGAAGAATCACTATTTCACATTTCTAAAACTGCTTTGAAGATATTCTTTGACAGTGTAGTAATATTGATAGCATTTGTCACCTTCTTTGTACATTTTTGCCAATTTGATCCAGTGCTATTGTAGTTTGATTATCTGAAGGTGTTAAATTTCAAGGTTTCAAAATGCAAGGCTATTTCTTAAAATTCAGCAGCTCCACAGCTGCTGTATTTTTTTTCATGTTAAGTTTTACTGAAGAAGAAGTAATTTATCACTGACTGGTAGGTTGGCTTACACATCAGCAAATTTGTTGCTTGTTTTCTTCCCAAATTCCAGTCTGTGAAAAGTAATTAAAGATCATTCTGTCTATAAAGCTGGCTATAAGGGGAAAAAAACAAAAAAACAAAACCCCCCAAAAAAGTAAAGAAAGGCCATGTTCACATCTGAAGCAAAAAGGACTCATCAATTTCTATGAGCATTTTTCTTTCCCTTTGTTGACCAGGGATAGCTATAAAGTTCTTTAGATTTCACTGGGTACTGATCTGTTGGTACTGACCTCTTCTGGATACTCTGGTTAGTTAACAATTTCTGTCTACATATTCCTTATCAGTACTTTTTCAACACTTATACATTTACCAGTAGCTGACTTGTTTTAAGCTCACAATGACTGGAAGAAGTGGACAATGGGAAAAGAAATACAAAACACAGATGGATATCTCCTCTTGCTCTAGAAGCAAGACTGACTGTCTCATTTTGAGAGATACTAGAATGAAAGAACACCAAAGATTCTGGTAACCTGGGAATTTGGTTCAAGTGTTTGTATAATATTGAAAAGATGCAAATGTTATTCTGTTTGAAAGTCTGTAGGTATTGTTTTGCTTTGAGATGGGTTAATTTCACATCTCAACAGCACTTTTTTAATGGTCTCAAATTATATGACATAAAAATATTTTTTTTCTTTGTGAAGGAAGCATGAATTAGAACAAGTGTTGTTAAAACCCATCATCTTAAAATAGATTAACCCATACGTAGCCGAATCTTTTTGTCAATATTCATTTTCACACTTTATTTTTGCCCATGCTAGATGCACAGAACAGGAAAATCCAAAGAAGTCAATGCTGACATTAAAGGGCACCAACTAAAGCCACTCAGATAAAGAAACCCTTACATAACACAGCTTTAAACCACCTTGCACAGACTATGCAAAAAAGGTTCAAGCCCAAGGCAGCCTGCAAAGCAGTAATTGTAAAATCCACAGAAGTCAGTGGAAAAACATTAGTAATACTTTGTAAGAATACCAAAGCTTCACATTTACACTACTATCACTATCTTAACATGGAAATTAGGCTAAGAACAATACAAGTTCTTAGAACTCAGTCTAATACTTATGTCTTTGCACATCCTTCCAGCACAGAGAATTCTTTATTAATATGGATTTAATACTAATCACTAATGGACTGTGTTCCTTTACTAACAAATCAATCTTGGATATAAAACCTACCCACTTTCAAAACAAGCAAACAGAGCAAGACTCTTTTATGTTTCCCTTGACTAGCTTGCCATGCCTCTTGTAGATTGCCTCAATATATATGGCATATTCATGTAAAACTTTTTCAAAGTGTTTGAAAACACTTGCACAGTATTTGGATAGCAGCTTCACAGACCCACGTTTGCACTGGCTGCATATGCAGGGCATAAATGAGCCAAAAATCTGTCATGACTGCTTGCCACAATTTCAGTAACTGAATTCTGAATAGTGACTTTGTGTTTACTCCAGAACCTTCCAAATCCACAGAACTGAAAAATTCACAATTTGACCCACTATGTGGATATTTTTCCCTCTTTGGGTTGCACCTACAAATGGACAGAAGTCTATCCTTCCAATGTAATGATACATTTCTAAAGCACAAAGGGGAACTCCTGAGTCATGTGAAGTCTGGTACTTTCAATTAAATTCATGAAGCTATGGAGACTTATGCCAAAGAGTTAGCCTATGCTGGCTCAAAATTTGCTGCTAAAGATGATATATATTTGCTAACCTAAGAATGCATTTTCCACTGTCCAGCTGCTAGTTAAGAAGATTAATGACTGCTTTGTAGTTCCAATTAAACTCCTTTATCACCAAGAGGAACGAAACAAGTTTTGATTTCAGAAGTGCTGCTTAAGAAAGAAGACCAGGGTTGCATAACACTGACATTTTATTAGAATTCATTTGTAACAAATGGAACTTGTGTCAGCAAAGAACTGATTTTCATACAGACTTTCTTTCGCCACCAATGTAACGAAGTAAGAAAATAAAAAGCACGCCTTTCATTCTGTAAAACATTTACGCGTACTACTAATTAGAGGTAATTGTATCTTTTTTAACAAGCCATTTTACAAGGTAATTTTTTAATTTTTTCAGTCTATGCATCCAAAACAAGAGCAAAGAACACAAGTTGTATTATCTTTGTAAAGACACTCCAAGCTTGAATGGCAAAGCCACGTAACAGATGGTTATGATGAGACCTGCAGCCTTCTGATATTTGTGGAGTATCAGGGCACCAAGAAAAAAAAAAAAGGAAAGGAAAATAAGAAAAAATGAAAAATAAAGAAAAATAAGAGAATAAAAGGAAAAAAAAAAGCACTTGCTTTTTTTTAGTCATTGCAAACTTTTTTTTTTTTCCTTTTTACATGTTCTGTGTCATTTAAATACACACAAGTGGATTTTATAAGCAGTTTCTTACAGATGGGTTCAAGTTATAATATTATTGGGTGTAGAATCAATAGGGCAGTGCATAGTACAAAGGTATATATAGAAAGTGCAAATCTCCCTAGAGGGCCACTCCTTCTCCCAGCCATCCTCTCTACTATCTAACCACTCAAATACTTTTTTTTAAAAACAGCTAAATTAAACTTCTGTATAAACCATTTTTATATATTTTGTTAGTTATTTCCCATTGCAACTAATTACAAAATTAGACATAACTACACATACAAACATAAATAATAGCACCGTACTGGTTATGCTGATAAAACCAATTTTAAGCTTGGAAATGTATGATGTATGTAGACAAAGATGCTAACAATTTAATTTAACCATAGAATGACTGCATATAAGAGTACAGAAAGTGGAATGCACATCAGTGATGCTAACAGTTATCTTAAGGAACATAAAAACTAAAAGGAGTATTTAATTATATGACAGTTTTCCACACAAATTGGCTCTGCTTTTCTTTTTTTTTTATTCCCTCACTTTCTTCGGAGCTTGCAAGACAATCTGCTAGGGAGAATGCTCTGATCCTTTTATAGAACAACTGTGTAAGAATCTTTCCTTAGTCTATGTTTTCAAAATGATGCTTTTTTTTTTTATTATAGTGTTTTTCTGATCCTCTTCATTTGTGTTGAAGAACATGACCATGCCATTAACCTGGCACTTCAATAATTATTTTAAAATACAAATCAAGAAAAAAGAAGAAAAAAGAAACATAGTGCACATTCTTCTCTGGTTCAGATGCAAGTTATAGAATCTCATTCTGAGGTAGCCTTCTATTCCATATATATATATATATATATATATATATATATTTATATTTCTGTTTGTTATTTTTTTTTGTCTTTTTTTTTTCTTTACAAAAGTGCTCAAATACAATGCTTGCTAGAGTTTGGTCGTTCATAGTTTTTCTTTCTGCTAGTATTGGGTAAAGTGGAAGAAGAAAAAAAGTTGAGGTCACATTGACAAGCCATACCAATGCTCCTATTTGAAACCTCAAGAAAGAACTCCATTGATACTCATACTCTGACAATGGTAGAAGGCATGATGGAAAACAGGGTGAATGTAGTGAATGTAAATGGCATCGTACTTAGAGTCTCAAAAAGTACTTTGTGCTGTTTACAGAAATTTCTTTGTTCCCAGAAAGAAAATCTAATGTCACTCTCAAATACACCCTGTGGGCTCAGTCTTGCCAGCCTTACATGAACCCTCCCACTGAAAGCAATGGTTTGACTTTAGTAGTCCACTGACAAAATTGAATGACCAGGACTTGGTCCAAAATAAATTAAAAAAAAGATGCATGAGCACTGCTAACGTCAGCTGCTGCTAGTGTACTGCTACATCTCTGCAATGGTAACACTATAATCAGTGACATCATGCGTTTGAAAACCTAACGAGAAATAGATTTTTAATTTGTGGGCTGGTCGGTTATTGGAAATATGGAAAGATAAAGGGCCTTGACTACCTACACGTTTTGGGTTATAATTTATTACCATCCATAGTTGATTAGAAACTGGAAATGCATATTTTTCAAAATTGTCTGTTACATGTATTAATATGTTTGAAAATAATAACAGAGACATGAACAAACTGAACTAAATACAAATGAAGGCTAACTTAAAGAAATGCTATTCAAAATAGGCAGCAAATATAAGGCACTCTAAATGTAAAACTAAAATAAAACCCAGCATCCCAAAACAATGCTGTATGCCACAAAATGTTTGATTTCACAGAGCAATGTGTGTTTGGCTTTGCCCTGTTGCATACGGTAAATGTAAATTATATAGCGCACACTATAGACAGTATACTATAGAATACAATTTTAAAACATCTTAATACCTATTATATTACAACATTCTCCCCTCCTAAAGGGATATGCACTGACCTTTCCCACATGCACACTTCCTACATTTAATAATATGATTTCTTATTGCACTATAGTGTTACAAATATTGAACTTCACTGGAAGCCTAAATCACATACTTTGTGCGTGTGTGCATGTGCGTGTGTGCGTGTGTGTGTGTTCAAGTGGCAATGTGGAGAGAAATATTATTTGAGATAGACATGATATTCAAATATCAATGATGTGCATTCCTCACTTCCCTTTGCAATAGAAAGTTACGGACCTTGGAAATGCAGAGATGATCAAATAGTAGTCTAATGTAATTGTAGTATGCTGGAAAACTTTCCCAATGCTTTGATAAGTCCGGATATGGAAGAACTGATATATTTATGTGTATGTGTGTGAATATCTACCTATCTGTATCTCTGTTACTAAACAGAGAGTTAGACAAGGGTAGACAGTAATACATATACATATACTAATATATATATAGACTGAAAGCGAGGGTGTGGGTGTGCATGTGCATATGTGTGCATGCGTGTGTGTGTTAGCAGCGTCTTTATACTTTGCGCCTCCCTGTTGATTCCAAAAGAAACCAAAAAAGCCCCATTTTTATTTAGCTGATTACAATGAATATTTTCTTAAAGAAAAAGAAAGCAAACAAAATTGTAAAAGTAGTATCTAACAAGACTGTGGTACTGTAGATAAATATAGGACTGCACAAAAATGTGCAAATTTTCAAATTATTTAACATTTCTACAGCACAATATTACAGATAACAGTTCTACAGCTTAAAAAAAATCTACAGTTTTTAAACAAAAAGATTACCAGTTATTCAACCTTTTCTTTAATTCACTTCAATGATTGATAAACTCTTGTTAAAAAAAGGAAAAAATTTTACACAGTTAAAAATGAAGCACAGGTCAGCAGTATCTTTACAATACTAAAAAACTAAATCAAGGACTTCCTTTTTAATCATTCCCACATTTTCCCTAAAGTGTTATGATGAGCATTATGATGGGAAGGGGTGATCTTGAAGTCAAGAGTCTGCTTTATTTGAGAAGCCAGGACCAAATCTTTTAACAAACATCTTGCACTGAACCGCAGTTCTCTCAAAATTCCTCTTTGCAAAAGCATGAAATTCTGAACAAGAGATCATTCTTTCTGATTATTTTCCTCTTCCCTTTAACTTCAACCAATGTCAAACCCTTGAGGTGTCTGTAAATGAGATCCTTCAGACGCCTCAGTGGTAAGGGTTCTTTTATTATGGTTAGATTATTAAACTCTGAATTCTTGGTCCACATGGAATAGTTTGTTGTTGGTTGTTGTTGTTGTTGTTGTTGTTGTTGTTTTATATATCCCCATTATTTTTGTTCTTTTGTTTTTTATTTTATATATCCCCAATAATTGCTCCTTAGCTAAGAGTTAAGAAGTACTTCTAAAGCACATCATATGGCTCAGAAGCGGCTCTCTGGATCTTAAAGGGCCTGCAATAAAAATCCACGACGGGTTTTTATGTTGCATAGTGATCAAAGCTGCCCAGATATTCCAGTGCGGCTCGATAGCAGAATTGGTATTGATCCTGGAGAAATAAAGAAAGATAGAAAACAAAAGCTTCAAAAAGCCATCTTGTTGGTTGGTTCCTATTTTCTTTCAACTAAGAGGGAATACTTTTAGGCTACAGACAAATTTACTACAGAGGTATCTGCAGTTCAGGAAAATTATCTTGTGCTAACATCAACAGAAACCCAGTCTCAGACACAACAGATGAAGATAGACACTCATTTTATGTAATAACATTTTCCACAGAATGCAGCTTCTTTTTTGTGCAAAGCCTGTATCTACCTATTCACCATTTGTTATTCTGGATTAATACAAAATCAGCATAAAGCCTTCCTCTTACAGGAGCATGCGAAGATGCTTTCCAATCACGTATTTGAAAATAATTAGCAAATATCCAATTAACTCTACAATAAATACAACACACTACGTGACAAAATCCATCACAGCCTTAATATGGAATGCTGTATGGAAAACCTCCAGGTAAAGGAAGCAAAGGGAATCCAAACCTTTCAGTAATATAAGCTTTGATGAAGATGTGAAGATGTCTCAGCCTGTGGCAAGAAAAGGGCCTAAGAGAAATATGCAGCTAAATCACCTTATTAACATGAAACAGATTTCATTTCAACCTACACCTGGAAGCAGAGAGAAGTTCAGCATGGTGAGAGATTTGCTTTTACGTCTGGTGAATCCAGCATTTGGCATTCTATGTTATTCTCACCCCCACAGAGCAGTCCTTTTGCACATTTATGTCATATCGCACATTTATACTAAAATGGTACATCTGTGTACCCATTTGCAACTGCCACTCAGGGTCTAAATGTTAAAAAAATAAAAATAAAAGATAAATTACTTCTGAAAGCCGTCTGAAATATCTGCTTATTTATCCGATAGTGCTATGTGGTAACCCCACATGGGTTATACTTGTTAAGATCACCATAAAATTTCTTTTGGAGACCAGAAAACTCATCATATATTTGCCTCAATATAGTGGTATGATCGTTAATAGTTCCTTTCTGCTTCCTGTTGGAACAGTGGGAGAATGCATTAGACATATGCATAAATTTAAAGTCTACGTGTGGTCCATATGGAGTCGAAGTGCTTTGTCGAATAAGGATTAGATTTTCTGGCAGTTTATACTACTGAATGAGAGATTTGTTTTCCACAGGATCCTGAAAGAAATTAGTACGAAACACTTCTACTTTCAGCAGGGGGGATGAATGGTAACATACAAGAAATAAGTCAAAACAGAAGGAGGGAGAATATATTGCATAGCTGTACTGTGTGTTTGTCAGGTAGGCTCCGGGAAGCATGTTTTTTCTGTACACTGTAGTTATTTCTTGGAATCAAAATGACAGAAAGGCATTTTTCAT
Source organism: Gallinago undulata (assembly GCA_026546715.1). Lineage (NCBI taxonomy): Eukaryota > Metazoa > Chordata > Aves > Charadriiformes > Scolopacidae > Gallinago > Gallinago undulata. The sequence goes on from JAOTQQ010000019.1 coordinate 31,217,529, forward strand.
TTTGCTTATCCAGAAGAATGATGATAATGAAAAAGAAATGGAATTAACTCTTCAGTTTGGTCAAAGTGATTTGCTTGGCTAACTGACAAGATTAAGAATAAGTATCTTTATTTTTCATACACATTTTTATGAAGTTGTCTTCTTAAAAATAAGACTATCCAGTTTTTATTGAACAAGTTTAATTTTTGTGTGGAAAATGGCAAACTCTGGGGAACCACTTTAGATTTCACAGACTGTAATTTAAAGGCCAGTGTCAATCAAATTATACTAAATAAATGTATGATCTAAAATGTTTCCCTTCTCTTGCCCTTTTGCTTTTTTCTCCTACTCTATAGGCTCTGGCTTAGTTCAGAAATTTAAGTAGAAACTAAGCATGACTGAAAATGTTGAAGTATTCTTTATGACGTGACACAGTTCCAAGCATTCAGGCCCAGGAAATTAGTTGATAATGCTTATCCCTTTTCTTATTTCTCTATGGCACTCTAGCTAGCACATAAAATATTTACAATATAGTCTTCCTGAATGCTGAATATATAGTATGCTTTTCAGGCCAAACAGGCCTGAAAATAGGATGAACACCACTTGCTTGGTGACACAAAGTTAAGAAAACCATGTAAATAACACAGTGTCAGTCTGAAGCCATGAACAACACTTTGTTCCTGAAACAAAAAAAATCAGTGGATTCACCTTCAGAAATAACTTGCCTCCTTCTTTATTGCCAGACGTTTCAGTCAGGAAACAAAGTTTCAAGTAAAAACCAGTAATGCTTCTTGGAAAATGGTTTTCTTCAACTACCATAATTTAGGATCTAGTACTGAAATAATTTTTTTATTCCCCAATCTGCAGCATCTACTGCTGTTAACAGGAGATAGTCCTTGCAGTACTTTTATGGCAGAGTTTATACTGCAGTGATATAGCCACTATATGACTTAAGATATAAATGTAAGCACATGTTATACAGGCTCTGTGCAGTTTTTCGCCGTGGAAATACTCCTTCTTTTCCATCACCATTGTACATGGATACTGTTTTGCTTACCTCTGTCTGTACCATGGCTGGCCGCTGTGTCCTTAACATTTTGACAGTCTGGAAGATATCTACAACACCTTCATATCTCATTCTTTCTAACACAATGCTCAGGGTTATGAATACTCCAGTTCTCCCAACACCCGCACTGTTGCAATAAAAGAAAAAAAAATAAGAAAAGAAAAAAGGAATGTTAATTGACAGTTAATGCTGAAAGAATTGGCCGACAAATTATCTGTGGTTACAGCACACCATATGGGTACAGACTTCTACAAGAGAAAAGGCTCACTAAGCAAAATTCCACAGGAAATTACCACATTGCATTCGGAAGAATAATTGTGCTCAAGCAAACTTAACATGCTACTAAGTACTTCCTGACTCTCCAGTCTCCATTGCAAAGTGACTTGGTTTGTTCATCCAGATATACAGTAATCAGTGCATGGTGAAGGAAAATGACAGTGTTTGTTGCCAATGATCTATGCTGAAATTGAGAAGAGACAAAGATGCCAAAATGTATTTCACTGCTTGCTTTACTTTAGCTCATTTATGTATATGCCCTGCTTTACACATAGTGTGCAGTCTGGATCTTTAGCTTTCTAATACTGATATATGTGCACCATGTCTCTCTACATTGGTCTGAAATGTCATCTTTGAATATATAGGTTGCTCTTTGTTTTGTCGTGGGTTTCTGTTATTAATTAAAACCCCCAAGAAGTGATAGAAACTCCTGTAAGCAGTAGAGCCAATAGTTGTCAGTTATTAAACAATCACTTACTCGCGAGGATGACTCTTGGACATAGAGACAGGTAACTACACATAAAAAAAGATTTTCCAAGCCTGAACTTGTATGGGTGGAGATTAAGCACCCCATCATTTCACTGTTAATGTTAATAATTTCACCAGGTTTTCTCCAGTCGGGTAGACTTGGGAAGCTGGAGATTTATGAGACCTATTCACCAGACAGAAGAGCGGAAGAAAATAAACAGCAGGGAAACACTGAAGAACTCTGAATGTTGATATTGACTATGAGAGAAATCCAGTGAATTCACAATGCTAGTGCAGAAATCAAGTGTTCAAATTGCATAATGGTATTTTAGTGTTTGGTCTAGATCAGTGCACTTTTAGGGCTACTAAATATATGCAACTGGATTTGGCAATTTTGTGAAACCTGTGTGCCTCTGGAGAGCTGAAGCAAAAGGACAATTGAGAAACAACTGGACAAAATATCATGCTCTCAGTGCTGGTTTACCTATATGTGATGACAATGGTCCTGGATGTATAGAGCAACTGGAGTATAAGGTCTCCTTTCCATGATGAGGTAAATTAGAAAGCTGAAACTTAAGAAACATGCTGAAAAAAATCCTCAAAAAAAGCACTTTGGAATCTGTTTGAACTTTAAAGACCTGATGACAGTGATCTGAACCAAGTAGTCCAGAAAGTGACCAGGAGAGAGAAGGCAGATCAGCATTTTCCATTCTCCTTGCTCCTGCTCAATCATTTAAAGATATCAACAAAAAACTATGATTTTCTAAATACTTGTGAGACCTTCTAGGCTCACACATTAATAAAATCTTTATTAATTAAAAAAAAAATCTACTCAGAACTCTTTAATTTAGCAAAAAGAGGGAATTAGTTTGTTGTATTGCGTTCTTAAGAAATTAAAAAGTACCTCTAGAAGGTACTTACTGAAGAAGACAGACTAATACAGAAATATCTCAAAACTTGCAAATCCTAACTAGCCATCAAGAGTAATATTTTGGGAAAGTCTATAAGAAACTGATCCTGTTTCCCTGAAAGTAGCAAGCCTATTTTAACATTGTATCAATTTGCATTAGAAGATGCTTAGGATTTCTAAAGAATGACCAAAGTCCATATCAGTAATAGTGGCATTTTAATGATCAGCTCATACCACAGCATTTAACAAAGCAATGTGACAGGTTTTAAAGAATTTTAAGAAATGGTGAGGGGACTACTTCATGATGTAGTATGATTCACCAAAGTTTAAAGAGTTAGAAACATAACAGTTAGTTAAAGTTAGGATATTTTCTTGACCCATAAGGAAGTATTGATGTTTTTGTAAGAGAGAAGAGTTTCAAAATACATCTTGAATGAATTCTTGCAAATGGTGGTCTTCCTTATTGTCCAGATAAAAGCTAAAATAACAAGATTATAAATATCTAAAATTGTTTGAGGCAAGCTGAAGAGTCCTTCGCTCTTTTAACTATTTTTTAATAAGCTGCTTAATCAAGTTATAAATTTTTAAATTGCAACTTGCTGATCTATCTGTAAAAAAGGCAGAGAAGAACATTTTAAAATTGTGGATGGCAGTGGTTTACTGGGTAAAAGGGAAAGCAAACCTGTGAAAAATGTGTAGAGTGGGAAGGAAACCACAGGAATGTGGCACTAGGAAAGCATCATTTAAAGAATTTCTCAGTGCAAGAGAAATCCTTAAAAACTCATCATGGTACAAACTGGAGGCATTAATACAATAATTACATAAATACTAGGAAAGTACAGGTACTCAGGATTTTGTGCTTCCTGAAATAAATAAATAAATAAATAAACTTACTGATTTGCTGGGAACAATTCCTATTCTTGTAAATTGACTAACTCTGATAATGATGATTAGCATTACCAATGTCTGAACTGTCATTAAAATGATGATAAGAGCTTTAAAGACCTAACCATGATGAACTATATTGGATTTGACTTTGCTTCTACCAAAGTCAGTGGTAGAAATCTCCATAACTTCAGCATGAAAGATCATACACATTTGGAAGGGATGCATAACCTACTGCAAGCAGTATTTCATTTCAGTCACAAGTAGACAAATTTGCTTGGTAAAAAGAACTTAGAAGAAAAACATCTCTTTGTTTTCTTATGTATGTCTGCATAAAGGCATAAATATTGCTTATTACTCCTCTGCTCTCAAGACTCGTTAATGTCAGGAAGAATAAGGCTCGTTTTTATCATGGTTGTCCTTCATTTTCCCTTGCCAAACGAATCCCACACACTTCTCTGCAATGCTGTTCTCCCTAGCAGGCCATAAACATTTTAGGCAACCAAAAAAAGTAGGATTCAAGTAGCCAAACTCATTTATTTTGTCAGTCTTTCAGATTAGGTGAGCATAAAGAACACTGTCAAAAAACACTGGTATTTTAACATCTTCTGGTTGCTTCTCATTTCAGAAGAACAAGAATGTTTCTCCCTCCGTACACTCATATGCTCTAGCAAACTTGTTCATTTTGATTCATGTTGTATTGGGGCATTACTTGGCTGATAGAAAGGACTTGGAACCTGTATCAGTATTTTGCATCTCTGTTATATAAATAATGACATTTAATCTAGCAAAAAAATAATTCAATGTTGCAAAAATGAGTATCTAAAATCCTAATGGAATTTATAGAAAAGAATTTATTAAATAAGAGATAAAAGCTAAAGATATTATTTTTGGCCATCTGCTATAGACTCTAGAATACTGTAAAGAAAATAAATTAAAAAATACAAGAATATTAAAAAAGCCCTCCACGGATTATTCCTACACAACCTACAAGTTGTTTCCATCTGCATATCAATTGTAAAAGAATTAAGGGAAGTCATCACAGCAAAAAATAGGCACTACATTCTAAAGTTAGAACTCACCAATTTAAACCTCAATAATTTTTTGACAGGGGGTTTCTAAACACTGCTTTCTATGCCATTCCCTTTCTTGAGATAGCTACCATTTTTATTTGTCTCATCTTGATTACGACTATTGTGCTACTGATGTGTAACTACCTTGGTTACAGCAAATAATTCTGAGCAATGCAACAGCTTCACTTTTAATTACCAGTGGAAAAAATTATCAGATATAGCAGGCTGTGATAAGGCTATTCCTGCTGCTGTATGTAGCATTGACCAGATTGCACTAGAGACATTTTTACGTGAAATAAAAATAATTTGCCTCCACGTATTGCAGAAAAAACTTTCCTGTATAAGTGGGATATCACAGAACAGTTCCCACTTCATGAAACAGTCCTATGTATTCTTTTTTAGATCTTCTATTTGATTACATTTCCTGGCAGTTCACCTATGAAATTCCATTTACATATACACCTTCATTGCAATCAGCAATCAACTTCAGAAAAAAACAAATCTGCATATGAGTCGTTCTGAGGCTTCGCTTACTTACCTGCAATGAACAGAAATTGGTCCGTCCTGACCAAACTGCTCTTTTGTTTTGTGCACTTGGCCTATAAAGTCAATAAATCCTTCTCCAGACTTTGGCACTCCTTGTTCTGGCCAGTCAGTGAACTGGAACTGCCTCACTGTTCGGGACTGGCCATCCTTTAACAAAAGACACAAATAATGTACCCCAAAAACATGTTCCAATGGTTGGAAGTCAATCAGTCAACAACCAGAAAGACAATCACGAAACAAGTATATTGAGAAGAGGTGGGCTAAGATCACTTTTATGAGGACTCTTTCAGTCACGGTACTGGCTGGTGATTTTGGACACATTGGCCCAGAAGTGCAGTTTCATTAACAACATTGCATAGTTTCCCTTCTGCACTGGATAGGAGAGCTGTCCGACATTCTCCCTGTGTAGAAAGTGTGTCTGAGGCTAAAGCCATAACAATATCACTAGGTTATAAATTTTTTTTGTAAGTTCCTTTAAATATAGAACAGGAAGAATAAGGCCATCCAATATGACTCTCTGTTCCATAGATATGTTCATCTACTGCAGGAATATCTTCACTGATAAGAGTTGTTCAGTCATTGCCCTCTTTGCAGGTGATATCTTTAATAGTACAGTGTTTTTTATGAGGTGGAGATTTGCCTGGAAGAAGATATGTCAAGACAAGCCAGTTGTTGAACAAACCCTAAAAGTCTCTTCAGTCATTGTAATTTCATTCAATAACAGCTTGGACTCAGTCAAAAAATCAAGAAGAAAAGCTTCTTCTCTCAAAAACGTCAGCTGAAGCTGTTCCCTCCCTTTGGTCAGAAATAGTAACAGGATTGTTTAAAACTGCAGAACATCACAGCATGGTTATTTTTAGAATGAAGCCACTGGAAGTATTAAATGTCAAATTCTGCTGTGAGTCTATTTAATGTGTAAATTGTCAGGACACATAAACAGAAAAAATACAAATGGATGAAATAAATTTGTTCTGAATTTTCAAACACTGTTCTTGATGATTTTGACACTGTCAATCAATCTGCACAGCTGAAATGCTTAAAAATATGGGCATAAAAGCATGGGTACATGAGCTACTGAGGTGAAATAATGCCTCTGGATATGTTGTTTTACTAAGAACCCATTATGCCATGATTTCAAAATGGTCTTCTTCTAAGTGAAACTCGCAATAGTATTGCCCCAAAAAGCAACCACTTATGCTGGAGAACAATCTTTTTCCATCCCCCTCCCCTAACCCTCACTTCCCCCCCCACCCCCCCCCCATCAAGCACTCGGCTATTACAGACCTTTGAAATGAAATAGAAGTGATTTAAATAATAACCAAGGGAAAAAAACATACTTTGCTTTTATGTTTCCTCTGGTACTGTGGGGTACCATGGGAGACCCCCATGTTTGAGATGAGTAAGGAAAACAGGAGAGGTGTGCATGCCAGCCACTGCCCCATGAGAGGACACATGTACACAACTGTGACAGTATTTAGTAGTATTATGTATTAAGCAGTCTATATCTGTTGGGTTTTTTTGCCCACTATTAAAAAAAAAATCTGCTCAAAACCATTTACCCTGTTTTATTTCTTGTGGGCATCAACACAAATAACTAAATATTTCCTACTAAAATGGCATATTGTTAATGCAGACTTCTCTCATAATGGTCTCTGTGATCCCATTTTCCCTCAAGAAGACATAATGAAATTGCATCCTTCAGATAGCCTTAGGCACATGAGATTAATTAATGAAGAAGAGAAAATAACCACCCATTCTTCTAAATTAAAGAAAGAAAACCTTAATTCTGAATCCTTTGCAACATACTTGTTAGGGAGATGGAAGCTCTTCAGCAATTTTTGACCCTGACAGGAATTAGGCTAGAATAACAGTAACTTTTTAGGGGTAGAAGAGATGAGAAAGATGATGCTTTACTTAAGTCTAGACTGTCATTGGAAAGACCACAAATTTCTATATGCAAAATAGACTTCTTGGTAAGATACTTGTTTTTCAAGTGTGTCTAAAACATAAAAACTCAGTAATGCAGTGCAGGTCTGGGGAGACTGTTCTTCTCTAGTTTTAATAGCAGTATCTTCTGCTATTTAATGCTATTATTAGTATAGAAGTATAGAAGTAGAATTAGTTAGTCTGATGTTAGACTAACATTAAAGCATATTGGGAACCGATCTGCAATTTCTTACACACTTCCCTCTGCTACTGGCATTATAAGTAATGCTGCTTTCTTTTAAGAAGATGCTTGCCAGCAGCAGTCAAAATACAAATGCACAAATTTTATTAAAATTTTTGCTTTCAAAATTGTGACAGTTTGCACAGTTAGTTATCAAAATGCGAACTTTCAGATCCCTATGTGGAGCAGAGGGCTTTTAATGTATCATCCTATTGATTGGCTGACTGTTTGGATTTCTTCTTGCTCCTCACAGGGGATATTCAATTGTCTTTTGATAAGGCTGTAGAATTTATAATACGGTCTTACAGCCATCACTAATAGTTTAGCCTTAAATGACACTGCCCCATCTTACTGACCTCTGGAGTTTACAGAGAAAGTGAGTATAAAAGCAGTCTGAAGTAGTGTATTGAAAGACTTACAGAGGTCAATTTCACCTTACAACAATTCACAGAAATAACAGTTCCACACCACATACTTGCTGCTGACACCTACAAAGGCAGCATGCTTCTTTTCTTGTCCCTTGGGAATAATTGGTTGGCTTGGATCTACCAGAGCATAAATGGTGTTCTAACATTACAGGTGCTTTTGGAGGTAAGAGGAAGAGAGGCTGGTTACAATCACTGCAGCATTTACTCTTCAATTGTACTCAAATTGTACTCAAAAATACAATACAACTGTTTACTTAGATGATCTCAATTACTCAGTATGACAGCCATAAAAGCCTACAGGAAAATTATAATGCATATTTTGGTAAGTAGTACCCATCACTTTCAGTGAATTTAGAAGGAACTACAGTTTCCCAGTGCATCTATAAAATTTAAGATGGCCCTGTGAGCTTGTCAGTGTATTGTTTGACAAAATTTGGACCATCAACATAAAGAGATTTTTAAAATTTGAAAAGCAATGACGTGCTTTTCAAATGTCACAGTAAAATGTCACAACTGCCGACGAGCACCTATGCTTGGCACTTTTAAAAACAGGTGTATTACAATCAGGTCCAATAAAACTGATTCTAAAAAATTAAGTTATTTCACCCTTTCAGACTTTTCACTTGTTTGTTAGATATAGTAAACAGACTTTCATAAATATCCTAATTCGTGATAAACTCTTGAAAGAACTTTTTGGAAATATATACTGTTTCTAGACACTTCAACCACGTAAGTGGCTTTTTGTTATCATTGTTTTGTGATCTGAGCTTGGTGAACTCTGTCCCATAAGACCTCTTCTAGCTTGAGGTGGAAGAGGTCTTTAATAGATGATCTATGAAAACTATAAGCACAGTTGTGGCGAAATTGGCTTTGACTCTCTATGCTTACAAGTGTGGTTGAAGACTGAAGTTAGGAACCTGCTCTTCTCCACATTTGTTAGGCACAAATAGGTTACAGAAACTATGAGTCATGTGATCCTCATTAGATTTCAAATAGAATGAAGATCAGCTCCAGTGTGTCTACAGTTTGTTTTCAAAAACACACACATAAGTGTCATTTGCCAAATTAAAATGTTCATATGGTGACTTTGTTAGTGACAATACTGCCCAACTAATTGTCAGTAGTACCTAATTTTAGTTGAAGCTAACATTAAAGGAAGCTGTCTAGCTAACTGTGAGAAAGTCTAATATTTTGGATGCTGACTGGCAACTCTGAGTAATCACTCATGTTATTCCTGGACAGCACCTCCTGCTATTTTGCCTGAACAAGTAGTATTCTACAGTGCTTACAGAAATGGAGGCTGTCAGTAATTTTTCCTGCTATACAGACTAAAATGCTAGAAATCAAAAAGTCTGAGAAATGCCACATATATATTTAAAGTTTACATTCAGTTGATCTTATATCAGTGTTCAGTTTTGGACTGAAATTCAGATACAAAATGCAGTATGAAAATGAGGATGCTAGGGTCACATCTGCGTGTATCTACTCTGTAGACATATATGAGTGCTGAAAATATGCTATGTGAAAAACTAAATTACTATGTGCAAAGCTTGTAAAGCTTTTCTTACAAATGCTATTTGCTTTGCAGTTTTTAAAGCTCAATGTATATTAACTTTCATACTCCCAAGGGCTAAAAGGTAGTGGAAAAAAGATATTTACAGCTGTAAGTGACAAAAATTGCCCACAAAAATGATCAAGGGGTAAATGAGGAAAAAAGGGAGAATGGTCTTCAAATCATCCATTTTTAGGTGGTAAAACACAACAATGTTTGTGGCACAAATAATTATTCAGAACTTTACAAAGTTGTGTTGCCCAGATATTAGATCTGAATGAAGTAAATGGTTCTTACACAAAGATCCCATTCCTTTAATAATAACTTTATCTATTATTTTTTTTTACTGCTTGTAGAAATTACATCCACAGTGTTTTTCTAATATTTAAAAAAAAAAAAAACATGAAAAGAAAGAAATTTATATATTTTCTTTTAAACTTATGTGGACCAGTGTAATGTTATGTTAACTTACCCTTGCATCTGTAACCTTGAATTCTCTCAGAATATACTGTGGCATGTTGTACTCTGCCATTGGATCTACCACAAAATACTGATATCTGGCTGAGCGCTCTGCAGGCCAGTATTGGTGGCATTTTTCCTACAAAGTAACGAAGCAAAATACATTTCCGGTTACTCAAGACCACTACCGTAAACTGGCATAAAACCATTTTCACTCAGCTACGTGTAATACGCATGGAAAGTGTCGTTAGTGACAGGAAAAAGAATTATTTGACTTGCTGTGAACATGAAGTTTAATACCTAGAATAAAAAATGATCTTCAATACTGCATTGCAAAGGGTTCTCTCTGGTCATTGTATGTCTGAACTTGTTTAAACTGCTGCTGAGTTCTACTATTTATCAGTGACAAGAGGTATCCTGAAGCTAATTTTCAATACAGAATGTAATTTAAATCTTGAGGCCACCTTCAGTTTTCTTTCTTTTTCCCTTCTGAAGCAAGTCCCCCCAGGTCTCGGTCAAGAATCTACTTCTGCATCCACTAGCCCATACCCTGAATTATCTCTGTTCCTCACATACATGGGCTGACTCAGATTTCACTTATCACATACCCGTTTTATCTTGATGTAATCCTGTCCAAATAGTAAACTGCTTCATTCTATCCATTTCACAAAGCAGTGCTTGAACGAGTTTAGGATGCAAACTGGGTGCTGAAACTTTAAAGTTCAGCATTATGAACACACAGAAGACAATGAGATCTCAAAATTACCGCACTTTTTTCATAGTGTTGTTAAAACAGACACTGGAAAAGTGAAGTTTTTGAATAGACAGCAATGCTCTCTCTGCATACTTCAGAATGTCAACAGGCAAGCTCAGTTGCTGAATCTCAGTGTTCCCACAACATAACGCCATGTCTAGTTTGTTGATTGCAACACACCTACAGATTAGAAAATCTTACACATGGTGAGGAACTATGCTACTGATATTACAAAAGCAGAAGGAGCCCAAATACTGAACTTTATCTTTAGCCTTTCTTATAACAATTAAATATGTTAATAAAAGATGATTATAACAAACATTTTAATAAAGGAATATTACAGCAGTACTTACTCTGCCCATTTCTCGTAGCTTAGTGAGCATGACCACAATTGTAGAATTATGCTCCCAGAGCATTCTCCAGAAGTCTTCAGTTGTTTCTGCTAAAGGACCCTGTGTAGCTATGTAAGCTTTTTGTTGTCTATAAAAAAGTAAATTAAGAACATATTTTAATTAAAAAGTGAATTGATTCAAATGTTCTTTGTTTTAAGTAAACATTATCTAGAGGAACAAATTATATAGTATTATTAATAAGCACATTAAAAACTTATTATGATTGTTTATTCAAACTATGGCTTTTTATTTTTAGAACTTTGAGAGGGAAATTACTGTGTTAATATTATGATGTGTGTCTTTATCATTATTATTTAAATTTTAATGCAACTAATAGCTCAATTTTGTGTGCTGTAAAAAGCACTTAAGAAACACTTAGTTGTGCTGGTTCATTTTGTAGAAATAACTGTCTAACAATCTATTAACTTTAAGAATTATAGCATCAAGCACTTTCTTTATTAACTCCTTTTCAACAGTCTGATGCCTTTAGCACAAGTAAGGCAAGAAGAAAATTCAGGAATGGAGTGGACTGCATTTCCAGACGTAAATATCCTACTAGTGGAAGCTACCACCAAGCTGTTAAAAGCTTCTGGCTCAGCAGCTTTATAAGATGATGACCAATTCATGTTGCTCTTGCTCCTTTCAATCAACAGAAACATTTTTTTCAGGGCAACAGTGGAGACAGAGGTGGTTTCCAATTATGAGCAGAGGCTCAGAAAATGATCTCTGTGGATATAGAGACTCAGGTACAGCTAAACTGCCTTCAGGAAACTATACCACTTGTCCATCATGCCTTTTTCTATGCATTGCTTAAGTCAGCTGAGAGCGTCTTGCCCTGTGTTGTCATAAAGATACTGGTGGGCTACACAACTGTTTATGTATAAAATGCTTTTGCAGGCTAGGTCTAGTCTTAATCTATGTTCCAAGATCATAGGTTATCACCTTGACACAGAGAGTCTATCTCGTATGTTATTTCTATGTAGCTTTTAAGCAGAATAGTTGTGAATCATTAATGTGCGTAAAAGCTCAGTGACTTTCAGCATGTAAAACATACTCAAGGTTTAAAGGGAGGTAAAAATAAAATGTTTAAGACTCCATGTCATTTACAGAATTTTCCTGTATTGCATGGATGAAAATCTAAACCTTTTGTTAATATTTAAAGAACAACCCAATCAAACATGGCATGCACAGATAATAAACAATATTAAATTTCAATACTAAATTTTGTTATTTTCAGTATAATTACATAAATAATCTTGTAAACTTTTAAAACAGTCTACATGAGAACACATTAACATTAGTACCTGTATCCATCAATGAAACTGGCATTAATGTAATCAGAGCCTTCTACTCCTCGGATTGGCTGCAAGCATACCCTTGTAGACTCATATGGCATAATATTGACAAGGCGATTTTTGAATTTATTACATGGAAGATTGGCACTGATGAATCTTGAAGTGTGAGCCTTAGAGCTAGCAAGACGCTGTTGAAAATAAATTAAATTAAGTGCAGGTATAACAAAAGCAAATGACACATCAGATTGGATGATGTCTGCTAATTATCCATTAATGAATAACTTCCATTTCGGATGGCTACTTTGTTATATTCTATTGCATTACCTGAGTATTTGTAAGGCTTCTTTTAATATCATATAAAAGTCTAGTGTCTGCTTCATTAATGTGTATGGACAAATTTGAGTATGTATGGATGAATTTGAGTATTAAACAGTTACACAAACACATATTTCAAGCTATTGAAACAATAAAGAAATAGCAGGCTTAAACCACCCTCACTGAATGGTTCTTGTCTGATCACTAATTGAAGATAGAATTGTACATTTTTCAAAGCATTGCCTTCCTAATTAAAAATTTTAGCCTGCCAATGTCTTCTCTTCTGATTACTAGAAACAACAGATAGAGATCAGAGCAACATTAAGTATTACACCATTTGATTTTGGTTCCCCACAACGTAAAATCCAAGTACCTTAAACTCCAGTTCCATTCCTGTGACATTCTCGCCTGTTTCTATCTGTGTCAGCTTCTGGATGTATGCATACAGGTTTCTGGCTGGCACTTCGGTATTTCCACACGTCACTGCTTCCAGCAGTGCATCATGGATAAAGATGTATTGGTCCTCAGTTTGAACCATGTAATTCCTCTGTGCTCTCATTAGAGTTACATGGCCATAAATATCTACAGTCTTTTCATGCTTTATTCTCTCTAACATGGCATCTATCACAATGAAACAGCCAGTCCTGCCGACTCCAGCACTAAAAAAAATGAACATAGGAGGGAAAACATGAATGATGATTTCATACATTGTGCTTACTTTTATGTCACTCAAGTTTTAAAGTCTCATAACACTGATTTTGAACAGCACATTTTTCTGAATTTGAACATCAGTTTTTATGAAAGATGTTGGTGCCCTGAAAAAAGTAAACTCCTTTAACACTCATTAAAAGCAATTGAGAATGTGCAATGCTTTTATATGAGATCTTTGCATCTTGCAGTTTCAGACTTGACTGTAATAGAAATAAAACATATTGCAACATGCTCTAGAAATACATGTTCTTAAAATTGGAAATTACTGGAGATGATGAATCCTCTAAGAACTCAAACTTTATTTGTAGCATGATTTCTAACTCACTAAATGCTGTTGTTATTCTGTTTCCACGGGTAAATTTATTGAGAAACAATAATGTTACAGAAAATAAGTCTTACCTATTTCTATCATGCTTTGGGGGTAAACTGTCTATTCCTCTCCTAACTGTGTCAATGGGGCTCCTATTAACACAGTTTTTCTGTCCTTTGCTCTTTCACTTAGCCTGGACATACATACTGTTATTCTTTGCGATGCAGAGCCATGCCTAGCTAGAAATGATAGCTGTAGGCTGGGGAAATCCCCAGCAGCCACTTCAATGTCTGCCTTCCATCTCTAGGAAAATGTAAGCAACATCTGGAATCACCAGATCCTGGACCAGGATGCTCCATCATCACATTATTTTAAAGGACAGATTACAAAAGGACTGAAATATGATTAAAGAAAAAGCCTGAAATTACAACACTGAATTAACGTCCAGACTGGGTGAGTAATATTTTTCAGGCAGAGGATAAGTTAGTGCTTCCTTACATGTTCTGAGTGAAGTCAGTTGTTGGTTTTAGGCAGGAGCTGAAGTGAAGTCACATAACCCTTTTAAGGCCAAAGAAACTACTACGTCTCAGCTCTGCACTGTAAGGGATTCCTCAGGAACAACTCTGATCTAGGGAGTTGCTTTCCTCTCATTGGTGCGATTTGAGGGCAGAAGACATGGGTCAGCTGTGAGCTTGATCATGAAATATTCAGTTTGATCTAAGAGAATTAAACCTGCCTTAGTAATAGGTCTATGTAACAGTAGTTCATTTTTATGATAGCTGCTGTCAAAATATGCCAGACTTTCAAGGACTTTCAGTCTTTCCCTTCCTGCCTTAAAGCTGTTGTGTGTTACATGCATGGACTACCTTTACTAACTCCTTAAGACAATGTTATGCAATCAGGAGAGGAAAATGAGACTTACAGTTCTCACCTTGATGTCATTACTGTTAGTTATACATGATCCTTTATTACAGAATTGGCATAACTGCATAGGAATGATGTAGAAGGAATATGACAAAGACAATAGAATACAGAAGACCAGAAAACATACAGAAGGTCTGAATATGCAACTTGTGTGCCAAATGAAGTCCTATTTCCTGAAATCTCTAAAGGAATTATTTTATGGAGGTGTTTGGACATAAGCTGTACTCGATCAAATCTTCAGATGGATGACTGTCTTTTTACAGCCATGTATTATGACTGTCCGTGATGAATTTTTGTTTCAACTATTTGTATACCTATAGCTGTATAAAGCACATGTATTATACATATGAGGGTTTTGTATCATTCTTATATCTGGTATCACATCTTGTCTGTGACAATGAATGGTAGTTTCTGGCATTCTACGTTTTTAACTGTTTTCAATTAGTGACATGAAATGCAGTGGGTAGTATAGCAAGAAACAAATAGTTTATAAACCCTCAAGACACTGACATAATCTAAGTTAAGGATATTTAAGAACACAACAAACTGCCATTGTTTGAAAAGACATAGAAAGAAATAACAATTACAACCCAGCTTCTAGAGGACAGTTATATAAAAAACAAGATCTTCTCACAGTTCTATATTTTCATGATATATTAAATATCATAAGTCCATCCAGAAATCAATAATGAAGGGTAAGCCTTTATTTCTTGGATGATGCCTCAAGAATCTTAGCCAGTTACCAGCAAACTGCATTTACTTACAACCGAATAAGGAAGAAGTACAGAGCAGAATGATGTTTTAAACTCACACAAGGTAAGTTTTGTTTCTAAGATTCTATATTTATATATTATTAATCACGTGTTCTTGCCACCAGTTACTCTTCCCAGAAGCAGATCCCCTTCTAGGAGCTGAGGACTTCTGCTAACAGACCGAATGCATCAATCCCAACTTTCTTAGATGCCACTCTGACAAGAATTAATCAATATACTGAGCTTAAGAAAACTTACCAATCAATGTTATTGATCAATGGGAGTTGTAGAGAAAGAAAATATACAGACAAATGAAACAATGGCTATCCTAGCTAAATGGGACTTCATTTACCTTGTATAATAGAAGCTTTGCATTCCCATAAACCTTAGTGACCTTAATGTTGGCCAGTAATGACGGAGAAAAACTAAAAAAATTGAATTGTCTCATTATTGCTTTTTTTTTTTTTTTTTTGGATTACAAAGAAATCACTACAAGTAGCACACATTTGTATGTCAGACAGGTTTATAAAAAGTTTTAAACCATTTCTTAAATGCTTCATTTTTGCATTCAGGTTTCATTAGCCTAACAACTGCTGACAAAATGAGAAATAAGAAGGTTTGACAGTGCAGATGCTCTCAGAAGCTTAGACTATGGTTCTCTTTCCTATCATGTATTAATGAATTAATGTTCTGGCATGGTGTTTATAACTGGATATGTTGCTTTTCAGATCAAACATTAAAAGGTTCACTGATACCTACAGACCACAACTGCAAAATTCTAACCCAGATAAAAGCTTGCACTTTCAGCTAGAATGAGCAGTTTTCATTTCTTCTCTTCACATCTTGTATTATCATTATTATATATTTACTCTTCCCATGAGCAAACTCAAAGAGGAATAGTTATTAGCATACTGTACCACACAAGGTATTTGCTAGTTTACAGGTATATGCAGAGGTTGTAAAGATTTTGACACCAGACCAAAGCACATTACTATGCAACAACCTTTTAGTGGTAAAGCTAGAGGGGCTAAAATTATTCACCCATTTTATCCAGCAAGACATTTCCATACCTTAACATGTCCAGGACATTCCAACTCTGCCAATTATAAATGAGCCATGCGTCTACCAGACTACCCATTTTGGTTTCCAAGTAAAAAGGAAAACAATGCTATGAATATTTTGCCTTCCTTCCTCTTTGCCCCCACATACCTTCTAACTCCAAAATCCAATAGCTTCCTACACAAGCAAAAGAAACTACCCTATCTTTATCCCTTGCTTCTCCTTCTCTTCTGTGTTCATACCGACTACTTAATATGGTACTGATACACTGCTGGGAAGCCATGCAGTTTGAATATTCACTAATATGCCACTGGAACATAAAGAAAAAATATCGTATCTACTCTCTTCTAAAGATAATAATTCAGCTAATGAGAATAATTTCACAAATTAATTCTACACTTGTTGAATTTCTTGCCCTTTTGGTTTGCATCTTTTGGTATTACTGTCAAACTTAGAATTTAAAAAAATATTCCATCACTTCAGCTGCTGAAAGATACCATTACTTTTAAAACCTAACCAATTTATTAAATAGGAATGCCTATAAGAAACTGTTATTGCTTCAAATATTATCATTTATCCTATTACAACGTTTGTTTTTAATTTCTAAAAACATGCCTGACTCAGTCCCATGAGCTGAAACATGTTTAATGTCCTGTGATGCAATACAGCTGCAATTCACAGAAAGAAAAATTAAGAGGCATAAGAGGGCCATTTCACATTAAAATCACTGCATGGATGTGTTAAAGATTGGCTTTTGTGATTAATTTGTAGCTGTTTAAACGATGATCCTTTACCGATACTTCAGTGATTTGGCAAAGGAATGCAGTGTAATCGCCAGTATTCACAGATCATTTAATTGGAAGCAAAGACAGTAAAATACGGACCAAAAATCATTTAGGACATCTTTGACTCATATCAGGGGAAAATTTTACTGAATATTACAGTTTCAGATTGAATGAAGGTTGCATTTATGAACTGAAAGTAGATAAAATTGCTTGTGATATGGCAAACATATAAAAATGCCTGAATTTTATGGGGAACTTAATATGATAAATTAGACTCCAAACCTACAGAAATTCTGTAGTAGTCCTGACAAGGGCAATAGTTAGATTACTTACTCCTTTTTCTGTTAGGAAATTAGATCATAGTTGAAAATCACCCATCTATCGAAGAAGGAGCAGAAAACCTTTGAACATCATTTTGAAGGGATACATCTGACTGAAATAGCACGAAGACCTTGTGCAAAAAGGTAAACTTAAATTTCAATTTAGAAGAGATACTGAACTGCTTCTAGAATTCCTGTACAGGCTTATAGGAGACCTTTGATAATTGATCTGCAAGTGTGCAATGACTTTCTTCTCTTCTCACTGTGGTTACGGTTGGATACCAGCAATCATATATGGTATACAACATATTTTTTAGGTGTAATGCTTCACCAAACAAAAGACTTTAGCCACTGCATTTTCTTAATCTCTACACTATGCATGGATGCAACCATATTTGTCACTGAAGTCATAAAAAGCTGCTTAAAATGAACAAGAGGGGAAAAAAAAAATCAGAAAACAGGAGACTTCAAGTAGATAAAGCTCAGTCAAGAGCTCCCGGAGTTTTCTTAGATAGCAGGAAAAAGCATAGAACGGTCACAAATCAAAAGCCAGTCTTAGATCTTTCTTCCTTTATGCAGCTTTAGGAAGATTTTACTTTCAGTCTCTATGTTCTCAGAATTCTACCATTACCATAAATTCCTCAAAACCAACTGTCTTTTTTTTTGTAATATGCAATTGCAGAAGTGTAATAATGTTCAGAAAGAAAGTGTGTTCTTCATGTAATCCTAAGTTTAGCTCTGGAGAGATAAGGTAGAAGAAGCTGTCTTGTCAGACTGTATCATGAACAAAACCAAACTCTCAAATATTAAACCATACAAAATCAAAACTCCACAAAATTTCTCAAAGTGATAGAGGGAATAACAGGGGATAACTTTATTAAAATAATTTTTAGAGCTGAGTTTTCCATGAAGTATAAAAATGTAGCATTAGTAATGTTCAACTAAACAAAAGAAAAATGTTTTAAGAGACACTTCTAACAAGGACATTCCATTACAGCAGTTCAAATACTCTCACTAGACTTTAAATTCAGTTCTGTCATGAGCCAGCACTTTACAGAAATGCAGAAGAATACCTATATAGCTTCAAAGAAATACAAGAATGCAGTAGTAAAAGTGCATAATGTAAAGAGCAACTCACCTAACTGATAGCTCACAAGTATTAGAAATAATTTACGTCTTAGCAGTGGAGGAAGATGTACCATGTTGCACTATGAAAGTAACATGTATAGGTAGTTCAGTAAAGTAATGGAGTAAAGGAAAATAACAGCTGATACCACAAATATTACAGTCACAGGTAATGTCTGAGCATCTTTTTAAAATGTGACAGCCATTTACCTGAAGACACATTTTTGCACCGCAGTTAGATTTAGGAGGTTTCTGTAGGATTGGAAGAATTTTGTGTGATATCTTCATTCACTCTCACACTCATCCATTCATTCATAAGCACTCTTAGAAAATAACATTCTAGACATGTCCTGGGAGAGAAGCTTAAACACCCTGTCTAGAAATGGTCTCATGGTCCCACATCCTAAAAGAAACCACAAGCATTCCACACCCCCATCTGTTAATCAAATCAACTAGACCTCTTCCTTTCAATCAACACTTCTGCCTTTGAATACCTGACACACTTAGGACATATGCCATTGAAAAGGGATGGTACTATTCCTTATCCTTGCTTTTTCTTCCTTAAAAGGGACAGAATATCACAGAGTATTTCTGCCTCTTTCTTTCCCAAAATCATTACTTGTTGGTGCAAAAAAAGATCTCTTATTGTTCTGCTTGTGAAATGGAATATAGCAGAAATTACACAATATATCAACTGAAAAGTTCATTAACCCTTTTTCATACCACTTCTTTTTCTGATCTCGGCTTCCCTTCAGAGTTGGTTGTTGATTTTATATAGCAATACATGCCATAATGCTACTTCTCATAGAGGACTTTTATATATACACCTTACTATAAATCACCTAATTTCTTCAACTACTCAGATATATAAAGACAAGAAATTAGAATAAATACTATTTCTCTGTACTATCTGTGCACAAAGATTTACTATATTTTTTTATTCCAAAATTAATCCAGTTCTCCAATATCCTCCTTATTTTCCTCCTTTTCTAAATACAATCTTATATATCCAGTGTACTGCATCCTGTATTTAGCATCAGAGTAACCATCCTAAATGTATCTTCTCTGTGACATTTGTTGAGATTCAGTGAGTATTTGTACTTTGTACTGTACTGTGTATTCACAAAGCATTCTTGTCATTATGTATTCCAATAAAGAAAGAAAGATCAAAAATGTACTAAAAAAGAGTTTAGTGAAATATAGTTTAGAAACAGAATGTATTTTGAGGTTAATTTTAAAAACACTTCTTACTGTGACTCATTACCTTCAATTAAAGATAGATCTATGCATGAACAGCTGTAGTAAATACAGAAAGTGATACTCTGGGTAATCTATGACAGGAAGTACACTGTGATCCTATCTATCATCAATAAATAGAAGTGAAGATTACAGTACAGCAAAGAAGTCAAAAACCAGAAATTATGCTGCTTGCTGCTAACAAGTATTCATTGCTTTCTTTGCATTTCAACCTGTTTTGTGTTCTGTGGAACATTTTGAGGAGTTGTTTTGTACTTTTGCATATTTCTGTGCTTTGATTACATTTTCATTTTTATGTGGAACATGTAGAATGGCTATTACCCTATCTGTGTGGGAAACAGGAAGGCGAACTGGTGCTATCTGAAAATAAATTAAAGAAAGCGGGAAGAAATGTGTTCTGCAGTACTGGATAACAGGATCACCTTGAAAGTACTGGTTGAACTCTAAGGGGCTTCCTAGCTTCAGAGTCTTTCTGGACCCCTCACTAACTCTACATGTTTGTACACTTATTGTGGTGAACAATTGTTTCTTTTTCTTAACACTGACTGCCCCCAGGAACCCTGTTGTCATAGCCATTTGTTACACTTGGGATTTAGACTGACGGAACAGAGATGATGTCCCAGATTGTTATCTGGACCCAGATTTCATTTGGTAAGCAGAATGCAAAAAAGAAAACAGTACCAGGTCTCCTCAGTTCTCATTGACTTTTTTTTTTTTTTTGTCTGCACCAATCACAATTCAACCAGTTCAAAGCCCTAAATGAACTGGGCTCCATTAAAATCACTTTTTAAAATTCCCCCCCCCCCTACTTTGAAACTACTGAAAATTAGTCCTCAAGCTTGAAGCTGATGTGATTTTAGTAACAGACCTAGTGTTTTGGATCTCCAAGATGTCTCTTCCTTTTCTGTGGAAAACTGATATATCTAGAGGATACATTCAGAGGATGAGACAAACATGATTTTGCCACCTTAGATTTGGTTTAAACTAAAATGGTTGCAATATAGTAATAACGGAGTGAGACTTTACATAGCAGAAAACAGAGGAAAAAAATAATCTATCAATCTTCTTTGACGAGCTCTTATCAAGGCTCTTGCTAGACCTCTGTTTTCTCAGACCTAGTGGTGAAAAGAATAAACACCCTTTTCAGTATCTCTGACAATACTCCACTGACACCTGAAGATCTTGGTTACTGGTACTATTTCTGATATTTCGTTTCTTTACCCTCAGCAGTTTTTATACAAGCATGACTTCTATGTAATGTAGTAGAACATCAGGTTGTGAGAGGTTAATGCCACTAAGCATTTCACATTTCTTAATCACAATTTGTCATTTAAAGGTTGGACACTAATCTGTCTCTCCTTTTTTGCAGGATTTTTGAACCTTAAGAGCAAATACTGTGGACAAGCTATTATGAAAATCATGGGATTTTTGGTGTAGAAGTTCGAAAGTCGCTTGGATAATTGTATGATAATTTTTCAACAATTAAACCTATTTTTAAAATTTAGGTGAAAAAAGAAAAGGCACCATAATGCAGGATTCACTTGGAAGAGCAGTCATTGACAAAAGATGATAACAAGTGATGAGACC
This sequence comes from Gallinago undulata, assembly GCA_026546715.1. Lineage (NCBI taxonomy): Eukaryota > Metazoa > Chordata > Aves > Charadriiformes > Scolopacidae > Gallinago > Gallinago undulata. The sequence continues at coordinate 31,238,924 of JAOTQQ010000019.1, forward strand.
CTGAAATAAGTCTTTAAAAGTATGAAAAACAAAGAAAGATTAATATTTAGGGCAGAATACTGATTGGAAAGCCTCCACTAAAAGATAACAGAACTATTTTTAAAGCTGCATTGTAGTTCTAGAGACACAGGGAGATAGAGGCTTTTGTGCTGATTACTTTAGATAAAAATACAGCCTGTTCGAAGTTAGCCAAACATGTTGGGTAGCCAAGTTGATGCAATGTGTTCCAGTATACTGTGTGTCCATGGATATTCTGGAATTTACTGTAGGTACAGCTGGGAAATCTCAGAGATATCCCTTTCCAGAATTCAGCTATTGGGTTATAAAAATATTTTCACATTTCCTGCAGATGGCTGGATTCTTTTCTTCACTCATAATTTTAATTCAGAATTCATTACGGACAGCTGCTGGCTCTGATAGAACCTAATTGCTCTTTTACTAGACTCAGCTGCAAGCAGTCAGATTTTCTTTTCCTTTGTAGAGTATATTATATATATAAACATGGGCGGGGAGAAAAATAACCAATTAACTAAATACATATGGATAAAATGACTCACTAAGAGCACAGATCAAATAATGTATCAAACTACAGCTTAGGTCAAAGGAAATTACAGGCCTTGTAGGACATGATAATATATATATGGAAATAATTATCAGCACCAACATATTTGTAATTTGAGATAACACATGGAAAAGGCATTGCTTCTGTTAGAAAAATCTTACAGAAAATTATTATTACATTTTAATAACGGGCAGGTTACTTCACTGAGTGAAAAGTCATCAGTCTCCAGGAGACCTGTTCAACAGGCACTATTTGTTGGCCAAATCCAAGCCTGGCTTCAATACCTTCACTGGACAACTCACCAAGAAAAATGACATAATTCTGGAATAATTTTACTGCCTTACCTCTTATTAAAAAAAATAAAATATAAAATAAAAAGCCTGGGGAATAGTTACTGTTAGTAAGACTACAAAAAAAGGGTACATCACAAGGGAGGGAGCAGAGACAGCCAGCAAAAAGGCTAGGAATGTGAAGATATCTGCCATCTCCCTCCATGTGACAAGTACTGAAGCAGGTTAGGATATTTTGCTGTCCTAGTTCGCTACGATGGGTGAACACAAGGGAAAATTGTAGACAGGTAAAACAAGAAACAGTCTAAAAGAATGATCTTTTTCACTCCCTTTATTCAAAAGCATTTATTAAAATGAAGAGACACGTTTAATATAACAGCAAATAGGTATCACCTAAAATAGTGTGTGAAACTACTTGTCAGAGGATAATAATTAGACAAGAAAAAAAGTGAAAGACTGTCTTGTTTTGTTGCTTGTACAATCATGAATATAAACAATAAAGCATTCATGCATTTCTTTAGGTAGCTAAAGGAATAATGGAGGAAAAGAATTGAAATCCTCATGAAGTAGGGCTAAGTTACTCACTAGCAGCTTGCTGCTGAGGAGGAAACTTGACTGAAATATTGCTGACACTGAAGTTTTATAGTTTCCCCTGAAAGTTCTGACATTTGCCTCTGTCAGAGACAGGATGCTGGCCTAGAGGGACCATTGATTCTATCTAGTAATAACATTTACCATGATAATTTTAGAGATTTCTGACATCTACCAGAAACAAAATCTTGCCCTATGCAGTCATAGCAGCTTTTTAGGATTTCAAAAGATAATCCAGTCCTGAGTCACAGCAGTGGTGGCATAATCCCCTGAACCACAGGCTAAGTGCCAACCAAAGGTGGCTTTACATGCATAGAGCTGATTTAATAAAAAAGACCACAAGTAGGCATTTGCCATTATTTGAAACTTCACGCAGAAATACTGCTATTATTTGTTACTTGTTTGGTTTTGAATTTTAATAACGACTCCAGTGATACTTACTGAGTTTTTGTGCTTATGAACAATGGAAGCCTATATTGTACATACAGCAGATTCAGTTCAGGTTTTAGGAAAGGCTGATTTGCTGTGCAGAAGTGTGCTGGTTTCTAACTTAAGACAAAACTTTGAAGTGTATCAGCATCAGTTTGCTGGTGTTTGACAACTCATGGAGGATTTCCAAATAATAGTATTTTCCTACTTAAACTAAAAATATCAAGGTACACTAGCCAGTCTTTAAGGAACCTGCACACTGTCACATTAACTACTGTATGGTAATCCTTGTCATGTTCATACTTCCATATTTTCATATGTGAGCACCTAAATTTAAGGAAACAAATTAGAGATCTAAGCTAATAAGACACTTGTCAATTTCAAGTTAAAGAGTGAGCAGTTGGGGAAAGTAACTGGCAGTATTGCAATCAAGATGTTCCTAACTAATGACACTCAAATTTGATACAGAAAAAAAATATTCCAGCATTACCCCTCCATCACTGGTTCTATCAGCATGCAGATAGAGACTCGGCTTTTTGCCTGCATAATTTCATAAACATAGCACAATAGTTAGGTGAAAACTCTTGTATGTTCAGCATAAAACAGTCAGACCCTTCAACTGTGAAGCTCTTGGAATCTAAATTTTCACAAGCTTGAAAATTTTTATGGTGAGAATATGAAGGGAAGTCCCAACGCCTGTCTCTCTGTGATCCCACTCATTACACTAGTAATTATCAAGTAGTGTCTTGCTATACCAATAACCCCCCAATGAGTGTACTAGTGGGACATCAGTCTTTTTTTCTGCCAGCTAGCATTTATAAACCTTCCTTCTAGATTCTTCTTCATTTTCCAGTAGATTCTACAATTCCAATAAACAGAGATTAAGCTCTCAAGGTATCAAACTCTGCAAGCCTACGTGTATTTTGTAAAAGGTCCATGTAGAAATGAAATAACTCCCAAGAAGGAAGATATGTGTAGAAATTAAGTGACTCTCAGTCAGTTACTCTGACATATATAGTATAGTCAGAGTGACTATCAATACAAATGGAATACAATGCAAAACCAGAGTAATTTACCCAGTGCCGTGTTTTCATATTGAGAAGAAATAAACATCCTAAACAGAGTCACCAATCATGCATTAAGAATCTAACAGCCTTATCCCTCTCCCTTTGCTTTTTATTTGTGAAAAAAAAGTTTGAGAAAAAAAATGTCTTAAGGACATATATGGTGATGTATAGCTAACAGCTGGAGAGGAAACAGTGTTCCAGTGTTTTCATATAGAGATTATACCCAGCAGAGTCTAAGTAGCAACCAGTAGCTGCTGGATAAAGACATTTGGGTAAAGCTGAGAAAGTTTAGAATATTTGTGATATTAAAATACTTGTAATACTAAAATGCTTTTACTATCTTTTCCTCTCCAGAGCTTTCAGCTGTCCGGGGAACTCAGGAGAGATGCTGAGTGGTTCTTAGGGTTGGGAGAGGGAAGGGATGAGGCAGCTCTTAGTATTTTTCAATCTCCTTCAAGAGACTTCTGAATGTGTACTAGAGGGATTTTTTCCCCTCACTGTGAAGAAAGATAGGAAGTCATCTGCAACTTACTCACTGACAGGATTAGAAAATGAGCACTTGCAAAGCATGTGGCAAAAGCAGAAGGGAGATTCCAAAGATGTAGAAGTGAAGTAAAACAATCCACTGGAAAATCAATAGATCAATAGATTGATGGATCTATCTATCTATCTATCTATCTATCTATCTATCTATCTATCTATCTATCTATCTATCTATCTATCTATTTATTTTTAATTTTATTTTTTATTCTGAAACATTGAACAAAAATTAGGTTAGTACTCTACTTTAAGAAATACAAGACCACACTGTGTTCAGTTATTTTTTGAAAGTTAACTTGTTTTTACTGTGCTAACTGGTTATGTTAGTATGCTCAGACATGGATTTACTTAAAACAGTCACATTCTTCCAAATACCCAAGATTTTCTGTTTGCAATATCAGCACTAACAGTACATGCCAAAACATCACAAAGTATCTTAAAGATGTGCCCCTTGGTCCTGGTACTAAAAAGAGAGATTCAAACATAAAGTATTAAACTTACACATTGAGCTTTCATGTAGTGTTACTGAACCAACTACTAAAGTTTCTGTGATGTTTTGAAAACATAGTGGCATAAAGCTCCAAATACCCTTCGGTGCTATTTTACTGTGATCTGATTAGCACCTGTTTCCATGCACTAATCCAACTTCAAACAAAATCGTGTGCTTTACACGCTATCATTAGACTACACATTACAGCCTCACCGATGCAGAATCCTAGGGCTTAAGATTGCATTTCTTCATTAAAGAAACCCTTTTTTCTACATCAGCTCTGTAAATTAGGGCAACTCGTGCAGAGACACCAGTTGGATTGTGATATTACTCAACTTCTGGACAAAGGGACTGAGAAGATACAGTCTTAAAATGCAACAGACTGTAAATGAAAAAGCATCTATCTACCTGCATCAAGTATTTAAATCACCACAGAAAAATCTTCAGACAAGTTATTCTAAATTAGCCAAGTCAAGATTTGAGTAAATGTTATGAAATTATCTACATACAGGATTGGACTGCTAAATTTCTTTTATGTTATTACTTTTTTTTGCATCTGGTTTAACCTTTGATTTAGCTGTTTTCCTCTACCAAATAATGATACAGCTGTCTTTGGGAGAATGCAACTCAAGCGAGAACCACAGAACATGGCAGTTTATAACAAATATATTTCTAAATTTAACTTTATCTTGATTTGGGCCTTGCTAACCTGTCTTTCCTGATGGGTATAGATGGAAAAGTATAGATATTTTTTTTTCTTGGAAAAAGAGTGCAATGACATTATTCATTCATATTATTAGCACTACACCTTTTTCATAGAGGTAGTCCTATGAAAACATCTGATTACATAACAAAATATGCATTTAGGTTAGGCCTTTATGTTATCTTTGGTGTTTCACAATCCTTTCAGCAACGATCTATGTTTTCACCCTAAAAATAACATACTTTTAATTATATTCCAATTACCTTTTCAGTTTAAAAATCCGCCAATTTTTCTGCACAAGAATTCTGACTGGTATAATGTATGTATGACATTTCTCAACATGCTTTTGACTTCTATATTAGATTCAAATTCAGTATTGCTCAGGCAACCAGGCTGTTATCAAAAGTATATGTGTCAATGTGTCAATGACAAATCTGTTCCATGGACATTGATAACAAATAATGACTAATGTTGCTGTAAATTCTGATGACATAATTCTGTATTTTTCTTTGCTTTCATCACACAAAATTTGTTATGAAGACTTCCACTTGCATTTATTTGATACGCATTTATCAGAACATGTCCTATAAAGTCCAATAATTTTTAATGGTAAGACATATTATATTCACTGTTAATTTCACCAGTTAAGACTACGGATTTTTTTTTTTTTTCTGGTCACTGTTATGTTATATGAATAGAAGACATTCAAATGCTTACAGGCAGGGATCTTCAGTTGTCACTTGTTTTCAACTCACACTTTTACTCCCTGACCACAGTGTAAGTTATTAAATAAATTCTTCATACAGTCAATAACTATTTCCTAGCAACAGGATATTAAACTAGCTTATCAGCTGCTAAAGCTTTTATACAAACTGGTCTGGGGTTACACTTGTGAACTGGATCTCTGTCTACCTTGATTCTCAGTAGAATATATAGCCATATCCCAAAACCACCAAGGAAATTGGAAAATTCTCTTAAGCTCTTAACATGAAGTGGACTGAAAGACATCTGTTGGTCAATATTAAGGCAGATGTGGAGAATGCAGCAATGAAAAGTTTGGGCTAAATACTTTACTTACAATACCTGCTTATAAATACTAAATAAATTGGGAGTTAGTCTCCAACGATCAAAATGCAGACAGCTGGCTCTTTTATTTATTCCTCACCCAGACACAGTCCTGATGCTTTTACTGGGCATTGACCTGAATCAAAAGTGAAAAGGAGCTCAGCTTTTGAGCAGTAAGAAACTCTGAGCTAAATTCACAGAAATATTATAGGCAAATAGCTTCTCCTTGTACTTAGTTGCCTGCTAGTTTTTATTTTCTTTTTTTATGGGTTAAAAGCTGTGCAGAAAAATGCTTCCACAGCTTCTTCATACCTACTCTTTCTTTTTACCAAACATATTCTGAAAGGTAAAACGCCTTTTATTTATACTTCTATAGCATGTTATTATTATAATTTCCTGAGCTCTGACAGTTTGTTAGGTACTAAAAGAAACATAAAAGACGGAGTCAGTGCTGTCTCAGATGTCTTCTACTCCCCGCTATGTAAGTCATGTTCCTACTGGGGAGTAAATTCAGATTATTTCTTCAGTGGGATAACTTGGAAAAGCACTGTCTACCATAGGCAAATAATACAAGTTATATATTATATTATATTGTTTTGCTCTAGTGGACAAAGTCTGAGATACTTTTAATACCTGAATGATGTTAGTACATGAGCTTTAATGAAAAGGGACTTAGGAAGTCCTGAACACAAAATGGGAGATAGTGACAGACAAGATATAGAACAAGGAAAAGAGGAGTTTTTAAAAGGCTGCAGAGGTGGACTGGGGGCCAGCAAATGAAGAAATTTAAAGCGAGATGAAAGACAAAATATCTCAGTGGAAAAGAGTGACTATTAGAAGGCAGTGAAAGGTGATGGATGACAAAAATTGGCAGAACACTACCATTTGAATGATGATCTTTCTTCAGGGAAAATACTAAGACATGTAGGAACACATTTCGCATTGAAATGGTTCACCAATAGGATAAAAACAGTTAAATAAGTTTGGGAAAAGAGTGGAATTGAGGGACAGAGGTAGCATATAAGTAGAGGATTCCACAGAATAAAAAGCAGACATGACACTGGAGAGCAAAAAAAATGAAAAAAACCTAAAATGACAGAGGATAAGAAGCAAGGAATAGAGTGGAATGGAGAATTTTTTTCTGTTTCAACACAAAGTGATAATTTTTATAAGCTTGAAATGAAATGTTTAGGCACATCCAGTACTTTAATTTCAAACTAAATGTGAAAGTTTTTCATGTTGCTGAATAAAGACATATCTTTCAGCCTAAAAAAGTTGTGCTGATGCTCTGTCGTCGTTCCTCTTCTGGCTCTCTTTACGAATTTAATAATGTCAAGTGCAAAATTATATCGTAATACAAATCTCAAATTATATTGTTGCCACAACAGGCCTGAAAAGAGACACCCACATTAACATTATAACTGTAAGAAAGACTTAGTAACTTATTCTTGTCGATCTATCAGCTAGATAGTTAGCACATTAATACTGATTAATTAAGGAGTGTATTAATAAATTTTAGACTGTCCACAACAGTTACATGCCCAGCCACGTAAAATTTTTAAGTAAAGACATATAAATTTGTAAATTTGCTAGAAATTTTGTTTCATTAGTTGTTCTGCTCATAGAAAAAATGTTGGAAGTTGGATTGCTAAAATACTAGAATATTTGAGAGTGTGCTTTGTATAAGATAGGTTGTATGAAATGCCTAAAATCTTAATGTCTCAAGAAGGTATAGGTAAGGCAAAGAGCTTTGATAAATTTACTACCAGGATATGCACACCGTAGCATATAGGTAAATAAATTAATAGGAATTAGGAAAAAAAAAAAAACCTCTCTCAAAAGGCATCAAATCATACTACCTAAGCGGACTATCACTGCCATTGAAATTTGCATGCATAAAAAATGACAAAGAGAAAATAATGACCTTGCAGTTCATCTGAGTGATGATTAGATTTGTATATTATTTCATCTTTTCCAATTGCTTGCTGTATGACTCTTAACAATTAATTTAATTAGTCTATTTTTGCATTAAGAGAATGTAGGTAATTTTACTAACTTAACAACCTTCCCAGAGTGGGAGGATTCATTTCTTCTATTAATTTTGGTTTTGATTTAGAGCATAACATCTTCACTGCTAATCAGCTTTGGAGGCATGCTCTAAATGGATCAAGCTGACGAAATCATATACAAGGCATTCTATAATTCTAGGTAATATTCAAAATGGTTTAAGATCCTGTAATACAAGTACAAAAAGATTTGGCTTCATTCGGGAAATACTCAGAAAACTGTATAAATAGTTTTGTATTAATATTTATATCTATTCCACATTCTTAACCCTGGTGTTTCACTAAACTTTAAATGCCTGTCTTCCATGTTCTCTGATGTTTTCTAAACAGTCTGTGCTTTTCAGCATTGAAGCCCCGCTTATTTTGTTTCCCTGATGACTTTATTTTCCTGCCTCATTTACAGGAGCATCTTTTAATCACTTTAAAAATGTTCAAATAACCAGCTTCCATGGCTGGCTTACCAATATGTAAGAAGCCAGAACTAGAGGGGATACCATGCTGTAATCTTTCCTATTACTATGCTGTAATCTTCGTAATTCCTATTCCTCAGTTTTTGGATGACAAAAGCAAGACTCGTTTTCAAATATGCTAAGCATTTGTAGCTTCAGTGAAAAGGGAGTAGGAGCTCTCCTTATTAACTGCAGGCATCCCAAATGAAGTTCACAAAAATCAGTGATGTCAGGAACTTGCTTTGAAAGGGGCAGCACAGTAAGCTGTAATAACATTTTTCTGGAATGAGGGGGACCCATTTTACACCTTCTATCAGAATTGGTATATTTTCTATGATGGCACATGAATTGGCACATGTTCTGATGGTCTTAATGTGATTTTAATGCTTTCTAAAGGATCTGCTCTTGTCAAAGATTTCTAAAGAGTTCCCATCTCTTCCTCATTTTCATAGAATCATAGAATGGTTGGAATTGGAAGGGATCTTAAAGATCACCAAGTTCCAACCCCCCTGCCATGGGCAGGGACACTTCCCACTAGACCAGGTTCGTGAAAGCCCCATCCAGCCTTGCCTTGAACACTTTCAAGGATGGGTCACCCACAACTTCTCTGGGCAACCTCTTCCTGTGTTTCACCACCATCACCTTAAAGAATTTCTTTCTAGTATCTAATATAAATTTCCCCTCTTTCAGTTTAAAACTATTACCCCTTGTCCTATCACCACACTACCTCATATAGAGTCCCTCCCTAACTCTCCTCCATTTTCCTTACTCCCTGAACTTTAGAGGGGCTTAGAGGATGTTTTTCTCTTGAGAATGTATTAATTCATATATTATAATACCTGAAGTGCAAGCAGCATGGAGGACTCATTTCCCTGTAACTGAGCTCAACCTGTTCTCTGGGTTGCATCCTTTGCAGATACGCCTCCTCACAGTCCTAAACTGAGGTTTTAACCTTGAGTACAGATTAAGGTTTCTACGTCTTTTCAATAAAAGTTGCCATTTATATTTCTTAATTTTCATCCTCTTTACTTTAATGCACCATATAAGCAGTGATTTCAAAAGCTGTTTCATTCCTCAAAACCCACTTTCTTAAATAGTCATATTCTTAAATCAACACTATTGTCTTTCTTTTTCATGCTACTTTCTGAATGCCATAGATATATTTGTATTCTCCCTGCAAACTTTCTTCCTCTAGACCTTTAGATAGTCTAAAGATAATTACTCTTGCACAGACCAATGAAAATGATTTTGGCCCATCCAAGTTGGCAGCACCATACTCAGATCCAGAATTTGCACTGCAACCATCTTTTTCTTTGACAGACTCAGAAGTTTCTTTGAAAGAAGATAAAGGTTTCTTCTGCAAGAAAACAAAAAGCAGTAATCTTGACACAAGAAGCTTTGAAAGAAATTCTGAACTTACCTGCAATGTACTACCATAGGTCCAGCATCAGGTGGGTTGCAGGTCTTGACTCTTCGCAGGAAAGCTAAGAATGGTGTTGGGTGTTCTGGCACACCATGGTCAGGCCAGGCAGTGAACTGGAATTGCCTCACTTCCCTTTTCTCACTTGAACCATTCTATGAAATTAAAAAACTTCATGACAAAACTGACACTAATGTGATATTGGCACTTTTCAATGAAATAACTACAGAAGCATACATACCAGTGAAGTGTTTTTAAAACACATTTCATTTTGGGCCAAAGATAAATATGGAGGGAAATGTTTCTTATATTCTAAATTGCAGGATTCAAAGTAAGAGCTTTAACTCTAATACCACACAGTAGTACATCACAACAAATGCCAGAGGTTCAGCTAGTATTTAATTCAGTTAAATGGTTTTTCATAGCAAGAGCTCTGTATTAACTTGCAAAACTCCATGCTCTAAGAAAAACACACTCTGTCTGTAGAAGTCTCATCATTCAGTGCTGCTAAGAAGAAACAAGGGAGAAAAGTTGAAGGAGGGAAAGATAAGACAGGGAGGGAGAAAACAAGGGAGAAAGACAGTCAGGGAAAGCAGGAAGCAGAAGAAAGGAGGTCAGGGCAGCAGGAGGGAGACAGTGATAGGAAGGAAGGCTGGCATGAAGGCGGGAAAGGGAAAGGGAAAGGGAAAGGGAAAGGGAAAGGGAAAGGGAAAGGGAAAGGGA
>JAOTQQ010000019.1:31249418-31276121 GCA_026546715.1 Gallinago undulata
AAGGGAAAGGGAAAGGGAAAGGGAAAGGGAAAGGGAAAGGGGGGGGGGAGGATGGGAAGGGAGAGGAGGGGACGGGGAAGGGAGATAAAAGGAAAAGGAAAGGGTAAAAGTTGCCTATACTGAAATTTTATAGTGTAAGGATATGTAAGTATATATACCTTGTAAAGTGCAAATGTACGAACACAGTACGTTGCCAATTCAACAGTGTCTAAAAGGGTCACTTGGATTAGTCCATAAGTTTCTGTGCCTCTGCTTGGCCAGTACTGATCACACTTCACCTGTAGTGAAAAATATGTAATTTTTAAATGTGTTTAAAATTGATATTTATTACATATCTGAGTGCATTTCACTATAGGTTTTTTAAGTGGTGTTAGAATGTTCAACAACTGCTAAGCATCCTTTTTTTTTAATCATCCACAAGAATAGCTCTTCTCATAGTAGCTCTGACAATATCTTCTGCCATAATGGGTATTTGTAAATTCAGTGGGGCAGATGCTATATTATATGATTATATATTATATGAGTACTGTGAGATATACTAAAGAAAAAACAATTTATAGTAGCTAAAAAAATGGCCTATATCTTCAGTAACTCACACAATCACAGAATTATATGAGGTTAGATGGGACCTCTGGAGATTCATCTAGTCCAACTCCCCTGCCAAAGCAGGTCCACCTTGAGCAGGTTGCACAGGAACTTCTCCAGGTGAGTTTTGAACATCTCCAGAGATGGAAACTCCACCACCTCGCTGGGGAGTCTGTTCCAGTGCTCTGCCACCCTCAAAGTGAAGAAATTCCTCCTCATGTTTAGATGGAACTTCTAATGTTCAACTTTGTGCCCATTTCCTCTTCTCCTGTCACTTGGCACCACTGAAAAAAGACTGTCCCTTTCCTTTTAACACCCACCCTTTAAGTATTTAGAGGTGTTGATCAGATCCCCCCTCAGTCTTCTCTTCTCCCGACTCAAAGGACCCTAGTCCCCCAGCCTTTCCACATAAGAAAGATGCTCCAGGCCCCTAATCATCTTTGTAGACCTCTGCTGTACCTTCTCCAGCAGATCCCTGTCTTTCTTGAACTGGGGAACCCAGAACTGGACACAGTACTCCAGGCCAGAGGGGGAGGATAACCTCCCTTGACCTGCTAAAACTCACTTTTCACAGTCCAGAATTTAATAACAGTACTAATCCAGTAAAAGTAGACTGATTTTTTTTTTTATACTTGCCATATTTTACCTATTTCATGTAATTCCCCAAACATGTAAGCTGTTCTTGGATATAATTATTTAATATGTATATAAATATATCAGTAAAAAACTGATTTTTTGAGAAATAAATTTAATACACAGATAAATGAAATTTTTTTCTCAGACCAGTGTCATGAAGGATATAATGAAATTGTGTTCACAGGTGGTTTGATAGAAAGAGTTAATCCATCAAAATTTGAAAGACACAGGACATTTCATTCAGAGAAATCTCCATTACAAAACACATATTCAAAACAAATATTCTAATAATCAGAACTTTTATGACCTGAAAGAATTCTATATAAGATGACTCATAAGAAAAGCATATGTTTGCCATCACTGCTGAGACTTAATAATTTGTTTCAGGTAAAAAAATGACATTTAAGATGAAAGCTATTGTGAAAAAAGAAATGTTGATCCCTAAAACAATCGGAAAACATGGTACAAAGCAGTATAGAGCTTAAACAGTTGAAAGTATTTTGCTTTCAGTGACTTATAGGTGAAACGGAGACAGTCTCCATTCCACTTATAATAGAACATTGTTATCAATTAGTCTTGGATACAGCACAGAAGTGTATTCTGATTCCAGTAATAATACAGTGCATTTGTTTAATAAATGTCTTCATTAATCACTCCAATCTGGATTCATAGCAACTTCAGTGAGAATACACAAACTGTAAGAAACAACAAAAGCAGAATATTGCATAGTATTTCTGATAAGCATGTAAATTATCAAAATAATCCAAGAGAAAAACTGCGATTTTCCCCAAAATGGAAAAACTAAGAAATGTATCTTTGAAACTCATGTGTTCTCCAGATTTCTCACCATTCATAATATTATTGAAACAGACTTAATATCGTTTCAAACCGCCCAGTCCCGAATAGTTTTGCTTGCAGATCATTTTATTTTGAGGTTTACAGGTCACAGATCTCTAATGGTTCACAAATCACAGTCTGAAAACAAGTAACCTAGATAGGTGAAAAAATTCTAAACACTGAACCAGGTGATGAAAGTTCATTAGAGGAAAAAAAGAAAGAAAAGACTTTTTACAGGAATTGATAGCTTAATTTATAGATAAGGAATTGGAACAAAGTAACTAAAAAAGTTTATTGATACTACAGTCCTAAAAATGGGATTAATAGCGTAAAATATTCTATTATTAAGAGGAATTAAATAATTACTTCCTTGTGCCATTTACTGAAATACTTAAGAAGTAATTATTGAAGGTACTTGATGTACATTGGCGATTCATTTGCAAGATTCCTAACCCTACAAGAAGCCACTGTGGTCTTCTGCAAATACGAGAGAAAGGTATATTTTCAATTGAGTTATTTCAATATAATTATGTAAATCTAGTTTCACTTTATCACTAAAATAGACACAGAGTAACTTAAGCCTATATTGCTTAGCTGTATTTTAGACAACTTGTGGTTTATAGTTTACTATTTATTAATTCCCACAGAATGACATATTTTTTCATGGAAAATGTCGATACATAATAGCTGTTGTTTGTAATGTTAGCAATTTCAGGTTTAGTATAAACCTCTGACAAAACCTGTTTTGAATGATTTTTGAAAGAAAAAGAATAAAAATAATAAATACTTTATGTACTTTAAATAAAATGAATACAAGAAAAAAATTTCTGGCTATGCCTTTGCATGCCTAAACATGTAGTTGTCCTCTTTACTCTTCAGTTCCCACATATAAATTGCATGCTCATAGAAGCAGTACCAGCTTCTAGAAAGCACACCTGAAAAATTAACCACCTTTCTCACTAGAAAGGCTATATAAAAACAATTGCCAAGTGTAACAGAAAGAAATGAATGTCCAAGGAAAGAACTAAATGGAAATTAAGAACATAGTAGGTTACCAGCATCTTTGCAAAGAGAAAATACTTATTTTATTTTTATTTTGTACAGTAATATACAGTATATCTTGCAGTATATGTTAAGCATATACTCAGACTTAGAAGCCTGTAGAAGATTGTTCCTTTAAGTTAAGCTGGGAGAAAATAAAGATGCCTGCTTTTACAGGTGCACGTTTTAGTTTGGTTTTATTTAACATAAACTCCAATAATTTTCTGTTTTTTCAAAAATATGTTCTGTGAGAGGTAGCTGATACAGAAGACTCCTGCTGAAAGAAGCAGACACTAACTGTTCAAAAATAAATACAATTTGTAGACCAGTGTATATATTATTTGAAAGTGGAAACTGATGAAAATATGTATCCAATCTTTAGAAAGATAAACCTGATTTTGAACTGATGTAGATTTCACCTTCAAGAGGAGCACATGAAGCAGTAGTTGATGGAACTACATCTTTTATTCCCTTTCCCTCTTCATTTTTCTCAATACAAGAGGTCTCCTTCAGAGACGTGCCCTTACCTGCCTCCTACACTCTTTTGCTCTGTGATCATAAACCTTACATTCCCAATGCTCCTAACAATTTAGAGTCCAGTTTATCTTTGTGAGAGATCAGAACAGTTTTCTGTTGAACTTCACCAGCAGCAAAGAATCAAATAATATGTTAATTGTTCAGACCTTATTTTCTGTGACAGAGTTTTATCCTATGTTAAGGATAAAACAAATGTTTTATCCTGTGTTAAGACCCTAGACTTCAGCACTTAAAGTAAGTTTACTCTTCAGAGGCTACATATTAGTATTTTTTTCAGAAAAAAATTCTCAAACCCCTTGAGTCATCCAAAATATAACATTAAATGTCAACAAATCAATTTTAAAATTATTTGCCAAATGTGTTTTTACTTTAGCTCTTTGGTCTGTGTTTAATTTCCCTGTAGTAAGGGTAATTTCTTCCTTACTTGTGCATTTTGTTTGGAAAACAAATATGGTTTGTTCAATATGGTAAGGTATAGTGATAATAAAGTGTCCTCCTTCAGAAATAAAATTCCAAGTTTTATTTATTTTCAGAGTTTGTAACATATCTTTTGTGAATTTCATAGTCTCACCTTCCTTTTACCAACCCAGCTCCTAGTTCCAAGGGTTGATCTTTTCCTCTTCAGACTATATTCACCTGCACCCAATGAGAGCTTTCCCGTGCCACTAATTATACATGGTTACAGAAAACGGCTTACACTATCTCATGATCATAGGTTGTACACTGCCCAAATGACTACACTTAAGATTAAAGCAGCTCTCAAAAGACTAGTAAATATATTATGAATCCTTTAAGTACCACAGTAGTAGACATAGCTAGAAGACATAACTAATAATAAGCACATTCTCTTAACCTGCTCCTCAAACACACACACATTTTCTTTCTCTATATTTCTTCCACTTAAACCATGTGAATCCTTGCTCTTCATGGAAGTATGAGCATTCACTGAAAGCAAAGCTGTAAAAAAATACTAATGCTTTCTTTTCCACTAAAAATGAGAAGCTTAAGACCATTTCAGACTTGAGGAGTTTTAAGTAGCTACGGAGTTCCCACCAATACTTGTGGATATTCACACTTCAACAAGTCACAGACACTAGAGAAGGTAGTGCCATGCTTCAAGAGCTGAAGGAAGTATATTTCCTTATGAACATATGAATGCAAAGTTTCCTGACATTCAAGGGTAGAGAAATAATTTTCCAGTACAAAGTTCCGTCACTGAGGCTGAAAAGCCCCTTCAGGTGATTCGTAACATATGAGGCAGCTGTTACAGGTCATCTGACATTATAAGGACAAAACGCAAATCAGGAAAGAGAAAGCAAAATGGTAGTAGACAGATTCATATAGTAGATTCCTTGCTGTAAGAACAGCACACGAATTATGCTGAATGTGGAATAGGAAATAACAGCATTATCTAACAACTTCTTGGTCTGGTTTTCTTAGTAGTAATAGTCTTCTGCAGACAAAACTTTCTAACATTTTCAGGTAGTCTTCCTTTAAAAAGAAAGTCTCTCTACAATGATGTTGAATGATAATAATAATTATGCAATAAAAAAAAGGTGGTGCCAATTGTTTGTGATGGAAAGTGCCTCAAACCCTGTTAGGCTAGCTTAGCACTGCAGGTATTCCAGCTAATGTTCTGTCTCAAAACTGTTGCTACTCTGAAGCCATTTTCCTTTTTGCAACAATACCTTGCCACCTAAAGATTAGGCTGATTTTAGTCTAAAGATCATAAGCATTGACTTTAGACTAGTACACGACATTGTAATGCAAAAGAAGTCCTACAATCAAACAAAAACCACCACCACCAACAACAACAAAAAAAAACAAATTAAAAAACCCCACACAACAAAAAAACTCCAGAACACAGAAACATATTTTTTGGGCCTTATTTGAAAACAATTTGGTCAAGTGTCACTAATTCATATTGGTCTATCTTTATACATTAAAAATACAAACTATTCACAAATAAGGCTGAAAATAGTATGAAGTTTTTAGAGAGGCACTGAGTTTAATAGGATCCTAAATTCTGAAAGAATTTAGTCCGAGGTAGACAGATCCTTCTAAGTCTCACCAAATATATTCCCAAAACAATTAATCCCTTCTGGAAATTTTCATTATTTGAATCCATTTTTTACTACAAAAAAAAAAAATATTTGTATGCACAGGTCTCTAATAATGATTTGCAGTAGACATGCCCCTCTGAGTACACGTCCCTCTGAGTGTACATAAAGTAACAAGTTCTAGGATGAGAGGAAACAGCCTCAAGTTGCACCAGGGAAAGTTTAGATATTAAGAAAAAATTTTCACCAAAAGGGTTGTCAAGCACTGGAACAGGTTGCGCAGGGAAGTGGTTCAGTCACTGTTCCTGGAGCTATTTAAAAGATGTGTAGATGTGCTTAGGGTCGTGGTTTAGGGGTGGACTTGGCAGTGTTAGGTTAACAGCTGGACCTGATGATCTTAAAGGTCTTTTCCAACCTAAATGATTCTTTGATTCTATGATTGTTGAACCTCATCTGAACCAAGTACTTGGAGTTTAAAAAATAGGTAGAAATAACTCGTGCAGTAAAATATAATTCTGTCTAAGGTCTTAATTACAGTAGTCTTGGAAAAGGAGTTTCAAAAAGAATTTAGAAACATAAATGAACATAAATGAACTTTCTGCAGATCAGCCCTCATTAAACTGTTACTTTTTGAAATTTCTGATGATTAGTAGGCTATAAGTTAATACTGAAAGATAATTGATAATTAAGAAGATAACCCCTGAACTGTTTCCATTTTGATCCTTACAACATAGTGTGGTACAGTTATTAAAACAAAAGGAAGCAGATATTAAAAGGAATCTTGGGGATATTTGAAATGTGTTCTCTATCTTGTCTTTCATCTTTATCTATACAAGCCAAGAACAATTCAAAACAATATTTCTGGCATTAATGTGATACGCCCTTTTTGAACTCTTCCTAACAGTAGGGAAGACAGGGTCTTAGTGCGTTCATTTTGAAGGATGGCTGCCAAACACTTAAGTAGAGCAAAATTTTCCAAAAAGGTCTTGAAAAGGTTTACATGAATGGAACTGATAGGAAAAGTGAATGGGCTGACTACATTTTTCTTTATCCTCTTCCTGTCCTCAAGGCTGATCACTATGTGCAGCCTGAATATCGTTTCACCGAATGAGACATTACATTACAGTATGAAGAACATATGGAACAGTTCAGCTTTCTATTCAAGTGCTTTAATGAAGGTTTTCTGTTCTCCATACAAGAGAGCTATCTCTTCTGGCCATATGAATATTAGATAAGAAATCAGTGAAACAAAATAATCACAGGTGTGAAACACCAGAACAACAAAACTCTATTATTCTTATGGTTTTGGTTCACCTGAAAGCCAAAAGTGAATGGATTAAACAGCATGAAAAGGAGAAATGGTATGTTGCAGAAAGTTTTGGGGACCTTCAGAAGTTTCAGTTTGGATTTTGATTTTTGAATGGAACTTTGAGTCATGGTGAGCTTTCTATTGTTAGTTTAAGACATGGATAAAATTCTTAATCTCGTAAATTTATTTCATACAGTTCCTGTGATATAAACCAGAATGACCAGCTAGATAAAAATCTATTACCAATATGTGCCTTTCAGTAGCCAGCTGTATCCACCAACTTTCTTAGAAAATAGGAAAAGCTTTGTAAATAATGGAAAATGTAAATCATAATATTATCTTTCAGAGACAGCAGAGAACCTAAATTTTCCAGACCTATTTTGTACCATAAAGAAGTCTTGAGTCTTACACCAAAATCTGCTAAATAAGGATATGTGGGGTCACCTTCCCTAAACAATCCTAAATTAATTCACTGACATTTTCAAGCCTGAATGCCTTCAAAGAAAATATAGACTAGACTAGACTAGACTAGACTAGACTAGACTAGGCTAGACTAGACTAGAATAGAATAGAATAGAATAGGTTGGAAGGACCTTTAGAGGTCAACAAGTCCAAACCCTCAGCAATAAGTAGAGACATCTTCAACTGGATCAGGTTGCTTAGACCCCTGTCCAGCCTGACTTTCAACATTTCCAAGAATGGGACATCTACTGCCTCTCTGGGCAACCTGTTCTCCCTGCAGAGAAGGGAGACAGATTCTCCCTGTTGTCCCTCTTTCCCAAAGAACTCCCTGCACTGAAGTAACAGGTTGCAGTGCTAAACCAAGCATGAACTAATCATTGCATTTAAAAAAAAATACAGATTTTTTAATTTTGTGACAAAACCTTCTAAGTCAAAACTTCAATGGCCATTCTCTACATGTGGCATATTCTCTCCATCTATATTAAGAGAAGAACTATATGAAGTAGCAATGTATGTCTTTTCTCAAGCACAAAGCAAATGAACTAAGCAAATAAAGTTAAATTACAGAGTTACAATGCAGTTTTGACTGAACTACAGGCTATACAATTCCCTCAGGAAAACGATATTTTCGAGAAAACTATCAATTTATCCTAACAGCTAAGAGAAACTGCTTCATTTATGGACACAGAATCTTAACACACAAAAAATGGATAGTTGCTTTGAAATATACTTCTGACAGTACCGGGTATTGTCATATTATTTCATGTAAGACTCTGGTGCAAAAACAGTTCTTGAAGCTTACAGTGGAAGAGACTGCAGAGTTTGCTCCATTCATGACATATTTTGGAATTTAGTTTAACATAAATCACCTTTGTTGCAAAGTTTATTTCTTTCTCCTAGAGCTCCACAGGCATGGAATTTAGCTGATGGCCATGAAATTTTTAACAGCCTTTCATGTGCTGGAAGTCTATTATTGTTTTACTTCACTCTCTTATATATATAATACAAATTCAGTTCTTTCTGACTTTTCCCATACATCATTTCTCCAACGCCTGATCTCTACTGTTCTGTTCTAGATTTTCTGTAATTTACCAACATCTTTTTACATTTTGTATGTCCTCAACTCTAAATGTGTATAAGCTGAAACAACCAGACATGACATACCAAAACAACTTTCAGCCTATGTAGTGGCGTTACAGCATTTCTTTCTACACAAAATTAACCCTGCTGATAGTACAGCATTTCCACAGCTGTTTTGCTGAGTGATATAACAGTCTAAGTTTCAGCTGCACCACCTCGGCACAGCACTTCCACCTGTAATGTGCCTAGAAAAAGAAACTTTAATCTTTACTAGTGAGTGCAGTCTACATCCGTGTACATCTAGAAATAGATTCTTAAATGAATTAGGCACCTATTACTGACTGCATTTCAGTGAGAGCTGACCATTTCCTTGCTCTTGCACCTTTGAGAATCCTCCATAATGAAAAGCCATATGGTTGAGTTTTACAATTCTGACTCTAACTGGTGACTCCAGCTCGTACAGTGGTGTAGGAATTCTTGGACTGTGGCCATCATACTATTTTAAAGGGGGAAAAAAAAAACAGTACAAACCTATACTTTCTTTTTATTTTTGGTAGATCTGGTGAATATACAGTATATTTGACTTTGGTATGAAAGAATACCAATCAGCAACATGTCTTAACTACTAACATGTCTGCTGGGAGATATGTTAACCTACCTCTTACCAAATGAAGACATGCAAATTTTTCTAGTTGCTGTAAAATGCAGCTAAAATTTTTATTTATATTTTCCTATGTTTACATTTGTCACAATTTAAAAAGAAAACCAAAACATACTGTGCTGCCCAATACATCAGTGCAGCTTTTAAGCACAAATCAATTACATTTTGTCTAAATACTGTAGAATAGAGGTGAGAGGTGCACTTGGAGCAAATTGATATAATTTTTAAAGAATAGTAAAGTGCATGTATTGATGACTTTTCTACTCATATTAGTGAAAACGCCTTATTGTCCCTTAGTTTCGATCCAGTATTTTGCCAGGTAACAGCTTCAGTATTACCTGCTAAAACATACTTAGGAAGACAGATCTGAAATTTTCTGCTGAAGCTCTGCACAAGAAATGTAAAAATACATTAATCACAGCCGCATAAAACTCTGCTGCACAGCCTGTATCTGTCTCAAAGATCTTAATGCATTTCATACAGAAAAGAAAATAATGTTCTTAGTTTTCTTTGCTTATTACTTACTACCATGCATGTACTATTGCTTTGTCTTAGCTACGATATCAGTTACATTAGATATCAGTGCCTAGTCTGCCATCAGCAAATGAAGATTCATTTAAAATGTTGTGCATTTGGAATAGAAGAATTCAGGGTTCTTCCCCATACTGCCTTTAAGTTTCATGTGCTTATAGCAAGACTTAGAAATTTCATGGTGGCCAAGTTTGTTTCAAATTTATTTTACTAGAGTCCTAAGGTAAAATTACACTATCCACTGTCCATATGCAAATGGTTTTGGTTTTTTGAACTACTTGCATCTGAAAAAAGCTTCCCTAATTTAATTTAATATGTCCCACTCCTTCCAAAAAAACCCTAAACCAAATCAAAACCCCAAATACCCAAACCCACCAATACAACCCTGAAAATTATTTTACTCTAAATCTGCCTTCAACAAACACATCTTCATTGACCATCACCCAACCTCCATTTTTCTAACACATGGGATAGTCTACAAATGCATAAAAAATGAGTTAAAAGACTCAGATGGAGTGTTCTGATTTGGGGAGATTTGGACCTGTTGCATGACACTTGGAACAACAGAAGTACATATTTAGCATTGCAGTAACCTCAGGAAAAGTCTGCCTGGCTTTTCTTGCAAGTGCAGGCTCTCTTGAGTCTTGGGTACCAGTGACCAGTTGAGAGAAACTAAGTCTAGGATTTTTAACTATCCTTAGACATTCTTATGGAATAAATACAGGACTCATGTAAATAGTGCTACCCATTTCAATATGGGTGAACAAAATTGGTGAGATAGGATACAGGGCTTTTCTACCAGGTTTCTTTCTACCTCCCCTTTCCCAGTGAAAACTCAGGATTCAAGATATTAAACTTCGACAAGCTGAGATGATTATACTATGCTTACATTTTTATATGTTCTTGTCTATACTAATGATAATATCCACTTCCTTACAGCCAAATGGATCAGGCTAACAGAATGTCACAAATGTAGTTTCCTCCTGTATTCACTTAGTCATTAGCAAATTTGAATGAAGCTGATAGTACCAACATGAAAATTAAAGCCTTAATCATCAGTATAGAAGTTCAGAATCTGGCTTATAATTGAATAATCGCTAAAGCCATTGTATTGTCATTTAGCTTTGAACTGAATGATTGGTGTTTTTTGACAGAAGATTCTAATTCTAGGCAGGGTGGTCCCAATATAGAAAATATTGCCAATGAGGTTAAGAAAGAAGGTAATTATTTTCTATCAGTTCCAAACCATCATAGTACTTGTATTCAAAATAAGGAGTTATATAGCAAAGAAGGAAGGCATTGAATTCTCTTTCAAGTAGATGATCCACAACAGTATCCTACCCTGAAACAAGAAGCTGGACTAAATGTTTCTTGTTTGAGGCAATATTATCTTTTGCTATAAAGTGAGATTCTCTTTCTTCAACTGATTATTCACATAATTCACTACAGCACATGAGCTCTCGTAACATTGAATTCATTCAGAGGATCTAAAAAAAAAGCAACTATGCACTGCTAGAGGCAGAGAGTAAGACAGAGGAATGGGAAAGAAGAACATTAATGCTTTGCATGTTTTAAAGCTTTCCTTAGTGTAACACACAATTAATTTTTTTAACCTCTAATTTACATCTTTCAATATTGTTCTTTTATTTCATTTAGTTTAAAATCATGTATGTGAAAAATATGCTATCAACAGCATATCAACACTATTCCATGCAGTGCCAGTGTGTATAATCCTTTTTGATATAAATTATGTGCATGGTAGCTGAATGATGGGACTGAGTTTCTCTTTCTGGTTTAGGTCAAGTGATATTCAGGTGATGACATTTCAAAACCAACAAAGTGTGAAAGGTTATAAGTGAAAGAGCTTCTCTTTCCTGCAGCTTCCTTTTAGGCAAACAAATGAATAATGAATTCACTGTAACATCTTCATTTGATGTTCTCAGCTGTAAAATATGTACATTCTCAAAGCTGAACTTACTCAGACATCTAACACATGATAATGAACCAACTTTGTTTCTGCAGATGCAATTAAAATCCCTATCTTTATCTATGAGGCCCAGGTTAAAAAGGCTGATAACAAGCTGCAGGACTACATAATGAAAAAAGCAAGCTAAACAGAAATGACGACACGGAGACGGAAAGTAGATGAAGTCCCAGAGAGAAATGATCTTGCCTTCCAGCAGGGATAATGATCAGGCTGCCAAGACACAAAAGCAATCAAAAAGGAATCAAAGGAAAAAGAGAAACAAAATTAGTGAAGATATTAATCTCTAATAGTATGTAACAGTGTTGGTATTTCATATCTGAAATTTCATTTGGTCTCTTGCTGTAAGGACATATTATATAACAATGATAGCAAAAGAAAAAATAACAACAAAATTTTGTCAGAATATTCTTTTCCCACACAGGGATTCCCCCTGCTGCCTCACCATCAATACCATTAATTACATTACATGTAACTACTGTCTTAAAAGAGGTAACTGTTATGCCATATTCACAGAGTTGCAGACTCTTAACATTGGAGCTGAATTAAGTACTGGATAGCTGGTCTCCAATGGTCTGCATTGAGTGCATAAAACTCATTTGACCTATGAACACAGAATGAGCTAAATCATGCACAAAAAATATGCAAACATAAGCATTGAATAGGAAGACAATCCATTGACTAGATTGTCTGGTCTCTAATTACACTAAGGGAATGCATTGCTGCTGACTGCTAATCACTTCTGGAGGTGATTACTATTCTGATCAGTGTTTTTTTAGAGTGCAGTCAGCAAAGGCTAGAGTTAGCTTAAAACTCTGCTAAACAATTATTGGAGAGAATAAGTAGAATTTCATTTAGTTATATCAAAATATCGTTCTAGACAGTGCCTGTCTGTGGCCTGCAGTATTAAGATAAACTCTCAAGTATTTAAGTACACCTTCTGCAATGGGCTGCTCATTAGGATCAGATTTTTACTTAGCACTGATGCTATTTAGCAGCAACCTATTATATAAGAAGTAATTAGTGAAGAAATAGGCAAAATTTCATTTGCTTAATACCGAACAACTGTCAGTGCCTAGACTAGACAAGGCCTGTAGACTTAAGATAAAATGAAAATTTCTAATGAAATTACCCTCTGCTGTGTGTTAATTGCCATCAGGTATATACAGCCAATGGTGTCAATGTGGGTTGAATTTACAAGCTGAAAGTGATTCTATAACTAGAATGCTCTACAATGCTTGAGCTATAAAAAACCTACTCAATTTTTAAGAAGTGATGAAATGATAAAAAGAATAAATATATATATATATGTACTTTGGTAAGCCTCCAGAAAGGAATGACTGATGCTAAGAGGTTCAAAAACTTAACTAATTATTGTAATTATATGTATCCAAGCACTTGAGAAAAAAAAAAAATCAATGCCAACATAGCACAGCATTAGGCTTTTCGGTGCATTCCCCCCTGTTCCAAGCTTGCACATGCAAAAACATTCTCATTTTGAAACAGAGCTCATCCATGAGTTACTAAAATATCATTTATTATCCAGTTACCCCCATAAGATGTTTTAAACTGATTTTAAACTGATTTTAAAAAACTGATTTAAAAGGTTTTCTGGATGATAAACCTCCTCTCCTACTCCTCCCTAGTCTCTCTTTCTAGTTCTCCCCGGTTCTCTTTCTCAACTCTTCTTGATCTTCTGCATTTATGGCATTTTTTAACATATGTTGCACAGCACCTTAGGTACCTTAGCTTTTTGTATAGCTAAAAGCCTTTCACCTGCAATCTTGCATCCTGCCTCCCATTTGCAGCTTCCTAACTTTTTCACACAAGCTCCCAGGCCAGCATACACCAGAACACCTGTGGCAGTGTTTTTCCTGTGACATTCTTGTTTGTTATTCATCTTCTGGACTTATGCTTGCAGACCCTGTTGTCATGGCAGGTTCTAAAGAGAAGCAATGGCTACCCACATTAGAATCATCCGTTCTTTCTTCCCTTTCCTGATTTCAACATCTGGTTGTAGCTTCTGGTTTACACTATAGGACTCATTAATGAGTTTAAAGAAGGCTCAGGAATGAACCAGCCATGTAGCACCTCCCCAGTCCGCGTGCACCCAGCAACAGCAACACCATCATAAGCAGGAACAAGCCATGAGGAGTATGTCTTGACATAAAACACAGTGTTATTGTGGGAAAAGTATGATGCAGGAACCACCTGCTCTAGTGGAGAGGGTGCCGAGGGCTGGACACTCACTCCTCTTTCTGATTGGTCACTGAGAAGGGTTTCTCCCTTTTCTTTTTCTCACCATCTTTCTCTTATTTACTTTTCCTTTCACTCCCCATCCCTATTCAAACAATCCACCATTAGAATAAACTAACACCATCATGTTGTGGAGCTTTTCTAGAATGCAGCATGTGCTAAGAAAAACAATCTTATGCTTCTCAAGTAAAGCAAAGCTCTCACTGATATTAAATAATGTTTAATCTATACCACATAAAGATAAAGATTGAATGCTGTTGACATATATTAACTTCCTCATAACAGGATGATACAATTGTACGCTTGATAGTTCAGAAAAGTAACATTTTCAATCACCTCCTAATATTTCCAGTATGATTGAAGAAGCAAAAAAACCTAACAAAACAACACTATAGGTCAAGAAATTTCAAGTTTTTCAGAGTAAAAAAAGCTCTACAAAGTAAGTGGCATGACTTGGTATTTTTACAGTGGAATTAACATTTCCTCTGTAAGTGATTTGCATAGAATGGACAGTTTTAACTGGTGGCAACAGAAAAAAAAATCAGTGCATGTACAGGAGGCAGAAAAACATACATGTAAGCAGCAAAAATCTTATGTAAGTGATTACTCAAGTACAATATATTAACATTGTATATGCTTTCCTTACCCTGGACCTCTCCTCTAGTTTTGTCATCATGACCACTGTTGCACCCCGCTGCTCCCACATCATTCTCCAGAAGTCACCAAAGGTTTCTGGTAACGCACCTTGCGTTGCTATATAAGCATTCTGCTTTCTGTATCCATCTATGTAGTTAGCATTGATATAGTCACTGCCTGGTATGCCTGCAAAGAGAGAAGCATGAAACCATGGGATGGCATTTCTGTGCTGTTGTACAAGAGCTAAAAAAGTCCTGTGACCCAGCTGGATTGGTGAATCTTAGCTTGCTGTACGCTAAGTAGTACATGGGTACTTGCAACTAAGTATGCCGTTTGGGGAGCCGAGGGGTATGATGGCCTCTTGGAATAACCATTCATTTGAAACAAAGGACTGAGTCTGATAAGGAAGTATAAAAGAAGCCTGAAAAGGTGTAGCAGATGGAGAGACCTGGTAGTGGAAACAGCAGCATTTAAAAGTTGTTTTGCAGTCAGCTTCCAGTATGGCAGCCTCTGCCTGGGCCAAACAGCGAAGCCTCTCCATCAAATGTCCTGAGTAAGTTCAATTTCACACTGTTGTTGAGTTCATTGCATTTCTTCTAAATATAGGAAAAGGGTTAATGTTATCTGACTATTAACATTACTGTTGCATTCATTTTTCCAATTAAATGAAAGCTATGACCTTTATTTTAGCACATTATGTAAGTCAGGTTTAAGCAACAGTGGAATCTGCTATACAGTGTGTGCATGAAATATAGACCTCTGTAAGTCTGAATAAAAATTAAAGGCATGAAAAGAAGAAGGAATCCAAGACCTGTGGGCACATTAGACCTATGTTGTCAATTGCTTGCGGATCAGACATTTTGGACAAGACTTACAGGGACTTTGAGTGCATCTACCAGACGCTCATCCATGCTTTCAGCCACATGGAAGTGAGTCAGCTCCTAACTGGAATCTATTTAAGTGAGGGTAAGCGGTGTCACGTCTGTACTGAGAGTTGGACCACAACATGCTGCTTGCCAAAGTTGAGGAGTATTGGCTGTAGTGAAGATCACGTTCGGGTCTGGGCTAATAAGGCAGCCATACTCAAAGAAAGGGGTAAATATGGACATACAGGTTTCAGTACCATCCTTCCTGTATTCAGCAGTGCAGTGTGCAGCATTTAACTCTGACTATGTGCATGTTGTAAGACAAAGCATGGCAGGTACCAGGTTCAATGTCACTGCGGGATTTTAAGTGACGACTTGAGGAAAAAAAGATACTCCTGTGCTGGTGGAATGGCAAAGCAGTAGTTCCCATATTACTGCAGTGCTGAACATGGAAATATTCTCCAGAAGAGTTAGCTGAAATACAGAACTGTGCATCATAATAAAATGATACAAGAGGTTTGTTGAAATAATTAACAGAAGTTACTTTGAGCAGAAATGAATGATTTGAGCTTATACAGCCAATCTGCCATGCCCAAGTCTACAAACTTAGGAACTGGTGCAGGTTTCACAAACCGTTTCAAAAAACACTCAAGTGACACAAGCTCTTTGGCTTATTCTAAAGCTGTGATTATTTTCACTCCATAAAGCAACAGAGTTGAATTTCTTTGGCTACAAAACACAATAAATTATGAAATATCTTTAATGAAATGTTTCTCAAGCTTTCTGCCAGAAACTGCTCCTCCAAATCTACCCTGATGTATTTATCTCTTGCTGGTGATCCCAAATGAGGAATTACTAGGACTGCACTCTCCTGTCTTTGCCAACAACCAAGTGGCACATATCTGAAAATGTCTTCTGAAATAATTCAAATTTGAATGGGAAGCAGAGGTACCACTTTAACACTTTTTTTTTTTGATCTGTTTGTTTTTAGCTGCAATTTGGAGAGTTTCTACACTCATTCTGGGTAAGCTTAGTGTTACATTCCACTACTTACTTAGTAATGAATAAACCCACTGATTAACTGTGACACTAATTAAGATCCAGTATAATCTTGAAATGATTGAGATTATGGGTTACTGCAGCTGTAGTCTGGCATAAAATTTTGTCTTTGTGCCCAAGAAAGCTTAATAGATTTTCCTGTTTTATATGTTCAAATTACATTTGAATGCAAATTCAAATTTGATTCGATTTTCTGTAAAATAGAAATGAAAAATTTGACAATATTTCAGGCAAGGAAAGGGTTTATAATAAAAGCTGCCCCTGAAGATGTCCCCTCCAGGGGCACAAGAAAGGCAGCAAATGGCATTCCTCAGGCAAGATGCATGGATGGACACAGGAAGATTGGTTGACTATGATTAGAACTGATTGAAAGACTCTTCTGGGAGAAAAATAAAACAAAATAATGAACCTTTGAAACTTGGATAGTCTCTGGCTAAAAAGCATGATTTCCCCCCATGAAAGGCAGATATTCGAGTTAGAAAGCCTCACTCTTGTAGACCTGAAACTCTATACGTGGCACTTCTTATTGCAGATATTGGAATTAATGACTTAGAAAATACAACTGCCAGGCACAATGCTGCATTTTCCTCCTTTATCAAGATAATAAAGCATTTTTGCACAAAACAGATGAGAAAGAAAAATTAAGCCAATAAGAGAAATCTACACCAACTGGGTATTATTACCAAAGGAACAGAGAAAGCTGGTAAGAAATGTTTTCTGCATAAATTAGAATTATATTATGATGCCTGGTATCATACTTTGAAGCATATGTTATAAATAAAAGCCTGAGGAAAAAATGAAAAAGAAAAACAACACTTTGAAAAGTGGTTAAACGATCTTCTGGGAAAGCTGTCCCCTGGAGCTGATATTGCACAAACTCAGTGTGAAAATTAAGCATGAGAAGTATTGCAAACTGAGCACTAAAGAATGATCTTTACAAATCTTAGCAGCCAGTTATGGTACCTGATGTGAAAAAATCCAGAATGTCTAAAGTTGTAAAGACTCTAAAGTGGAAATTTCCACTCTATTTCTCCACTTGCCTTTAATCAAGAGGACACAAAAAATCCTTTATGTTCTTTAGCCAAAAAAATCCTTTTACAAGGCAACTCAGCCTCATGGAGCATGAAAAGGAAATGACTGGGACAAGGACAGGAAAGTCCATTTACCATAGAAAAACTAAGTGCTGCTCCAACCCTTTGCACAGTTAGAAGATTTTCATCAAGTGTTTATCTCTAGTAGACTACAGTCCTCTATAAGGTTATGTCTCCACTGAGATCAAGAGAACAATAGGATTCACAATTCTCAGCTCTATTGACTCTATTACCCACAGCATACATTAGGTGTTTTCTTTATTCTCCATCCATTCTCATAGTCCCTTCAAGTATCATGTCCATCTCTCACAGAATCTCTTTTCATCACTGTTTTCATGCATGAACTCAGTTTCAAATTCTGTTCCAAAACCTTTCTGTATTCTGTAATACCATTTCCCCTCTCTCACTTTCTATCTCACACTTTGCCAAACCAGTTTCTGCTTTATCAGCTATGTCCCCACAAAGCCTCAACTTAAAGTCCTCTAGGGAAGGTGCCTTATCATAAGAGGCCTAATGAAGTGTGTGCAGTTTAAATATAACATATGCAAAACCTGAACATCTGCAAATATCTACATTGACCAAGCAGAAACAATTATCAAGGACAAATAAATCTAAATATTAAAATGACATTTTCTGCAAAGACTTTTCTGGCCATTACCTCATTCAGAGCTGAGAAAGTTGAACAATTCTCTGTCAAGTCTAATTCTGCAAAAACAATCAAATGACAACTAGTCTGACTGCAGTACAATGAAATTCTGCATACCTTTGTTAGCTGCTATAGCTTGAAGGCAACATACCCACTAGCACAGCAGCACCTGCCATCATTATTTAAATTTCAGTTTAATAGGTAAGAGAGGTCAGTTGTTCTGTAAAAATCATGGGTCAATAAGGGGAAAAAGCAACCAAATTCTGCCTTCGGTAATATTGATATGATCCTTAACTAAGTCTATTGGCATCAGTGGGGTTTAATGCCGATTTGGGACGGCATATCCATGCAGTATAACTTGACTTTTACAAATTTCATGAAGGCAGAGACAGTTTCTGCACAAAAAGTCATCTAAAGACTAAGCTTCCAGATCGTAATTCTACCATAACAATTTTCTAGTAGCCTTTTCAACTATGGTGATGAATGAGTCTGCAATCTCCTTACTCTGCCAGGCAGGAACTGAACATGATGGGGGATGAATCAGGTGAGTAGTTGAGCATAAATAAATGCCATTTTCAAGTATCTCAAGAGAACTAAACAGTCCAGATTTTACAGAGTAAGAGTGAGTGAGTAACAAAACCAAATTAGGCAATTTTGTCTACACAATTATCTAATTTAAGTGCAATTAAAGTGCCAAAGATTTTAAAAAATGAGGTCTATAGCTTCCGATTTGTGTTGAGACTGTAGTTATGAACTGAGATGACAGAACAACTTGCTGCATCATAAACTCAGATCCACAAGATTAATAGTGAAGACTTCAGAATTATTCACTTGATTTCCTGAAGACAGTTATAATCTTAAATAGCTTTAATTAGACTTCAAGTTTTATTCAGAAACTGAAATCAAATAATGAAATTTCAAGCCTTTACAAAGGCTAAGTATGGAACAGCCTTTCTATTTAAAACAAATTAAACCATAAACCTTTGTTTCTGTGCTGCTTCCCTAAGAGATGTGCTGTTAGTCATGAAAAGAGTGTGAAGTAATAGGACTAAATTCTGTCATGTTTGTAAACAAACTGGGAAAATGCAATGATGAACTCAAAATGCTGATGAAGATGTACTATTGGTTTAAATCAATGACTGATATTTTGAACTATGTAAGAGCAAAAATGAACTAAGGCAGGTACTAAGGCCAGTAACAACTGTTTATGTAGAAGTTTTGGGAAGATAAAATCTATATAATTAAGGAGATTGTCAAATTCAAATGGTCTAAGCATGAATCCAATTAAGATATTGTAGCAATGAACACTCGTAAAATGAAAGCTTTTTGCAAAGAATGAGGAAATTTCACTATGTACCATCCTAACAATATAAGGTAAGAAGGAGAAAGAAATGAAAGGAAGAGAAAACCTATAGGCCGCCGGTTTGTGGATGAACTATTAGGACTACAAGATTCTGGTGAAGAGAGAGAGGATAAAAGATACGGAGTCTCAAAGTGAAATGTTGAATTATAGAGAATTATGGAAAGAATGTATTATTAAAAAAAGGGAGGGCAGAAGACAGAATAAATCAGGACAAAGAAAGAGATTGTGTAGAGGACAGAAGACAAATATTTGAAAGGAAACAAAAAGGTGAGAAAAATTTGATAAGGTGAAATGTAGGGATGGAAACTAAGAACTAGGAGCTGTAGAAGATCTGAAGGCAAGATGAGAAACTTAAAATGTGAGTAGCAGAAAAACAGGCTGGGAAACAGGAGGAGCTCTGTTAAGAAAGAGGAGGCTTGGGTTTGTTTTGGTTTTTTTTTAATAGTTAGCTAGTATTAAGAAAGGGTACAGAATGAAAGTAAACAGATTGTTCAGTGTAGTTACTCAGAGACACAGATAACAGCATTGTGCCAGCACAATGGCCCCATCATATTGAGACAGCAATAAGTTGCATGATAATGCAAAGCAAACCAGATTTTGAAATCCAACATGAAGCCATCATACTATGATTGCTTTACAGCTGTCTGAAACTTGATTTGGTGATTGTCTAACTCTTTAAGACTGACAAACACGAAAGTTATCTAGCAAAGGAGTCTTTTTAGTCTTTTTTTTTTTTGATAGAAATATACATTTATACCTCTAAATGATGCACTGAAAAGGCTAATGAGTGCCATTGAGTTTGAAAATTCAATAATGAATTATTTGATAATCCCTGGAAGTGTTCAAGGACAGGCTGGATGGGGCTTTGCGTAGCCTTATATTGACTAGAATACTTTCTAAATCTAAAGTTGATGGTCTACATACCTGATGATATTTTACTGATAACTGGCAATCAAACAAATAAGATTGTTAGCCATTTCTTGCCTTTTTCTTTCATGACCATTTATATTACAGCCAGAGACTTTTGGCACTAGAAGCATTTTAAAGCCACTAAATTTCCTGTCAAACAAAAATTACACGGCTGAAATATGATAGATATTATTTTTCAAAATTTTTTTAATCATTGGTGTTACACATATCATACCACATATGGCAGACTTTTAGTCTTGGATGTCTCCTAAAAGAACTGGCAAGACTTTTTAAAATGCAGACTGTTTAATCATTTTCTCCTTAGAAGCTTAAGCTCACAGACCTACCTATTTTAACTAGATCTATGGCTCTTTTAATCAGTAAATTCAACCCTCAATGATGTATGCATTCATTTAGATGCACACAATAAGCTTTACTGTGTTATAACATTCTTTCAGTATACTGCAAAATTCCAGGACACATCCAAAGACAGCACAACATGAGCGATGAGATTTCAAGAACATAGGAACACAAACTTGCAAAGTAATATTTTCTTTCAGGTAAAAATTCAAATTACCACATCTAATCTGAGTTTTCCCTCCAAAGTGACACCCGATATAATAAAATTTAAACAGATGTGAGTTTAATAATATCAAAAATTATTCTTAAAAACTGAGCAATTCATGCTATATGCAATTACAGGGGGGAAGAATGTAACAGGGATTCAAAATGAGGTTTGAACTTGTTTAATAAGAGCTATAAAAGGTACCAAAATAAACACTTTGAAAGCATTACTAAACCCTGTGTTTTATGGCTAATGCAATTTTTAACAACTCAATACTATCAATAAGTCGAAAGAAGTCCAAATTTAGGTCCTGATCAACTTATATAGTAACACAGGTAAAGGAATTTTATTTTTCTTTAAGAATATTCAAAATACTGGTTTCCCTGGTAGAATGAAAACAAACGCAACTGATTACTAATTAAGATGCTAGGCAAACTGCATATTATCTTTGTAGGAATATTTACTTAGAAGTTGAAAAAGAAGCACTTATTACCAAATGCTAAGACCACTGTATTAAACTTTGGAAGGTACACACAAAGAATTTCAGAAAGGCAATCATATAAAATCCCAATGGGGAAAAAATTTAAAAGGATAATTCAACACTAATTTATTAGTGTTTTCAAGACAAATTATAATAGCATAAAAAGGCATTTAATGTTTGATTTATGTTGCTTTCTGCACCATAAACTGAAGACTGAGAAAGTGCTTAAAATTATGTAAATGACCAAATGGGTCAAAATCCCATTTGTGGTTTTACATTTAACACTGATATTTCAAAGGGTTATTACATTTTTCTTTGTTTAGGGTCACTGACTATTACAGGGTTAGAAATTTTAACCTCATAGTAGTATTTCTTACTTAAAAAAGGGAATCAAACATTACATTTTAACTGTATGCTGTCCCTGCTCATTACATTGCCCAGTTCTTTCCTACATGTACAATGTAAATTTTTTTCATATTTGTACTATCTGTTATTTTAAAATGTAGTCTAATATACTATGTAATTTGATATTTTGAATTACTTTGACTAATGTTTTCTGGTTTGTCTTTTAGATTTTCTTCCCATTCTCCGAATATGTTAATTTTCTTTAAGGGAACCAAATTTCGTGGGTCATTTACATGAAGGGGAATCTGGCAGAACTTTTTAAGCCCATACATCTGACATGAACTTACAAATACATTTATTTTCAATTGTATTTTTACTCTTCTTTCTCTCATTACACAACTCTTTTTCCATAAAACATCCAGTGAAAATCTTGAGTCTGCTGTCATATAGACTTATTTCTGAGTTAAACATTTTGTTCCAAAGAACTTTACATAACAATTTAGAACCAATGTCCAATTCTTGTTCTTGGCCTTTTCTGATCATGTACTTAGTTCTCTTGTCTGGACCACTGACACAGAAAGGGATATTTTTCTTGAATAATGATAATAAAAGTACCCTCTCTTCAGTGTTGAGACAAACAGTTCTACCAGGTAGTAGCAAGTTTCTACACAGTTATATTCTTCTACAAGGCAATGTGAGAAATTTTAAGAGGTGTTACAAGAAATCTTGACAGAACAGCTATATATGCTGCAGAGGTGGAAGAAATGTAAGCAGATTGTCATATGCAAATTCTCCAAAGCAATCATTTAAATTTTCTAATATATTTGAGAAGCTCTTATCTGTGTTATCAAAGCCCACAGTATGCAGCTGCAATAAATAAGGGAATATCTAAACTTCAATCATGGGATTGCGTTTTTCTTCATCAAGCAGCTAATGTTAAAATGGATTACACTTATAAATATTGTCCCTCCTTCATCTGCTGTCTTCAGGTCTGGAGTAACCAAAGATAAGAAGCTGTTTATGAATGTTAATTAAAACACCTTGCAGTTTAACTTGTAGCATGTTAGGAATGAAATAATTATGACCTTGAATACAGTTCATTACATCTTATGTATCATATGCAACTCTTGTCAGAATTACTAAAGGTAAATTTTATTTTCTTTTAAATAGTTTCACTTAAACGTATAATTGATTACATTGGCCATCATGAATTCCTGACTGTCACCCAAGAGAATAAATTGAAAATGTGTCTTCATCCCAGGAAGTGGGTTAATAGTAAGGCAAAACTGGTAACAAAATAAATCCTCTGGGTGAAAACCAGTGGTGCTTTCCATTGCTTAGGGCTTCATAAAAAAGACACAATACCCAGGGCTGATCACCTTGGACAGTTTGCTTTGGTTAAAAGTCTACAATGTACAAGTTTTTGGAAAGCTTTTGACAGAGAAAGATATAATCAAGCTATCATTACAGCCCTATGACAATCTTTTGGTAGTGAAATAATGAAGTTCCAACAATGTCTGTGTATTGGGCATTTTTTTAAACATGCTTGTTTAACCTTCAGACTGTAAATGACAAGAAAAAAAGGGAAGTTTCAACAAAGATTTTTCAAAATTCTCCCTGAGAACATAAAGCTGAAGTGATTTGTTTTAGGATTCAGCAACTGAAACTCAATAATCACATATGTTGATAATGTCATTGATCAACAAAAACATCAATTCATGTTGGCTACTGCTATATTTGCTTTGTAGGATTAGTGTAAGTAAAGAGCAGTGATAATTTAGATAACATGTTGGCATACACACAGAGACTGATGCATTCAGTGATGTATTTTACACCATGTCAATTTGAGTGAATTTTCACAATGAATTATGATGAGAATCAACATCAGAAACAGATTGTCATTATAGGAACTTACTGGAAGCTTTTCAGTTAACACTTAAGTATATTACCATGCAAAGATATCAGGAGGTAAAATTATACTGGGTTTTAGGATTTAATTAGTTTAAGTTTTAAGGTCTCCTTACCTTCTATTGCTGAGAGTAGAACACGAGAATGGTCATATGCGATTACATTCGCGTATCTATTCTTTGGTTTGTTTACTTCCAGGTTAGAGTGTTCCCATGTGAACTGCTGGCCGGGATCAATAGACTTCAAGAGAGAAAGAGAAGAAAAGGAAACTTATAGCTAAGCACTGGGTACTTGTATTTATAATGATTACAAACCATATGCTCCCATAGTTTAGTTTGGAAATATTTGCCTCTGAAAGAAAATTATGACTTTGGGACACATTGTAACATATATAACATATAAAGCATTTCGTATTTATGCATCTGAAATTTCCATCAGAAATTTAAACAATAAGCTTTTCAAATCCAAGGCTTTATTTTCAGAAAAGCAAGGGTATGCTATCCATCTTTTTGTCTTTTACTCAGTTTGGCAAGGGAGGGGGTCTAACATAATTGAGAATGAAAAAAATGTCAGAAATCTCAGAAACACTGGGATAGAGGGGAATAAATATTTTTGGTTTTCTCTATTACTAAGTGCACATCTTCAAACAATTCAGTGTCCTGTTTACTAAATAAACTCCAAATGTTCCTGAAGAAGTTTTCCAGAAGAAAAATAATGTTTCTCTTTTTCCATTTTGATGCCAGGCCAACATATGATACCAGTATTGCTCAGAGAACCAACTGCATATCATCCACGGAAAAACATAAAGTGACTTGATTTTTATTTCCTTGAGTCATAACAGAGCAATTCAGGCATATTTGAAATGTAAACTTACAAATAATATCGTATTTATACACAGAGCTATATGGTTCTAGAATCACTGTTTATTTACTGCTTCCTTCATGTTCCAGGGTGGAGTTACTGAAGCTTGTCCTGCATTTCATCCTTCACCATTAGGAAGATTTCAGCCTCTTACTTCTTACTTTTACCTCTATGGTTGAGGTATACATACAGCTAGGTAAATAAAAAAATACACATAACAGATGGTACCTGTCTATGGCCCGAAAGAACGGTGATCTCATTCTGAGATAATAACGTATTGTTTTACTTTCCCTTTTTGTAACATTAGAGAACTTAAAATTGTTTCATCAACATATATATACAACTATGGTTTGTGGCTCATGCTCTTTGCTTAAACCTGTTAACAATCAGCAGCTCTCTATGCCAGGTTGCTGTAATACCTAATATATATTCTGCTACTTCAAAACTAAACATCACTTCTGTGCTGACCTTAACTATAAACATAGTAGCCTGATCCTTCCAATATTAGGGCTTGGTCCTTCTTCCACCAAAATACTTCTTTTTTTTGACTATACAGTGAAATTCCTATTTATCAATTTTTATTCTGTTTTGTTACAATCTAGTTTCATTACAGTAATGTTTTATCATCCTCTGAGATAGATGGTTGATAGAATCTTGAAACAGGTAAGCACTGCTTCATTTAAAAACACAAATATTTTTATCTTTACTGCTAAGTGTTATATATTTAATCTAATGAGAAGAGAAAGAATTTCGACCACATTTCCATCAGCACTGGGAAAAGAAGAGGCATATACATATACAGTATATATAAGACATGTTAATATACCTCTTCATCAGCTGACCAGCAATTTATCTACACTCTGACTTGAAAAGCAAATAAATTTACATAGTGACTTCTCTCAGCAAGAATCTCCCCTCTTTTCTTTTTTGAGTGAATGGAGGTGAACAAGATAACTTGTGCAGGATATCTGCAGGTCGTGTTTTAAGTATTTTAGAAAGTAATTAGTATGGGTTTAGCTCAGAATTCTATTAATAATTTAGAACATAAACATAGTAATTTCAAAATAAATGGAGGATACTCTCAATATATTAGTGCACTATACTCTAAAGAAATTTTGAAATAAAATCAATTATTTGACCAGGAATAAAGCACATCTACATTCTCTGTGACTA
Source organism: Gallinago undulata (assembly GCA_026546715.1). Classification (NCBI taxonomy): domain Eukaryota; kingdom Metazoa; phylum Chordata; class Aves; order Charadriiformes; family Scolopacidae; genus Gallinago; species Gallinago undulata. Next base: position 31,275,301 of record JAOTQQ010000019.1, read on the forward strand.
GCTACTCAGAACTTTTTGAGAGGCCTATATGCAAATATTCTAGTTAAAGAGCAGCCCGCTGTGCCAGAATGAGGCAAGCACTGCCCTGCCCACTTCTAGATATTGAACTGAATCATGGAATCATGGAATTGTCAGAGTTGGAAGGGACCTCTAGAGATCATCTAGTCCAACTTCCCTGCTGAAGCAGGATTGCCCAGAGCACATCACTCAGGATTGCATCCAGGTGGGTCTTGAAAATCTCCAGAGAAGGGGACTCCACAACCTCCCTGGGCAGCCTGTTCCAGGGCTCTGTCACCCTCACTGTGAAGAAGTTCTTCCTCATATTTGAGTGGAACCTCCTACGTTCCAGCTTGAGCCCATTGCCCCTTGTCCTTCAACCTTCAACCCATCCTTTAGATACTTGTAAACAAAAATAAGGTCTCCCCTCAGCCTTTGCTTGTCCACACTAAAGAGTCCCAGCTCCTTGAGCTTTTCCTTGTAAGGGAGGTGCTCCAATCCCTTAATCATCTTCGTTGCCCTACGCTGGACCCTCTCCAGTAGTTCCCTGTCCCTCTTGAACTGGGGAGCCCAGAACTGGATGCAGTATTCCAGTTGGGGCCTCACCAGTGTAGAGTAGAGAGGGAGAGTGACCTCCCTTGACCTACTGGCCACACTCTTTCCTACTTAGCCCAGGATTCCATTGGCCCTCTTAGCAACATGGGCACATCATTGCTGGTGCATGGAAAGTGTGGTATCTACCAGGACTCCCAGATCCTTCTCCTCAATAGTGCTTCCCAGAAGATCCATCCCTAACCTGTATTGGTGCCTGGGGTTCTTCCTCC
>JAOTQQ010000019.1:31276221-31293947 GCA_026546715.1 Gallinago undulata
TTTTTTTTTTTAATGTGGTTGGACTCGATGATCTCAAAGGTCCCTTCCAACCATTAAGATTCTGTGATTCTGTGATTATGAGAAAGAGCTTCAGCTTTATATTACACCTATTGTTAATAGATTATTTATAGATTATATGTTTATAGATTATTGAGTACTTTATTTTTAAAGCTTAGCTTCAACTGTTCAGTATTGTTCTTGCCCTTTTCACTCCTTCCTGTTTAAGTGACCTAAAGCTGCTTTTCAATACCAAAAAAATATCAATCAAACAGCAGCTTTCTCTGTCAGCTATTTGTAGAAGTAGATGAGGATATGTTCATCACAGCAGCATATTTTATTCCCCATTCCCTTCTCTGTATGACGTATGGCCAGATGGTGTAATTCAGTGATTAATATTTAGGCCTGCATGCAGACATAGTTAACATAAATTATGTCAAACCAGGGAAATGGACTGAACTTCAATCTTTCCTGCTTTTCTCACCAATCTGAACCACTTTGTGGCCTTACTATCCTCCCACAAAATACCGATTTGGCAAAAGAAAGTTAATCTATATTTCCACAGATGTAATAGCCACACTGGAACAAAGAGTATTGGTATTGGCAGACACATTTCAGAAGTGTGAAAGACCAATAACTCATGAATAACAAGTCTGTACTAACAGTTTTAATGAGTGCTTTAATGGTTTAATGGATGGCACTTTAATAGGATTTCTAGTATATTCATTCTGAAAGCTTGCCTTCAATAAAGCTGTCATTAACAAAGAACTGGATTTCTTCATAGTATAACTGTGTAGCATGTGTGTTTTGTGCAAAAGAAATAAAGGTATCTGTAATAATGTTGTTACACTCCCATGCTTTGACTAATCTTTCAGCTATTTTGTTCTAAATGGTTGGGTGCTGAAAAAATGTCTGTTCTTAGGAAAAGACTAGAACAACATTTAGTAGTACAATGCAGTATCTATAAAATAGTCTTTTCACTATGAATCATGGCAACCAAAATGTGTTTCCAGAAGAAGTTCCAACAAACAGGTACAGGTAAACTCTGTACCTGCTTATTGTGAAGTTTTCCTTATGTTACTTAAACAAGAGGCAAACGCTTCCTGCTGTGATCTTCCAGGAAGGAATGAGTATGAGACAAAACGGCACCCTTCCTGCTGTAAGCTAACATATGTGTCCCTGCCCTGGAACAGGGCTCTACTAAGGGTCAGTATGCCAGCAAATTAATAGCCAGAAGGTCTGATCCTTAGTGTCTCATGCACACGGTGAGTTACTGCACAGGTTTCACAAGCCCAGAACAGAAAAGAACAAGTCCTGTACAGAATTTCCCAGCCCTGTAGGTGCTGTGCTTGAGGCTCAAATTAAATCATCAAAAAGCACTGAGTCAGAGAGAAACCCAAGACCAGGTAAAAAAAAAAGAATGAAAAAGACAAATTTGAGAGGATGTCAATGCAAATAAAATCTTCATAACTGGACAAAGTAATCAGCTACCCATAAAAATGAACAATTTGGCCCTCTTTTATCAATGCCAGTGATTACAATGATTTTGTATCATAGTGGATGAAACCATAATGGGATGCTGTTGAATTATGCAGGAAAATAGCTCATAGAAAGAGATTTACACACTGCATTATCAAAATATGAATGCTGGATGCATGAATGTTAATACATGATCATAGTAACTTGCCAACTGGAATTATGGTTTCTTATTAATGCAGAGTTTTTCACATCACACTGTAAAGACTGGCATTTTCAAGTGATACAAGGGGAAACCCCCATATTTTTTGCATTATTAAATCTTCTTTGGAACTCAAATATAAATTTGTATCCTGGCCCTAAAAACAGTTTAAAAAGCACAGAAGAGACATTTCTTGTTGACTCTTGAAGGAAAATGAATCGAATGTTCAAGAGTAGCTAGAAATTTGTAAGTTGCCTCTCAAGAGCAATGATATTTCCTCTAAAATATCAAGCTAATATTTCTATCCAAATGAGATCATGTAAAACTTTATTTCAGTGGAAACAAACAAGCTATATATGCATATAACTAAAGTAAATTTAAGGAGGAAAATAACCATTATTTGAAAAAAATCTTTGAAAGGCAGTCTCTGTTACATAAAAAGCTTTAGAAAAACCTAACTTTTTAAGAAGCGTTCCTACTGTTTTATATTTCTCTGCCTTCTGTTTTAAGCATAATCTGTTTATTCCCCATCTGCAATTAAAATCCTTTGTCTGTGATACCATAACCAGCTGTGGCAGAAATAATTTTGTGTTGATAACAGAGGTTTACACTCAACTTCTGTTAGGAAATAAATTTCAGGAGCAGAAAAATACTTGATTAATGAAAAACCTTGCTTAGTTTAACTATTTTTGTGATTAAAGCATCATGCTGTTTTGTTTTATATAGTACATAAAATACAGCAGCTCTTGAAAGGAAGGAGTAAAGGTGTTAATTTCTTCAGTGATTCCTCCATTTCCCTCCATAAACCCCCTAAAAATACTGCAAATGAATCTTTCTACACAGCCCCCACAAAACTCATTTTTACCTATAATGACATACATGTCCTTGAATAATTTTTCTTGCTATAAGAAGTGGACTACTTTTCCTACATACATTAATGTTTCCAGTTGCAAAATAAACCTGACATTTATTATTTATATTTTTACTTCACTATTTAAGCTGAATCTGTTTAATTCCTTGGCAAAATAGCATTAGTTATAAGACCAAAACCTAGCATCCTAATAGAACACCACCAGCTTTTATCTGAAAATTCTTTTAATTACATAAGCATAAACAAACATTATTATCCCAAGGAACCATTTATGGCATAAAGCAAGGAGATAATACGCTACTATAAATCTTGACCAGTGCCACTTCAGATTCCTCCATTATGTCTTTAAAATTCTCTATCATAACTATCCTGGTGGCTGGGATACTTCTCTAGGTGGAACTAAGCACCAAACTACCTAGGTGAACGCAAAAGCATATGCACTATTAATAAGAAGACAACAACTTTTCCTCATTCACTGACTACAACATTTCTCAATAAATGGAGCGCATCCTATAAAAGTAAAGTTAAAGAGTACCAATAAATGATATTTCTAATATTAGAAAGAGGAAATTATTGCAAAGATAATAGAAAACAAATTTTTGTTGAGAAGAAATTGTTTTTTGCATATGAGTCACTATTATTTGTAATGATATGGCAGTTAAATGCAGCTGTTTTCTTTGGTACAGATTTATTCAGTAGGTTATCTGGTCCTTGTGGACTTTTAAAGTGTTTTATATCAATAACAAGTTTATATGTGCTTCTGCTATATAAAATTTATTATGTTTTAGTGTCCAGTGTTTATCTTGTTGCAGCTTGAGATACAAAAAGAAAAATGTACTATTGTCTTCTCATCACAAATCCTACCCACTGATACTGAAAAGATACAATAAAACTTGTAACAGTACAGCAGTGTGGCACAGAGTCAAAACACATCTTCATCTTTTCCAATACTCAGTGTTAAACCAAAAGGCTGGCTGTAATGTACAGAAAGAGCCTGATGAGAAAAAACAATAAAATTATATACAACTTCTTCTAACATTAGTTAGAAGAGAGCACACACACATATACACAGTAAATCATACAGTAACACAATGAGGATGGTAATGTAATTTTTGTGTTGCAGTGAAAGGTTCTCACACAAAAATTGTATGAATCTGAATCTACTTCGGTGTAAAGTTATGCCTACATATCTCGGATAATAAGCATAAAAGTGTTTTACACAAGACACAGAAATCTGCTTTGGAGGAAGAGGTATTCTATTCTATGATACAGGAGGAAATGACTTCACAAATACATCTAGTGTGTTGCATAAAGTAGTCAGAACATTAGTGTATCTCCATGACCACTTTTTATTGTTAAATTCTGAAGCCTGAGTTAACAAGGAGATAAGATATAAAGGTCAGTTTTCTATGAATATGGCTTTCTACTTAGCAGCTGTCAAGTCCATATGGAGCCTTTTATTACATAAAAAGCCCACTGAAACTGCCAAATTCAGCAAAAGCTTCATATAATCAGTTGGGGTCAAGAACCTTGTCTTTAGGTTAGGGAATACAAAAGAACTATGTGACATAAAGGATATGTCATATTAACAAGGTAAAACAACATGTTGCTAAGGCTTTAGAATAGCACGCTAATAAAAAATAAATAAATAAATAAAAATTATGAAAAATTTATTTTTAAGTAGAAATGCACTTTACAGAGAAGACCACTATCTTTGCTAAAAATACAAACCCACTTTATTTAACAGGCGAATTATTTTATTTAAACCTTGCAACAGTAAAAATCTTTAAGGCTTGGATCCTGTTCTCTCATGAAATCTGGTATTCAAGGTAAAGTTGTGAGAGAAGCATAATTACAGAAGTCTCCACTGTTCTCATGATCATCCTCTATAAGAGCTGGGGTAGGACAGGCCCTGAACAAGTCACTATGAAACAGTTTCTGAAGACTTGTAGAAGTAGGAACTCCTCCAATCGATAACATCGAAGCTTAGAAAACATTACATAGCTGGAAGATGATCTGCACTGGAGAATACACTTCTTTTAGCACATCATAGCAATGAAAGAGTTCTTTTTTTTTTTCCTGAGAATATATAGTTTATACTTATGTATATTGTACTTACTTTTTTTGCAATACCTACTTTCTCAACTTGCTACATTACCCTGGGTGTTCCTTCCAGAACCAGACTGCAAACGGATGCAGTTTGGACTTAAGATTTATTTAATGACAGTTTTAGATTTTCTAAACTAGTTTTCACACAGCACAAAAAGGAAGATATTCTCAGAGAAAGAATAAGAAAAACAGCGAACAAACCAACCCCATTTGGGAAGCTTTGTTCTAGATGAATGGAGAATAGTGGGTTGAGTTTGGGATCATTTGAGAAAGCAATCCTGTCTTCTCTCATAGTCCAAGTCTACAAAGAAATTTTCATCCACCTTCCCTAGGAGGCCACTAGGGGATTTCATTAGCAAATTATGCCAGAGTGTATAAATCATCAGAGAAGAGCACATGGATGTGTGCCTTCTGGGAGAAAACTTTTTCTCTCTTTTGGAAGTAGTGAAGAGGTGGGGAGGTTCCCATCTCTCTGAAGAGAAAGTGGGAACAGGCAGGGAAGTGATATTCTTCCAAAATGAGAAAGCTAAACTTGTATGAAATTTGATCAGAAATTGTGATCAAAAGGCAGTGGATGGTACGGGATCAAGGATGGAATAGGAGTAAGTATTTAAAAACTTCTGAATACCTGAAAAGGGTGCATATAATATGAGCAGATATGTTTAAGTTGTAAAGCAAATAATTCTTTTGAAGCGGCAAATGAAGTAGTGTGTACTAAAAATAATGAAAACATCCATTTGAAATGGAGCTAACCTCCTGAAAGAAATTCTACAAGCTGGATTAGAAGTCAGTGTTCATCAGGAAACAGTGTATTTAAATTATTTTTTTTTTGTATCACAAAGATGTCACAACAATTGTTCTATACTATCAGTCTGTTGTTTGAACTATTTAATCCCTGCAATATAAGAAATGTCATAAAAAGTGAAATAAAATAATGAAGTGCCAAAAAAGAAAGGACATTATAAAAAAAAAATAAAAATCATCAGTTTCAAGTGATGAAAAATGTTTGTTTTCCAAAATGGGAATTATCTGGAGGATTTTATTACTATCAATAAAGGTCAGTGGTTTTCTGCTACATGTTACACCTTTAACACTTGAAGGCGAAAAATACCTCTTTGTCCTTCTGTGTTACTAGTTCAAATGTAATCTGAGGCGATAATAACTGAACTGCTACCATCTGTACCCATTTCTACCTCAGAATCAGATAGTTGCTTTTAAGGGACATTAGTGAGGACTGCTGCTGAAAGAGTAGGTCCCAATCCCCAACCACAAATGTTCCCACCAACTCCCTTGCACTGGCATTAAAGCTCATACAGCCATGTGGTGAGATAGTTCAGGGAATTGACCCAACTGAAAACAGCAAAGGAAAATAAAACAATTAGTTTTCAGCTGAATCTATTTCCTGAGATAATCCTTGAACAGCTGCATATGTGCTAGTGCCAGGATTGGCACTAGAGACAACAGGAATGCATAGCCCAGACAGGGAGATGACTTACAGTCATCATCAAACTGCAGCCTTAGTCCACTGCCTAGACTAAACCATGAAACCAAAGAGCAGTGCTTTTCACTAATTCTGTTTCAAAATGCATGAACATTGGACTAGATGGAAATGAAGTGGTATCTCTAAAGCTGGGGTTTCAAAGATAAATGTTGAATCCCCTTGGGCAAAGCAATGTGAATGATGCTTGGTGTTGACCTACCCAATTGCCCACGTTTTAATCTTGAGTGTCCAATCACTCTGCTTCAGATAGTATGTTTTGTAAAAAACAAAACAAAACAAAACAAACAAATGTGAAAGCTGGTCCGTTTACACAGACTGATACAAAGGTCTGGAGGGACAGATACTAAGAATTTAATGTGTCTTCACAATGCTTCTTCAAATGTAAATAGGATTATGATCTCAAGATTATTTTAATGATATAAATAGTAAAGGAAATATAAACCACCAAAACTTTTAAGTTATATTACAGCATAAAAAGCTTTTTTTTTTTTTTTTATGGTGAACATCCTGTGACATAAATTTCCCTGTCTGATTCTTTATATATGAAAATCTTCGTACCTAAGAACTCAGGATTTACACACAGAAATAATGAGAAGACACTCACACATTTTTTTGTTTGTGACAGTAAACAGCAATCCTGAGATACTCTTCAAATGAATTTATTTCCATAAATAGTTGAGACTATATTTTCCTTTTGATATCTAATGAGATTATTCTTTAGAGCAGTCTTAAGGTTTTTCTGAATAATGTGTTCAACTAAATAATAAGTAATTGTAGTTCTCTATCATAGTAGTTAGTATTAATTTTTAACACTTTCTGTCAAGATTATTTAAAACACATTGGGCATCTCTGAACACAGGATCTCTGTACCATGCAGTCACATATTAATATAGAACCAACATTTGAAAGTCTTCTTCAGTGTTTTTTGATTGCACTGTCAGTGTTTGTATGAATCTTCAAATGCAATGAATACACAGTCTCTGAAAAATGACAGTAACATGGGTTTTTACTCTACCATGCTAAAAAAGTCTTTGGGAATTTTAAGCAAGGATTAGTGACATAACAGACTGTAAAGAAAATACTGTGTCAGTGATCCCCCTGGGAGCTGTTAATCCTTGGATCACTGACATGACCACCCACAGCTGCTCTAAAGAAGCATTGTTTTTCTGATGGTTCAGTGTATACTTTCTCTACAGATTTTTGACATAGACCATATTGGCGTTGAAGAAACAGCTATAATTTACTGTGTTTAATGGATGGCTATCGGAGTCCCCTTAGCCACAAATTACTGACATGAGAGGCTGTTACTCTCCACAGTACCAATGCCTGTCTGGGAAGGTATACTCTATGGATTACTGACAAAGTGGCATGCAAATGATTACTCTCTTCCAGTTAAATTCTTTCATGCTCTTTGACACCGTCATTCACAGATTATCAATGTGGTATTATTTAAAGATGGAAAATACTGTGTCTTGAAACTGTTATATTAAAAAAGACACCAGGCAATTGCAAATTATTTTAAACCATGTAAAATTAATACAGTGGATGTTAGTGTCTTTGAACCTTGTATATATGTCAACATTACACTGGATATTTTTAAAATAATCTGAGGATCTTTTAACTGCAGAGTAGATAGATGTTTACATATATTAAAAAGAGTAAATTCATCATTCACACATTACTTCAGGTATATGCCCATGGAATCTGCCTGCCAATGTAGGCAGAGAGAACAGATTTTTAGAAGCAAAGGAGCAATATAATCAATGTAGTAATTTTACACTGAGAACTTTTTTTATCATGGTTTTAATGTCATAGAAAACTGGCACCATCAGGTTGTGTACCTATCAGATAAAAGTCTAGTGAAACAGAAAACATGACTGTTGAACAATTTGAATAATGAGAAAGTGGGGCAAAGTACCTCATACTCCTGTGAGAACTTCAAATTGTCATTTGCTTTCAACCTTTCAATGTGATCTGCAAGTTCCAAGATAGGTATTGGGGGATGACTGGCCATACCTGTTGAACAAGAAAGAAGAGAGTTTAAAGTAAACCACAATGATGGCATAACTCCAAAATTTAGAAAATGCAGTAGTTAGAATGGCTAGAAATGTGTAAGTTGTAAAGATGTCATATGTGAGAGAAGCAGGCAAATAGTTTGGTTACTCAAAGCAGGACATGCTCTGGATAGATGAGCTCTGAAGCCAAATGAAAAGAAGTCACCAAGCATATTCCCAAAGCTAACATTCCTATTGTAGAGGAAAGAGTTACTGTGATATGGGTCAATGAGGTTAGCTAGGCATGGAAAAATGAGACAGTTAGACCTGATGTCGACCTCTGCTTTGAGTAATGACTCTTAATGTCATTTCAAACCCCATCTCCTGCCCTGCATGAAATGGAAACTCCATCGAATTAGATGAAGAAAGGTGAGCTGAGAAACTGACACTGAAAGAGCCCTAAGAGGAGAAAAAATAGTGCTTTGACAGAAAACAAAATGACTTATGCATAATCAAGAAAAACGAACTTGAAGAATGAAGGTTACCGAGGTAACCGGAGACACCTAAACCTGCAAAGGAAATGGTATAAAACAAAGAAACCTCAAATCAACATAAAAATAACTTATAAAATAAATTAGAAAAAATGAAATGGACAGCTTGAGGATTAATCATAATGCATCAAGGTTTAGAAGACTGACTATGTATTCTGACTAAATTAGAAATACTTAAATGGTTTATGAAATTCTGAGGTGACAGACATTCACATGCAATTGTGAATGACTAGAATAACATGCACCATTGCTTTTAGACAACAGTCACTGAAGACAACATTGGACATCAGACAATTAGAACTTCAAAAATGTTTTCACTAGTAGCAGATTGTAGAGTCAGGGGTTGTCAGGTTTGGCTGGACACACATACTGACTGCACTAGTACCTTAAAATATGCTTAATCTGAAACCCCATTCATCAACCCCCAAAAGTACCTACAATCTACTTCAGGTGTAAACATCTTTGTCCACTGATGAAGATACTTAATGAAAAAGAAGATCTGGGAATCAGAGACAGAGGTGGGTGTGGAACTGAACATAGGGACAGCCAGGCAAAAGAAAGACAGAAAAGGTGTGGGGTCAACTAGAACAATCTGCCAGCTGAGGATTTGCCAGGCAAAAATTTGTGAACATGTTAGTTTCACGCGAATAGTCTTCATGACCCTTCTCCAAAGTGCTTACATTCTTCTCTTCATGGTTTATACTATCACACCTAAAATGAATGTGAGTTTTCAATTGCTTGTGGGAAGAAATCAGAGCTGGCTAGAAAAATTAAGCTAGTGAACCCCATGATTTCTTGAAATTACAAAGGGAAAACAGTGATGACTCAAGGGGGCTCAAGCTGGAAGCCATGTTGCACAATGCAGTTTGCTTTGTCACCATGAATTTCAAGAGCATGCCTAAGACAGTTAACTTGCATTTCCTGAAAATGTAGCTGAAAATGACCGTGTGGTTACAACACAGTCACACTACAGCATGTTTTCCTTTTTTTCTCTTTTTTCCTTTTTTTTTTTTTTTTTTTAAATTCCTGTTTTCTTTTTGATTGTTTGGCATTTCAGGCATCATACTAGAGTCCAAAATAATGTCCAGCAGCACTGGCCCTGATTCTTCTGACCCTATACATATATATTTATATATTACCTTCATAGCACATCTATGATGGCGAGACATTATTTAAAGTAGATATTAAGGCAAGCTGTAAGTCAACTAACAAAGCATAATATGCAGATATTATGGGTTGATTTCTTATAAATTTCAATTAATAAATCAGTGTATAAATACTAATTTATTTGAATCAGTTCTGGTTGTTTCCCATTTTCTTAGAAAATTCACTTAATAGAACTTGACTATTCTCAAAATGAGTATGGGTGACAGTCATCTAATAATTACACTGATTGATCCAGATCAAGCACCCCTATGGAAAATATGTAAGTGAAAAGGCACAAGAGAACTCTAGATTGATCCAGAAATGGAGGTGGACTGATGTACATCTAAAACAGTGCTTGAACAGAGAAAATAATAGAGACAAAGATGTTTAGACCTTTTCGAGCGAATCGTGGGAGAGAGTTATTATCATATAAGGACTGAGTGGTAGTTTGGCTAGAGAGGGAGGACACAGAGCCAATCAGGGAGGCGTAGGGGACTGAATTACTGCTCAAAGCTGTAAAAAGTAAAAGCCAATCGGAAATGGGAAACAAATTAGTAACAGCAGTAGACCATCATAATCAATCAATCTTGTACAAATAGGCACTTCAGACATGCACAAAACAGCCTCTGGAAACTCAACTAAGGACATGTCTAAAGGTCCAAATACTCTACTGAAAACATAAAGGACATAAAACAAAGGAGAATGAGACTTGCTCATTACATGATGAACCTAACTAAATCACCAACATTTTGTAAGCTCAAAAATTAGCTTACAGTGAAGGATTTTTTTTTAAAAAAGAGATGCTGTGCAACTATTCTTATTAAACTATTTTTATTTATATGCTTCTCTCTATGCCACTTGACATTCCAAAGGAGAGATTTCATACTAAACACTTGTTGCAAAATGAAACTTGATATAAACCTTTCCTTTCTAAGGGAAAGATAGAACCACTTAAAGCTTCAGAAACTGGCAAATTTTGACTGTGTATAGCCCCTTTCTCCACATGTCATTTCAGGTACTTACAATTGGACACTTAGTAACTTCCGTCAAATAATACTTTGCAGTTAATTTATGGAATGAAGCAATTGCATTCAGTATATTTTATTTTTTAAGTATACAAAATGTTTGAAATACATATGAGATGATAAAAGTAGCTACTTTTAAAAAGAACTGCTGGAGGACTTTTGGTACGTAATCAGTCTATGAATCATAGTAAGCATCATAAGAGAATATGCTATGAATGAGCATTTTAAGATCTCATCATATGTGAGCTTAACACGTGTTGCATGTGAACAGCAGGTGTAGAAATTGACCCAAAAAACCCACCCAAAATACTGCTAAACACACTCATTTGTGGCTACAAATAAGAAAATATACTTATTTGCTGACACACCTCCACATCAATCAAGATATGCTATGAAAACACACAAAAAAAATATAGACAAAATACAGCTAAGTTACAACAGATTCTGTGACGTGATAGAATGTCAAAAAAACCACCATGCTCAAACCATGCTTTCAAACTTTCTTTAAAACAAGAAAATAGATAAAACACTTAAAAACTCAAATAGAAAAAAAAACAACCAAACAAAACCTAAACCCATGACATGCAAAACACAGCTGAAATTGTATCTATAAGAAGCTTTTATTTCCAGATTTGGTAGAAGATTGCCGAATGTGATTGATCTTATGCAGCCTAGTAGTAACCCACATGAATTAAGTGAGAATGTATGGTTTAATTACACTGTAGAATTATCATCTGGTTAATCTGTGGTAAATACATGATTAAGGAACTTGGGATACCATATGTACCACAATTTCAAGGAAATACTGAGAGAACAAGGCCAGAATTTGTCTGCATATTAACAGACATTAAACCCGTTAAGCAAGCTTCTGTACCCCACTAAAACAAGTGGGTGTTTTGGCCTTGTCGTTAGTGCATTAAATTAGGATTTTGCTTGTTGTCAGGGTTTTATGATAAGGGCTTTTAAAAACATTTAAGAAACAGACATTTATTTACAAATTTGAACCTGTAGGTTGACATGACACAATAAACAAGAAAGAAGTTAGAAATTAAGCAAAATGCATAGCTGCTAGCACACAGATTACGATCTAGATGAACTGAAAATGCAATACTCTATTTTCACAGAAATTTCTTCATTAAATGAGTTGTGTTTCAGGTCAACATTGAATTAATAGTCTATAATTTTAAAAACTGATTTATTACATCCTCATTTTTATTTATTAACACAGAAAGGCCTCCCACACCCCAATCTGTGTTGATTAAGATGTTGTCCCTTTATAGAAAAAGGAAAGAATCAGTACTGTAACAGTGGTTACTGTTACTGATATCTACCCTTACCATAAATGCAGAAAGAAATGCATATTTAAAACTTGGATACGGAAAAGAGAGAAAAAAAAGAAAGATTACCTTGATTTAGTAGGAATTTGGCATCCATAAAAATCTAGCAAGGATGCCTTCATTATATTTGACCAAAAAAAAAAAAGTGTTACTTTAAAATTTCTTTCTCATACAATTGAAACTAAGCCAGAGGATGATCTTACGTCTTGTGTACAAAGCTAAATTTAAGATTAGCTCTAGAGAAATGTGTCATTCTGCAATAACTATTCTAAAATAGCTACCAATGTGCATATAATAGTGCAAAATAAAGTCATTCCAGATGAATGTATGTTCTTCAAAACTAGATTAATTATTCTGGAACGAAAAAAAAAATTGTTCTGTAACATAGAATTAGCTCTGTCAAGCAGCCCTAAGGGCTCTGCAGCCTCACGGCAGAAGCACCAGCTCTGACTTAGGTGTAAAAGTCATCTACAGTGAGAAAAGGGAGACCTCCTAGGGCAGACGTCCCTAGTGTTCAGACTCTGATTTAAAATTTTTCAATACAATAGCATGTTGCAAAATTACTGGCTAAATTCCAGGAAAAAAAAAAAAAGAAAATTACTTTTGTGAGGAGCAAAACTTTCAACTCCATCTCCCAAATAAGGAGATTTTGATTGCTTTTAAGTTTGAAAACAAGCAAGTGAGATATCAGAGAAGTGCCATGTGCACTCTGAAGCCTATACCTCTTTTAGGTGCCTAAATCCTTCATGTGAGTCAAGTTCACATAAGGAGCTATATGAGGTTCGCTCACTGTGAGAAAGCTATTCCAGTCTGGTTTTGCCATGGAGACAAACCACAGTACTTCCTTCAGCAATGTCATGATTCTCAAAAAGAGAAATTCTGTAGATAAACTTAGGGAAGAAATGTCCAGCTACCTAGCAAAGCAAGTGACTAAATCCAGACATTACTTTTCCCACTTTTGTTATTTGCACTTTTTTCCTGTGAACCTCTTTTACCCTTTTTCTGCCTTCACTTGGAAACATGTTAGTGGAACTTCCTTAGGAACTCAGGGATTACATGTTTTGTGAGCACTTTTCTAATAAAAAAGCAGAATCTTTAATTCAGAGCTGTAATAATTCTATTTATTTTTCTTGTATTTCAAAGCATCTTATTTAGTTCATGAAAGATAATGAGATAATTGTTTAATTGGCACCCAATTACACAAATTACTTGTAAGTGTGACACATTTTATACTTAAATGAGGAAAAAAGCAGTCACTTTTGAGGCACGACTCAATTTAGCTCTTTGGCTGATTGGCAGATTGAAGTCTTTGCCTTAGCCTTGGGTCTGTCATAAACCACTCAAACCACTTAACATAAGTTATTTTTCTCTATGCAAAACCAGGCTTCCTCATTTGATGAAACCTTTTATGAGGGCTTAATTATTACTCCTTCCCTATCTTCACTCTTCCATGTGGCACAGAGACTTCTAAAATTTTCACACCAGGTTAATGATTTTAATACTGTATTTCACAGGAAACTGGTAGAATTGGAAGAATGTGAATGACTTTTTCTGAGATACTCCAGTTACAAAAGAGTAACAGACTTACAATTCAAATCCTGTATGCTGCTGAGGAATTGGGTATTTTCATGTTTACTCAGAAAAAAAACAACTAGGCACAGCAGTGACCCACTCACTGGCATATGGGTTTATCTAACAAATATACACTTTTGGATAACACATACGGATATGGGATCTTGTTCTCAGATGCACAACTGTGGGCTATTCCAAATGTCAAGACAAAACGTCAAATTCATCTACGGAGTTACTCCATCCAATGAGGGGTGAACCCAGAGATAAATTTGATCTTTCCTGGATAAGGTATGATAGGAAACCCTTTAAGTGCAAGATTGGCGAAGAGTGAAGTTCTGTACTGACAGGACAAGATAAAGTGAAAGGAAAGCAAGACATTTGCTGTGCTGGTAGTTTAGACTATGGATTTTTTATCACATCTTCATGGTGAATTGAGGCTTACGACAAGGACAACATAATTGTGCCTAAATCATTGCCTTAAATATCACCAAAGATAAAATATTGCTTTCCCACAATTTCTTTGAAAAGTTATGCCAGCATGGGGAGTATTTTGTACTTGTGTTTAGAAATTTAAGCTTATCACAATAAGAGTTTAATTTATAAATTATTTGGGTAGTTAAACCTGATCAGACCTTTCCCTACACAAAATATATGGTTGCTAGCATTTTTGGAAAGAGGCTGTTTAGAAATCTTTTAAAGTACTAAAATTTATGACAAGCCAGAATTTTATAGGAGTGTCTCATTCACCACTCCCAGTGAAAACCCGCAATCTGGATATACCAATATAATTTACAATTTTCTTCTCTACCACTTCACAATATGGATTCAATATAAGATCTTTTTTCCCCCTCCCATTGGAAGCAACTGGTGTGCCTGGGAAGCTTCAAGCAAACTGTGGATACTTTCATATTCTAAATAAATAAATCATCATAATAACAATCATGTCCAATCATCTGATGCAGTTGTACTGACTTGGCATACTCTGATTATTAAAGTACATTCAGCACTCTGTTGTTTATTTTATCTGTAGGTAATGTTCAGAAATGGTAACATCTTACACAGCAGTATAAGGTGATTGTAGATGTCTTAGTAAAAGAAACCAAACACGTGACCATGTCAGCCCCTGTCCCTTTCATCAGGCTGCTTTGCCCTAGGAGTACCCTACTGCCTATTTCTGCTATCTGGTAGAAAATAAAAACACACACCTGAGAGTCAAAGAAAATAAAACTGACAAAACTGATATCCTGAATATACAGACTTTCTGTAGTTTCTGTACATTTGTCTTGAAAAGCTTTATTTTGCATGTTTTAAGTTATTGCAATCCTTGCAGGACTTAAGTTCAGCTGGATTTTAATGAAATCTTCTAATGAACTAATTGAAGTCAATACGATTTTAGTGATGATTTTGGTAGCACAAGAACTCTACCTTGACTACACTGGGGCTAAGATTACGTACTAAGAACACGTTAATTAGCAAGTGTTACAAAGCAAGACAAATCCCCTGGAGTAGGAATTTTCTACTTCATATTTGGCTTAATGCTGAGTAACATAATGGCATGACCTGTGCCTAAGGGTCTTAGGTGGAACAATAGTAGGAAAAAAGGGTCATAATTTGATTTCTGTATTACATTTTTCACAACAGTAATAATACCCCATTTTTTGAAAAGGTTTACAGAAAAGAAAAAGAACTCATTGTGGAAATGGATTTCAGGTGTTCTTCTCAACTAGCTACACAGAATACTGCAAACTTCCCAGACAAACTATAGCACTGCAAGGAAAGGTATACTTCCACTCCTCTCCGGTTCTTTTCAGGTCATTGAGGTGGAATTATGGTTTCTACAAGTGCCACAATCTCTGCAATTTCATAATAACCTTACATTCTGAATGTAAATATAGAATTAATTACAATAAATTAATTGTATATATAAAGTTGTTAAGACTTGGCAGCTTTTTTTTTTTCTGCTCACATGTTATTTTAGTTTATGATGAATGCTAAATGGATAGGTAAGTCTCCACATTTAAGTATATGGACAGCAGAAAATTATGCTTATATACCTAGTCATTAAGCCATCCACTCTATGCAGTGTATACCTGTATAGAGATAATGACCTCTTTTAGGCATAAGCTAAACTGTAAGAACTGTAATTTTTCTTTTGATGTGTCAAAGACTTGTATGTATATTTCTGTCTCTGTAACAACATTTAAAACTTTGTATGAAAGTGCTGTATAACATACAAAACCATTGCTCAGTAAAGATGAGTCTACATTAATATTGCAGAATCAGAAGAACAATCGTGAATGAAAACTTTCAAGCATTTTCATTAACTGCACTTAGGCTCATATTGTAGAGGGGTCCCATAGCATGTCAACAAAAGTGGCATATTCAGATGAAACTAAACTAGAAGATGCACTCCTGAACACACCTAATTTGCCGAAGAGCATTCAGTGTACTGGAACAGACTAGAAAAGCAAGGCTGGGGTAAAACTCAAGCCTCCAGACTCTTCCCTTTCTACCTCCACCATACACATACAGTGAGGATGTTGGTTATTTATCCCCAAATTCATTGATTTCCAGATCCACCTATGCTGAGGCCACCGTATCTTAATATAGCCACTACTTAGAAGATCAGAAATGAGATTTGCAAGTTCAGTTAAACCTTTTGTAATATTTTGTATGTCAGCTTCTGCAGATAATCTCTCAACATTTCAAGTACCTAATTTCCTGCCTTTATGATCTTGAATTAATTATTTTTTGTACTTAATGCAATAAATTTGACAAACACAAGGCTCAGGAAGATTTGATAAGTAATTAGTATCAGACCAGGACTGCATGCAAACATATTTTTAGTGAAAACAGCCTGCTGGAATACATCATGATGAAAATAAAGCCAATTAAAAAAAAAATAGACTCATGAAAAGGTGGTAAAAAAATCAATATTATTTTAAGTATTTCTCTCCTTGTTTTTCTTAACTACATAAATCAAACAGCTTTAAGAAAACAATGCTTAATAAACAAAATAAGTAAATAAGATATTTGGGAATGTGTTGCTTTTATCTTCACAACTACTGACATGCTAATATCCTCTTTGACACTAAAGTGTAGCCTGATTTTAAAAGACAAGATCTGTATTGTACATTTACAATGTAGTGTATTTTCCAGTGATGTTAATGGATTACCTGATAAGGCAGTAGATAAGATGGAAGTTTATTTATAAAGAAGTAGCTGTAAGAAGATTCTTAATAAATAGAAGGACGTACATTTCCTAATAATTTTTTCTAGCATTATTAGGTTTAACTTGGAATTTTAGCACAGAAAACACATCCATACAACATGTGTGACTTTGGGGTCTTCTTAACAGAACTTTAATTTTGTCTCATGTAAGATTTTTCTTAAAATAAAGAAATGACAGAGTTATTTTGAAAAGTAACAAAGAAAGACATTGTGCAAAAACTTCATAAGCAATCAAAATATTTTCCTAATAATCATCCTGTTCTGTAACAGAACCATTTATCAGTTTGTGATCATAATGCTCTCAGTGAGGTATTATTGTTCTTACCTGGAGTTTGAAAATTAAGACGTCGCAGTTCCACTGGGTCTGTGGGATGGTGAGAGGGGACCTCCTTGTTGTTAGGTATGCTGCTCTTTCTAGAATCAGATTCAGCCCTCTTCCTGTGTGGAGAAAGTGAATACACTTAAACATAAAAGTGAGGCGTTAGCTTGCAAACAAAGGTGCCAGAGAGCTTATATTCCAAAGGTATGATGCTTATTTCTGAAAGAGTATTTGATCCAGGTAAAATTACTATGCATGGTGGGTAGGGCAGCTACAATTTGCAATGGCAAACTGAATCTAAATATAATAATGTCAGAGGAAAAAAAAAGAAAAAGAAAAAGAAAAAGAAAAAGAAAAAGAAAAAGAAAAAGAAAAAGAAAAAGAAAAAGAAAAAG
>JAOTQQ010000019.1:31294486-31341986 GCA_026546715.1 Gallinago undulata
AGGAAAGGAAAGGAAAGGAAAGGAAAGGAAAGGAAAGGAAAGGAAAGGAAAGGAAAGGAAAGGAAAGGAAAGGAAAATTGTGTATGCTTCACTTTCTCTGGAGAGAAGCAGAGTCCATGTGATGCAAAACATGGAGAATTATGTTGCATGCAGAATATCTACCACTCTACACTTTTTTTCAGGAATCTGACAATTTAATGTTTTGATTTGAAGTGTATCCTGATCCAGTAGTCCTCTGTGAGTTCCTGAATGAAAATGCAAAGTGATTGATATTCTTTATGTAAAATAAAATGAAGATGCAAACAGCATCAGTGTTACTTTGTGAAAAAAAGTATTTTAAGGTTTATGATAGCAAAATCTTTACCAGGTGTCCAATATTTCCTATAAAATACCACTGTTATTGGGATTTTTTTCTCCTTTTATTTCTAATTGACTCACAATGTGACAATGCTAAATCTGTTATTATTTCTCTGAGCTCCCACCTTAAAAAGTGCTACAATTGATTTCTTGCTGTTCTTGAAATGATGAACACCTGGTAGCATTCATGAAAGGCGCACACAGCAAGATTTCAAAGACTGTGCAAAAAATCCAAACAGCAACATGCAGGAATTATTTGAAAGTTACTAGTCCTATAATTTTAGGAGTCAGAAGGAGTGGGAAGTGTTTTGTTGTAAAAACATTCTATCTGTTCTCTGGTAAATATCTCAACACACATATTAACTTCTCTTTAGTGAAGCGAAGAAGATTTAAATCTGAGTCTTCTGGTTTTACTCTTTTTTTTTTTTTAATTGCTATGGACAAAGTCCGTCAAAATTCCTCTTTTGCTTTTGATTCTGACTATCTCAAACTCCTACCACATTAGCACAATGCCCTAGTGTTCTTTCTTCTTAAATAAAGTTATGTGATGCAGATTTCAAGAAGTATTCTTATCTGTAGTTCCTTCTCCTGAAGTCTAGAGATCAGTGGAACTGTCCAAAGAAAAACTTAATTTACCTTCTTTCTATTTGCAAGTCAGTACTGGGCACCACAACTTCATATTAATCTATTAAAAGCACTAAAATCTCTTCTAATCATATATCTGAATATTTTGAATACTTACAGGATAATAGAACGGCTTGTTATTTGTTATTATTCTCAAGATCATTCTGTCTTTTTCATATTTTTCCAGACTATACAAGACATCAAAATTCTTTCAGATTATGGAATGGTTTTGAGACAGGTTGAAAAAAAATCCATAAAAGACAAATGAGATTACCATATCATTTCCACTTGTAGAATTGTAAGTCAGCACTGTGTGTATGTGTTATGGAGATTTAGAGTGGCTAATACTTCAACCACAACAATGCATTCCTTCAATAGCTTTGGTTATAGCAAAGAACCACTCTTTTAACTTAATTAAAACACAAGTAAAACCATATGTACATTGTACTGTCTCTTGAAAATGTACCTCATGGAGATGTAAAAAAAAAGCAGTGAAACTTGGCTGCATATGTTACACTACTTTTCAGTGTTGTAAACAACACAACAAATCTTTCCGCTGCTGTCATATCAATAGATTACTGTCTACATTCACATAGATTGACAGATACTCTGTCTTAGATCATTATCATGATAACTGTTTTTTTTTCTCCTTTTCTGGATTAAATGAAGAATGACTAGTTTTCACTTCTCACCTGTCAGGTTTACTGCTCCATTTTAATGCAGCAAAGAGGGGAGAAAAGGTGAAATGTTAGTTGACCAGCAGCAAACAGAGTAAGAATGACACCATGACATGTAAAACATGTTGACTTACAGTAAAGATAAACCAAATTAAGAAATGACAGTTTGTAAAAATATTTAATGATTGGGAATCATAGAATAAAAGAAGGACACAAAGCTAAATCCAAAGAAAATCTTCTGCTGCTGAAAAAAAAACATCTCCTTCAGACATTATCTGCAAAGTTGTCCCACCTTAAATTTTAGTCAGGGAGATAATGGACAATAGATATTTCATTTGAGCTATCAAAGCAATGTTAACAATACATTGACAAATGACATCGAACTAACATATAGTTCCCTCTTATGTTCAGGAGAGAAGAGAGATTAGAGGAGAAAGGAGAGGAGAGATGAAAGTGGAGGGCAGATGAGAAAGGGAGAAGAAGAGGGAAAGAAAGGCAAGCAAAGAACAGGGTTAAAAATGGCAAGAAATTTTTAACAGTACCCTGGAAAGTAAGGTAAACATAAGGTAAGCATAAATCTTTCTCCAACGAAGTATTACACACTTAGATTTAGAAGGAACGTCATGTACTTGGGGTCTACCGTGTTCTATATAGATCTGTAGTGCTCTGTGATCTACAAAGATCTGCTAAACATGGAAAATAATTTATTATCTCTGACCAAGAGGTTCTGCTATAAGCAGACTGTAAATACACTGTTTGTCTATCTTTCTGCCTGTCTATTGATCATAATAAATTTGGCTTCTACAAAATTCAAATAGCTTGGAGCCTGCAATGACCAGACTACTCATGTTATGAAAAAGTCTGTATAGAACCCTTTGTCATCACTAAGAGTCCCCCATTTTCACTTCTGTGCTTTTTTAAACATCTGGGGTTTTTTCCCTTAGAAGCAGATTTCTTCTTACAGCTCAAGATTCAGCAGGTCAGGGGAGGTAATGGTTTTAAACTAAAAGAGGATAGACTCAGACTAGATACAAAGAAGATATTTTTTACAATGAGAGTGGTGAAACACTGGAGCAGGTTGCTCAGGAAGGTGGTAGCATGCCGCATTCCTGGAAACATTCAAGCTCAGGTTTGACAGGGTGCTGAGCAACCTGATCTAGTTGAAGGTTTCCCTGGTCCTTGCAAGGAAGTTGGACTAGACGACCTTTACTCTATGATTCAGAGTGCTGAAGTTGACTATATGCAAAAGATTCAAGCTTAGGTTCCTGTCTTCTGAACTAAATCAAAAAGCTGCACTTTATAAGAGCAAATTACACAAAGTCTGTCATGATGATTTGCCTACAAACAGAAACCCACTCTACAAAAAAATCTTACTCTAGAAAGATTTAGAATGATGAGCATTATCAGTGAAAGGGTGAAATTAGAGAACTTGTGATTTCTTAAAAAACAGGAGCAATAGCCACATAAATTCATATGTTGAGGAACAAAAAAAAACCCAAAACAACCAAACAAAAAGAATGAAAAGATGCTTCATGGGGACATGTACTCTCTAGTTTTTCAGTTTCTGATATACACCAAACAATTTCTAGAGCATTTACCTCGTTCCGAACTGGGTTCCTAACCATCTAAATCCTATGTAATTGAACAAGTATCACACGTTCAAAAGCAAGTTAAAAGGATTTACTGTAGATTTGCCTAAGCTGTAGGTTGCAGCAAGGTAGTGCTTTACCTTGAGATATAAATTTTGACTCGAACAGCCCTCATAATGGTCTCTAGGGGAGACTTAGCATGCACCATCTCAATATCTAGGTAAGTCTTTACCTTTGTTTGAGATTTTAGATACAAATCTTACTATGCTGTATATTTTACTCCATCTTTGAATCAGCAAAAAACTCATTTTCTTGAGGGCAAGAATATGACCAAAAAAAAAAAAAAAGTGGTCTTTAGTTAATTTACTTGAATCTCTAAATTTGATTTTTTAGATTTAAGTCCAACAGAATAAAGATCTACTCCAAAATAATTCCCTCTTTTCACTATGACTGCAGGGTGTTGTAAGTGCTGCAATGACAGAGGACACTGAACTGGTCACTGGCCAAGTCAGTTCTTTTTGCCAAGATGCCACCTCTAGAAAGGAAATTCAACCGTAACTCAGGAAAAAACGTTTTTACTGTGAGGACAGGTGAACACTGGAACTGTTTGCCCAGAGAGGTTGTGGTATTTCCGTTTGTGGATATAATGAAACTACCTCTGAGCAACCTGCTGTAGCTGGCCATGCTCTGAGCAAGGCTGGGACAGAAATGTGACCTTTGATTCTGTGAATCTGTGATCTCTTCTGCACACAGTATATTAATCAGCCTCAATTGTGTTGGATATTATATTGCATATATATCCAATGAAAACAAAAGGTACTGTTCAATATTTTTACCATTTTTCATTGCTAAGTACTAAGCTCCAATGACTGTTTGGGTGTATTTTAATATGACCCCAAAATGTTTTTATGCAGTACCTTTGCTTGCAGATTTTAAGAAGATTAAATGCAGAGGCAATAACCTTTATACAGATTGACCAACAAATAATAATGGGGTCAAATATGCCCTCCTATTCATTTTGACAGTTAAATGTGCTTCACGTCAACCCATGCAACTTAGTCACACTATCTGTGATAGCTTCTGTTTTAAAGGAGAGCAAGAATTCCCCCCTTAAAATTATTTATTTAGAAACTGCAGTTATCCTTTTTCTATGATTGAAATTTACATGTAGAAATGGTATTGTAAATCATTAAATTAGTGGGCCAAGTCAGCTCATAAAGGCTTTTATAGACGAAGGGAATTAAGCATAGTTGACCATTAATTTCTACTCTTTGCATTTCAAAAGACATGTTCATTTCCAAGTTGTCTTCTTCCCATGCCACATTCTTCAACATCATCTTCCTCTTTTTAACATTTTTCATATGTGCTTTCATGTATTAGGCAGATGTTCTCTATCCTTTGTTTTGTTCTCTCCCTATCCCAAACTTTTGCACTTATGTCTGAATATATTCTGGAAATACACTTATAACATTTCCTGCATCCACTAAAATCTCTTATTTTCCTGCTTTTTATTGCATATTTTACCATGTCCAATTCCTGTAGCCATAATCATTTCCCTTAACAAAGTTAACCCATAAATTAAATTTCACTGTTTTCTCAAAGCATTATGCTAAATACCCATACAGTCTTGCCTAGGTATTCCTGTTCTACAGACAGTAAAGATATCATACTCTAGCTGTTAGCTTTCATCCAGGTTGCAAACTCTAGAAAACAAATATCCAATTATATATTACTTTTTTTAAAGAAATGAAAAGTTCACAGAGGAACTTAGACTAGTAAAACTGCAGTCATAATTTCTCAGAGGTAATTTGCAAAATCAGTTCAGTTTAACAATTTACAGTTTACAGCTGAAGATAGAAAAATAAATAAATACCTATGGACATTTACCTGACCAGTTCTAGTACCACTAGTAAATAACAGATGGAAAATGTGTCCCCCATTTTCAGTGAATGACAATCTCTTCACACTACTGATGAACAAATTTTACCTGCTCATTTGTGGAATATGCCTGTAATTCTTTTTAGTAATAGAACTGAAGATTGTAATTATGGTTCCATAAATGTAATCAATATTTCCAGAAGCAGTTACACATCTGCTTTCTATGCCATTGTTTGGATTTGTTTTGTAGTATGGGAGAAGTTTTGCTTTTAATACTCAAAAATAATCAGAAGAAAGGAGTATTTCACTTTTAGCATATCTCTAATGACCAGTTTTTGAAGTGACAGACAGACACAAACAAAGGTTCACTGGTTGCTAATCAATTGGATTGCCTGAGACAGTAGGCACTAATAGAAACCTTCAGGAGACCTAATATCTGCAAGCAATAGACCATGTATTATGCTGCTGTATGATTACAGCCCTAAAGAACATTCTATAAATGTGTATCTATTTGGAAGCCAGAGCTAAGGTTTCTCCTGGACTGTTTTTTACTGCTGAAGAGAGAATTCTCTTTCCAAGCAGAATTTAAACATCTATATGCAGGTGATAGCATCATAGCCATTAGTTTTGGAAGACATACTCCATTTGATGAAATTGTCCCTAGTGTGCCCCATCCCTGACAAGGTCACAACATCTTTATAGTATTTCCCAATTATACCTTAGCAGTATATTTCAAAAAATTTAAAATAAATTTTGTGCGTTTGACTCTTTGGTTGTTATTTAGCATCTTGACCCCTGTGAACTAATTTACACTAGAAAAGGCTGCTATGTATAAATTAGGCATCATACACAGTTTTCATCCAGTATGTTGTAAGGCAGAGGAAAGTCCTTTGTGTAATAGCAAACCTACATCTGTGTCATAGACAGTGAAAGAAGACTAAGTGAAGTTTGATCTAATTGCAAGATTAATAGAAAACAGCTACAGATGTTTCTTTCATCTCTCAGTTCAGAGCTTCAAATTCACATAGATACACTGCCAAATTGAGGCCGACTGTCAAAAGTAAAAACTCAAGTGGAGATGAAAACCACATTTAACATCAAGCTGAATGTAACCCCTAATGTATTGCTATTACACATCAAAAAATAAGTTTAAAAAAGTCAAATGTGTGAAATTCATACATATTTATATGCAAGCACATATTTTCTTCATAAATGTATGCAAAGTGGAAAAAACATTTAAATGCAGAAATATTAATAGAGTGTCATCATCAGAAAAATGCACCCACATACCTGTAATTATTGGAAACTTTCATTCGATTGACTAAAATTTCTGCATTATTATGGAAATGATTAATAAATATGGAAATATCCCAAAGCAATGACATTTACTACTGTAGTCAAAAATATAGTGTGGAGCACTATTATGAAATGGCCAATATATCAGAAAGTTTCACACCTGGCAGGAAAACTAAAAGGTAAACTTACCTTTTATAAAGCAGTATAGCAATAACAATACAGATGATAAACACCACTGCAAGAACTGGGCCAACAACCCAGATCAGGCCTTCTTCCTCATCTGTAATTGGTTGGGGATCAAGATCCATGGACACAACAGGATCAGAATATGGGCTGGTTGCATACATGGTCTATACAAATAAAATAAATCTTACTTAATGATAAAGCAGTGAATTTAAAATATTATCTCTCCTGGATCTGAAATAAATCTATACAAGATAATAAAGCCATGAATATAGCAATGTAAAAATGATATTTTTCTTCAAGTCAGTCAGTATATAAACTTGCAAACTGAAAAGTATGTTGTTATTACCATATTTATTTTGCATTCCACATATTAGCAGCGAGCTGAAGTCAAGTAAGGTAACACAATCCTTCACAGAACACTTTGCAATTTACGCCGAGAATAAGAAAACATAAACTTAGGAAATTGAGGAAAAAACCCCATTAGTTACTAATTTTTGGGTTTTGTTCTAGTTTCATATTGGCTTAACACTATTTTTCCTGCAAAATATGAAAGGATAGTCCTGAAAAAATGAGAGTACTATAGGTAAAAATAAAGGGGACTGAGCGTAAGAGGTTCCTGGAAAAGAGCCCCATGGAAATAGTAGGGTGTATTTTGATCAGTCAAAAAATGTCAGAATGTTCTAACAGAATATGGTAACAACTTGATTTTAAGTCTGAAAAACAGGGGAAGACACTGTAGAATATGAAGGGCAGCTAAATACTCTAAGTTTTTCTGAGGGATGGAACTAGAATTATGCACCAGCAGAGACCATTGCAAATCTTTGCCTTACTGGATGGTGTAAAGCCAGCTGGCCTAGGGTAATACCTGTGATTAGAAAATAGTAAACTCCTTTTTCATTCTGGTCTGACCTGAGATGTCTGATCTATGGCTGAATGCAAAGTTAAAATTACAAACAGGAGAGTCTGAGGAGCCAGCCTGCTGAAATTGGATCATGTGAAGAACTCTTAGTTACATTAAAGTGAGAAGTGGAGAATGGTTTTCACTTATTTCCTGTCTTTGCTGGAGTGTCTCCACCAGCTCTAAACTAGGACTTGAACTACAGCTCTTGCAAAGGACTTAAAAACTTGATTCAGCAGTAGGTCAGGAATGCCAGGTAAGATATAATAAGACAATGAGAACAGATTAGTTCTCATTTACCGTGTTTGCACTATGTTCTGAAAGATGCCTGACACCAGGACAAGTGTTATCAAAGGAGACATGTTTTTTTTTACCCTTCATTTGGCCTTGTTTTGGGCTCTGGGCTATGACAGTTTCTAGGCTTAAGGTTCAAGAAAGAATGAGGACAGGCAAAGCCGAGGCACTTAAACTGTCTGATACTGAGCTAGTACCCATGCCAATGATGTTCAGTTATGTTATGTTCTGTTACTAAACCTGGCACCAAACATTTTAAAAAGTCTGTGATTGCTATTTAGAAACTGAGGAGTCTCCTTGTTCCATTCCTGAAATACTGAGCAGACTGCGGGTTTTTTTTTCCAGCTTCAGCATTCTCAAAATATTGAAAAAAGTCCATTGCTACAGTAAAAAAATAATCTTTGTATTTAGCCTCTTCCTCTAGAGCAGGCAGAAAAAAATGCCTGGAAAGAGATACAGAGCGATAACATTATGAGTACCTACTACCTTTTCTCCAATAAATAGGGTTTTGCTTTTAATTCTCAACCTATCTGTATTAATGACTAATTTATACTCATGTATTATTTTGCCAAAAATTATCTATTTTTTTCATTCTTTCTCTTGATCAGATGTTTATCATATATATAAACTGTAACCAGAAGCTCTTTCAGTTTCCATTTTACAAATTCAGATCCTCCCGTGCCTTCTTGTAAAGCAAATTCTCTATTCTACCAGTCAACAGAGAAATGTTGTGTTGTCTAAAGGAGAAAACCTATGTAAAAAGTATTTTGAATATTGGGAAAGAGATCCCTCAGAAGTCAGAACTCATACCTGGTAGGATCTATAGTCCTAAAAGAAAACCAGCTATATTGAGAGCAGATACACTGGGGCACTGGGACATGAAGCTCACTCACCCTTACAAACTCTTTCCTCTCATGCTACTTAATCATGCAGATGTTTCAGGTGGCATGCTAAACCGGATATTTTCCATATTGTAAGTTTTGTAATGCCTTTTGAAATCTTCAACAGTAGGTCCTGGGACATATTTTGCCATACCAGCCTTTTCAGCTATAAATTTACAACCCTATTTATTCTTGCTTTTTCATCCTAAATTCCCTCTAACAAAGTAACAACCTGAGGGTTACATAAAATGACCAATGATTTAATTAAGGTAGAAAAATAAATAACAGATAGCACTTCATATTGAAAAGATCAGCTTTAGTACAGGTAGTTTCTGAAACAGATTTTTGGCCATTTAATCTTATAGCCAAAAGCTCTCTACTTTCTCCAGCTTGAACCTTTCTGATGCAGCACCTTCAGAATTCTCTGTCAGCACAGCCCCTGTCAAAAAGTGAAAGGGGAATTTTTGTTTTGTGTTAGAGCTTCCATGAGGCACTTTATTTTCAAATGAAGTTATATATCCAAAAGTATTCAAATTGAAACTACTTCCTCATTGTATTTAAGTAGCCAAATTCTGCTCACTTCAAGAAAGCAAATGTAAGGTTACACACTGGAAGGATTTGACTAGAAATTTAGATTATCGGTGTAGTAGTTTCAAGTGGTTGAGCCAGCAAATGTACCTGTCAGGTTTAGGTACCAATTAGAAAGATACCACATTGCACACTGTATGTTAAAATGTTAATGTGTATTGCAGCTTTCAACAGTCCTATTTCTGTCTTTTTTTTTTTTTCTTTTTACTATAGTACATGCAGTGGATTAACTCAAGCATAAAGGAATATAACTAGAAGATGAATTACATAAGGAGGAATGACAGCTCATTATTTAGCTCATGTTAGGAATATTCTGTATTATTGAATTATTTTCTAGCTTTCTAACAATTCACTGATAGAAAGTTGTTAGGGAATGACTGTAACTAAAGAAGCTAGCTGTGCACATGTCCAAGAATCCTGTGAATCCAACGCCACTATTCAATAGTAGGCAAGAAAGGAATTCTTTTTCAAATACATTGAGAAAGATGTTGCTGTGAAGTTCAGGCCTCAGAACCTGTGTCAATGATCTCAAATAGCAGAGCACTTAATTTGCAAAGGTTCACAACACAATAATAAAAGGTGATCCTTAAGTTTCAGTTACAAAAAAAAGTAACACATAATAATACATGCAAAATAGCGAAGTTCAAGGAATTAATTGGAACTAAGCAAAGCAACACTCACTTTAGAGATGTTCTGACATATGTTGTGAAAAAATAGCTTTTAATAAGTGGAATAAGCATTGAAAAGATGTTTTCATGACTGTGGAAAGGTAATGTTCGGATTGAAAAACATAACTAACTTACAGATTCTGAGTGCTCCATTACAGCCAACACAAAGAAGACATATTCTTGACCACTCTGCAGTTGCTTATTCTCAAAGCCACCATAATGCTTCTTATCCCCCAACGTGAACTCCGTCGGAAGAACTTCAAAGTGAGCTGCAATATATGGTTTTAATTCAACTTCTCTCCCAAGACGAATGCTTCTGCGTTTCCTAGCTATTTCCTTAAGCAGCTTTATAATGAAGGAAGGGGAAAAAGAGAGGCACAGAGAAAACAAGAACAGAAAGATAACTGTAAACAATTGTAATATAACTTATTGACAATGTAGTAAGAAAATTTAATGCATGACCAAGAACTACAAAAATACAATTTAACCCCGTTTCATAGGGTCTATCAGCATCACTACATCAGTTCTTCCAAAATCTTCCAATTTATTGTCATCCTTGTTAGGATACTATGTAGGAATTGCACTGCCCAGACTACAAACATCAAACAATTAGGTAAGTTTTCAGTTGTCTGATATTGCTGTCTCTCGGAGAGAGGATGAAGGGAGGTAAGTAAATAAAGCAATATAACTTCTCTGAGGACATAAAAATACACACATCATATTAGAAATGATATATCTGTGTGTGTGTATATATCTATATGACATCAGTTATAGAATAGGATTAATTATGTTGGAAAAGACCCTTAAGAACATGAAGTACAACCTTTAACCTAATACTACCAAGTCCATCACTAAACCATGTCCCTAAGTACCATGTCTATGCATATTTTAAATACCTCCACGGATGGTGTCTCCACCACTTCCCTGGGTAACCTGTTCCAATGATTGACAACCCTTTCAGTAGAAAAATTTTTCCTAATATCCAACCTGAACCTCCCCTGGCACAACTTGAGGCTCTTTCCTTTTGTCCTATTGCTTGTTATCTGGGAGAAGAAACAGAAGCCCACGTTGCTACAACCTCCTTTCAGGTGTCTCTACACTGTGGCTGTGTCTCCCCTCAGCCTCCTTGTACCCAAGCCAAACAAATCCAGTTCCCTCAGCTCCTCCTCATAAGACTTATTCTCCAGACCCTTCACCAGCTTCATTGCCATTCTGCCACGCTCCAACACCTTAATGTCTTTCTTGTAATGGGAGGCCCAAAACTGAACACAGTGTTTGAGATGCAGCCTCAGAAGTTCTGAGTTCAAAAGGACAATCATTCCCCTAATACATAATAATATCTTCTCCCTCCCCATGAATATTAAAGATACTTTCTTACCTCCTGTTTGATGCAACACAAATTTGTAAGTCAGATGATGTAATTGTTTAAAAAAAGGAATAAAAATACAAAACTGAAAAAAAAGTCCAAATTTTAGAAAATAAATTTATATGAACTATTTTTAACATTTTTTTTATGGTAACTCTGGAATACAAACAACTTAATACTAAGTAGCTTTTTATAGCTTTTTAAATTTATTTCCTTCTCTCTAACATACCAAACACTCCATATAAAAGTCCTGAAAATCTCAGGGAAAAGAGTGCTTCCAATGTACTTCACAAACAGTAAATGAAGTGCAGAAGAGTTTATGGGATTGATTTGTAAACATATCTTTCATCTCAAACCTGAAATTGACTGCCATTTCATTTGTTCAAAAGCACCAAAAGTTGTGTTCTTCATGATTTGTACAATGCTACACAATAGACTGGTGATAGAGATCAATACCAGAACTATGAATCCTAAGACAACTTTTCTGCTCCTAGACTACAGAATACTATCTACCATCCTATCATACACAACCCATACGTCAAATCTTCACTGCCTTTCAAAATATCACTTTTCCTTGTTTCGTAAAATACTTCTGATGAACAGAGCTAAAATTTACATCAGCACCTTTGCGACAGGATTAGATGCTAGCTCAAACTTGTAAAACATATAACTATTAAAGGAACTTAAGCTTTGCTGGTACAATCCATTGATGAATAATTTATTAAATCAGACAAATGCCTATCAATATTTTTTATCACTTTAGATATACTGGCATTCAACACATAATAATCTGATTTGATTAAAAGGAGCCTGAACTTTTCTTGGGTGATAAGTCATGACTTCTAGGGCCTTTTTATGGTTCTCTTTGTTTTTCACTTATGAAACTTATTCCATGTCTCTGACTGCAATCAGAAGTTTTTCCAAGGTCACACAGTTGTTTTAGGCTTTTCAGCATACAAACAGTGCTAAAACAATAGAAAAGCACAAATTTCTTGGTTAGGAGGAAGAGAGAAATCTCCAGAGCTAGATAGAAATCAACAAAAAAAAAGAGATTATAATCTAATATTCACTATATATTTTCATTTTAAAGAACTTGTTTAGTCAGGAAAACTCACTTGCTTCAGCCTCTTCTTCAGTGTTAGGCCTCATCTTAGCTATCATATCTTCTTGCCTTCCTCACATGAGATCTTGTATTTTGTAATTACACAATTAACAATCTCTATGCATGTAAAACAATCTGCTATTTACTCTGCTACTGAGACAGAAGCTTTTAATACTGATTACTTTAACATCTCTTCTCATTGTAGTGTGTATTTCAAACACAGGCTACAGATATACAAGGAAGCAACCTGTACTACTTGGATCCAAACTTGAGGACATTTGGATGTTACCCCTTCAAATGTCTACCCAGTCAACTGCTTTCCAGCTCTAAGGTTGAGTCTCTTCTCTGTTAGGGAGATTTTACATTCATTTAACTCTATCAGTTTCCTTGTTCCAATGCTGTTACACTGCAACGGATCCCCTAAGCAAAAATGAACTGTACACAATTTGAGACTAGAAATCATCACTCATTATTCAAGGACTTTACTACAATCAGCAGTCCATATTTGTCTTTTATTCTTTCTAAACAGGTTAATGAGCAGCTATAATAAATTTGAATGGTATAAAAATGAGGGCACTAGAGGACTGTAATATTAAGATGATTTCCATTTAGTTGCTTTATTGAAGGTGACTCTCACATCTGTTGGCAGTTTTGTCTGCCCCGGGTAGTGTTATTGAGGGCAGAACATGAGGCAGAGACTAATCAAAGATTTTTGCAGGTTAAATCAGCCCTTATAAGATCTGCTGAGGGAAGCACTCTGTGAAAAGATTGTATCTATACGAAGCCATGTTTTTTAAAAATAAGAACAGCTATGCAGAGGCGTGAGCACTGACTCTCCTGAAATCTGCTGAAATGCAAAGGTAGATAGCCCAGTATAGCAATACAAAGACAGGTACATGGCCTGAGTCATCCCTGAAGATAACTGATATTTTCATTTATGGATACAGTTTCTATGGGAATTAAAACTTATTTATGTGCCTACCTCAAAAAAATTTGTTATCGTATGTTTCCAGATTACTCCATATTTACAATTTAGATTTTAAATAACTCATAATAAAATTTCAAGATACTGTTAGGGTACTGCAATCAAAATTATACTGAGATAGAAAGGGGGAAAAAATGTTTTATCTGAATTATTTCTTGCATTTAAATTAGTAACATAAAATGCATATATTTAACAGACAGGAATGCTGTACTACGTTACAGTGGGTGAAGTGACAAGAAACTGAGTTTTGCCTATGAATGCTAAAAGTTAATTAGCCTGACAAAATGTGTTCAGGTTTTTCAAAGGTGCTTATTTATCAGCTAAGGCCAGCAAAATTTAGGTGGGTTTGTGTGTAGATAAAAATTTCATCTGTCACATTGATTACACATGACTGAGTAGACCTCAGGTGAACCTCTGGCCTCATTCATGTTTCATATATAAATGGGGTTGTTGCCAAATATCATTACTTGCTCATATATCTCCTGTTGTATTTCATACCAGGATTGCAATAAAAGTGATTAATTGATTTAAGACTTAACATAGCAGCTTTTATTTAGGTTTTATTGCTTACAAATCTGTAGTAAAGTAATTGTTAGGTAACATTTACGCAAATCATAATAGTTCATTTATATTTCATTTATTTGCATAAAATGTCTATTTACAGTCACTAGATAGATCTCATGACATTCAAAATAAAATGAAATTCTGAGCTAAAAAAAGATTGTATCTCTGATAACTATTACTTCCAGATACATAATATCTAGTCCATTGTCTGCTCTTTTAAGATGCTG
The DNA here is from genome assembly GCA_026546715.1 of Gallinago undulata. Taxonomy (NCBI): domain Eukaryota; kingdom Metazoa; phylum Chordata; class Aves; order Charadriiformes; family Scolopacidae; genus Gallinago; species Gallinago undulata. Next base: position 31,308,667 of record JAOTQQ010000019.1, read on the forward strand.
TATCTCTCTTTGTTTCTTTCAGAATTGAGATTCAAGGAACCAGGAAGAATAGGTAAATACAATAGGGCTGAAATATTGTTTTTCAACACTATTGAGCTGAAAGAGAGAGCAGAGTTTTTTTGAATGGTCAGTTATGCACTGGAGTTACCACTCCAGAGTAGTGTTTTCAGCAAATACTCTTCTTCTGATAATCTAAGCAAAGTAGTCAGGACATATTTCTTTGGAAAATCTGTCTCTTCCAAATTTATTTATTGTGCTACTGCTTTCACATGTTTGTCAGGAATAGTACACATAATAACAACATGCATACCTTTTCTAAAGCTGGAAGTAAAACAGTCTTTTAAGTAATAGAAACTGGATGAATTAGCATGAAATACAGTTGCTGCCTCTTTTGTTATTTTTTCCCCTATTCAGTACTTACTATATGTATTGGTGGAAATTGTAAACGATCTACCAAGGGGTTTAGTTCTTCATCAGAAATAATTTTCATTTTCCAGTCAATGCATATCTTATTTCTTCCACCATTAATTCTACAATGTGGTCTCAATTACATCCATAGAAGTGGGAAACAACCCATCCTGACCCAAATATTTCTGAATTAATAAATGCTCTTTATACAGATTAATGCATCACAACTTGCAAGATGATTAAAATGACCCTTTGTTATGGGAATCAGAAAGACCCGAAGAATTTAATTGCCAAAAAGTTCATTGTCATCTGGAACCTATCCTTTAATCTGTTAATGCTGCTGAATGTGACTACAGTCTTTGTATGTTAAAAGTAGGTGGTAATATTAAATCAGGTTTCCATTGCTGTATGGATCTTGCTGTCAGAGTTTTATGGTTTAATGTATCTTGTCACCTAGGACTATGATCATGAGGCATTTACAAGTTATTTTAAAGGGAAGTAGTTAATAGATCAATGCAAGTCATTGCTGCAATTGAATCAAATGAGATGATCACATAAATGAAACTGGTCAAGAGGAAACACCGGCTTCAGTCAGCAGTAATGAAAAACATGCCTTCTTTTGAACAGTTGTTTTTAATCTTCTGATTAAGGATTCTCCTGTTGTTGTATATATTTTTCAGTGCCTTTTGTGATCAGAAAACATAACAAAGACTGAAAGACCACTGTTTATATTTTGAAAGCTTCTATAGCAGTGTTAGTTTGGTGAAGATCTTAATTTTCCTTAAATTTTGGTGTAATCATTAAAATTTATATCCATTTTGTCAATGGGATGAGGGAAAAACAGACTTGTGATTACTTGCAGATGATTATTAGATCCCAGTGTTTGTATGATGGAGAAGCATGTGGTAGAGGCATCTCTGTAACATAAACCTCCTGTATCCACCAAAACAAAATGAAAAAATATATGCAATCTAGTCAAAAGATCGCAAAATCAGGAATGAAGAAATCAACTTTGATCTCTGGTCTTTGAATTGCAGGGATATTACATGTACAAATTACCACAGCATCTGAATGAGATCTATAATCCCAGGCAGATACAATAATAGCAATAATAACACCACAACCTCTCTTTTGTACAGGGCTTTCATATGGGGCTCTCGAAAGAGCTTAACAATGATAAATATTAATATTATTCCAAATTTACAGATTGAAAGAAGAAAGAAAACTTTGCATGAGCTACATTGTCCTTCAGTAAAACAGAAGACAGGATTGAATGCTGACACTATACTTCCTGGAATTATATCAATAACAAAATGAATTAAATTCTATTACTGGGCTTATTCCTAAAATTAAAGTACTTCCACTCTTCATGTTAATGTTATTTACAGTGTTGAATGATGACACAGTGTTGCTCTTTCCTTTTTCAATCATTTGTTTCTGAGCAAAAACTACTGTGACTACTGTGAAAGTTTTCTAACCAGAAGAATTACAGCATGTGAGAACCACATAAAAACACTACAAGAAGGTCAAATGTTAACTGCAGTGCAAATTGCCATTTAGCATTTGTTACAGGCTTGGTAAATACCCCACTAATGAACCAGACCTTTATTAGAGTTCATATCGTTGGTGATTAAGCTTTTGCTGACAACCCATTTCACCTCCTGCACTTCAGCATTATGCTTTACTATAGGAAAAAAATAAAATATTAATGCCAACAAAGATCAGACACTTTGTGTGCTTTATTGTAACTTAATGTCTTCATTGTCTTCTAATTTAAGTAATTTGAACTTTTGTTTCAGTCCCCACCAGCTAATTCAAATACAAATATAAAATATCCTGACAAGCAAAGTTTCTAAAAACGGTGAGTTAATCACATACCATTAATAATAATTTTTTTTTAATAAAGGAGATGACAACATACAATACCTCATCTAGTTCCATTTCATCTGGACTCTCCCATGGTTTGATAAATTTTCCACGAGACCTCTTCAAAGGCACAATAACTATGTAATAACCTCTGTAAAGGAAACAGTTGGACAAAAGTGAAGTTGAAGAAAAGCAATTAGATAAATTGGTGGAATAGGTGTCTGTCCAGAGGAACTTGAGAGAACAGCGATATGTTGGAAGCAAACTTTTGCATTTTATTATGCTACTGAAGCCTCCCAAACGTATTTGTAAAGATTCAGGCTCTTGAAACTACATCCAGTGTAAAACATTTGACAAACAAATGGCACTAATTACCTGTCCTTTCACAGATTCACAGATCACTTTTCATGTAAACATATAAATATGTATAAGAAAATTTAATTACAATGTTCAAAAATGTCTACATATTTGACTGCAGTTTATTTTTTCAGTTGAAATACAAGAGCAATGGGATACAGAATCACAGATTGATTCTTGTGATACTTGTGACTTGCCACCATCACACTGGGAAAAATTCCCAAACCTCTAAATTGAAACATATTACCATATATTTAAATCTCAATTATCACCCCATCTTCCCCTATTTTCATGTATAATCAGAATAGTAGGTTAACATAATGTGTTTGTTGATGCCAATACTATTATACATGGAAAATAAAGAAGACATAGCATACACTCCACCCACACACTCTTTACTTTTGAGTATCAATAACCATCAGCTTTATCTACTTAGGTATTCTGTTCACAGTCATAGGCAAGAGAGCTCAATGTATGCTCTCTCTACAGCTAGGATCTGCAAATTACATACATCAGCTTTCCTAAGAAACACTTTCCTGAAAATATCTGCCTCCTACCCCCCATGGAGACTAGTAAATTATACTTTCTAGCATAATCGAGATATGGCACTTTCATTGTTTCCTTCACAAAGCCTGGATACATGTCAGACAGATCCATAATTTCACATTAGTGTGAGGAAAGAAGCAGAAGAATCACAATAACAGGATATCTAGGATGGTATAATATACATCTTCTTGATAAACACACTTGTCAAAAAGTCAAGCACTCTCCATCTCAACAGAGAGAGCAAGAAGCTGCTCTCCTTTGTTTCTAGTAACAACAGAGCTTATTAAGAAGGTGTCTCCAGCTATCCGTTATGGAAGATAATTTTAGTGTCTTATGGACCATCTTCTCTTTCAGTCTGCCATATTTTACAGCCTATTGAACCTTCTCCAGCAATGACTATTCATTTTACTCATGCAAATGCAGTTGTAAAACCTAAAGTAATTAATGAAAAGAGAGTCTACAGAAAAAGACTTGCTTTGCAATTGATCCAAAACTATCTCTGTCTAAACTGACTCTGTAAACTATCTTTCTTCCATACCAGTTAAGATCATTGGTCTATTTTAATATTCCTTTCTTAATTAAAGCTCCTTGCCATAAAAGAATTGTATCAAAACTTTGGATTTTTACCTACAGTAGTAAATGTACATATTTATTTATTCTTGTGTTAAGAAATTAGAGAAATTTCTCTGTGGAAATCCTGAGCTCCGACAGGAGGTGCTGAAAACAAGAAATATTGGCCACAGATTTTTAACTGCTGCTCACTTGCTCTACTCCAGTATTTAAAAAAAAAAAAAAAATCTGCAGCAAGCATCATTATAGTAACAATATAATAGTCATATCCTTTTACACTGCTGTTCTTAGTCAAAACTAGTAAAGCTGGTTGAACCCAGATTTTAAACCTGATTATGTATTTTTAAAATTCTTTGGTTACATGCATAACAAATCTCAGTGAATGCTGATTTATCCATGAATACAATGACTACAACCTACATACCTATACCTTTTCTTTAACAGATGCCTAAGAATAAAAACAAAAAAATGATTGAGAATTGGTCCCTGTGTCCTTCAGACATTGAAGATACATCTTCTGGATGAACTGCACAGCAGTCTTTTACTATTTTTTTTTTCTGTTTAATTTTTTTTTTTTTAATGCTAACAAAGAGTTCATACTTTTTTTTTTTTCCCAATCAAGGAACGTCCAGCATGCAAATGTTACTTTCACACTCTTTCACGCTTTCTTCCTGCACTCCTCCCACTCATAACTTTGATCATTCACTAAGACTTTCAGCACATACAGAGTATTTTAAAGCTGAAAGCACAAATACATCAACAGCAAGCAAGCAGAAAAATGAAACCGTTCACATAAACATACAGTGCTGCAAATTGCAAAGAACAACAAAGTTCTGTTATTTCTAGCTATCTCCAGAAAATGCAGCATCTCTTGAAAAAAATCTTTTGTTATTTGTTTTATTACTTTCTTGTTTGATTGGAGGAGCTTTTTTTGGGGTGGAAGGGTGAGAAATGGAGAGGTTTGCTTGAATATTGCTCGACTACTGAGTATTACAAAGACTGAAGCCTTCCATAAAACTCTGTTTTTATCTAAGACTTTGCAAAGATGGAAGAGATTCAGAAAAACATGAACTGTCCTTTACAAATAAAAGTTGCTTCAGATTATCCCAAAATACTACAGGAAAATGAAGAAATTGCTCACTTGAAATGACTCCAGCAAAAGAGATCCATTTTACCTAGCATAAGGTGAGCTCTGTTACAATTCATATGCTGTATCACCATCACACATTGAAATAATAAAAATTATTTCTACCATCTTTAATAGATTACAAATACTCTTATAACATTACCTTCAATACCATTACCATTTACCTGTAATTCATTAGAGAAAACCATTAACTCTTTCATTTTCTGTGTAATTAGTATTATTGAAAGATTCTCAGTATATAGTTCCTCATAGTAAGATAGAGACAATCCTGAGCTTATAACGTACCCACAGAGGAACAGCAACTGTAAAAATGTCAACATAACTATTACACAAAATTGTTCTTCCCATACAAAGACTATAACTGCAATAATCTTACTTATTCTAGCAAGCATTAGGTAAGCTTTTTTTGTTCAGTATTGAGGTTTTTTTATCTCAAGCCTGATCACATCTTCTTAGGAAATAAATATAGAAGAACGAAGTGCATTATTTGCAAAACTAGCAGTTGGACCCCATAGGTTTAACGTACCTGTCCTGATGCCACTTAGCCTCTTTCACATTTTTACACTACATAAAAGAAAGGGTATTGGCTCTTTTTTCTACTGCCGTCTTCTGCTATTGTTTGACCAGCAACCCTGCACCTTTTTCTCTCTATGAATGTTCTGCCTCATAAATCTTTTTTTATTCATTCCATCTTCAGTCTTCCTTAGCTGCATTTGTTACTGACCACATCTTACTCAATCTAATGATAATGGCTACATTTTTCAGTTTTTCATCCTTTTAATGTCTCAAAGTCATTTCCTTCTTGACCTCACCTGCCTCAAAATCTTCAGTCAGTAATGAAAAAGGGGAACAGCTTTCTACAAAGCCATCAGTAAAAATTCACCAGGGAGAGGACAAGTTGGATCCCCAACAATATTTAATGACTTGCTCATTTTCCTCCCCATTTCCTTTATATTACACATGGGAACTTTATAGACCAACAGGAATCAGTGTAAGCAGAGCAATAACACTTATTGATTGTAACATGCTTCATGTTTTCTTGGCAAATCTTTATTGTCTAACCTTTCTAATCCCTGCTGACCGTGTGCTGCCAGCTCTTTAGTCCTGTTTTTGCTGTTTAAATCTCCATAGCATTTTTTCCCACAAAATTTAAGTAACCTCTATTAAATTCTCTGTCAAATTTTTCAGCAAAATCTCCTGGTTTCTTTCTGGGGCCAGTGGAGAAAACCTGAGATTTTTCTTTTAATAAAAAACTTCAGAATTAATTAATTGAAATTAATATAAGTGCAGTAACAATTATTTAAAATTCCATGTAATTCTGGAATGACTGAGTCTGAACACTTCAAGATGTTGTGGAAGGGCAGCTACCCATTGATGGGTTATCCATTCTTCTTGAGAGGATATACTGTTCAAAACACAACTGGCTTCCTTAATCCCTCTTTGCTACTTGAAATCAGTGATGAAAGACAAGAGTACCCTGAGAAAAAAGTACTGTCCAGTCTAAACCTCCTCTGGCACAGCTCTGAACCATTCCCACATATCCTATCACTGGACACTGGGGAGAAGAGATCAGCATCTCCTTCTCTACTTTCCCTTCTCAGAAAGCTGTACAGAACAATGAGGTCATCCCTCCACTTCCTTTTCTCCAAATTAGACAAAACCAAAGTCCTCAGCTGCTTCTCAAAGGACACACCTTCCAGACCTTTCAGCAGCTTTGTTGCTTTCTGCTGGGTGCATTCAAGTACCGTAACAACAGAATCTGGCATTTGTTCTTGTTAAATTTCATGCCACTGATGATTGTCCAGTGCTCCAATCTAGATCCCTCTGCAATGCCTCTTGTCCCACAAGAGAGTCAACAGCACCTCTCCGTTTAGTATTGTAAAATATCAGTCCGATATTAGTCCAAATCTATTGCAGACTGCTGGTCTTTCTGTACCATTATCAAGAATAAATCCCTGTTTATTCCATTACAGCTCTATATTTTGTAAAATAAGAGTAAAAATAATTACCTTTCTGGAGATAAGAATAATGATATGTCATTCATTCACTCACTTTATATTCTCATTTGAAGGTACTTCTGGAAGTTCCACAGTTATCATGCCATCTAAGTTGGTCTTTCCAATGAAGACTGGCTTGGTGCGAAGCACATCTGGTGCAGTCTTTGCTGTCACTCTGTGCTGAAGACCCCCAGCACTATTCCCTCTGTTCGTTAGCACAAATGAATATGATGTCTCTGGCTTCAAGTTAGTGATCAGCTTTTGAGTAGCACGTCCATCAACCTCCACTACCATTTTCCCATCATCATAAAGGATCTAAGTTAATATATAAATTGAAGGTGGTTTTGGTTAGGAAACTGTCACACTGAATTCAGGAATGAACCTTAGCTATAAATTCAAAATGAAAGTTTCTGGGATTAGTACTGAAGATAGTACTGAAATTCACGACTACAACTAAACTTCTCACTTTCAGGGATAAAAAAGAACTGTACTAATTTACAGTAGTGTAAGACCTCCTAAAATCCAATTTCACTTATTCAAATTCAGCAGTTTGTATCAAAACATACTTGTTGTTAAAGGTACCTTGAGTTTTTCATTCACATCTCTTATACAAAAAGGTTTTTGCAACATTTAGTTCATAAGATACTGCTCTTCACTCGCCACTGACTGAGATGACACAAGAATGATGCAGAAGAAATGCCAGCCAGACTTCACGTTACACTGAGTCTCTTTATCCGACTAACATGGAGCAGAAGAGTTGTAACACAAAAATGCACTGTTATTAATGTGAGGACACAAAAACCAAAGTGGTAGTCAGTTACCGTCACTACAGAAATGAAGAAAAAGAAGAAAATTACTCATTTCTTTCACTGTTGTCTCTAAATTTAGAGACAAAGTTGTCTCTAAATGAACTGCAAATTTCATACCATGAATACTAGCCAGTACTAGCCTGACTTGGAAATACTGCCACAACAGTGGAAAGCTCATCTTGCAAAATGACTGAATTTAACAGCTTGGGTCACTATTGCTGATTAGTTTGCATTCTTAAATGCAGAAATACCAAAAGAACCCACGTGTTTAGTAAGCCATTTAGCCAGGTGAAAGATATCCTCTAGTTTATGTGTTTTCTCTCATACAAAAGGAAAGCAACTTACTTTGAAAGGCAAGGCTGAATTGTAATTTTCTGGAATTTCCCAGGACAGCAAAACAGAAGTCTTCATTACTGCTTTAACATGAAAATTTTTTGCAAACACTGCTGGAAAAAAACATAACAATGATAGAAAACAACATCTTGGAGCTTAGATCTCATCATATTTCTACTGCTACTCAGGAGTATTAGCTTTCCATTAAGGTAAAAACCAACAAGGATTCACTTCTCCTACCTGTTTTCTCATATTCAAATATCACATTTTAACCATTCTCACTCTTATCTAATGACAACCCAACACGTACATTTTCCTTACCTGAAAGAATTGTGAAGATGTTAGCCAGAACTTGCTTGGCAAGGAACAACTGAATTCTAAGGCATCCAAAACATATTAAGATTTACATACTTTACCTTCAGTGTTTGATGAACCTATTTTTATGAATGGGCCAGTCAGTTTTATCTACAGCTTCTAAAACACTGATATCCAAAGACCGATACTCCTTTAAAGGTCAACGGCATAAGCAGACAAATCCTACCTTGATCCACGGGTAGTGTCCTGAACTGGACACTTGGACTATATGGACCAGGCCCTTTGCTTGTGTGGGCACGTACTTTTACATCATATGTGGTATCTGGTTTTAAGCCAGAAAGTATCATAGTGGTATCAGCAGGAACAACTGGGAGTTCCACTGGCTGGTAAGCAACATTGATATCTCTGTACAAGATGGTATATTTGGTGATAATGCCATTTCTCTCTGCCAAGAGTGGCATCTGCCAAGTTAATTGAACGGATGTAGAAGTAGAGCTTTCCGAGTGGAGATTTTGGGGAAATCCACTGGGTACCTCTTCAGGAACAGAAATTTCTTTAACCATCTCCTCCCCAAAGCCCACTTTATTTCTAGCTGAGAGCCTGAAGACGTAAGAAGCTCCTTTGTGAATATCTGTGGCTGTGAAGTGATCTTCCTTCTCTGAGAACTCCATGGTCGTAAATGTATCCACGTCTTTGCGACCAAACTTCAGCCGATAACCCTGCAGCGGGCCAAAAGTGTCCACAGGAGGGTGCCACTGAATTAGAGCCGTGTTCATCTGTGTGTGGCTAATCACAAGTCGAGGTTTGCCTGGAACTGTAGCACAATGTTATTTAAAGATGATAAATACAAACAGAATTGCATGTACAATTTTTGAGGCTAGTTTTAGCAGGAATAGGGATAAATTTTCTCTTCCCTCACTCTTAGTTCTGCAAATTACTGTTTTATGGAAGAAATAATGTCTGCACTATAGTCATACAGTATAATGAACTAAGATAGTAAAGCTATTTACTGTTTGTTATCCTCTTCCCTTGACATTATTTCTAAATACAGAGAATATTTAGAGGTACAGAACTTAGGAACACAGCTCAAGAAGTAAAACTTCAAACAGACATCTCATGGATGGTTCTGTCTCACTTACAAATCTTTGCTTGTAAAAAAAGAGTATTGTCATAAGCATTCGTTAATTTAATCCAAGGCACATTTCTGCCCTTCCTGTAAATGGAAAAATAATTAATGATAATAATAATAGTAGTAGTAATAATAATGGAAAAATTACAAATTTCTAGATGTGTTTAATGTAACTTTTGCCATTAATAGTTAAAATGTGGTAGAAGGGGAATCAGATCAACCCTGTCATCAACCATCATTAGTACCTATCATTCGACTTTCCATACACAATTCACCTCAACCATGGGCTGTTTCAGCTTGTAGTGGTAGCAGTTTTGAACTGAATTTCTCGGTTGTCCCATATTACTGCATATGATTTAGTTTCCAGCATGGTCTTACTGCACTTGAACTGGGTTTCTTTTGAAGAAGACTAAATTGGAAGCTCTTCTTAACCTGCATGCTGGATACACTAAATCCTAAATTGGGATCTATTGGTCCAAACTGATGATTTGTCTTTCACAGAAGCTCAGACTGTAAGTGTGGTGAGAATATTCAGCCCAGAGACTCGAATTAGCCCAAACTGACGGCTTGTATGGTGTACATTTTTGAAGTCCCAATACCATTTGCTCTCATTTACTGCCTATTTTCTTTATATATTTTATTTATTAATTAATTCATATTTGTCTCTCTACATATTTTATTTATATTTTCATTAATATTTCTATTTCAGAATAGTCCGTTTCTATTACAATGACTTATTTGATAATGAAGCATATCCATAACTATTTAGAAATTTGGAGTTCATTGTGTAGTAATGCCTGACAGGTCAAGAGACTAGAATAGCCTTGGGAATAGTAGTGCCAAGATAACATAGTCTTCCATGAAGACTAATTAGTTCCATCAGTATTCAAAGCCTTCCCATGTGAATGTAACTGCTCCACTGTGAGCTCTGGTTACTGTATTTAAACACTTCAATGGATTTTATTACTTATCTTCAGTTCTCAGGCACCCAGCAAATCAGATTCTTATTGTCAGAAATTCCAACTACTATTCCATAATGAATTAGGAATAAGGAGGGCGAAATGGCATGGCTTGAAGAAAATTCTGCATTTAATAAGCTCTTTTCTCATTATATCTGTCATAAGTTGTGACATTGCTTCTAATTGCCTAAGAATTATAGCTAGATTTTATATATTTTTTCCAAATATCCTTCCTTTTAAATGTCTACTTCACCTCCAAGTATTATTCCCAGGAATCATGTAAGGTTTTTCCCATGCTTTCTGCTGCATAAAAAAAAATATCTCTGAGTAGTTCTGACTTTTCATCATTGATTATTACGAGCTTATATGGAACAAAGAAAAGGCTGTGAAGGCCTTTTGCAGGCCATATTTTTCTCTACATTATAACTATTATTGAAACCAATAGAGCATATGAAATAGAGCATATGAAGAGTCCACACAAATAGAATAATACCTCCTTCACCTTTCTAGAGGAGAGACTGCTGGAAGATGTCACTAAATTATTTTTGTGATAAATTGCTTTTTTTTTCTTGTGGCAGACCTCAGAGTTAGAACTATTTTTTAACATTTGTGGTAACTACAGAGAAAGAAAGACAGAAATTACCACTTGCTCTTGATCAGAACAGGGGAACTAATTAAGCTTACTTATGATTAAAATGGTAAACAAAAACAGTCACTTTTTTATTTTTAATATGGAGCCTGATTTTGCAAAGTGTTTGAACTTCCTTTTTGATAACATGCAACTATTGATTGAGAAAGAAAATACTTTATTCTCTCTCTATTTCCAGATAGTTTTCAGTTAACATTTTCTTTTCATGTGATCACTTGTGAATATTAGTCTTGAGGGACAAAAGGCAGGATTTCGTGCAGTCCAATATACAGTAGTGTCATGGCATAGCTTTATCTAGAAACTTCTGACAATAATACCTGAATTTGCCATGAGCCTGAATGAAGTAAAATTGCCAATGGAAAAAACATATTCTCTGATCTAGTGAACTCTACCTTGGTCACTACACAGCAAGATGCTCCTCACACACCCATTTGCAACAGTCATTACACCAAACAGATGTAATGGTATGCCCTAACTAGTAGAAGCTCATGCAAACTGCCTTTGCCAAATTACATGAAGGAATTTGTTTCTTATAGCTTAAATTTTCTCCTCTTAGCTGAGATACGTATTTCAAGAATGCTGTCCTGCACAGTGTAAATTCCAAACAATTGACAAGCCATTGTTCTATGAGATTCTTCAACTACTATTACTCAGAAATTGTCTGTTTAAATTTTCCATAAAAATTGTATTATATTACTGACTAGTATGTCTTAATTTTTATCAAGGTCTTTTTAATCAATCACATATTTTGTAACTTCTGCCACAACTAATTTAGAATTTTCAAATACTTCAACTTTGAAACATTCAGTAACATTTTTTTCGAAAACTAGGAAAGGAAACTGAGTATAAGACAAAAACACACTCTGGAGTGAAAATATTCAGTGACTTTACTAATAACTGCAGTTACTGTCCTGTAGGCTCACTTATATTTGGTGAATCTTTCCCATCTAAAATGTATATGATGCTTTTATATCACAAACTGGACACAGCTGACTAGTTACTTATCATCTAAATACCTTAGCTTCTTCAGAAAACATTTAGATCTTTATTCTCCTTTCATGTCTCTGATGGATATGAACTCGCTCATTCCAATACAGCTGCACCTGACTTACACCTTAAGAAATTAGACTAGAAAGTCAGACCTTTCTTTACTGTACTGCAGTATTTGAATACCACCTTTTTAGGAAAAAAAAAATCAAATGGAAACTCTCAGAGAAAAGGAGTGTGTATTTCACACCTAAAAGCTCCTGCTATTAATGCATCATTCACCTGCCTGACATATTCTCACAGAAAGATGGTGAGCTGGAAACAGCTGGTACTGGCTATATTTGTAGTCTCCTTTTTCAAAAATCTGCGTATGAATTTTCCCTACAAAAAAATCTCAACCACAGCAAGCTGTAACAGCAAGTGCAGAGTTGTTCATACAACCTGAATACATGAAGAAGCAAGATGGTGACTAGCTTTTATCCTAGAGAACAGGAACAAACATTACTTGTCCACAAGGTGAAGCAAACATGAAGAACAGTATAATACATATTACATTTACAGGCATGCCTCTGATTCTCAATTGATTCTCAATTCTCTTCAGTCACTCAGAGTTTTATGGGACATGGGATTTCTTCATCTTAAAGCACAGAAGCTTTAAGTTTTGCAAGCAGGTTTGCATAGCCTATTTTTATGTGTTTCTATATAATTGTGTTTATTTAAATTGAGAACTGAACTTTAAAAATAATAACAGATTGAGTGTCTTTTTTCTTAAATAAAGCTCAAATGCAAGTGAGAAGTATATATCCCCTTTTTTCCCAGAGCATGAGAATTCAGGAAAGATAAGAAGTTGGATGGTAAGCTTCAGCATCAGTCAAGATCAATGACTAGAAGGTACTCTAAATTCTGAAATGAAGCTATAGGATACATATAGCCACCAAGACTGAGATTTTTCCAAGGAAGCTAATGAGAAAAGTTTCTGATATTAGTACAAGATGTGCTTTACATTCAGTGATTGTTTTAAAAACTGACTTGATCAGTATAAGTATAAATACATATGCCTTTTGGACTTAATATATTAGCATAAACAATATGTTGTAATTAAGAGAGCTTTTTAAAAGTGCTGCCAAGGTTTCCATGTACTTGTAGTGGAATATCCTTAACAGTTACCTACAAAACTCTGAAAATTAACATCTACAGGCTATGAACACCTGAAGGTGAACACCACACTACGGCTGTGGTGGTACCATTTGGTTAAGCTGTGCCACAGGGAACCATTTACATTTTAAAATCTTGTTCCTCATCTCAAAGCAGTTCACACCCATCAGTGCTAACTGAATTAGCTGTATTAGTCATGCAGTCAGATACCCACCATCTGCTACCACCTGTGATCAAATGCAGACTCAACACAGTGGCATGGTGTATTTTGCCCCAGTTTTTGCTTCAAATCACTGAAGCAATATGGGCTTCACAGGCTGGACTTTCATTCTGTTTTCTAATTCTCTGCTTTAATAATCACATTCTTCTGAGGTCAGCTGTGACTGTAATACAGATAGGTTCTTTCAGTGTTCTTACTGACATGCAGAAGAATTGCCACTCATAAAGATCAGGAAAGCCCTTTGCAAGTTTTTCAAATATGCTTCTCCGTTCTGAATTTCCGTTTTTTTCCTCTCCATGAAGACACCATTCAGAATGAAACTGATACTAGACAGTATAAAGTCAAGTATTGCACTTTGGCCATACCTTGAACTGAGAAAGGGACAAAGAAGGACAGTGGTTCTGCCTTCATCTAAATAAAAGAAGGGCTAAATACTGACGCAGAAAAACCTATGTCATATAAACACTTTTTACGCAACAAGAGACGTACAAATAGTAGGATCAGAGAAAGTCAAAGGATTTATTCAGAGATTAATGCGTATGTGAGTATTACCTGCACCAGCAGTAGATACAAGTTTAGGCTTGCTGCGTGCTCCATCACCTTTTGTTGTATAGGCTGTCACAGTGAAGGAGTATGTAGTTTCAGGCTGAAGCCCAGAAATTATCATTTCCTAAGATGAAATAAAACAAGAATAATTTATTAAAAAAGATATATTTTTTTTCCAGGAGAACAAGGAATCCTTCAGATAAACCTTGTATATTACATAAATTATGCCTGCATTTGTGCTACTGGCAGTGACAGCAAGCATTTTGTGAGCACCAACTGACTGTTCTGTGTGAAGTACTTCACAATGCAAAATGTTTCACTCACTTAAGCAATAAAAGACAGCGTGCTTCTAAATAGCATGCCTCAGGCAGTTTAAGGCCAAAGGCCAAAGGCTCTGTGATGAATAAAGTGAAACACAGTGAATAAAGCCTTCTCAAATACCTTGCCTGAGGAATACTACTCATATTGTGAAATGCATGCATATGTAGATATGAGAAACTCTGTTTAACTTAAAACATTTACAGAACATCACTGACATAGTTACAAAATGCCTAGTAAGAAGTGTTGCATTTGTATCCACATTTTGTAAGAAATGATGGTTTTGCTCAACACAAAAGCCTTGTAACTTTCATAAGACATTCATTGCAACCTGTGTTGCTGGTTAGATTGTGCATCTAAGTATCTCAAAGTACTTCAGGAAGAACTCACTCTTCAGGTGTAAAAGAACTACCTAAAACACCATTAAAAATATTGTCAGTGAATAAATCTGAAAGCTTTCGAATAAATGGCAACAACTACAAAACAAGTAGCTTTTCAGCTAGTACGAGTGAATGGGACCAAGATCAAATTGTAAGTGTGGAAGCTAGGGGAATCTTTTTACGTATGCGTGCACTCACACACATATGCATATACACACACAGAAGATGATGAAGGACCAATCATCTGAAATGAACTAAACTTATATCATGCTATAAGGGCAGCCAGAGGAATTTAAGCCTTAACACTCATGATATAAATAAAATTTATATACAAGTATAAAAGGACAGTATTTGGAGGTAACCGACTGGCCCAAAGTTCCAACTCATCAGCTTCCTGTCTGTAACCACTGGACTACTAGTTTGCATTTTCACATGCCTGAATGGATTTGCATTAAATGTCACTGCTGCCAGATAGAATAAATAGTGAATATGCAATCACACACCCCTCAGATACAACAGACATAAAAGTTAATATAAAAATTATGGGTCAAACTTTCTACAGTAAATGGATTTTTCAAGATAGTGGATAAGAGCTCAGTACAGATGTGATTAGAATTTGGCATTATATTTACAGTCAGTTATTAGCAATCCAGAAATAACAAGGTAATGACCAGAATGAGTGGGCAAAATATGTCAAATAAAATAAAACACATAAAAAAACCCTACAAAACCCAGCCCTCCTTAAAATCCATCTCAGAATTCAATTGACCCTAAATAACAAAATCAGTGAGACAGACTTCTCATCTTCCTAAGGAAACTGCACCTGATATTAATAAAAAAATTTGGAAAAGCAAAAAACCCCACATGATTCCCATGATTTTAAACAGAGATGATATTAGCCTCATCTAAAAAAAACAGTACTTCATGGTGCAAGAGATATGATTGCATGTAGTAGTGTTGTTTAAAAATGTGATATGGATACAGCAAACACTATTACTTAGGCATAAACACTTTCCTGATGGCACAGAAAACACATTTATCAAGTTAACAAAAAGAAAGCACAGCTGACTTCAACTTTCATCTACAGAAAAAACTTTAACCTTAAAATGAATACAGAAAAAAACAACTATTGCTCAGCAACACTGACCCACTTTTGTTTTATTTTTCTAACACCTTCTTGTGAAAAGGAAATTGTGAGGCAAAATTAGTGACAGCCATCAAAAAGAAGACAACACAAACCAGTTCTGTACATTTTGGCATCATGCTAAACCTCAGAACAAGCAAGCAACAGTAACCCCCATTCTCCCTGGGAAAAGAAACCAATAAAATGTGTCATAAGGGAAAAAACTTGATGTTAGGAGCATGCGCTTGTGCAAGTGACCGAAAAAAAAACCCAAACCCAAGAAAACCTGAAGAAAACTGAAGAAAAAAAATAAAAGGAGGCTACAAACAAACAAGTTAAAAAATAAATTGCAAACCAAACACACGCTGCTTTTCTGGCAGTTAAAAACTACTCACATGTTCAGTAGTATCATCATATTCCCACTGTTTGAGAGTAAACAATGTTGGAAGGAAAAACAAAAGAAATGAAGAGATTTGTAGCCTGGTTAAAGTAATTTTTTCTTCTTAATAATAAAACAAATATGAAAGATGTCTGGAAAAATCATGTACAATTTGAATTAATCTTGTAGAATGACATAGAATTTGGTTAATGAAATCAGGCCAGACACTTTTAATTCAATTTCTGCTCTCCCTAAAAAGCAGCCACTTCTCTTTCCTTGAGAGATGAAAGAAGTAATGAATCCTTTTGTACAATGTAGTAATATTTTGTAATAGATTATTCTAGCAAAAACTACCAAGGCAGAATTCAAGGCCACCTGGTTTATTTAATCATGTTACTAGGCTATTTGCTCAAGTATCCTAAATTAATTCATGCCATATTTAAATTAATAGCAAGATTTTTTAGTCCTGAAACTTAACCACACTGACCTTTTACCATCAGGGTCTTCATACCTGCAGAAGACCTGATCACATGTGCCATAGAAGCATGATAGGCAGGAATGAGTGGCAGGAAGAAAAGGAGGTGACTATCCAGAGTGAACCAAAGGCAAACAGGCAGGTCAAATTCAAACTTTGGCAAAAAAAAAAAAAAGTAATACTATTTTTGCCTTTATGGTATTTGGGCTCCAATACCTTTTCTAGTCTCCTGTTTCTGACCTTCTAGTAATTAAAAATAATTTAAACTACCACAACACAGAGGTTGAGAGTGAAAAATCTATGCAAGGAAGAGGAGAACCAAAGTCCAGCAGCATCTCCTTTTCCATCTCCCCTCCCTTTTCTATTTCCCATCCCACCTCCCCACCTGTTTCCATCTCTCTCCTGAATTTAAGCTGTAAGGACACTGTGCTTTGCAAAATAAATAAGTAAGTACATAGAGATAGATAGGCAGACTGGCAGGTAAAACTGCAACAAAGACCTCCAAGGGCAGAGACAATACTTTGAGAAGTGGATCACCAGTGAAATGCAGTTGTAGGAGACCTGCGCTCAAAAAAGGCATCTGCAGAGCTGAAATTTAGAACTAAGATTGGAAGAAGAAATTAAAGAAGCCAAAATCCATTTATTTATTCACATAAAATGCTTAAGAGGCAAATTCAAGTCTTTATGCTAGGTTGATAACTTCTTATATTTCCAGTCATTCCAGTCATAAATTGAGACCTAGCAGTGAGAGGTGATTCTTCTGGTACCAGAAGCTTTGGGAATCTTCAGTTTTATAGAGCACTAGTTTATTCCAATCAGTAAAATCCTCTTTTAGAAGTTTTTTAAACTTTATGTGATCAGGCTTTTTCAAAACAATGTATAAAAGAGGAAATTTTTCAATGTAAGTAACCCCATACCTATTTAAAATAGGCTTCTCATTTTATTGCAGTTATTGATGTGAGTAATGACAAGTATAAATATCTTGGTTATTCCTAAGCTTGCACTAATAAGTCAATTTCCTGCAAAATGTGTGGTGAGGTTGATACATGCTAATGACAGAAACACTGTAATAATGGGCTAACACAGGCTTCTAATGATTCCAGGTTCTCCACTGAAACAAAAAAATACTGGCGGGTGGATAAGACAGTGTACAGTTTGCTACATTGACTGTGACCTGGCTCAGATCTCCCTGATGCTTTAAAACTTCAGGCATAGATACAGGGCAAAGTTTCCAGGTTTGAGGGAGCCATCACTATGACACAACTTAGCATTTAGTTGTACACCTATAGAGAAAATGATGCCCAAGTTTGGTCCAAGAACCTTTGTACGTGAGTATTCTGAAGGAAAGTTGTTAAAATGGAGATAAAAAATGTTAGCTGGTAGACTGAAACATGGAAAGGAAAAAAAAAGGCAGTTCTGGATAGCTGTCTGGTATACTAAATGTTTTCACTGTGTCCTTGAAAAGAACATAAAATGCTCTAATTACCTGTGCATCAGCCAGCATGATGTCCTTCAGCACAGGCTGACCCTTTGGTTCTCCATTTTCCATCCTCACGTAGTGGACCTGGTATCCTCGGATTTGACCATGCTGCTTATTGGGTACAGGTGAGCGCCATGACACTTTAACAGCAGTAGAGTTGACAGCCTCTACCTCGACTTTGCGAGGAGGACCACTAGGAACTGGAACAACATCATTGGACAGAAGAGAATTACAGGCACCTCTCCCACCCATGTCTTTTGCTTTAGTTTTTAGAAGGGCAGACTCACTATGTTTTCTTTGAAGAATACAAATTGTTCAACAAATGAAAATGCTCAATCACTCTGCTCTACCTTTCAGTGAAAAGATCAAAAAACATGACTGATGCAAAAAATGGAAGAAAAAAGAGTATTAGAGAAATAGAAAAACATGTAAAAATGTACAAAAGCCAAGGAAGATGCTTTGAGATTCAAAGCATTATAATACAAAGAGTTATTTTAATAATTGAAAGAATACTACTACTACTAGAAATAAAACCAGAAAATATTTTTTTTTTT
The DNA here is from genome assembly GCA_026546715.1 of Gallinago undulata. Lineage (NCBI taxonomy): Eukaryota > Metazoa > Chordata > Aves > Charadriiformes > Scolopacidae > Gallinago > Gallinago undulata. The sequence continues at coordinate 31,327,369 of JAOTQQ010000019.1, forward strand.
AAAATCCCTTATTTTGTTTGCTAAGTTCTTTGTTTCAGGTGGTTTCTTTTTTTTTTTCCTTTTTTTTTTTTCAGTAGTATAAAAAGGAGGCTGATAATAGGGCTTTCTTCTGTCACTTTCAAGAATGGAAGTAAAGAAAATGTGTGGAGCATCAGTTTTCAAAGATCAAATACAAAATTAAAAAAAAAACAACAAACAACCAACCCAAAAAAACCCAAATCAAAAAGCACAACATGGAACAAGAAAGCAGTTTAAAAAAAAAAACAACCAAAAAACAAAAAATCAAACCTGATAAAAAGATTATAGACACAAGTGTTTAAAAATAACAATGACTGTAAAATCAAGGAAAAGGCAGAAAGATTTTTCCCCTGAGAGTTATTTATATGTTAAAGGAGGAGCAAGAAGAGTATGTATGGGCTCAAAGTGGCAGCAGATTCGTGTCACTCACAGAAAGGTACTTTCTGTTAAAAAAAATTAAAATACCAAAGATAAAAATGGCGTAGAAAGGACAAGTCTTTGACTAAAAAACTCAAAGGGTGACATTTTCTGTGATTTGGGAAAAAAGAGTAGCAGAAAAAAATACTGTTAGGCTATACAAAAGACAGCAGATCGACAGAGAGTCATAGAGGTGCAAATTGATGTAGTGGAGGCAACATACCATCTTCATCTGTCCGAATCAATACTGCTAAGCTCTCTGGGCCAGGTCCAACATCAGTGTGGGCAGTCACAGATATCCGGTACTCAGTCCATTTTTCCAGCTGTTCCAAAAGGTACTGGGTACTGTCCGAGGAAATTCCCAAAATTTCATGGGGCTTGATATCTTCTCCATCAATCCCAATGTACTTGATGGAGTATTCAGTGATAATGCCGTTCTGTTTTTCCACCGGTGGAGGTTTCCAACTTACCAAAATGCTAGTGGAGCTGGGGCTTGTGCAACTAATGTCTTGAGGAGGAGCTGATGGCTCTAATTTCAGTAGTGGGTTAAAGGAGGATTTGAGTGAAAGGATAGGAGTGATTGAAAAAAAATGAACAAAAGAAAAAATGAAAATAAATAAAAGACAACCAAATGAAAATAAAAAATAAACCAAAAAAAAAGTAGAAACTTGAAAAAGCAAAACGTCAGACAATCATATGCACCTTGGCTTATTAACATGAGGAAACTGAAAATGAATAGACCAACTAAATAGTGAAAAAGGATGTAGGGGAAATACATGAAAATGAAACCTCCAAATAATATTACCTACCTGTAATTAAAATTCTTCTTGAAATAAAACAAAAACGTGACACTTCTATGACTATTGATCTATCCTTAGAATAATTGCAATTACTGCAAGAAATAATAGTTTAAATGATGTAACGTATTTATTTTAAAATTTGGACACATGCCCTTCAATTGGGTTTACTCTCTTTAAGAAAAATTATCTTTTTACAGAATTCCTAAAAACTTGCAATAATTGCTAGAAATTTTTCCATAAATTGCCATTTTTGTTGCCTCCCCACTCTTATAAACAAATTATTATTTTTTCAGGTTTTCTTTTTGTTTATAACTGAGTCTGCCTGGCCCAAGTTAACCACAAATTACATTTAAATGGGAAGTGTTTGCCGAAACATTTATTGTAGCCGACATACTAGGAGCATGCAGTCAACAGAAGACGAAGAAAGTCTTAGTCAAAGATTTACCTACCAGGAAAAAGTGTCAGGCTTGTTGATTCTGACTGTAACTTGTACTTACCCTAGATCAGCTGTCAGTTTTATTTTTTTAACTCCTCTTGGAGACACCTTTGCTAGCAAAGAATTAAATCCTACCAGTAATGTAGGTAATTTCTATGGGAGAAAAAAAAAAAAAAAAACTACCCCCAAACAACGTGTCAAGAAAGCGAGTATTCCTTTTACAAGGAGACTTCACAGGCTCAGCGCATCAGAATGGTGAGAAATTCTGGTGTTGTTTTGACTCTTGTCACCAGCACCAATCTTCCAGAGCAAAACTGCTCACCTTTACTGATTTTTACTTGAAGGAGTCTGTTAGCATATTTACCTTTTCCGGGCTCCAGAGCATTTAAGCACGTATGTCATTCCATTGCTTTCAGTGAGGCAATTCAACTGAAAGTTACGTATGCATTTATGTGCTTAAATGTACTTTGACTTAGCAAAATCTATGCTTGCTAACTGAGATCATTCAGAGCACCAAAAAAGGAGCCACAGTTCAAATTCACTGGCAGAAGCAGCATATGTGGACTTCTTTCCTGTTTCTTCCTTCTCTCTTGTGAAAAAAATATAAATTTAAGGTGTCAGATCTTTAAGGTGCTTTAGTTTTGGTTTTTTAGTCTACTATTTTCTTCTCATTTCTTAAGGGAAAAAAGAAACACATGGATTTCTGGTACTTATAACAGGCACATCAAATAAAATTAAAGCAACAGAGAAGGGGTAGGACCCTGCTGTGACCTATTGCATTTACACATGTATCTCTTGGTTCCCTATGGTTCTTCCACAGGGATCAATGGCTTTTTACTCAGTATGGTACTTCCCTTCTTTGGAAGGAAAAACAGGAGGGAATGTACCAGCATTTCAACTAAGTAGAGGAGGTGGATGGGGGGGACAAATGAGAATTATCACATTTGGGTTTTATTTTTAAGGCAAATTCAGTAACCAAGTACTCAAAACATGTTGGTGCCCTTCTACTGTCAACTTGCACAGTAAGTAAAATACAAGTAAAATGTTCCTTAAGGGCCTTATATGTAAAGAAATAAATCCCTGTAGCATATTCCTCTGAAACCAAGATGAAATGCAATAGCATATGCTTGTGAATATTGCTCGTAAAGCCACAGAAGTTTATTAATTTTTAATCCATTATACTCTGAAAATGCAAAGTATTGCATTTCTGTAACTAAGAATAATCTGTAGGCTACATGTGTAACCAATTTTATTAATGTATATACTTTTTTTCTTAAATACACAATTTTTGCAAAAAAGATTTTGCAACCTTTTCAGCAAATAATAAGGGCCTGCACACTAAAATTAATTGGATTTTCCTACTACCTGAAAACATATGGCTGAAAAAAGCATAGCATATTCTTATATTCAAGAAGGAGAAAATGGCAACGTACTTATATTTGGAACATTCAACCTTGACCCTTAAATGTTTATTTTGTATGCGTAGTCTAAGGAACTTTCACCCAATGTAAGAAAATGAGCATTCTAAATAGCTGAAATGGCTCCTAGAACAAATAAATTCCCTTTTTTTCATCACATTATTGATTCTGGATTACTAAAATTAAAAGGTGCCTTGCTACTTCCTCTAAAACTATCCTTGTGTTATATAATTGTCTTTTGCGCTTATTCCAAATGCATTAGAAAAGCTTCAGAAGCACATTTAGCTTTGGTTAAAGGTCTGTATCACTGTATCTCCAGTCACATTAGTTACTATTAATAAAGAACATTAACAAAGAATGATGGTGTAATCGAATCTGTCATGACTGCAAATTAAAAACCTTCATGTCAATTGGGAATCTGAATTGTCCGTTTTGAATAATATTACTTTAAGAAAAGCACACTTAATTTAAAACAAATAGAAACATAATTACACTAAGTTTTAAAATTACACAGAGTAATGCAAACTGTCAGGAAAGCATAACTTATCAGGCAAGCGTAAAACTTCTGAACATCATCCTTGAATATCTGATTGTTTTAATTAAGTCTTAGTTTAAATATTTTAAAATGTATATATAAATCCCTGACAAATTTATGCATCTCATTTGCAGACAAATGTGATGAGTTTCATGACAATTTTTCCATAGGTACACAGTGAGAAAACAATTTTTGTGCTGGGGTAAAAAATGACTGATCATAAAAAGCCAACATTAAAAAAATCTAACTTAAAAATGGAATGTTTAGCTACTATAGAATAACAGTTATGAAGAAATTTATAGTAAATATATATAGTATATAGTTTGAAATATTCATCCTGATCCACTCTAGAAATTTTTTGCACTTCAGGGAGATCCTTCAGGAACCTAGTATCACAGGAAATCTGCAGACTGGGCAGGTGGAATTTTACAGGAGGAGGTCTATTATTAATGTACATCTACTACATGATAAAACAGTTTATCTCTATTATAACATTAAAGAAAATATTATTATGACAGCATAATATTGCCTCTTAAGGCACCAGTTTACAGAGTTTTTTTCTAAACTATGTAAGAGCCACTCATATATTACGTTGATCACAATACACCTATAAAAATACATATTTTAAGCATTCTTTTGCTGTATTAAGCACCATGAATGCTGTATTTTTATAATTTTGGCTTCTTCTCCATTGCTGCCTCTCTGGACCACTGAGATTAGTCTCCTTGAGAAATACAAGACAAGAGGATAAATTTGCAAGGAAAGACACCTACTTGACTGCATGGTTCTTGCTGAGATTTCTGCTGTTGAAGCACCCAGGCCTTGTGGAGACCGTGCAGCTAGACGGAATAAGTACAAGCTGTTTGGCCTTAAGCCTTGCAGGCGATAAGATGTAGTGGGTTCTGTGGAAACCCGTTGCTAAAGGTAGGTAACAAGAGAATTTCTTGATTAATACCCAGAGACTCTGAATTCCATATGTTGCCTATAGAAGAAATGCTTTTTTAACCCCATTGAAAAAAAATTAAATTCAAGAAAATAAATCAGAACACAACCAAAATAAACCAAACCAAAAATGAATATATTACTTTTGAGAAACACATATTAAGGAACAATATTTTTCAAAGTCGACAGTTTAATGGGTGAAAAGAGTCAGAAATGTTTGACCCTTTGAGGAAGTAATAGCTGTGTATAAAGTATAGAAAATAACATATGAACAAAGCCTTACCTATAGTTAGCTCTTATGATACTTAACTAGGGGGTTTAATAATGTATGTAATGTTGGGTTTAACCTTGTAGTTAAATTTGTGTTCAAATTAAAAAGAAGTAAATTATTCTAAAGTGTAACTTATTAAGCAGGAGCCTGCATCCTATTTGGAGGTGAAATACAAATCTGGTTCTCTTCCACAAAATAAACTTACGCATTCACAGTATATGTGTGAAGCCACCATAAACATAAACTCAGTTGAAGAATCAAAAATGAGTTGATGATGCAGGAGAAATCAATGAGGTTGACGCTCTCCTGCTGCTTTATCAGCCAACTTTCTTTTGTCTGGGACACCTGGCAATAACACATGGTTTCTACGTTCTAAATTCTAAGGTACTAATCCCACAAAGGTCCTCAAAATGAAAATTCTTTAAGAAATAATGATACAGAAAAAGTCCACAGCCGGCTTTTACCTTTAGGAAAAAAAAGCATATTCTGTTCTCAGATACTGATAGGTTAGAGAAGCTTCAGAACTCTCTTACATGGTGGCAAAGGTAAAGAAAAATTCCCTAAGGCTGAAAATAGATTTCAAACTCCAAGTGTAAGTGCAAAAAATCTTAATGAATCCATAACATGCCCCAAACCACTTCTGCTTCCAAGCATTTGTAGAAGAACAAGCCTGGAGAGACAGGATCAATGTGTGAAACTGGATGCAACTTATGTGGACAACTTGTTGCAAACAATAGAAAAGTTCCCACTGGCTGGTAACCATCAACAGCATTTTCCAGTATTTACACACTCACTCTGTTGTTACACTGACTGCTGGGTTTAACAAGCTGTCAAATGTTAAGGTATTTGTACTAAAGGAAGTAACATTGCAGCATTTTACGTCTGACTCTTTAAGCAGTATTTAAAAGATGTATAATCTTTTCACTTACCTCGTCCCCATGCTCCCCATCTTTGTAAACCAATTCATAGCTGGAAATAGTATCAGAGCGTGGAGGTGTCCAGGAAAGTAGTATGCTTGTTTCAGACTCAGGTTCTGCTTTGAAGTTCAATGGCTGACCAGGCACTAAAAAAAAAGTCGAGCAGTGTTACCAAGAGTTTATTTCGCTAGTTCAACACTTATCTTTCAAGCCTTTTAAACTACTGTCTGAATATTTCACACAATACTACTTCTATTGAACTTACTGAACTTAAAGAAATTAACTGTATTATGACATAAATTAATCTGAGCTCAGAGAAAGAACAATATATTTAATTCAAATACTATAAATTATCAAGGATTTCAAATAAATGCTTTGCAGTGTAAATACTGCACACAAAACTGAAATTAAATTGAACAGAAGCTTGGTGTTGGAATACCGGCCACCTAATAACCTATGTGTGAAATGGCAAATATAAATATGTACATATGCATGTGTACAAGGAGAAATACTATTATTACAACAAATTGACAGGAACAGTCAAGAAAAGAGTGTTAAAACAATTACAGGCATTTCCAAATCTGAAACTGGTTTGCTCAGTTTATAAATAAGATATGAAGATATCCTGCTCTTTAAGAAGACACCTAAATACTGAATGCTTTTGTAACCTGAAACAGTTATAACCTACTGAAGAGATCTTCAGTAATGTTCTCATTCAGTGACAAATTTCAACCCTTTTAATGACTGGTATTTTTACCAATATAGCTGAATTTCTAGTAACAACACTTTCTGATCACAAGAACTGAAAATGCAACTTTGATTTCAGTAGTCAAGAACATTCTTGTGTAACGGTCACAGAATTTTCCAGACTAAATGTTACACTCGTCTACTTCTGCAAATATGGCAAATAATAAGGTTGACTGAGAAAAGACACTAAAATATATCCCTGTCATTGGAAGGTATACAGTAATTTTGGCACCAATTTCTAAGGCATTACTGTCAGTTAATAGTGCTGTTGATAATACATGAAACAGTCTTCCACAGCATTTTTAGCTTTTCAGGAAAACAATGTGACATGCTTTTGTTTTTTAAGGAAAAATAAAATGAGATGCAGTTCTTAGCACATACTGAGAACAGGTGTGACAAGTAAGATGTGACAATAGTGCCCATTTCACAATTATCTTTCAGGGTAGAATTTTATTATAGATTTGCAAATATTTTTCTTTTGTACAGTAAAAGACCTAAATTTTCTATGGAGCAAATGGTAAAAATAATTTGTGGTCATAATTGCTATATTCCCCAGATTTCTACGGAATGTCACTCTGAGGATAACACTGCCCTCGTGCACATTGGTGCAGGTTTGATATCTAACCTTTAAACAGACAGATAACTTGTCAACATAACCAAGCTCCTCTGTGGAGGTTGCAATTGCCTACCATTAGCTAGGTTGAAACCCTTACTTAGAGCAAAACTCAATCAGTTCTATTATGAAACAGTTTTGCAAATGATGATAGAATGATCAAGAGAATTTATAATCAGTTGGGAACTGAAAGGGACCACGAGTTCATGCTTCTGCTTGCTCTGGAAGAAGCATGAAGCTCTACAGAGGAGCTCTTACAATTGAAGAGTTAATGTGCTCTGAAGTTTTTGTTTTGTAAAACAATGCTTGTACTTTTTGAAATACCAAACTCTCATGGAATGCTTTAAACCCTTCCCTTGGAAGGGACTCCCCATGGAAGTCCATTTCCATGAAATGCTTCACTAGGAGAGTAGTACTGTGAAGGTTCAGAGACTAGAAGTTTCCCTGTTCATGTATCAATGAAAAAAATTCAAAATGAATGGCAAAGTAGCTAGCTTGCTACAACACAGAAACGTATTCAGCTGCAGGCTCCCTTCCTCTGAATTTCTAATCTTCTTTCACAATAAGAACTCCAGAACCAGAAAATCATTTCCCTTAAGCTAAGGCTCTGTTTATATGCCCTGCACATCAGATACCTGACATTCTTATTAATGTCCTTCTCTGTATGTATGTTCAAAACATTAGCCTTTTATAGCTGTAATAATCCTTAGTCTCCAAACTACTGCCAATTCTTGGTTTAAAATTAGCGATATGTTTTATAATGTAAGTTCTTGTTTAAAGTAGCACATGTTTACAGGTACACATTAGTTTCCCAGAATAATTCTTCTCTCTCTCTTTCTCCAATAATCCACTGTCCAATAGACACATGTAGCTTTCATTCTCCTCTCTTTCTACCTAAGCTCGGAATAACAACAAAATTATCTTAATTCCTTCAGTAGCTATCATCTCTTTCCACATTAAAAACCAAACCACCCAAAGCAAACCCAGACATTCAGTTTAAAGTTCAAGAATTTTCTTTGTTGAAGTGTGCTGCTCAGAGAGTATGTGTACTTCTGGCCAGTTTAAGTAAAGAAAGGATATATGAGAACATACGTAAGAAGTGTGTCCTGGGTAGCTACATGGAGAAAAATGAACAGAGCTTTTGTTTTCTAGTGCAGTAAAGACAAAGGACAAGAACTATCACACTAAAGCTTATAGTGATATTTCTTTATTCTAAAATTTGGTGTTAGTAAGTCAATTCACCTAAATAATGGTCCTGACTCCATCCTCAGCAGAATCAAAACCTTTGACACAAAGTGCAGGATAAGAGCTTTCTTAAGTGGAGCTTTTGGAATTGATCTTCCCTTATTCAAAGGGCTCAGATCTACAGCTGTTTTCATACTAATTTCTTAAACTGGTGGTTTTTTGCAGTCAAGAAAAAAATGCTGAAAACAACTGGGCCATAGAACACGGCTTTTCCTTGAAATGCTTCAGCAGAATACTGAGACATAAAACTGAACTTAGAATTTTTAAATTTAAATGTAACTTAAGTTTAAATTTAAACTGATTTTTAATGTATGGTTGTCTGAAAAATGCTTACTCCTCTTCTCCTCAAACTAGTTAATATTTTAATATTAATATTATTTTCCCTATCAGCAGCATTTTGATTAACCGGCAAAGTGATAAGCCACTCATACAGCCATTTCAAAAGAACAATTTGGCTGTACTAAGAAACAAACAAATTTTTTAAAAAGAAATTATTCATTTTTTATAATCTCTCTCCAAAGATCAGAATAAACATAAGGGAGGAAAGCTTTGAAGAAAACAAAGCTAACAGAGTTTGTAAGTCAGAGCTCTTAATCAGATTTTGTTGTACATATACACTAATATCCCCAAAGTAAGCATACAGGTTAAGCTACTTATTTACAATGGTAGGCTCATTTGTTTCAAAAAAGGAAAAAAAAATCAATTAAATGTAATCACCATCCCATTCTTATTTTTACTCTTTTACATATGTTTCTACTAAATCCATTTCCGCTGTTTTTAAATGGGACTTTATAATTCAATATATTTCTTTGCATGAGTTGCAGATTGAGAGAGACTTAGACCAAAACTAATATATTCAGATTTAGATTATAGCAAATCTGGAAGAGAAGGGCAAGAAGGGCATTTTATTCTGCAGTGTTCACTGAAGAGAAACTGCTGGGTAGAAAGATGGGAGAATTGTAGTTTTTAAACATACCCTGAACTGGAGAACTGCATTAGATTTTCTTAGCTATTTTTCTCCTTTATGACTTAAAATGTTCGTATTCAAACAGAAATATCTGTGTCAAAAAATGCCTCCTATATGACACATTTTCATGTTTTCTTTTGATTTTTAACAATCACAAATAAACAATCTCAAGTTGACTCTGTTACAAAGTTGAAAACATGTATTAAGAAGCTCTCCTGCACTGTTAATGCTGTCGTAATTTCTTCAAATAGCAACAGTAATAGTCAAAAACAGATGGGCAGGTTTAATGGAACATTCTAGAAAGGTATTAATACACAGAGATTTTCTGAAGTGACCTCAGCATGTAATGTAACTTTGGGCAGTCTAGCCAGTCCTCAGTGCTCATCGTTTCGATTGCTTTACCTTTATCTGGAGAAGCCACTAACAAACATGCTAACCTAAAAGGTTTACGACTTTAAATGAAAACACATATGAGGAGCTCACTAAACCTTTTTTAAAAACATTTTGCACACAGATTCAAAAATAAGTTGGATGTCAATATGTAAGCTACTCTCTGAAAAAGGTTACAAATGCCAAAATTAAACTATGGTGTACATTTTTACATTTGCATGTACACACAGACATATTTCAATGCAGCACCAGATGATCTAAAAAATCTAATTTAATAACTTCTCAGGTGAGGTACTGTAAAAAGTAATAGGTAACACACAGAGCTTTGTGTAACACAACACTTAGAAAGGTTCCAGTACAAGATCTCAATTTCTGTTCTTTATTAAATGCATATTGGTAAAACACAGAAGTAAAAAGTGGATGAAACAGAACTGTCTTCAGTTACATTGTAGAGATAAGTTTCTTAAGAATTTGAGGGGTTCTAAATTCTTCAATGGGAAACTTCCCAGTACTAAAAAATTCAGGAGGTATTATATAATATTTCTAGGCAATCACTGACTTGCAGTAATACTTCATACGGCTTTCTCTAAACCTCTAGACAAAGGTTCTTTTTATTTCTTATTGCTACAATAAAACACCTTCTGCAGTGTAGATCCACAAGAGCTTCTCGCTTTTGATTTCATAAAAATTCTCTGCAATGTTTTTCGCTATGCGTGCTTGTTCTTTCCTAATAAAACTAATTTATGGACCTAAAACTCCTGTACAGAAACAAAACAACCTAACTGCAGACATAAAACAAGAGAATGGTGACCTTGTGGTATACGCTTTGTAGGGGCAGGCTGGACTTGATTTATAAATCAAAAGTGTACAGAACTGCTAGCTTGAACCTACACAAAGGTAGGTAAGTTTTTCTGAATGCTTTCATGGTTTTTTGTGTTTTCAGAACCTTAACAACTATTTGAATACACATGCAGTACACATATATTTTAAATTTCCAAAAGCAAGATTCACTAGAGTGATGTAGCATCAGGGAACCACGTGTGATCTAAACTAAACACACCAATATGGGTAACTCCTCAAAGAAAACCATGAAGAACTACTTGACAAACACTTTTGGAGCACTGTCAAATAGCAGTTTTAGCATTTGGCTGCTTCCAGGATGAAGATCTCTCTGAGACTTTAGTTAAACTTCAGTTAAACTTCTTGAGCGAAAAAAGAAAAACTTCTTGATGAAAAAAGAAATGAAAATGTGAGGGGATATTTTTCACTCTTCAACAACAACGTGCACAGTAGAATTGAGAAAAGGTTATTTGGAAAACCTGCCTGAATAAACTGGCTATGCTTGAGAGCAAGTTTTTTTTCAACATTTTAAACTCCAATTCTTTCTCTGCAAAATTTTTTCATGTATTTAATTTTTTCACACAAATTCTGTTCATTGCTAGCTTACCTCCTGTTTGAGTGATGACTTGAATGTCACTAGAAAGTGGTCCATCCCCAACAGAAGTAAAAGCAAGAACCTTCACAGAGTATGTTTTCTGGGGTATCAGATTCCCAATAGTGGTAATATGGCTGTCAGCCACATTGTGCTTCATCCAACTGTTGACATGTTGAGTGGGGTCCATGGTGTAATAAACTCTGTAACCTTGTATTTGTCCATTAGGTTCTTCAGGTTCTTCCCACTGTACCAAAATGGTGGTAGAGCTCAACATACGGGCTTGCACATTGCGAGGTGCACTTGAAGGTGCTTGTTCTGAAGTCCTTGTTGACACCGGATCACTGGGTGGCCCTCGCCCAATGTTATTTACAGCAACTACCCGAAATTCATACTCTGAATATGGGCTTAGACCAGCCACGCTATAACGTGTTGTGGCTACCCCATCAATTTCTTTATATGGCTCCTCAGAGTTTTTGGGTTTGTGCTGGATTATGTAGTAAGAAACTGGCTCAGGGTTTCCAGAATCCCAGGTCAATGTTATGCTTGTCGCTGTGCTTTCTGTCACCACAGGTGTTCCAGGAGGTTTGGGTAAGGCTAAAGATAAATGCCAAAAAATACAGTTAGCACTGTGTAACAACAGACTTTAACTATTAGAAGATATAGCTTAAAACCCCAAAGAAACAACAACAATAAAACCAAAACAGGAAAACTGGAATGGAAAGAAGGTGTGATCTGTTCAGAGCAAGCTTTTGGCAATTATGATTTATTTACCCCAGAAATCCATCAGAAAATCTTCAAGTTTTGTAGTATAAGGTTCATTTGATAAAAATTAATAATACTGACTTTTGGAATAGATCCCGTAAATGTATGCAGAAGAGAAATCTCAGAGACAGACAGTGCACCATTCTAGTTTAATTTTTGAAACCTCTAGTTCCCAATTATTCAGTGAACATTATACTTTGACACCCAGCAACTCTGAAAATCAAATGACTGGTTTTTAAAGACTCCCGCTGTTGACAACTATATGCAAGGCTACAAGATCCTTTATTTACTTGAAATGAAGACTGGGAGCTAGACAGAGGAGAAAAATGGAACATTATGATTAACTTTCTTATTAGTATTACTGCTATCAGAACCTGTATTTTTCTTATACCGGTGATCAGCTGGAATATTTATCCTCTTGATTTAAGATGGTAAGAAACATTTATCAGAATATGGCAATGAATGAAAGAAAAGACTGAACTATGTCCAAATATATGTGCTTGGGATATACCTTTGACAGTTATCTGCGCTATTGCTTCTATAACACCAAGGGTAGACATAGCAACGCAAGTATAGTTTGCAGACTGCCTGACATCATTAAGCTCAAGGACGTTCCTCCCTATTGGCATATCATCCTCAGGTGTCAAATCTTCTGCTCCTAGCATCCATTTCACATAAGGCATTGGTGACCCCACCGCAACACATGTAATATTTACACTCCCGCCAGGCATGATCTCATGATTGGTGGGGGGGATAGAGAACCTCGGTGGTACCCGTCGAACTGGAACAAAACACAAAAAAAGGTAATAACATATACAAAAAAAGAAACTGACTCTTGCATACAGACTACATGCAGTGTACAGACACAATTTAATGTTTCAGTGTGTTACTTCTGATCTGCCAGAAAATATGTATAAAAGAAATATGAGACTAAACAACAATTTTGTCTGCACACAATGTGAATTATTCTTTATTTACTTGAGGATATTATTAGGCACATTCATACATAGGCTAATTCAGACCTATTAGGGCCCCATATTTAACTAACTACATACTAACAATACACAAACACCATGCAAAAGATATACACACGCGCGCGCACACACAAGTGCACATATATGTATATGCGTTTTATATGTCCATACATATATATGTGCACAGAAGAAAACTGGAAGGTCAACAGCATGCTTGAGTTGATTACCCAAACCAACTTCAATGCTGTGCACTTCCAGTTGATGTGAGTAAATGTGCTAGGCCACATTGTCACATCACAGTACTAGAACATATTGCCTACAGTACATTGAAAGTGCAATTTCAGTTGCTTTCAGACTCAAAGTAGATGCAGTCTCAAAACCTCACACTAACACTGAAACAAACATAGAAAAAATATAATTACACACAGATACAAATATATATATACACATATATACATTTATATACACATATATATATATATATATATATATAGTCACAGAAAGAAACTAGGCAAAGCCAGTACGAAGTACTGGATTTGGTCATGCAGGCAAGCGAATGACAGAATCAACAGAGAATCATGCTTAGGGAAATGTCTGCTTAAAAACTGCAAAAAGAAAATACTCAAAAAGAAAACACATTGGGTGAGAAAAGAAAACTTGAAAGAGATGGAGATAGGATAGGGTGACAGAGGAATTTAAGAGAAGCATAGAGTTCGAGGGAGAAGAAAATTAGATTAAGTTTAGGTGATTAAAAAGCAACTGTTAGGAAGGGCCACTGGGAAAATAGCAAAACATTTAACATTCAGGATTCCACTACACTCACAGTTAAGGGAAAGTAAAATAAGCTATAAGGATCGATAATATTAGTCATTTCCGTATTAATAGCAAAGGGTTGGCACCCTTAAACACACAGCAGGACATTGCACTACAAAGTAGTTAAGGAAACACAACACCGAGAAAATTACCAGGCAATAACAGATCAGTGTTCCTGCTTCAAATATTCTCAGTGATGTGCACATATGTGTGAGAGGTGGAAGAGAGAGAGGTAGCTGAGAGAGGTAGGTTTGTATTTAAGCCTTTCATTGGACAGTGTACACAAAACTGTATTTATTTGGGTTTAATACAGGCTAATCATTAAGACAATTTTAATTCAGAAAAAAGTAAAATAAAAGACTATGAGTGAGATTTTTAAAAAAAATAATGAAAACTGTATTAGTCTGAAACCTTTCCACTGGGTTTGATTAAATTTCTGTGATCTTCTATGGATTCAGAAGGGGCTTACTGCAATGGCCTCATGAGTGAATGACAGGCAGAAGGGGAACAAGCAGAGAGCAAACATCTGTAAGTGGCCAGTTCACAGAGGCCACACAAAGCAAGCGGCAGGCAATGAGGAATTTCTCATATTGAACACAATCCTTATAGACAACGGAGAATTTAGTCTTCATGCGCGGGCTGTTTAGAGAAGCAACTATTGAAACCATTTCTTGAAAAGCAGGCATCAGTATAAACAAGAAATTAAAAGGGATGAAAAAGCAGGAACACTGACCAAGTTTACTAGACGTTAGTGTTAAAGCTAAAAAGGTTGCCATGCATCCAGGTTCATTCTCTCTTACCATGCACAACAGTTAGATACCAGCACTCATCAAAAGCCATGACCAGAGCGTTCTCTGCTTAAACATAACATTAACTTAAAAAATGCCACAATGCAGCTACATTCATTTCATTTGTATT
>JAOTQQ010000019.1:31346986-31351272 GCA_026546715.1 Gallinago undulata
CTATCAAAAAGTACAGTCACAGCAGTGAGCAATGTGGAGTAAACAGAAGCTGCAAAACATATAGAGACAGACTCTAGAAAAGGCTATGACAACATCACAGACATGGACAACACACTCAATAACACAGAAAAGAGAGGAAGAAGAGAAATTATTACCTATAAATAAAAATAAAATATATTAAAAATAAAAAAAAAAAAGAAGAGAAAGAAAAGAAAAAGGTGAGAGAGAACAACTCTGGGCGTTAGTGGAAACAGTAACAAGACCCTACCTGAGCGTAACTGCTTGATGCGGCCATTGTTGTTGCTTGTGTCAACAGGTAAGAAATCTTTGAACCAAGTTATTTCAGGATCAGGATTGCCACTGGCTGCACATAACATGGTAGCTGTACGAGTTCGTTCCACCACCTTCAGCTGTGGGCCCATATCAATGGTGGGGAAACCTCGAGGAATTTGATCCTCTGCAAAACAAATGTATGATTTGAAGGATTTGAGAATGGTTACATTGTGACTCATGAAAGCCCCAATTACCACCCTGCTTAACATTCAAGAGCCCCCCCCGACTGTTTGTACACAAGGAACTGATGCAAAAAACAGATACTCGGGAAGTACTTTTAGTAACTTATAGTGATCAAAACGCTGATACAAAATAGAAAGATCGTAAAAAAGTGGCTAGAAGCTAACTTATAAAATGCATTATATTGTCATAGATACTGTATGTAGTGCATAATCATTGGGCTCCCACTATTGTACTTGGTGTTGCTTTACTTGAGAGAGTCCTTATTATTTTACATGAAACAATGAATTACCATGCCTATCAACAACATGGAAAACCCCCTTTCTTTACATAAGACAAGTACCTAAGGAAATGTGATCATGCAATATAGGATTTGGCAAGGGACTCCACAGACCCAAGTTATATTTCTTGCTTTTATCCTTATTACCTATGTGCTGTTGGTCTGAACATTTAATGTCCCTATGCTTCAGTTGTCCATCTGTAAGATGGGCATGACAGTGCTTTACCACTACAAAGAATTGCGAGGATGAATGTGTTATAAGATTGCAAAGCACTGAGAAACTCTGAACATTGGAGCTATGCTGCTATCAAAGTTAAAGTGACAGGAGATTCAGAATAATCTTGAATGGATATAACTGTGTCAACTAAAACACTCAGGTATGGTCAAAAATCCTCACCTTGTGCAGTTAATAGTGAAATATTAAGAAATATTAAGACAATGTACGCTAACAAGTAACACCAACATCACAGTAGGATCAGGCAATTTCTAAGAAACCAAGTTAGTACAGGTAAAATAATCTATTCAAATTACATCATCTCATTCTTCATTTCCAATAAAGCAGCACAAACATTTTTATTGCAAAATAATTGCTATTATTTCTATTTAATAAGGCCAAGCGAAAAAAAAATCAAGGAAAGAGGATCGATACTAACTATAAAACATATTAAATGTCTTGATTGGTGGATTCTGACATTCAATTGATTAAGAGATAAATTTAACTTAGAAGAAATTGTTCAATGCCAACTCTTGTCATGAAAAATGTGTCATATTTTCAAATAGTTTAAGGGAAATCCTCAGACTTTTCTGAAAAGTGTATAGAAAGCAAGCACAACTTGTAAATTTTTGCATTTCCTGGGGCCTGCTGTCAACTATGAGCTACTTAATTGCTTGCAATACAAATGCACATAGATACTACTCTGGTACAGTAAAATGATGCTCCAAAAAGTTTGCATAAAACTTCACAGTTAGTCTTTGTGCCAATCAGTGGTTAAGTGTCAAATCCTTCACTAGCTATAGACTCCTCCCAAAGAAAGGTATATTTCATGTCAATTTATAAACATGAATTCTTTACTTTGGGAGTACCTGACAAGATTTGACTTGTGACACAGAACAGAATTTTTTTTGACCTGACCTTTCCTTTCCTACTTGGCTCATACAGAAAACACTGGAATCCCTTTTGCAACTACATAAGTGTACAACAAAGATAATCTATCTTGAATACTAATAGGATGGAGTAGTAAAGAGATTTCCTTTCTTATTTTTAATAAGGGTAATTAAATTCCATCCATCCCTCTTATGCATAGAATCTCTTTGAATGAATGCTCTTCATGAAATTTTCATGAGAAACATCACAATGTAGCAGATTCAAATAGCCAGAACTGTTATATTTTTGACAGTTGTGGCTTGTTTCCAATCTGGCTTTCAGGTATTTGGCAATAAAACCCAATATTCAACAGAAAATGGACCAGGGAAATAATGACATTTCTAATTGGAGTGCTTATCATGGTGGATTTAGTTTTTAAGATGTTAATTGGCTTTTTTCTCTCTAGCTTTATTGGTGATTTATACAAAACTGTCTTTACATTTTGATCATACCAAGTTTGACAGATCATCAAACATAGCATACAAGAGCACTGAGCATTAAATCAGTGAATGACTGCCTCTCAGCCACAGCAAGAGAAAAGTAACTATTAGAACATTTTGATATATTGGTCGTTCTACAATTTTACATGAGGTGAAAAGAAAAATACTTTTTACTGCTCATTAATATGCTCATTAGGATCTAAACCACAGTATATACCATTGCTCCCTATTAATATTCATTTCTAGTGAATTAGCTTCCAATTCATCAGGAATTTAAATCAGACATGACCTTCTGAAAGCTATTTGGTACTGTCATTTTGAGTGGCCCTTAAAGGGCACACTTCTCTGTCCTTGTGCTTAGTGAGTCACACGTATAATACATATTTTGTTTAGGATGACAGATACAAGAGATTTAGAAATGGAGCACATTCTTTGAATTTGTTAGGTGCCTTAACAGCTCTGCATTCTATTACTGGCATTAAGAGAATGCCTTTAGTACTGTGCTGGTATCATTTCCAACTGGTGGAGGAGCTCTACAAGTTTTTTTTCACCAAATATATGATCTGAACACAGAACGGCAACTAAAAAGACTGGTTACTACATGAACCTTGAAGAGAGAATGACAGGAAACAGCCTTGCGTTGTTTCCCATCATGGTTGTTCTTAGTATTTCTAAACTGTTGCTTTTTGAATCCAGTTTGTTTGACATTGCTTATCTGTAAACAACATCCTTGAGATTCTCACCTCAAGGTAGGAATCCTACCAGTTTTGTCAGCTTCATCCTTTCCAAGCAACACGTATGGAAAAAGCACATTAACCTCTACATTTAGATTTCAGTATATCTACAGACATTGTCCAACACATATGTTGCTGCACCTGCCTTGGAGGTGAGCCTGCCCTCACGAATGCAACAGCATTTAAAGTAGAAACTCAAACCCAGCTTTTATGTATAAACAGTAATTTTGATAGAGTGGTATCTTGAAAATACTAACAAGTTAAAATATGCTCTACCAAAAAGAAACCATACTTACGTTTAAGAGTATTTAAAGCGAAGAAT
The DNA here is from genome assembly GCA_026546715.1 of Gallinago undulata. Lineage (NCBI taxonomy): Eukaryota > Metazoa > Chordata > Aves > Charadriiformes > Scolopacidae > Gallinago > Gallinago undulata. The sequence continues at coordinate 31,350,420 of JAOTQQ010000019.1, forward strand.
CTCTGAACATAGCTCTGCCAAAACTGTATATCATAAACTCTGTTGTGCTCATCCTTTAACTCTCATTTTAAAGGAAAAAGCATGCTGTTACAATCTCTCTTTTTAAAATAATATTAACTTCCCAAGCTATGTCTGAAGGTATACTGTAAAGCCTAGGTATATACTGGATACATAAGCTGGATCCAAAGAAAGAAGAGGATTTAATGCAAATCCAATACTATTTGACTCTTCATGGTAAACCTATTCAGGTGTACAACGCAGTTAAACAAAGAGAGAAACGGTGATCTTTATTCAGCATTTGTGCCACACCTCCTTAACATTTTGACTGCTTTTCCTGTTAAAAGCTACTTTTACATCATACCGATGCCCCGGTGGCAGCAAGAGGAGTAGCAGCTTTTAGAAACAGATTGGGTCTTCAAGTCTTAAATTCTTCATAGCTACATTGCTCTGACAATCAGCTTTGTGCTTTTAACAAGAAAGACAGAATAGTGTGAATGATGTTCCCAGTTACTGTACTTTATGATAATATTACTATGATGTGGATATGAAGTGCAAACGTGAAGTACCCAAGGAAATTCCGATGACTTTGTTTGTAGGTTATGGATTATAAAGGGAAGGTAATAGTGCCATGGTCCAAACTGGACAATTGAAAAGAAAACTCAGTAATATCTATGTTAAGTTTTTCCTCCCACATTAACTATTTGCACCTTAAAACCACCCATACTCCAGAATATCCATATCAACCTGCAGTTAAATCAGTGTAATCTGCCTAACTAACACTGTCTCCCATAACATCCTCATTGGGAAACTAAGGAAGTGTGGGCTGGATGAGGGGACAGTGAGGTGGATTGAG
>JAOTQQ010000019.1:31351372-31399366 GCA_026546715.1 Gallinago undulata
ACATGCTCTAGGCAATCCTGCTTCAGCAGGGGAGTTGGACTAGATGATCTCTATGGTCCCTTCCAACTCTAAAAATAAATCAGTGAAATTCAGTGAAAATACATAGTCAAAGCATTTCACTATATCTCTTAAAAAATATTCTCCTATGTGAACCAGTTATTCTGGTTGTGAAAATGGAGGGTGGTTCTCTGTTTTATTGAGGAAGAAGAAAAAATCTATTTCAAGATTCACTGATAGCTTTGCCACAGACAAATTTTAGTCATTCTGTAGCTCACAGAATAAAAAGGCACACATCGAGTATTCCCAGAGCACACTATACATACTGAAGATAAATTGCTACAATAAAGTTTATTATTTCAAAGAACAGTGTAAATAAAGCTTTTATTTTCACTATTCCAGATGGCAGTAGCATATAATTTGCACTGTTTTGACATGATGACCGTATTATTCAAAATCATTCTTCCTGCAACACAGGATTAAGAATAGTAAAATCAAAGAGAGTAGGGCAGGGAGTAAAATTAAGTTTTTGCAGCCAAGTTGCTATTCTGTACTATTGTTGAAAAATTATGCATATGAAAAAAAATGAAAAATAAAAACAACGCCACTTCTAATTAGACTTAAAAGATTAATTTGGATTTAAAAAATATAAAGGATCAGGAAAGTGCTAGTTAATAAACATTATTCCTATTGAAATATTTTACAAGGTAAATTTTGCCAAAAAAGTAATTATGATGACAAAATACTCTTTCTCCAGATTCCTTTGTTCAGAGCTGCTATATACAAATGGCTACTTTTACTTAGAAATGTAAGTCAGTGAAGGAGGGCAATGGCTATACTGTAAGAATAGATATTTTTATCTATTTCTCTTCTATTTCACACAATTATACCACACAAGGAAAGGGAACTAGACATCGACAAGATGATCAGAGACACACTAGGTATTTAATAATAGATCAGCTGCCCATTATATCCCACTAAAACACATGTATTTAAAAATATTATTCATATATTGAAGAGAAGTGCAAAGCAGTTTTTGATGCAAAACTAAACACATTTGTTTAGTAGCTCTGTATGCAATCACCCTGAAAATTGCAAAGTAATGTCTATATAACAGAACACAGAGTCACTCTAGACTGAATTATCATTTGTATGAATGTTGAGGCGGCAATTTCACATTGCATTGTCAGTTAACATTCATTGGTATTAGCATTCAGGCTTAAATAAGTTCTCTGTTTTAACAAATGAGTGTATTGAGCCTTTGAAATTAGATATCTTGATAAAGACGTGAAAATGGAAAAAGGAATTTGCACCTTTTGGCAGTTCTCAAATTCCACTAAATTAAAGACTGCGCATAACAAGCTCTTTCAAAAGTGACCTGTCTCACTACGTGAACAATGAAATACTTCTCACTGTCCTTTAGCAATGACATTCTGAACAAGAATTAACATCTCGTGAGTCGTCACTCACCAAAACACAACCCTCAAAATAAAGGTTTATTCTCACATATGTCCGTTCCTCTTACTGGGAATGGAAGTAGAAATACAAAAGGCGTTGTCCGAAAAAAACAAAAAAACCCTGAAAAAAACCCCAACTCCAGAACCCAAGAATGCCTGCCAGATGTCCCTTCCCTAACATAAGAGGACTCAGACAGAATTATGGTAATGAAACAAAGGCAGAGAATGTGAATTGCTGTTTGAAGTGTGGGTTATCATATATTTTGGAAAAGAAATACAAACTTCTGAAGTGAAGAGGATACAGCGTTGCACATATTTTCATATGCAAATGTTTACAAGAACAAAACTGTGTATTTTTTTCACTGGTGAGTAAAAGACAAGAGGACGGCAAAGGGCAGCCATTCAAATTTCCGTGATTACCATTTCAAACTTGAGGCTTAGTTTCCAGACAGAGTTAGGATTTAGATTACACTAAATCAGGGTTAAATTGGGGCTTGCCAAGAATGAGGATTAAGAAAACGCATGATTGCTCTATCTAGTAAATATTTTAACATATTTATATTTGTGCTTTTCTATCCTTTTTACTTTATTTGAAAAATAAATGGCAAAGAGTAACATTAGTGCAGTGATGACAGTCTTTGCTTTAACACACAGTTTTATGGTGCAGTAAAAAATGAATTCAGCAGCAGGTTCATACATAACCCAAAGCTCACTTCTCTTGTTAGTTGTCTGTATATACAGATTGGTCCGGAACACATAAAGGAATTCCTTTCTTGTTGTTCTCCTCTTTTATAGTCATTAATATTCTGTATTAAAGTATTGATATTAGTAAATACATGAAACTTTTTATAAGTAACTACCTCATATTCATTCTTAAATATAAAGCAATAAATCACCATAATAAAATTGTAACATACTAATTTGAACTGAGAAGGGGGCAGTAGCATCTTGTTTTTGCTTCACCAAAGCAAAAGAAAAGAAAAAGTAAGCAGTCTGGCAAAGGAGTTATAAGACCATACAGTTCCCTTTTCCCTTCTTCCTCCCCATTTACACTACATGTCTGAACTTAAAGGAGTGACAGTAGTGCCTAAGACAGTCAAACAAACTCAGCTTGTGATCACAGTCATGTGTGTTACTGATGTTAAACATCTTTCAATTTGTTTCCTCAATGCCATACTCTTACTGAATACTTTTTAATGCAGCCTACATACTCTGCAGTCCACACCGACAACTATAAACTATACCAACTACATTAATGCCACAGCTGCAAAATTTAAGGACCTGACAAAGGAAATGTAATGGCAAACCCATCAAGTTTGTTTACATCTTGTTTTCAAAGAAGAATAGGTTTTTTTTTTTTTTTGCATTTCTAGCTCAGCATCAAACTTGTGCATTTCAGAAAGAGAAAGAGGATGATTTTCACACAGGTGGGTAAAAAGGTGCCCCAGAAGGCTTACAGTTGGTCCCTAAGATGAAGGAAAGAAGGTATAAGGTGATGACATTGTATCCCACATGTTTTGACAAAAGATGCTTGGGTCAGGATGCTAATGGTAAGTTATTCAAGGTAGAGGCTATGCATTTCAACTGCTTTTTATGAAGCCTGGCACAGCAATGCACTAGTACAATTGTAGAAATTTGAATGTTATTGCAGTATTTCAATAAATAGCAAGCATAATGAGAAACAAACAATAAAAGCGTTATTATTGCTGAAGATAATACAAAAAATGTTATGTTGTCAGAATAGGCAATGAACTCAGAAAACACAGTTGAAGAGAATATCCCTTGAAATTCAGTATTACTGAGCATTACACTAATGTTACTGGTACAAAATATGCAACTTTTCTGTATCTATTGCAGTGTTCATCTTCATTGGTCTGAAGAGCATGCTTAAAACATTTGCAACATGACTACAGATAGCTGACTGTAAAAAAATTATGAATACAGTAGCTTCCCATTTTTGTGGTTTGTTCGCTTTTATCTTTTAAGTCTTTTCGCCATTATGAACACCTCTATCAGTTAAGAAAATGCTGGATGAGACAAGGAAGATGCAAGATAAAAAAGCAATGCCTTATATCATGTATTATATCATGCATTCCTAATATAAAATACAGAAACCAAAGTGCTGACAAATGTCACATACATCATCTTTGGAGCCAAGAAAATATTTCATTTATAAGTGGATGGTGAAGTTCTCCCATGGTGGCCTGGTGATGGAGGGAATGGGTGTGTTCTAGATCTCACTTTTCTTCTTCCTGAGTAAGACAAAGGTACCCCTTTCACCTCTTGTGCCCACCAATGGCAACATTTCCTCTTACTCACAAGTGCTGAGGAGACACCTAGGGATCTGTCAGCAGGGAAGGATAGGTATAGGAGAAGAGAGTAGACAAGAATTTCTTTTTATTGTTTGGGGTGAGTTTCACCACTTAAGTGAAAATAACTTTGAGGAAGCATCCAGACAATGAATAAGAGGGTATTTTCTTCTAGGGGGGACACAGCCATTCAAATCTGCAGAAGAATGCAGACTAGCTTCCTCTGTAGCAGAGGACATGTATTGCTTAAAACCCAGCTTTTTCACAGTTCTGTGCCCAAGTTCAATAATTTCCGGCGTCTGATAAATACTTTTAATGAGTATGGGTTTACACAGCAGAGCCTCAATTTATTAACACTTACTGGTATACAAGTGGATGAAAACATATATGTAGTAAAATAGAAATGTAACTACTTTTGAAGCCTAAGGCAGCTAACACTTCAAAGTTTTCATCTCAGGAAGATTCAGAGATTCATGACATCATAAACATAATTTTGCTATGGATTATTTTGCCCCTAAATCAATGTTTGAACTGGATATAGTCTGAGCCTTGTATTTTTACCTGAAATTTTGCTGCTGTCCTAAACTGAAGTAAATGGGTCTAGTCTGGGACTTAATGTGTTTCATGTTATAATAGGAAACGCTGTTTTCATAGGTGATAGTTAACTTCTACAGACTTTATTGCATGGAAGAAAATATTCAACATCCTGTCATGCTTTCTACCATGGTAGAGCCCTGCCTCTGAAGCAGGCACAGAAGGCCTGGTGATGCAAGGAATCATTCATTCTGAGGGAGCTAGCATTTGCATTCTTCCAAAGCATTTTTCACAATAATAATCATTTGGCCTTGGAAGAGATATTGTGAACTGTGGTGAACTGAACTTAGCAAACTCAAGCAGGCTTTCTGGAAGACTGAAGGAGAGAGAGGTACTTTAAATATTACACTTTCACATTTGTCTAGCAACAACAGCTAATACTTTTCATGGAACTATAAATGAGGAATGGCATGGGCATTCATTCATAAGTAGTTGAACATAGAAAAAAAAGGATTTACTCAGCTTTGCTACAGCTCTTGCTGCAATTTACCTGTGGTAATTGTACCACAAATTATATTGTCAGTAATATGAAATAGGATCTTGACTTGGCATAGGAGCATAGGATGTTAAAAACTGCTACTTAAAAGTGTTTTACACACAGAGCTCAAGGTTCACACCAGTAAGCTCTTCATAATTATTTTAACTAATTATGAAATTCAGTACTGCCTCTAAAAAATACATGAAACCAAAATCCATGATGGGCAGTATAAACAGAAATTTATTACAGACAAAAATCTGCCATCAAGAATATTTGTCAGCATTTGCTGATTAAACATTACATTGATTTTATGTAGAATATAGGTAAGGGGTTTTTTTTTGCAGTTTCCCATTAAGATAATTTTCCCACCGACTTTTGTCTAGCTGATCAAAGATGATACTAACAATGCAAGATGTACATTCTAGACAAAGGTGGAGGGGATGGTTGGTGTTTTTTGTTTTGCTTTCTTTTGTTTTTTATAAAAGAAATATCTGCAAATGAAAATGATGATTTTTTTTTAATACAGATATAGCAATCTGATTCCAGTGGAATACTGTACTAGCATGGACATAAGGAAGCAGCTGTTCTGTGTAGCTGGAAGTCATGGGCCTAAATGAGTGCTGTGATAATGTTTGAACAGTCCAGTGTGATTGCCAGGAGGCAGAGGGAATCATGATGTCAAATGGGGGGGCAGTGGTGGTGGAGAAGTGCATCTGAGGAGGGATAGAAAGAAAGTTTCATGTTATGACACTTATTTGGAATTCATCACAAACTATTCTGTGAAAAACATCTAATGAAATCAAACAGCTGTGGAGACACAGTTCCTGCCTTTAAACAGATGTAATGTGACAGACTAAGCTTAGCATATCACTGTAAGTGTAAAGTACATCAAGTGTATCTATATGCACTCTTTAGAAGCAATTGGGAGCACATCAGATGTTACAGTAATTGAGAAACAATTTCTGCCGCTAAATGAAGTGGAGACGACTGACAAGTGGGGTTCCTCAGGGGTTGGTACTGGGACAAGTGCTGTTTAACATCTTTGTCAGCAACATGGACAGTGGGATTGAATGCACCTTCAGCAAGTTTGCCAATGACAAAAAGCTGTGTGGTGTGATTGACATGCTGGAGGGACAGGCTTGAGAGGTAGGCCCGTGCAAACCTCATGATTTTCAGCCAGGCCAAGTACAAGGTCCTGCACCTGGGCCATGGCAATCCCAAGCACAACTTCAGGCTGGGCAGAGAACGGACTGAGAGCAGCCCTGAGAAGGACATCAGGGTTGCCGGACAAGAGGCTCAACATGATCTGGCAACGTGCACTGGCAGCCCAGGAAACCAACCGCATCCTGGGCTGCATCAACAGAAGTATTGCTAACAGGCCGATGGAGGTGAGTCTCCTCCTCTGCTCTGGTGAGACCCCACCTGGAGTACTGTGTCCAACATAAGAAGGACATGGGTTTGTTGGAGCAAATCCAGGGGCAGGCCACAAAAATGATCAGAGGGCTGAAGCACTTGTCCTATGAAGACAGATTGAGAGAGCTGTGGTTGTTCAGCCTGGAGAAGAGAAGGCTCTGGAGAGACCTTATAACAGCCTTCCAGTACTTAAAGGGGATCTACAGGAGAGATGGGGAGGGACTCTTTATCAAGGACTGTAGCAATAGGACGAGGGGTAACGGTCTTAAACTGAAAGAACGGAGATTTAGATTAGGTCTTAGAAAGAAATATTTTACTGTGAGGGTGGTGAAGCACTGAAACAAGTTGCCTGGGGCAATTCACAGGGAAGCTGTGGATGCCCCATCGCTGGAGGTGTTCAAGACCAGTCTGTATCAGGCTTTGAGCAACCTCATTTAGTGTAAGGTGCCACACATGATGGAGATCACAGGTGCAGTACCACTTCCACAAAGATCTTGCCTGACACAACAGAAGTCTCCCTCTGCACTGAAACATCTGAAAGCTCTCAGAAACTATCAGCAAGTACCTGGCAAATTTCCACATCTCCGTTGTTACGTCTGTGACTATCTTTACCAGCTCATACAGCAAGTAGGATGACATGAACTGCTGATGCTAACTTAAGCCTTCAATAGGAAAACAAAATAATGGCTTTGCCAGATGATTACCTGCTGAAGTCTTGAACAACTGACAGCAAGCATTAAGTGTTTCTATCAGTTTTAAATGAGCTTATAGAAACCATCTTTCTTACAACAACAAAATAAATTAAATTCCTAACTACCACAGGTAGCATTCTTAATTTATTTTGTGCATAAATTCAGGCAAAATGTCTTTCATTCTAGAAGTGGAGATAAAAATTCCCTAGAAAATATCTTACTCTATGTGAAAAGCAAAAATCAATCCAACTACTAGTTGTAAATTATTGCTTCCTATTTCTTAATGCAGGACATCAGAAACTGTCAAGGGTTTAAGAGTCAGGATACATCATCTGTAAATTGGGGACTCTTTTTTAAATTATTCTGAGTCAGGAAAAAGTGTATATCCATTAAGTAGCACAAAAATGTGTAGTAATGATAAATAAATTAAGCACAACATATGCAAGGCCAGCAAGTAACTAAGTGTAAATTATGTGATTTCTTCTGAGTACATTAGGTCTAGAAGCTTTCAGAGATGCCATTTTTCACTCCTGGGTAAAAGTTCTTTTCGATGAAGGTAACAAAAACTATTTTAATAGCTATTATTTACGTAAAATCATTTTGCAAAGCAGACGTGTCCGTTATAGTGAAAAAAAGGGTACAGCTACACCTCTATAGCTCCATATAACTACAGTAGATTTTTCAAATTTCATAATGAATTCCTTTTTCTTTTACAGTATTCAGTTTTATCATATGAAAGACAGTGAGAGCACTCACAGTATTCCTGAGTCTAAAAAGCACCTGCCCAAAAGCTGTTTTAATGATAAAATCACTACATATTAAAAAAAAAAAATAAAATCAGTTTACCATCATTCTGTAACATTGCGTAACTGTAAAAATGATGAAAAAGCAGCATTGCTCCATATTTCTTAAACCTAGGCAGTCTGTTCCAAATAATCACATGCAGAAAATTATTTCTTGATTGGCTGCCAATGGCTTTAAAACTTTTTCATTACATAATTTATCTAACTTAAAGCAAATGAGTAGTCTCATTGAGAAAACTGTCAGTAATGGAACTATTTATATACTTACGTATGTTGCTGAACTAGCTGTCACATACTCTGAATTCATTGCCATTTTATTTCAAAGGCTATTTCATGTTATGCTTTCTTCCTACTCCAAAAGCAAATCAGATAATTTACAAATTCCACCCATCCCTTATGACAAATATTACCTACTCTTTCTCTACAAGTGAAATCAACTTCCCTTCATATCACTTAATAAAGCACTGTTTATGGCAAGTACCATAACAATTCAGACATGCATCATCAAGAACACTTCATTTCACTATTGTACTTGGGCTAGCTCTTATGCTAAGAAGATACAGCATTGCAGAAAAATAAATGATTATTTTCTAATATCAAGGGAAGAACAAGGAAGCCATTTAACTTATGTTCATATCACTAAACATTAAGCGTCTTGGGGCCTGAACAGGTAGCCATTTCATGCAAGCAAGACTGAAAATTAGTTCCTAGAAAGCCAAGATAAAAGAGCAAAAGGTAATTTTCAAGTTGATGTTTTGGTAGTGCAGGTAGACTAACATGCACAAGTGCAAACCTGCCCACATGCAAACCCTGATTGAAACTCCCACCGTATTTTATCAAAATTCATGGTTAACAACTCTGTTTTTCTTGGATTATAAACAGAACTGAGCTTTTAGCATTATACCAAAGTATCTGCTGAGTATTACCTAAACGGTAGGATCAGCACTTACTACCACCACTTGCTTTGGCAGCTACGTTAGTTGGACTACCTCTGTTATTTATAAGATTGAAAGTTCACAGTTGGAGGTTGTAGAGAAGTAGGCAAACAACTATGTTCTCAGTCTGCACGAGATGTTAGTTTAATAATTATTGCCATAAATCACATACGGTTCTTTTTCTTCTCTTGATGTGCACATAATACTAATTAACTTTAATAGGAGTTACAGAAATGCATCAGAAGAATACATGCTATAACATCTAGAATTTATTTTAAACAACAAAAAAAACAGTATTGCACCTGTTTAAACGAAACCTTCATACAAAATGCTCTATAAATTGAATAGCACCTGTATTAATAGTATTAATAGTGTTAAAACTGGGACATTAATTTTATATTGATTTTAGTTTACAATGAATGCCTGTCGAGTTTTCAGTGAATTCTATTGTTCCATCCATGCATAAATTTACTTTCTTACAGTAAGGTTCTGTTTTACCTCTCCTTTTTTTCTCTATAGTAGCGTAACAAGTTATCTTTACTTCTGTAAGCCTAGGTGGATGGATGCTTAGAAGATATTTACTGAGTTTTATGCTTTGGTCTTCTTGTATTTTTATTCTGGAGACAAGTGCCTTTTAGAACTCTTTTTCCTTTTTTTTTTTTTTTTTTTCTGTCCCAATTTTCTTTCAGCAGAGGAGTCTTAGTTTTTCAGTCAGCGTTTAGTCTTCTGCTCAAAACTGCCTCCCCAGAGAGCTGTAAGTACTTGTCAATCTCCCAAAAGCAAAGATTTGAGAGAATTTAAAGTAGTCTCTTTGTTTTAGCTGCGAAGTTAACTCTATGTTCCCTTCAAATTTCACTTGAACTTGCTGGTGTTCTTTCTCAATTTTAATTATTTGCCTAGGGCCTTGGTGGCTCCAATGTTTTTAATTGCAGAGGGTGTCATCTGAGGGCTATTGTGCCAGTATAGGACACCTCCCATTCAAGTGTATAGTGCTGGTGTATACTTTATGCCAGAGTGTTTTGGTGAAGGGTTTGCTGTTAGAGTATGCACCGTCTGTGGTTAGCACCAGAGGAACTTAAGATGCAGAAAAATTTTACTGAAGGTTACGAAGTTCTGGTGAGGGTGGATCAGTTCATTCTCAAGATGACAGCTCTCCTACTCTTGGTATTGCTTTCAGACAGCTTCTCAGACAAACTGTCTACTTGCAACACTGAATACTAGAAGGCCATTGAATGAGATTTGGTGGCACCATCAGTATTCCTGAGTGGAACAATTTAATTTTCCATTTCTTAGCCTATCATTTATGGTGAAGCTCCTATCTCTGAAGTTGTTTAAGAGATGTTAGAGTGTGTACTGCCTTTTAAGAAGTAGGTACAAAAAACAATAATGATGACTCGCACACTTTCTTCCTTCTCTAAGATGCTCTTCATGTAAAAAAGGACAGCTAAGTCCACTCACAATTTGGTGGGAAAATGATAAGAGTATATGCTAGCCTACTACAATAGAAAGGCTAAAAGACTGTGTAAAACTCACCAGAGAATTATAAGCATGAAATTCTGAAGGTACTGACAAAGATGCAACATCTGCAATATGACTATGCATGTGAGATACTTGCGTTCAAACTCAAGCCAGCCTAATGACCACATATGCATGCAAACTCCAAAATTTAAATGTGATGAAGACATATGTGGTACTTAAAAACTGAGTTTGTTTCTGAGAGCAGTGAATGTAATAATAGCATAATCACTCCACAGATATTAACAGTCATTTCATGTTTTCTAAACTGAGTAATACCTTATTTTATTTTGGGTTGTTTGGGTTTTTTTCCTCATTCTTAAACAAAATATCCTAGTTAGTAATAGAACATTAGAGCAAAAGATGACTTCCATTTCTTTCTGTATACCAATGTAACTACTAACTGCCTAGCAGTCACATTTCATTTCAGTGATTCTTAATGAATAGCTTTGTAAATTATGATCAAATAGAGTCACAGAAATGAAAAATTTCCTTAAATCTTATTCCAACATTTCTAGAATTATTTCTTAATTTACTTTATGCTCATGCTAAATTAGCATCCCATCTTGGGGAAATGCAAAATATGACAGAAAATACAGAAAAGAAGTGTTTGGATATATCCAGGCACAGACTGCTTCTGGTGAACTTGAAGCTCACAAATGACAGAGAGTACTATAGAGGAATAGCCTTAGTAACTACTTTTAATCAGAACATTCGTCATTCATTTTTGGCTAATGACTAAATCATTTTACCTTTTTCCATTTTTTCTATCATTTCCTCAGAGCTAAAAGTCCTTCCAAAAAAAGTATTAGAGATTTAAAAAAAATCCCAGAAAATAAAAATCTCATCCTAGATACACCTAACAACATTTCAGGCTGACTTCAGAGAGTCAATATATTACTTCTATGTTTTAACGAAGAAAACCAGAAAGAATGATGACAATTATACAGTTTGTAGCAAACGTACGTATTTGAAAGAACAGGCTTCCTTATGAGGCAAACATTCAGTACACTCAAACTTAAAAACAGGTCAGCTTCATGTGTTAAGGAGCAAGCCATTGCATGATGCTGTATTTGGGCAACAATACTCAGATTAGATAAAATAATTTGAGCTTCTCAACAACATGAAAGGTTTGAGACAAGGATGCTGGCTTCTGTATTTCCTACGCATACTAAGTAGCATTTGCAAGGAGTTCTGCAGGAACTATTTCCTACAGAAATACAGGAGTATTTTAAAGTTAAACAACTATGAGCAAATACTATTTTAATAAGTAAATGACACAGAACAAATCAAACCCTGACAAACGTTTAAAAACTGTGGGTAAAATCCTGCAAGACAGAATTTGTAGCAAAAGACAGTTTATGCACTACAAAATGGTCTCAGAATCCAGCAAACGGCTCTATGTTTCATTTTCACAGCCAACTTGTCTTACATGAAAAATGATTCCATGTTCTCTGTTTAACTATTACTTATACACATGAAATATATGTGTTCCACCCAGGGTTTTCACTCAAATCGCCACTTGGTAGCTCTCAACAATATTCTCTTTCAAAACATTAATGGAATAAGGGCTAAAGCATCTCAATTTGTCCCAAGATACAGAAAGTAACCTAGAAAGGCATTACAATTGAAAAGAAAGAACTCTTGAATTTCTCAGTGGTCCCTGCAAGATACAAGAGTTCAAGTAGTTCATGTACTTTAAAACCCTCTACTGTTCTCACCAATTAACTCAATTTGACACCATACTAAAAATCTGGAGAAAAGTTACCTGTTCTCAGAGTTTTAGAAAACATATGCCAGTAACACATATAGTCAAATTTACTATAAGCTTTGTGGCACAGAGATTTTAGAGGTAGCCCTACGGTCAGGTGGTAAAAGCTAACGGAATTTCACTGAATAAACAGAATTCCACGTCGTTGATCCAAACAGCTTGTGGCTTAAAAGCCTTGTGGTTTGCCTACAGTAACCACAGTTTTCTTTCCTGCTAGGTGGAGTAAAGACACTTCTAGTAAGGAAGGAGATAGAATGTCCAAGCCTGATTTTGCAAATTCCTTAAACAACTTGGTTAAGTATAGTACATGTCTATATTTTCCAGTAATACTCATTCTTGCTTTGGAATGTACTTAAGTAAAAAAATTCTGCACTGAGCTTTAAGATTATTAGGAGTAAGATTTTCAGTATTTATACTGTTGTGATGGCAATTTGTGTCTGTATCTTTTTTTTTTTTTTTCTCTACACACAAATTAGTATAATAAAATTTCTTTCAACCAAACAGAATCACAGAATCACATGAGATTGGAAGGGACCTCTGGAGATCATCTAGTCCAACCTCCCTGCCAAAGCAGGTCCACCTAGAGCAGGTTGCACAGAACTTGTCCAGGCGGTTTTTGAATGTCTCCAGAGAAGAAGACTCCACCACCACCCTGGGCAGCCTATTCCAGTGCTCTGCCACCCTCAAAATAAATAAGTTCCTCCTTGTGTTTAGGTGGAATTTCTTATACTCAAGCTTGTTCTCTTGTCCTATCCCAGGGCACCACCGAAACAAACAAACAAACAAACAAACAAACAAAGAAACCTCTACAGAACACAGTATAATGCTTCTCCTTCTGAAAACAAATGAAAAGAACCCAAATAATCCAAAGTTTTTTTGAACATACAAAAGAATGGAATGGTATTAAGCACTGCAATTTTAAGCATAAGAAAGCAGGAAACCAGCATATTCAATGGAAAAGAAAAAGGGGGGCTGGTGTTACATTTTTTCTTCCCTTTATATGTTATGCAATACACAGTGAAACTGAATAGGAAATATGCTACCCATTTTATATCACAACATTTTAAAGATGCAGAAATTCATTACAACTTCTGTGCAGTGTCTAGATCACCACATTTATCTTCTTTGATCATATCTTTACTGGGAACTTCTTTTTGTCTCTAATTATTGGTATTATTCTTCCTCTGCAGACTCTTTAGCAGGCTTTGTGAATTTAATCAGAATCACTGCATTCCCCTGTATGATTATATTTGAGCACATTCTGATTTCATGTTACTATGGTTCAAGCAGATATCACCACTCACAATAGCAGATCCTGATTATTAGGCTTGAAAATACTATGAAATCTAACTGCATACCATGTTTTACAATAAGCTGTTTTAGGAGATCATGACACATACAAATTCACATCCTCAGGTTCACTGGCTATACCGATAGACAAAGTATGCAGAGAAGGGAAGTTACAAATCAAAGACTCCTATAAAATTAGAATGTCTTTCCAGTGACAATGAAACATAAAATACTTTGTTACTCACAGTCAAAACACTTAAAGGAACTTTACCTCCCCAAAAGCTGACCGTATACTTTGCTACATATTTGCACAGAAGATTTTACAAATTGATTTTCATATGCGAGATTTTACATGACTTGTCTGCATTTTTTGTTGAGTAGGTGAAATGAGATTTTCTGACTGTAGCTTCTGAAAAGGAGATAATAAAATGGCAGCTGTTTTGAAAATATGCAGAAGGAATACAGCAGGGTTCCTCCATAACCATGGGTCACCTGAAAAAAATATCTGTCAGGACTGATTTCTTTTTCCAGTTTCCCTGCAAGAAGCTAAATTACCAAAAAAACCACCCCAAAAATCTTCACATGGATTATCATCTTCAAATATTCAGTTACAATAATGGTGAGAAAGTCAGAAAAAAGTTTATAACAGACTTTCTTAACAAAAGAAAAGGCCCAATGGATTTTCTAACTAAGCAGAAAATCATCGAGTGACAAAGCATATTTGTTTTCTGTACTACTTGGGGAATACAAAATCAAATCTCATTGTTACTGCAACATGTTCACAAGGTAAATAGAGTTCAGGAAACAGCAACAAAACTTATGAAGCACCTCCTAAGCTGTGCGAGCTTAGGAGACTAATGTTAGATGTCTCTCAGCAATTTATTATCTAATTTAGTAGATTTTTTAATTATTATTTATTTATTTAATTATAGATTTTTTATTTATTTATTATCTAATTTATTAGAGGTCTCAGCTATTTATTGTGCAAGTTCAGGACACTAAAGTTAAGAGGTCTCTCCTTGCTCAGGAGGCAGAGGATGAGCACAAAAGGAGGACAGGTATGGGATGAGAAAGTCTTTCAATCAGTTATTAGTAGCATCAGAAAGTAGCTGAAGAGAGGAAGCACTGGCTTCTTACCAAGTCTAATTTAATTAGGGGAATAGGGTATGTTTTTAAAAAAAGGTAAAAGCATAATGACAAAAGCAGTATTAACTCAGTATCACTATATATAAGAAAGACTGAAATATGGGCAATAAATGATAAATACTTCACCAAACTTGCAATTTCTAGCTACATTCATAAATTCGTTTATTGTCTAGCCTTGGAGTTGATGAATGGAATTGACCTGTATAAACAGGCCCTAATTTTTCCATACTGATGTTTCAAGACATTCTGTGATTTTGAGTCAGAATATGCACATTCCTAATATCCCTGTAGCCTATACCCATTAAATCCCACTTCAAAAGTGTATTGTGAATTTATTTTTAGTAGTCTCATTTTTTACTTCCATTTACATATTATTTTTGCCTTCTGTTATTTGTACTTGTAAATAGCACATTACAACATGGGAAACTCAGTGGTAGGACCAAGTTCATTGCAATTCTCATGTCATATAATGCTTTCAGTAGATTAATAGCTGCATTTTTTCCAGTAGCTTATATCTATTCCATTGTAAAGACTTTGTGGCAATAACAGTGTCACCATATAAGCTTGCAGAGTGTCCAGCACAATGGTGTTTCGATTTTGACTGGAAACATAGAAAGCTATTGTAATACAAATACAATATTTGTTGATTGAAATATTAGATAAATTTACGACAGCTGATGAGGCCATATTATTCTCTACAAGGATTTTGAATCCACTGTTCTTTTCTTTTACAAAAACCTGAGTGCAGTTTGTGACAATGGAGCATTTTCATTCATTCCACAGTGGAGCAAATGCAAAATAGTGACTTAATATATGATAAGAGTATGACTCATGACAATAGTTCTATTTTGGTAAATAAATTACTTTGAGCTATCACATGCCCCAAAGTAAATGGACAGCTGCAACAGTTTTCAGTAAGCTATTAGCGTGCAAAGATAAAATGATGTACTTTTGCATAGACAAAAGCTTCGTACAACAGCCAAAACAGCTGATTCGTTAGATTCAAGACTTCATGTAGACTGCCAGGAAAACTGTTTAACTTCACCTTTCAAACAGAGAGATGAGAATCTGACACAATTTAAAAGGCTATTTCTGTGCTGTCAATCAGAGCAGGCCCAGACATGAACAGTGAATTTGCAAGTTATTGGGGATTTGCCAAATGTAGACACAGAAATTAGGTTCCTACATTACTCTATGAAATTGAGATTACAGAAATACAAGAAAAAAAAAGAAAAGCAGTTGGGCAAATAAAAACATCACTGATAAAACATCAGGTCATAACACAAAAATGGTATTTTTTATAATATTGTAGTTATTTGCACTGATGAATGATTAAATAAACCACAATTATCTAATGAACAATAGCCTGTAAAGAAAGAAAAGGAAAATCATCAACATCTGCCTTCAATAGTTTAATAGGGACCTCATGTCTTGTCTTAGAAAAACTAATATAAACAATGTCGTTAGCGCTGTTCATCCAAGAAGTACTGCTTTGCAGCAGAATGAGATGCAGAATGATTTTTTTTAAAAAGAAAATTGTAATATATCACAATAATATCTGGTCTATTTGTTTTGGGAAGTGTCCTTGGACATGTGACGATTGTATTTCAATTTGATTATCCTTTTTGATACTCTGTAAACATAATCAAATGTAGCTGACTTTCAATGGGATAGAAAAGAAGATATTCTTCCATGTACAGATTACAATAAGTTCATGATCTTACATAATGAAAAATACTGGAAATGGAAGACACCAATTAGGTCAAGAAGCTGCACAATTCAAGGGTCTTCCCTATGATCCATTTTTAACTTATTTTTTCTTGTCACATTTTCACTGTTCTTTGCCTATGACATCCCCAATGTTTTCTATTATGACTGTTATTAGATTTTTCAAATTAATGAACACTGAGTGTATAAGCATCTTTAACTAGCAACAGATTCAATTCTATTTTGGCTGATGTTCTTTGTTGCAACTTCATGACCATTATGACAGGGAAACTGTAAAAGGAAAGGTTAGACAAGGAACGTTGCTGCTAGTAACTCATTAAGGAATCTATTGACTTTTTTCCTTCTATTTCATCTGCTTTAGAGTAATTAAATATCAATATGTCTTTTTAGAACAAAATTATGGAGGGGCCAAGGACTAATTTTAAAATAGAAGGTACATATTAGGATGGAAGGATGAACCACAAAATACATATAAAACTGTATTCTCATTAACACAATTCTTGAAAAATAAAAATTATCCAGAAACAATTTAAGAAAAAAATCATTTAATATTTGAACTCAGACTATTAAAACAACTCATCTGCCTCAATAGAAATAGATTTGTCTGTTAACACCAATTCTTCAATAGTAATTTTACACAATATTCACATTTCCTCTTCCTTTCTTGAAAAAGTAACGCAACACATGAACTTCATCACTTTTTTTACTCTTTGTGTGTGGGGTACATCTGGTTACCTGTTATAGCTAATTGGACAAAAAGCTGTTTTGTCTCCCTGAATTATGCCTCTAAAATTCATGTGTTTGGCATAAAATTCAGCAGGCTTAAAATGGAAAGTAATGAATTTGGGAAAACTTTGTACTTTCTTCTAATTCTTTTAGTTATAAGCCTTTTTATATACAGTCCAGTCTGATCTATGAGCTTCCTTTTGCTATTAACAAGGCTAAAACCCATTTGTCCCATCTCTGTCCTCCCGTCACTCTGTTCCCTCCTGCCTTCCCTTCTTCCCTTCCTTCTTTCCTCTGTCCCCCCACTCCTCCTTCCTTCTTTTGTGACTATCTTCATAAAATATGATGTAAGCATTACAGAAAATTTTAGGGAGCTAAGTTTAAATTATAGTTGATGCAGTTATAGCTGAAGAATTGAAAACAGAGTAGATTTGAAGCCTACTAAGGTCTTAAGTAAGATGGAACTTCAATGACTATTAAAATAGAAAAAAATAATTATTAATAACAAAAATGCATCCATCATAATGCTATTTTTACTATTAGTAATAATTCTTTATTCAAAGACAAAGATCTAGCTGGTGATCTATTAAGCTGTAAAATGCAACCAAATAGTTCTCTCCTTTTCTGATGGGGAAAAAGACAGCACTTCCCTTGCTTTATCTTGAAGACAAAATGCACAGTACAGTTGTGTTTTTGTTGAAATGGACTGCAAGATGCATGGAATACCACTTAGACACCAGTTATGGAACTCGAATTTACAACTGAATGATCTGTTTGGAAACGTGGTAACATCGAAGACAACAAAAGCTAGGTAGGTTTCCAAACCACAACTACTGCATTTTAGTTTCTCGGTTTATCTCAGAAAACAACACATCCTAACACTGAAACGTCTGACTAGACAATTCTCAGATAGGATTCTTTGAAAGGGTTGAGTTTTTTGCTAGTAATATGTTTCAATTCTAATTCCGTAGCTATATATCAAGTCACTGTTTGCAAAGACAGATTAACTTCAATTTGGAGAATGGTGTCTACAACCTTCCACAAAAAACTGCATAAAACATTGATTTATCTTCTGTTGTACCATCTTAACATCAACGGACTCATGTGGAAAGCAGATAAAAGGATAGAAGAACATCCTCACTTTTCAGCATTTTTCATTAACCATGACGAAGTAATATTTTTAATTGTATCGAAGTAGACTATGAATAGCCTATGATCACAATAGTTCTTCAAATGATTCTAAATTTACTAGGTAGCTTTTATTTTATTACTTTCTAGTAGCTAGTAGAAATTGACTATGCAAAATACATTTTGTGAATTTCAATGTGCTCTTTTTTTTTTTTCCCAGCAAATTAAATGCCGATACAATGCAATTTTACAATTTATCACTAATTACCTGGTGAGTTAGTAGCATGACTGACAATAAAATGCCAAAGCCCTAACTTTGCAAGAGCTATGTTCTCAACACTGGAAAGATATTTCTGTTCATATATTTACGGTCCTACTTGTGCCCTTCTGAAAGTAAGCAATTACTATTACATTCATTGTTTAACAGTAGTAAATCTGTTGGCCTTACTGAGTCTGTCATCTATTTTAAAAAATCCAAGCATTTCAAATAAAAAAATAACCTATACTGAAAACAGAACATATGCAAGACTGAAAAGGACTTGTATCGAAACTGTCAGTTGCAAATATCAGGCAGGATTGTATAAAATTTGTTTTGTATCTGAAATGAAAATACATGCTTGGTACTAGTGTCTTACTGCATTGCTCAGTTCTTCCCTCTGAATTGCACCACAAACTGGAAGACCTGTTAATCTGCAACACCATGAAGTGTGGCTGCCATAAATAATTGCAACCCTGTGGGTGATAGTCAACTGACAGCAGCTTGTGCCTGCTGTTTCCCCATGATGATAATCAACACAGAGGAGTCCAACCAAAGCCCCCTCAAAATGTCTTTAGCCACAGAAAAACAAAATCACATTATTCAGAAGACCTATGGCTCTAGAAACTTCTATGAAATTAATTATTCTCTTGAGTCTTCCAATTCTACACCTGCAAAGCTGTGGCTGTTCACTTTACTGGCGGTGTCTCACGAACAGTAAAGTTTTTGCCAGTTATTCCAGTCTTTTCCCTAATAAGCAGCTGGTGACTACCATGTACTAAATTCCTCTGAATTTAATTGACCTGTTACGTTGTTTACCACAGGTATATTTAATCGATCCTATGTAACTATAATTGTATTTAATTTTTGTAGCCAGGATATTCTCTCTATTAAAATGTATGTTTAGAATTAGACTGTGGTATTTGTATACTATAGAAAAGTAGTCTAATTTTGTCATATCTTTTGTGAATGTCACCTTTCTAAGTGCAGGTAAGGCAACAAAGGAGTAAACCTGTCATGAGGAATAAGTGGGGAGATTTACCTAAGAGCTAACAAAATTCTCCATTATTTGTAATTTAAAAATGGTAATGCAGTGAGGTAGGATATTAGCAATCTCGTTTGTGAAAAATTATAAGTCCCTTATGGAATGGTGAGAACAGGGTGCTTGTTTAATCTTGCTTTGATTTCCAGCCTCACCACTGCCTTGCTCAAAAAAGGACAAACTCTTACCATCTTTGTTTCTCAGTTTTAAGAGAGACAATACTCTTCAGCTCCACATACGTTCTCAAAGGCCGCGTAGAAAGGCTGTTTAGGTCATCAACATGCCTTTAGTATCAAAATAATGCCATTAATGTAATTTCTGATTCTACACAGCAATGCTCTCTCTATTGAGAGCTTTCTTACATTGCTTAGGTCTTAAATGCTGACCTAGAGGAACCAGTAGATGAGATGGCAGTTAAGACCCTAGGTATATTGGATCACTGGTGTCTTCAAAGAGACAGCTAACAAGAATTGGATTTGACATAGTGTTATCATGATTGCAGCTTCTGTGAAGTGAACACCTGTCTGTTAGAATTTGGAACATGAATGCAAAACAAAGTACACAGAAACTGCCAGCCATTCAGTTCAACAGTTACAGCCTCCCACCAAACTAAGAGTAATTAGAACAAGCAAATGGCTTAGGAAACTGAACTGTTCCCTGTGGCCATTATATTACTGGGTTTTTCTATATCTCATGAGGAATTTGTTTCAATCTGAGCTCAATGAAGTCAGTATTTTGTTTTTTTAAGAAGTCTAGGATAGTACCATAGTAATATATTACCTGGTTTCCTATTTAACTCTAAAAATACCAGCAATCAGTGAAAGGTGATGAATATATCAGAAAAGATTCAGTCAGAATGAATGGATTTTACTTTGTATGGATTTTGAGCATTCTTAAGAGGATTGAAGATGTACTCCTTTGCATGTCAGCAATAGAAATTACATAATAGGAAACATAACATGCTCTAAGGTATGTCCAAGCCTGACTTATTTCCTCCCAATACTTTTTTCTTTCCTCGGGCAAAAAAGTCTGTATGTGAGAGGAATCTTTACGGATTTCAGTGCATCAAATAAAGAAAGAATTAGAAGCATTAAATGTAGAGGAGTAGTGTAGTATTTGTAATTGCAATCTCATGGAAACCTTTCTTTATTTCATTTATTTATAAATAGATCAGCTTTGCTTAATTAGCATGAGATTCCCTCAAAGCAACATAAAAAAAGAGACTTTATCTGGCTATGAATATAGTTCATAAAGAAAGCTATTAAGTAATGAGGTGAAGAACGTTATTGCTTGGTGAAGAAAGCAAGTTGATTCATTATATTAGCCCTTGTATTAATATCTCTCAGACAGACCAGATGCATTCACACTAACTACTGGTGATGTATATCTGTACCATCTTCATGTTTGCAGACGAAGCTTTTGTGAATGTTGGGACAATTGAGTTCTTGCATTCAGTTGTGTACATAGCTACACACATGCAAAGACAGAGCACGCTTAAACATCTGCGTGCCTGTGGAGGTACCCAAATAAGAACTCAGACTCCGTACAAGAGGTACAAAGAGTGTTCATGCATTGTGTACACTTATAGCAACATACAGATAAATGCTGGCCATCTCTAGTAGTTTCCATATTCACTTCTTCCCTACAGATCGACATTAATCATCTCACTTTTCTTAAAACAAAGGTTCCTACACACCTGCTTCATATTGCAATTACTATAAAGCTTCCTTTCAGTAACCCATTAGAGAAAACATTTTGAATACTAGACCCTAAGGATTTAAAAAACTTAAAGTTTTATAGAAAGGAGGTGCAATGCTTTATGCATTAGTTGGAAATAGAATAAAAACATTCACTTACATTTTAAACATAAGAGACAAGTTTCCAATTTTGGACACTTTTTTCCATTTTTATGCTTTTTCTATTCCAACCACAACCACATCCAAAATGTGACAGGCAGAATTCCAGATATTTTACAATACATGTCTTAGAAAAAGCCAACTACTATTAGAATGCCCTTTACAATTCAAATCCTTTTAAGATATGGATGACAGAAAACAATTTTAGAAATGGGGAAGACAAGGAGAATTTTTTTTTTCTCTTCTTTCCAAACTGTCATTGAATAAAAAGTGAAAGATGAAGACATTTCTTTTAAAGTGCACTTCATATAACGGTGTTACACATATTTCTCTTTACACAAAATGCAGCACATCCATGACCAGTCATCACTCAGAAGCATACTGTCCTGTGAAGGTACTAACAATAGTAGAAAGATTCAGCCGCACACGAAAAAAGTGTGCATGAACCTGTAAAGGGTGCCTTTGTGTCTTGTTTGTCTATGCTCTTTCAGAAGGTTGACTTGAATTTCCAGATCCAGATATCTGAGGGAGAAAAGGATTGATAGCACAAGTGCATAAAAGTTAATACTGGGTTAGCAGCTAAACTATGCTCCAGAAAAGAAGGTGACTGAAGATATAAAAGAGCTGAAACAGTTACTGAGAAATCCTGCCTAACCAGTTCAGACAGATTCCATCAATAATTCCATGACCCAGTACTGGATTCAAAATTTGCCTCTAAGTATCCATCAGGGAGGTGGACACATACCCATGTGGGAGTATAGTTTCATCTGAAGTCTGTACAGGTTCTGACTGAAATGAAATGATTAAGACTTTAGCTGAGAAGACTGAAAGTCACATGGAACAACACCAGGCATTTAAGCCAGGAAATCCTACACCTAGCTGATACTTTTCCTCAACAGCATTAGATAATGAAGTGGAAACTTCCTCAGGGAAACCCTATAACCCATATTATACAGGAGGCCAAACTAAACAGTCTCACCAGTCCCTTATGACTTTAAAACCTGTGTAATCAGGAGGACCGAGTCTGTGAATCTGCAACTGATTCACAATACAGTTCACAGTACAGTTCACTATACAACTGTACTTTTTTTTTTTTTCTTTTCTGTTTCTCCATCTAAAAATGTGTATTACTTCCTGATTCTATTTTACAAAGATATGGCAAAGTACTCAATGTCTTCATATTTCTCTAAACATGTGAAAGATTTTAAGTGTCAAGTAACAATAGTGCATCTTCAAAAGATGCCTCAATGTATGGTAAGATTTTGTTCTCACTCACAGCTGCTTAAAGAAAGTAACCAAGTAGAGTAGCATGAGATGGCTTAAAGAGAAAACAAATGAGATGAAGACCACCTGCCAGATTTATCCCTGAATTTCCTGGGGCTTATCCATATAAGTAAGTCCAAAACATTTACATAAAAATTCCTACTTTATTAAAAATACTATCTCACTATCTTTTATAAAAAGGATTGTTAAGCATAACAGTCCTTTCAGAGTTATTCCAATCCTGGAACACAGTACTTTTCAAAAACTGCTTTTCATGTGGCAAAGTAGTCTAACAAAGAAAAAAGTCCAAAGAAAAAACACACCATGTTTCTCTGTAGTAAATGGCATTATCTTCAAATTATTAAATATCCTAGTGTTTGTTTTTAAACACAAATTGACAAGTAGAAGTAGTCACTGACTTGGTCATTGAAGTAGTACAATTTTATAAATATTAATTCAGGTCTTACCATAAATTTTAAGCATTCCATAGACCATAATGAATGAAGACCCATATGTGAATACTTGTAAAGAAACTGAGGATGTAAAGAAACACACATATTTTTTTCTACCAGCAATAATGTGTCAGTCACCTACAGGAAAACAAATAAATCAAACCTTGAACTTTTCTACTTTTTTACCAACTGTAATTGTATCTTTTCCTGCAGTAGGAAATGTGGAGTAAGAAAACTCAATGGGACAAGTCAACAAGTATACAAGCTAGCACTGAAACAGACACAGCTATGCTAATTTTTACCAGCTACTTTCACCAATAGATGAGTACAATTGCTGCATTCTGTATGTGTAAACCCTTCAGAGAGTGGAAGTAGAGGAAAGATGGTTTTTTGCCGTGCAAATGGCACAAAAAATTTTGCACCAGCAACATTTCAGAAGTTGTAGTCCCTGTGACTAGCTGATCCACCGCTGAACAAAAAGAAGCTTTTTTCATACTCCCTAGTCCTCACAGGAGCGACTGTGTTAATAGATCCTTTCTGTCTTCTCCTTCCACAATCAGGAATAGAGTGCACCAAATCAGAAACTGCAAAAAAAACCACCATAAAAATTGTAGGGCAAATTCTATGAATGATGGATGGCAATGTCAAAGGAACATTCAGTTCATTCTCAACTCTCAGTGTTTACAAGAGAATTTAGATAACTGGACAGACATTACCTGGACCTGTGGCAAATGAAGGCTGTGATGGAATATCTCTCCTGGATTACCAGATCCAGGTTCTTACTTTAGTAAGTAAACAAACCATAAAGATCTTATCACAACTTGTTCAAACTTCACATTCATGCAGGTTAGGATTTTAGCCTTTGCTCTTAAAATAACTGTTTCAAAGTCTCATTCCACTTTGCTGATGACACCAAGCTGTGCAGCATAGTCGACAAGCTGGAGGAAAGGGATGCCTTGCAGTGGGACCTGGACAGGCTTGAGAGGTGGGCCTGTGCAAACCTCATGAAGTTCAGCCAGGCCAAGTGAAAGGTCCTCCACCTGGGTCATGCCAACTTCCAGCACAAATGCAGGCTGGGCGAAAAATGGATTGAGAGCAGCTCTGAGCAGAAGGACTTCAGAGATGGTGGACAAGAAGCTCAACATGATCTGGTAATGTGCACTGGCAGCCCAGAAAGCCAACCGCATCCTGGGCTGCATCAACAGAAGTGTGGCCAGCAGGTCAAGGGAGGCGATTCTGCCCCTCTACTCCTCTCTGGTGAGACCCCACCTGGAGTACTGCATCCAGTTTTGGAGTCCTCAGCACAGGAAGGACATGGACTTGTTGTAACGGGTCCAGAAGAGGGCCACAAAGATGATCAGAGGGCTGGAGCACCTCTCCTATGAAGACAGGCTAAGAAAGCTGTAGTTGTTCAGCCTGGAGAAGAAAAGTCTCTGGGAAGACCTTGTAACAGCCTTCCAGTACCTAAAGGGGGCATACAGAAGAGATGGGGAGAAGAGAAGGCTCCTTAGGAGGGATTGTAGCTATAGGACGAGTGTAATGGTTTTAAACTGAAAGAGCGGAGATTTAGATTAGGTCTTAGAATTAAATATATTACTGTAAAGGTGGCGAAGCACTGGAACAGGTTGCCCAAGGAAGTCGTGGCTGCCCCATCCCTGGTGGTTGTCAAGACCAGTCTGGATCAGGCTTTGAGCAACCTGGTCTAGTGGGAGGTGTCCCTGCCCATGGCAGGGGAGTGGAACTTGATGATCTTTAAAGTCCTTTCCACCTCAAACCATTCTATGATTCTAAGTTCCTAAGTTTTCTTGTTCCCAGAGAAGAAATCTCACAGACAGTGTAAAACAATTGTTCTCTGCCAACAGTATTCTTTAAGTCAAAAATAGTCCAGTGGAAATTCTCCTACATATGTTACTACAGAGATTTGCCTATGATTGCAGAATAAAGTTTGTTTAATGAAAAAAAAAAAAAGAAGGAAAAAAAGAAAAGGAGGCAGGGGGTGGGGATTGAAAAAGTAGAAGGAGTATATATTTGTCTATATGGACATTATCATACAGGCGCATACTCCATTCAGGAAAGCTTATTAAAACTTTTATTGTTAATACCAGTGTCATGTATCCTAACATGACATAAAATTTTGTTGTACTGAAAGGCAGTGTTCTTCAAGTGGACTGGAGTTACAAACAAATAAGGAGTGCCTACAGCTAGGAGTGTGGTTTAAATATTTCAGCACTAGGGCTAAATATAAAGGGTTTAATCATTGTTAAGATTCTTTCAACAAAAAAAGCTTTCAACAGGAAAAAATGCAGCAGTAAAACACACAAACCTTAGTGCTGTAATGTGCTGCAGAATCTAAGATATGACAATAAATATTTTAAGGTGAGGTATATTTTAGTAATAATAGGAAAAAAATTCACTTTTTTGCCAATAATAACCCTCAAGCAAAACTCTTAAGTTTACTTCATAGATGTTGTTATTTTTTGAATCTCTTTTCATCATTTATACTCCATTTTTTTTCCCTTTTAACTCAGTGTTGTGAGAGAATCAATACAAATCTGCGCTTAACATATCCGTCTCTGACCTGTGTTTGTTTTAAGCTGTATCATTCATAATGGTGATCGATGGGTAATGCTATTCCTCTTTCTCCACAAAAAGCACAGAGCATAAAAAGTGCATATATTTTATGCCCAAGGTCAGGAGAAAATTAATGGATAAGAGCTAGATAAAATGGAGTTCAAGCTGAATGGGCTGAGTGCTCTCTACAGGGTACAGCCAAGGCAGGCAGTACAAAGCCCATTACACTCAAACGCTCTTGAAGCATTTCAGAAGTGAAATTGTTTCCACAGGCTAATGCATAAAAGTATGAAGCTTTAACTTTTGTGTTTCACGGATAGCCTACAGATATTGGGCAAGTGTTTTCATCCAGGATTTTATTTAGCATATTCCATTTATCAATCTTTACCTTAAGCCATAAAACCATTTTGTGTTTATGACTGAAGTTGTACAAGCTACGTTTATTTGTCATTAGTGAACTTTACAGACTTTCCTGTTCACTCTATCAAAAGTTCCCCGTCAAGATAACAAGTGAACTGCAGAGCCTCTAAAAAACAACCACAGAAACAAAAGCACAAAATTTAAAAAATTAAAGAATGATTAGGTAAATATGAAACTTCTCACTTACTATGAAATATGGTTTAACAATTAAGAAAGAATAAACATTTCATATTCCACTAATATGAAGTAAAACTAAATTTCATTTCAACCAGAGAACTGTAGGAATGGTAGAAAGAATGACAGAAATAAAATTATGTTATATTACACTTAGGTTCCTAATATTTTTGTTCTTTACCCTGGTAAATCTTTCTAACAAAGCCCTCCTGTATGTCAAGAAACTTGTCTCAGTATGTGAAGATCAGATTTCAAACAGAGTTTGCAATTCATTTGAATGAAGGCTGTGGAAAGCTGCCGAGTAGAGACACGATAGAAGTTCTGCAAAATATAATTTAGTTGTTGAAGAAATTAAGTAGTATTGTGATATGAGTTCATTAGCAATATTTTCCTGGGGTTGTATCTAAATATGTTTCAGTGTTCATACCCTTCTTATAATCCAAGGTTAAGAGAAAACAAAACCAAAAGCAGTTGAGCATAGTTTAGAGTGAAAATATAACTACTGACCACATTATCCTTTTTATCTCTTAATAATTTCCTGGACAAAGAACAATGTGAATATCCAGCACTGAGCACCAGATTACATAACAGATAAATTTGGAAAGAAATTGAATTAGAACACAGCACTATTTTCTCATAGCCTGTATCAGTAGTCCTGTTGCTGATGCTACTCTGCTGAAAGCAAATGAGCTTCTGGTGCGAAGATAGGGATAGGAGGTTGTAAGTTACATATGTAACTGTAGGCCTTGTTAGTCACTTTCACTTTTCAATTGTTATTCAATTTCACATTTGGAATTCTGAATTATTTCTGTATTTCGTAAGAAATGTGAAGGTCAAAACAGGATGATACACTCATATTCCTCTCTGATGTAAATTGGCCTAACAGTGCATCTAAGTAATCTCTGTTACTGATTTCTAAATAAAACATTTCCAGAAGGCCTCCAAATAATGTAAACTAATTGGATTGGGATTAGTTTCTAGACTATAATCAGCTGTGACTTCTTTATGTTACAAGGCTATTATTTTGCTACATTTTATTTATGCCAAGCATGTAATGGTAATTGTTTATTACTGTGATTAAATTCCAATGAGGAAAACCAAAACATTGTATTAGTTGACTATAGTTCATACATTACTCAAAATAATTTTAATCATTGTAATTCTTTAATCTCTAAGTATGATTTTTTTCTAATAAATACTGTAATAACAGTGTTTAGGTGTTCTTCATAATGATATAGTATCATGCTGTGGTCCTCATTGCATAATGATGACTTCCTTAAACAAAACCAAGAGCCTTGAGGCAACACATTTTAACTTTCCCAGAATAAGAAGCTTTCTCCAAATCCTATGGCTTTCACTCACTGACAGTAAACTACAGCAAATCTGTTATGGGTTCAGTTTTTCATGTGTCAATTCACTTTCACCAGTATGCAAACTCTGTGGTGGGGCTAAAAAATGGTCCTAAGTCAACCATTTCTAGGATATGCGAAGAAGCTGAAGAGCTCATGGAAGAAATTAGAAATCATATGCCTTCAGTGTAGGCAAGAAAGGCAGGCAGCCCTGGAGGACTCTGACAACAATCTTTGGTGCTGCTCTGTCTGCAGTCAACTCATGATCAAATGTGTTCAAAATGCTTTCTGAAAATTATAATTTAGGATGACAGAATTTAAATGCACCCAAAGCAAGTGAATACATCCGAATTTCACAAGAGAATGTCGTTAACAAGAACTGGATAATTCTTGATATTTTTTTTTTTTTTAGATAATTAGTATTACCTTCTATTATCTTGTTGTCAGTTTATTTCCAAACAAGAAAAATTATTGTCCTTGGCAGGGAATTTTGTAATTACATTATTACTGTAAGGGCTCATGGCAACATTTTCATTAGGTTCTTCTCTCTTCCCTTTTACTCTTTTACCAAAACCAGTCATCTTTTCCACTCCAGGCTTTGACTGACCACACTCCCTCAAAAGCTGTTAGAGCCAATTAATTCCACAGATCTTCCTGCACCAGGAGTTCAGAAGTTCTCTACTGTACTCAATGTAAATGAGGGAGGCAAGCTGGAAGTGGAAATATTGTGTACACAGTGTTTCAGATGCAAGAAGTATCTAATTCAAATAATAAACATGGACACATTTAGCAATCTGTCCAATCATGACTTAAGTCTCTTGTCTGAACTGACCAATTATGACTAAAGTAACAGTAAGAAGTCAAATGAGCTCATTTCTATTTCTATGACATATTTCTATGTTCTTTTCTATTATTCATGAAACACCTTAACTAATTTTGCTGCGGGTGGCAAACAACATAGAAAGATTTCTGACCTTGACTCAAACAAGATATTTCAGGACTGTGTGTTTGTATTAAGCGCTTCTCACTTATGCTAGAGAGACGACATATTTCCCCTGGAGCTACAGTATGTGTGTGACTTATGCTTTGTTCATCAAAAGGCTACTATAATTGACTCTTAATAAATCAAACTCGTTCATGCAGGCAGATCCACTGATTGGATCAGAGACTGATTTCTACTTTCAAAACCCATACACTTTAATTCTTGAATACCCAAGTTTATTTTTTCCTCGTGTAGAAAAGATGGAATGACAGAGAAATAACAGCACAAAAGTAGAAGCATTGTGACCACCACTTTGACAAAATTTCTTCCAGAGACGTTACAGGAGGTCTCAGCAGTGGGTGTGTAGCAAATTGAAGGAAATAACTGTGTTGGTATGGCAAACAGAGCAACTGCACAGTTACTGAGGAGTTTGCCTGTGTCAGCCACGCTACTAGAGGTTAACCCCTCATAATAAGCAGCAGGGATAATAAACATTATCAACCACCTATTGCAACACAACCATCTTCTCTGCACTATAGTGTCAGAATAAGGTGAAGACCCTGACTACTTATCACCTTTTATCCCTTCCTTAGTGATTTTATTTCTGTAAATTTGTTCTTACTGTCACATCTGACCTGAGCTGTTGAAACCCATCCATGTCCTTGGAGGGAGGAGCTACATATGATTGACCATTAATCCTGAAAGTGGTTCGCTAAAGTAAATGGGAATAAGGGCCATTTCCTATGGCCTTACCACAGGAAAAAAAAAACAAACAAAAACAAACAAACAAAAAACCCCACAACTTTATGAAGCTTTAAAAAAATATGAAATAATTCCAATTGTCCTACCAACAAAATATCAATTAAACAAAAGCCCAGCTCAGCTTTTCATCCTTGTCGAACACTGAAGTGAGTGCAGTAAAACTGGCATAAACTATTCCCAAATTTACATCCCATAAATTTATTTATGAGATATGTTTCCTGAGACAATTCTGCTTTTTTAATGTCGGAAACCATTATAAAATGAAGGGAAAAAAACAAAGAAAACAAACCCTGAAATCTAACACACACGAAATCACTAAAGGAGATCATGGGCAGAGATTCAATTAGGTAAGGGAGACAATATTTTCTTAATAGCGTGCATGTTCACCAAATTCTAAGAGCAATATAAGAAATATAATTCCCATTTTAAGGTGGTAACTAGCCTCCCCTTTCACAGGTGCGAAAGCTTCCAGAATTGTGTTAATACATGTAGAATTTAATTTACATTTGCAGGCCTGAACTTTTGGAATTCTCTGAATCCATGTAGAATTCAATTTCCACTTAAGAAAAATTGTTTTGTAGCTTTTGGAGATACAAAGAAATATATGCAGATGTGACTTCAATGTAATATAGTTCTTACAAACTATCAAAACCATAAAACCCATCCATTCTATTTTTTTTTCTTTTAAAATTCATTATTTTCAAGAAAAGCTCAACTTTTTTTGAGACTCTTTGATTGAACCAGATTGTAAATATTGACTCTGTTTTCTATGGAAAATCAAGGTGTAAACAGTTTTGAAGTCCAAAGAAACTGACATTTTAATTAATAAACACAAGGCTCATAAGTAGATAGGCAGACAGACAGGTACACAGTTCCGAAGTGGACACAAAGTTGCCTCACTGTGGGAACTTTA
Source organism: Gallinago undulata (assembly GCA_026546715.1). Taxonomy (NCBI): domain Eukaryota; kingdom Metazoa; phylum Chordata; class Aves; order Charadriiformes; family Scolopacidae; genus Gallinago; species Gallinago undulata. Next base: position 31,381,395 of record JAOTQQ010000019.1, read on the forward strand.
ATACCATGCTGAAAAAAGGCAGATAAATTTCAGGAAAGCAAAGCTAGTTCTAGTCATTTAGTCCTCTAAATTTAGTCCTTGTGTTTTATTTATCTGGAGAGTTTCATGAGCCTTTTTTAAGCAACTACTGCTGAATATCAACTGCTCTTAAAGTAATATCTTTATTCAATTTTGGGTAACTGAGAAAATCTGCTAAAGTGGTTCTATTTCTCAGTATGTTTTTTAACATTTCTCATTAACATATTTCATGAAAAAATAATTTCAATCTGAAATAGCAGCTTGGGAAGAAGGCACAAAAAAACCATGTCCAAGATATATGATATAGTAAAGGAGGCAGCAGACAAATCTTTGTTTTACGCTATTCAGAGAACTCTGTTCATAGCTTTCATACACTCTACAGCAAGGTATATACGGTGCCAAAATCTGCCTAGAGTCAAATGTCTGGAAAAATTGTACTACTTTTGAAAAAGTCAGTCCACAATTATATTCTGCTAAACAAGAATACTTCCCATGCTGGATTATGCTATTTATTTCCTTCTTACACAACATCTACAATAAAAATAACACACACTTGGAGATGGCTTCTGGTCTCAGAGTTTGTTTTAACTGGTGTGCTTCTGTCAACCCGAAGAACTTACTCTCGATTTACCATCCCAACTCCAACACAAACGAGGCTTACACTATCACAGATAATTTATGAGACATGCACTAACTCATGTAACTCAATCTCTGTTGTGTCCAGTTAGCCTTGGCAAACAGCCGACCTCCCACCCATCCGCCCACTCCTCACACCCCTTCCCTGGGGACAGAGGGAGCCAACAGGATGAAAGGCTGAGTCAAGGTAAAGGCAGGGTGATTTCTTACTGACTAGTGGGCAAAACAGACTCAAGAACAGTTAATGTAATTTTACCGCTAGTTAAAATTGATCTGCATAGTGAGAAAAAAGCACAAAAATTAAAACACCACCTTTCCTCCTGTCTACAGAGGTGGCAGTATGGATGTCTGCTCTGCCATGGAGCACCTCCTCCACTACTCTTCCTCTCCTGCTCTGTTTTTGTTCCCTCCTCCCTCTGCCTGTTTGGTATTTTTGTCCCTTCTTAAGTATGTTTTCACAAAAGGCGCCACCAGCTTCACCGAGGGGCTCAGCTGTGTCCTGCGGGGTGTCTGTTGCGGAGCTGGCTGGAACTGGCTGGAACCAGCTGTGTCAGGCACACAATCCAGGCCTGCAGCTGTCCGGCTGCTAAAACCTCACCAGCTACACCCAAAACGCTTCTATATTTACATTTCAACTCAACTTCCGATTTAACAAGACTAACCTGAATCACGAGGTCTAAAATTCAGCAAATTTTTTCATGGAAGCAAAAAAATGGTGAAATGAGGTTTTCGTTCTATCCACATTTATTCCATAGCTTGTGACCTGGTTTTCAAGTTTGTTGCAGGTTGTCATAAGAAATCTCAGCATTCAGGCCATCTTTCAAATAACATGAATTTAGAAGCACATGGCTGCCAGTCACACCCTGATACTGTAGATTTTCATGCAGTTTAAACAAGAGCTATATTTTGCAGCTTTGTAATTTGAACTCTGTTAAATAAATATTCTGGTAAGCAAGTCACATGTCTCAAATTTGTACTTTCATATGAGTTGTGTGTACACCAACAGTGAATTTTCTCTTTGTCCCGTTAATAAATAGTATTTCACTTAATATCTCTGAAATGCTTTTAACAAACACAGCTTAAGTTAAATTTAATGCTCTTTAAAGTTAACCCAAGGGCTGCATATACTGGGAGATGTAAAAGAAAAAAATCCCTAAAAAGAAATGCTGCAAATATAGAATGTGTTTTTGGTTTTAGTGATGCACATTAGCAAACGCAAAAAAAAAAAAATAAAGCCATTATATGGTATATTTTAAATGATTTAGAAAACCAGTAATATTTTTAATGAAAAACATTGGCTGGATTACCACCATTTAAAAAAATAAGCATGTAAGCTAGCATTGCACTATGTAACATTCAGTTATGCCTCATCAATTTGATTAAACTTAATGTTAAAAAGAAAACTACAAAATCTCAAGGCTAGTATCACAGCTCATTTTTATAAAGTTTCTAGATATAGAGGACACGTCAAAGGCACTTGCTTTAAAATCTGTTATGAAAGAGATGTACTAATAAGAATTGAACATTTTTGGCTTAACACCTGAATCTACTAAATACGTACATGTGGTTTTTCATTTAAAAATATGAGTAATCCCATCTCTATTCAGCTCAGATACATATGTCCATGCTCAGCTGAATGGGCAAGGGATCAAATATGTGAGGCATTTTGTTGAAAAAGCTCCACTTGTAAGAATTACAGTATTAAGTGTGGTGAGGAAAGTGGGAGCAAATCAACCTTCTCTCCCTGTAACCTCTGAAATAGTTTTTGCAAAGTATTTGAGAGGAGATGGGTAATGATCACAAACTACATGTAGCTCCAAACAAGCCTAGTGAGGTACACGTGGGGCACAGCTGGGCTATCATTTCTTCTGACAGCGACTGTTTATGCAGCAGCAGTGTCAGGGCACTGTCCTGTCCTGGCCATCACACTTGCCTGTCCCTCAGGCGTATCAACTGCAGCACTCAGTTTGGTGTCATCTGTGAACTGGCCAAGGGTGCATTCAATCCCACTGTCTATGTCATTGATGAAGATATTAAACAGTACTGGTCCCAGTATGGACGCTCGAGGGACACCAGTTGTCACTGATCTCCATTCTTTGGTTTGCCACACTGGGACGTGTATCTGATACAGGGGTTTCACCTTCCTGATGGTCACTGGAAAGTACACTACACACAGTCTCTTCTATGCAGAGAGGAATCAATAAGATCTTACATGATTTTGTGACAGGTGATTTTCTATATGTTGTTCAATAGAAGTCACATCTGTAAGCAATGGCATTTGTCAATTTCAGTCATGCTGAAATTCATACAAAGCATGGGACATAAATGCAATAATTTAGAAGCAGAATGAAATGGAACAGAGCATAATGCTGAGCCCTGTGATGTTGGTATGGTACCGTCAGTTACAGGCTTCAAGTTGGGTTTGCAAGGCCTCAGCTCTGAGGCATGACAGGCTTGCTCACCCTGAACATGCCTGCAGCTTCATTTCAACTTGGTTTAGCAGTGACGGCAATTTTTCCTCTGACAGGTGCCTATCACTAATTTGGTTTACATTTGCTTACCTTTGAAGCTGTAGCTTTCTTATATAAAGTCATGACAAGAGGTTACTTTGTGCAGAATGAGTTATTTATGACTATAATGCAATGGTATATATACTTAGAGAAAAGCAGGCTTGGTACAACAGCAGAGGCTTTGGGAAGTGAAGAGGTGGTGCAGATGAACACAGACGCAGGACTGTTGAAAAAGGGGCCCAGCCCGGCACTGCAGACCCCACCATGCTCTGGTGCTTAGTTAAAGAACTGCAGCTAACAAAGCAAAAAGGGAAATAGCATCTGACATACGTAAAAGGCATGGGATACAATAAAATCACATATAACATGAACTTGCAGACTAGTGAAAAAACAGCAAGGTGTAAAAGTGTTCCAGCAAACATATAAAAGCAACCCCAAGTGGAGGGGAGGAAGGAAGAGGGACAAATCAAGATCAACATCAACATTGCGTTTCTCAGATTTGCGATGATGAAAACTTGCTCTACAGCCTGTTCCGCCAGACTGAAGCCATGGACCTCAAGGTTCAGAAGAGCACTAGAATTATGAGCACAACACCAGAAAAATGGGGAAATACAAGAAGTGTTTGTGCAACAAATTTAACTGGATAATTATTTTCTAAAATTCTTTTGTATACTAGTATTCATGTATTTATTTATTTTCATTTTGTTCAGTAATAGCTAGTTTTGTACTAATCATATTTATCTATACTGTTATGATTTAAATTATACTAACAGTAAATTCTTGTTTTTACATATAATATCCTTTTTGCATGTAAGACCCTGATACTTCTCTGGAAAGAACAAAAGACTATAGATAAAAGAGGAAAATTGTGATATAGGAAAACATTAATATAATTAATTTGACTCTAAAGTAGTAATATTTTACAATTCTTTTTAGCTTTTCGTGTGAGAAAAAGGAAGTTCACAAAAAGAACATATCTAGCAGCCCAAACGTGATTCTAGATTCCCTAAGAGCCAAACGTCATGGTTAGACTTTTATATTAATAAATGTTCATATGTTTTATTAACCTTAGCACTTCTTTTTCTATTAAAAATGCAGAAATGCTGTTAATAATATAAAAACCTGATACACTCGGTAATGAATTTTCCATGCCTTTCATGTTCTTCACTCTGTTATTTTAGACTTGTAAGTAAAGTTAATAACATCTATAAATATAATGTTCCTTTAATGCAGCCTCTGAACGAATTTCATTATGATGAACTCCCTAGAGAGAAAACTTGCATCTTAACAGGAGAATTTACTCACATTCCTGAAAGAGGTTCAAAGTACAGTTCAAAAATACAACAAAACCCCTGTACTTTTTTATTTGATTTGCAAATCAAATAAAAACTAACTAGGAGAAATCTATACTATAATACAGTAACTTAATAGCAACTCAAATTAAGAAATTACCTCCTCATAGGTTACAGTTACTTTTGCAGTCTATAAAAACACACTTTATAGTGAACAAACTCACTTTTTCTACATATGCTATACCACTGTCTTAGCCAAGATAGAACTTGACATGTGTGATGTAACTGAGCCGTATTAGATAACGTCAAAGAATGCATTGTGCAAAGTTGTCTTCATCTGAAAGCTTGCATTTTACTACCATATTCAGATTTCTTCTCTAACAGGACAAGATTTCATTTTGGAAAAAAATGGAAATATACCAAATAACCACCACAACTCTCACACGCAGAGCTACTTCCAGGATATTATATATGATGGAGAAAAACAGATCTTCAAAATAGAAGGAACGTAACAGCAGAAAATTATTTTTATATGCTTGCAGTAAGCAGTTCTTTATGAGAAGCTTTTTTTTTTTTAATTAGCACAGACGGTACCTACATGAAAACGCATATAGCCATGAAGAATCTATTTAACATGCTGCTTCTCATGTGCAAAAGTCCTCAGGTGGCTTTTAAATGTAAAGTTTCTTCCAGTTTCATACCATGACCCATATGGCCACACACCTCTCAGCAATATATATATTCTATGTGTAGAATTCTTGTCCAAGCAACTCCACCCCTCTCCTTCTTTTCAGGATTACAAGCTATTTGATTATGCTGGTCCTTTTTCACAGGTAAATAATGCCATGGAAGTGTCACCTCATCTCCTCTGTTCCTCCTGCCCCTACAGGTCTTTTTTCCTTGAAATTTCTAAATAAATTTAGAGAAATGCTGTAATTTCTCTGTGATCTGTAAATCTTTATTTATGTTTTTTTAACAATAATTCTACAATGTAAAAGAACCAGACTGCCATAGAGTACTCAGAATAATGCATGCAGACATAAGATGGTATCTCCAGATTTACACCTATCATGGAACAATTATTAGCCCTGTGTGAAAAAGCGCTAGACAACAAGGGGTTTACTACTATCAATAAAATTTTTAATTCACTATGAGATACAGCAGAGATCAACATTTTTAACTAGCCTGGCTTTGTGCAGTATTGAGAGAGTTGTTGTGGAAAAGATCAAATAATTTTTTTTCTAAGTATTTTAGGCATTTTCTTTGCACCTTTTTTGTCCTTTTTAGAATAACGATGAAAAGTTTAGCTGTAAAAGAGAGATATGCTTAGCAATATTCCACTGTCTGCTTATGATTAAAAACAGAGGATTACACTCTCTCTAGCACTTCCATAAAAGGCTTTCACTCCTAAGTCTAGCAATACTAAGACTTAGGCTTCCTGCACAATTCTAATACTTTTTCAAATATATTTAATGAGATATTTTTAAGCATGAGACTCTCCGAACTTTTAGTTCTGCTCTGCTAATCATCATGTCAAGATTAGTGTTAAAATAGGAAAAACAGAAATTATATCTAGTACTGACTGACCTCTTATCAGTATTTTTGTCAATGTTGTTGATCGCTGACTTCAACGGTTACTGATTAAGACTTTTCAGTTTGGTTTTAACTGGCTGACAGAAAACCTTCAAAATGACAGTGTACAACAGCCTCTTTAACAATTGCAATGCCTCTCATAATTTCTCGTGGCTCTCATAATTACGTTCAAAAAATTGCAGAACCACCTCCTTTGTTGCACATATGTGCATATTTTTAAAGAAAGAACATAATGGAACATGAAGTGAAGGTATAACCAACATGTTATTTATAAGACTAGCTTGGATTATACGGAAGAAGAACAGGACAGAGGTGTTGCTGGATTGTAGCAACAAGGATTTTCCTAATTTTTGACTAGCACTAAAATTGTAAACGTAACTTGGAAAATGAAACAAGGTCTTTAAACTCAAGATTTTGTCTCATGAGAGTGTTTTTCAGGACTGCCACTTAATATGGCACATTTTACATTCCTCCTGGTCATATTCTTACCTGAATGTGCTTATTTTTAGCATTTTATATTGCTCGCATCTTTATTGAAGCCTTCCTTATCTGGATAGCTACACACAGTTGCTTATAGCAGAAAGAGAACCATGCAGCAAGAAAAATCAATACAGTACATATCTGGACTATCATATTTCAAAGAACAAAAATAAATAGATGGAACTTAGAAATACCTTCACCTAATAATGACAACGTTTTTATAGAACACTATTTTCCTTAGCATTTCTGCTCCTAAAATGCATTCTGATAAGCCTAAAGATTCAAGTTACTTAGCATTTATATTTTAAACTTTATTATGTACATTCAATTCACAAAAGTCAGCAGTATTATAGCTATGACATTTATGATCTCAGCGCTGTGAGCCTATCTGCCAATCTCTGAAACCTTTACTTTAGAAAACACACTGACATCAGGAAATAAGCACATGAAGTTAAAGCTAATTCTGGATTATTTTCCTGTCAAACTTTATATTTAAATGGCAAACTTCATCATCAGAATAATTTTAAACTTTAATTCTTATACTTAAGTAGATGGCTATACTTAAGCATATTGCTACCATTTTGAAGCTATTTTGTATTTTTTTCCTTTAAATTGGTTAGATTAATGTCACCCACTTACTTTAGAAAACAATATTGCATTTGGAAGCTGAGGATATGTAAGGAAGGTTTAAGCCCTACGCTGACTAGAAGTATAGTTTAAGATGTGCAAAAGACCAAACTATAGTAGTAAGAAAACGGCTCTTAATAGACTCGCCTTTATTTAAGAGAAAAAACTCATGGTGACTTTATCCTACTTCTCATCTAGGTCCCTCTGGCTTTCTAATAAATCCCCAGACAATTCATTAAGTTCAGAATTAAAATTAAGTTTGGGAAGGGTTGCTTTCTCAACAGACTTGTCAAAAACTCATCAGGGCAAAGGTTGAAATGAAATGCCATACATTGTCAGCTGTATCTTCAGTGTGTATGCCTTCAGCTGCTTTCCTCAATTGCCTAGTCATGCTCTAAATGCAAAAAAGAAGGACTCCATGTTGTTCCTGTTTCCTCACATGACAGCTGTTATCACACAGTGAGAAAGAAGGAGACATTAGCAGTTTTGGTATCTGAAACATTTACTGACACATTTCCAGGCTTCTAGAAATGTCAAAACTTTCCATTTTTTGTAATATGGAGACTTTCATGGCACTGTTGTATCTTAAAGAGCATCACAAAGCCAGAAGAGTAGCCTTTGATTCTTTCTTTTATTCTGTCATCTTTGGAAGATTCATGAATAATATGAAAGAGGCTGTTTGCAAAGCAGTTGTGAAACATTTAATGTGTGAACTACTGATAGTTTTTGAAACTGCCGTTGTGAAACAGCTGTTATTGACAAACAAAGAAAGTCCTGTAAGGCAAAAAAGCTCCACTAATTACACCCTATTTTAAAACAGAACTATATTTGTAATATCAAAAGTAAAAATATAGAGTAAATATTTCTGCTTCCTTGCTGGGCTTGGGGTTTTTGGTTTTTGTTTGTTTGGGGGTTTTTTGGAGGTGCTTTACTTGCATTCCTGGATGCTGACATCTCTGTGGCAGGAAGATATACAGATGATAGCACTTATACATAGCAATTATGCATAAGAAATACCTAGAATACATTTATCTTACCTGATAACAGAGCATCTTTCTGTGAATGAGTGCTAACTGTGTATTTAGGAAAAGAAGGAAACATCACCAATTCACTCATGTTAGATGCCCCAAAAGACTGAGAGGAAGTCTGGCAGCTCACATTTATTATCCAGATCTTATTCCTACAGCATGTATTTGATATATGTATGATACATACACCCTTGCTATCTGTAACTAACTGACATGAAGCAGAGGATACACTTCCTATAGTTTCATGGCATTGTGAAGCTCTCTAACAGCAGTAACACCCCACATGACATACAAGGTACTACCTTTTATGTGTATATAGGGTATATAAAGTTATAAATGGGGTATTACTGCTGTTAGATACTGAAATTGAAGAAGGACTAAGAGTTCTTGTTCAATATTCGATAATAATTAGATAATATTAGATAATGTCAGACCCACAAGTATTAGGTTTGTTAAATTTTCTTTTTCTTCTCCTTAGGAGATTTCTAGAAATAACCCCAGCTCATTATATTTTTTTAAGGATAAAGAGCTGCTTTTTAAGAAAAAAAAAATATATATATTTATTATGTATGCATGTATATGTTTGGTACTCAACCACATATACATTCCAGAAAATTCCTGAATAATAGATAAACTGATCACAGGTATATTCTATGCCAAATGCAATCAAACCTAATGCTGTACTGAACCTTTGCAGATGCTATGTTGTTTTCACCTTCTTTTCATATAAGACATTTGTATTAATTTTTACTCAGAATTTGCATTCTGTCCTCATATGTTTTTCATCTTGCCTCTTCCTTCATCTCCTTTTAATTTAGACTAATTCACTCCTCCTCTTTGAAGTGTTATTATCTCCCAGGACACTGACTTTGCCCAAGAATTGTTCATAAAAAGGTTAACAATCTACAGCACTAGCTAAGGCAAGACCCAAATTGACAGTCTTGTAACCTGAGCCAATATTCAAAACTGTATTATATTTAATGGACTACTCCTCCTGCTTGTGGTCATATATACAGCAGGAAGTCAGACAGTATATAATGTATTAGACACATTCCACATACTAGTCGGAAACAGATTGTCTTCTCCATGTAAATAAAACCATTTTTATTTGTCACATTACTAAATATAGTGGCCATTTTTCGATTGCAAATGAAAGCATAATTTAATTAAGATTTTATAAACTCTACATTCCATGCTCAGAAATACAGGTTATGAGATAACACTTCTTGTATCAATACTTCAACATTGCTATAAACCACCCTTAGAAACTCTGTATTTCTTTAATGGTTTAATCATGTTCTGATGTATCCCTAGATATTTTTTATTTCTTCATAGGATTCAGAGCAAGATCCATGTCCTTAATGAGAAACAGTTATTTAGAAGTCCCTATAGATCCATGTTGTATAAAACCTTTCAAAATAATCACACAAAACACACAAAACAGGTGTATTAAAATATACAGACAGTAGAATAAACTCATCTTTCCTGTTAGCTTTAAATGGTCAGCTAGGATGAAACACAAATAAAAAATTAAAGAGTGGTGAATATGTACCAGAACTATTAGTATAATTTTAGGACTCAAAGGCCTAACACCTTAATTTAGAATATTGCACTAAACCAGTGCAAGAAACTGATGCTGAATAATAAAGATATTAAAGGTAATTTTAAAGTTCAGCATCACTGAAACCACTAAGATTAGACGTGTTCTTATCCTACATCTTCTTGACCCAGAGGGCAAAATGTACTACCATGTCATCATCTTAACAACAATTTTAGCTCATTTTTTCTCAGTTTCAATCAATACAAAAGTTTAGTGCAACAACAATAAATAGAAAGACAGGGCTTAGGTCATCCAGATAAGTTTGGTATCTCTCTCTTTAAAATGTCACAAAATTATGCTTTCTGTCCATAGCAGTTCTAATAATATTTGTCTTTGAAGTTCACTGCAAAAGACATTCTCTCACCTTATAGACTTAGAAACTTTATGAAAAAATAATGCAAATTATTTCAAGAACAGTTGTTTTCTCTGCATAGACCTAAGAAAAGCGATGAGCATATGAACACACAGGAAAAGATACTGAGCTCACAAGTTCTCCGTATTTACCTAATGTATTTTTTTCTGAAATCAAGGTAGAGACAACAGCCAGCACAACTGAAATTGGACAAAATGCAGTAGGCAGGTAGGGACCTACTACTTGCTAGCAAAAAATAAAGATAATATGTTTTATTGTTCTTATGTGACAGCAGTGATTGTGTACGAGAAGTCAGGGAACAAGAGAGAAGGGCCAAAAAGCTGGCAAAATAATCTTTTTGCTAATACTTTGAAAGCATCCAACGCATCTTAGAAAAGGGAGATTCAGTGTCATAAGAATGTTGTCATCACAACGGAACAGCAAACACTTTACCAGAAGGAACATGTATTGTCCAGAAAAAATCAAGCTTAGATGACTTCCAAGAGCCTTGAAGACCTTGGCATCTAAGTCTTTGGCACCTAATCAGCCCTTGAAGCTATGGCACACTGTGACTTCCCAGTTCTTGGACAAGATGAACAATCTGGATCATGTTGTGAGAACACCAAGATCATAAAATTGACTGAGGCAGGAAGGATGTTTTTTGGACTGATGGACAGTTTCCCAAGTGGTTATTTCATTTGAGAATAATTATTACAGAGTCCAGGTACAGTAATAAAAAAAAAATAATTTAAATGCTGGTAAAAGTGGGATTGGACAGATGGAACAAGGTCAAAGCTGGTATAAATCTGGGCAGACTTGTTTATAATTATTTTAAATAAAAATGAGAACACATACCAAGAATAGACTGGGCAAGGACACAAAGAAAGAGATAGACTGGCAGAGGTTCATAGTAATACTGTTAAATAATAAATGCACACTGCTAGTCACAGAATGTCATCTTTATTAATAAATCAAAAGATGGGCTGGTCCAAAGGTTTTCCGGGTGCCTATCACTGTTGAATCTAAGAAGCAAACCTAAGTTAATCCATATTTTTCTTCATACTGAAGTATATGATGACTACGTGGAAGCAAAGCATTGTAATACTATTGTGTAAGACAAGGAAAATGAAGAGTTTGAGTGTTCTGTGTATTTTTCAGTGATATCTCATTATTTTTTCTTACTAGAGTACATTGAAGGACCTGTAACTGTAGGCAGATATATACCTATCATCTATCTCTACTGATTTTTTAAATTTATTTTTAATTTTTATGTTAAGTAGTATTGGTGCAGAGCTCAGTTCTTCTTCTTGCAATGTTGCAGAAGAGTCAGTCCTGTTAAAATCCAGGGACTTAGCTTCTGCAAATGACTACTGATTGTATGAAATCTCATGAGAGAATATTAAGACCATCAGGCTGATGGAGCACCCTTCAGTTAACTATTCCCAACACTGAAGAGATTCTTTCTGCATATAATTCTACCACCTTCTATGTAGCTGCCTATAAAACATACTGGATTTATACTATGCTTTAAATTTATAAAGATAAATCTTGAGTGCAATCCAAATTATAAACAAAATCTTCATTAACAAAGTTCAAAAGAGATTAGGACATACAAAACATTCTATACAAAGTATTCTATACTAAGTATAGGAAAAAAAGAAAAGGGAAATTCCCTTCATGTTATTGTCACATGACCAGATTTAACTCTATTTGGTATTAAAAGACCCCCTTGTATGATCCACAAAGTTAGGGGTTCATCCAATACAAGAATCAAAATAATATTCACTACAATTTTAAGTTACATTAATGAGGATCTTAAAAGTCCTCCTTTAATGCACTGGATGAAATCTTCATTGGCATGCTCATCCATTAAATAATTCTAAAAAATGGCTGTTCATATCAATCTGTTATTCTGCTTTTCATAGAGGAATTGAGTAAATGAGAATATTTCAATGATAAAGAAACAGCTGAAAGAAGTGCAAATTTTTTTTTCTTTATTCTTCTGCATGTTTAACACATTAGATAAACTCAGGCAGAAATACTCTATATCGTGGGTTCGGAAATCCTTATCAAAGGATTTTAGAATTTTTTCTACTTTTAGAACTTTACAAAATACTGAACTTCAGTCAGCAGCAATTTTGTCTAGCTTTGTAAGCTAGTGTCTTCTCATGAATGAGTCTGTAAGTTCAGAATGTTATAAAATGTAGTACTATGCTGGCACTACTGAGCAATGATACATATAGCTTACCATGAAATTTCAAAAAACAGTGTTAAATTTTCAAATGTACTGACCCATGAACTTTCATAGGTAATATTGGTTAGAAACCAGTAAAGATCAGGTAAGATCAGGAAAGTCTAGACACTATTATCTTTTAGCTGGTAAATAATGTTTCAAAATTAAAAATTACTGAAGATGAAGTCTTCATTCTCTCATCAAGGATAGAAAACCTGCCCCAGCTGTTTAATGATTCTTCATTACATTCAAATTTTCATTTTTTCTTTCTTTTGTGAAGTAGAATTAGAATTTCCTTGAGCTTCTATCTTCCTTCCTTCTTTGTCCTCCCAACATTTAAATATATAAACAGGAGTCTAATTTTAAAAAATTTACCTAGCTACAAACCATCAAGCTAATACATACACATTTTAAAAAAAAATTAATCTTTTCTAGGAGCAATTATTATTTTCAGGTCCATGAAGCACATCTCGCATAAAAGTTCAAGCAAAACTAAATACTACAATCTGTGAAAATATCTTGTGCAGTATAACAATGTGAAATATTCTTTCAGCAGCTGGCACTTATACATTGCTTTGAAGTCTCTTTCCATAAAGGAAATGTATAGGGTAAAAGACCTATAAAATATGAATACTCTCTGACTCTCCCCTGTTTTGGTAACTTACTCCACTGAATTGTGTATACTTGCCTCACAATGACTTTTTAAAAGTGCTACTCCAATTGATAAGCTTCTTTGAATTACAACAATTAAAGAAATGTATGACTATAAATGTAAATCTGCATATAAAAATGCAAATACAGGCATTCAGAAGCACTGCATATTTGGACTTCACTAGGGAAATTTCGTTGCACAGAAGAATAAATTGCTGGCACGTTTTACTTTCTGTAGCTTTCTCTCTAAGCCTTTTGTCTCTCTGAATAGTGTGTATAGTTTTACAAGATCGCAAAAACATTTTATTAAGTCTAAATCTTGTTTGTCGGAGAAGAAATAATTTCCACCTAAGCTTCTATGCAGTAAGCTGAATGTACTGCAACCAATGACATCTACAGTTAGTGCTCGATTCACTTTGTGTGAATTGTGTGTTTATGTTGAACAGATCAACCCTAGCTTTCCTTAAAGAGGATGTGCATAGCAAGTACTGTAATGAAAGCAAAGTTGACTGTTGATTTCTGCTGTCTTGTATGTCAAAATTTGATGACACATCAAAGGCAGATTCACTGAGATGCTATGACAGACAAGAAAACATTTGAAAAAGTTCGTATCTCTAAATATTTTTTGTACTTTTGTCTTCAATACTCATATTTGATTTTCTGATACTGAGAATAGTTATAGCCATCAATATTTAAAAATCAAGCTTTGAAATGGAGAAAATGTCATCAGATGTAGGACCACTATGGACTTTCTCGAAAGTTATATGTTTTCAGTTTAATGGAAAAATTAAGTCCTCTGTACATTTAGTATGCCAAGTAAAGATATTCCAGCTTCTTTATAACTGCTTTGCTTAACAGGTAATTGAGAAATATATTTAAACTCTTGATCATAATGACTTCAAAAAATTAAATAGGTTTTAAAGCAGTCTTGTTTAGTTGTAAATCATTATAAGTAATATATTGACAAAAAATTACTTCCTGCTCCTCGTCTAATGCAGCAGGGGGCAGATTTTTTTTTTTTTTTAATTTTCATTTTATCTTTTTCTGTATCACTAATTATAGTAATGATGAAGTCCATTCTCTAAAAACTGATCCCAGTCTGTTCAGCAGCAATAATAATATCTCTTTTAAAATCATACCACCTCTTTTTCAATCAGGTTTCCTTACGTATACTTTGAAATTAACATCATAATAAGTTTCTGAAATAGAACACACACTGTGCTGCCCTCATAAAATGGAATTGCATCTCTGTATTGAGAATTTGATTTTAATTAATAAAAGTCAAGAAATGGAGAGGAGTACTTGTAGTAGCACTGGCTATGAACATTCTTGGAGAAGCAGTTGAGCTATGAAATGTTTCCCTCTAAACTACACAATCGGGCTCACTTACACTGGCAGAGCCCTGGGGGGGGTCCTCAACCCCCGCCACTGCCCAGAGCAGAATTCAGCCATGAGCACAGACTGGGCTGCTCAGGGCTTCATCTAGTCAGGGCTTGAAGCCCCCAAGGGTGGAAACAGTCCAATCTACTTGAGCCCTGATCCCACCACTTGGTTGTCCTCACGGGCAAAAAGATTCTCCTTATCTCCACCCTGAGTCTCTCATGTTTCAGCTTGCACCATTGCATTTTACCCTTAGGACATGCACCGCTGTAAAGAGCCTGGCTGCATCTCCTCCATCCCCTCCTGTCACTAGATGTCAGGGGATGCTGCTGGGTGCCCCAAAGCCCATCCCTTCTCCCAGCTGAACCACCTCCAGTCCCATACCTTCTCCTTGCAGGGCAAAGACTCCAGCCCCACTTGGGGTGGCAAAAACTGTAACCAGCAGGCAGATATGGTCTCATGAGCCCTGAGAATAGGGGGACTACTTCCTGCCTTGATCTTCTAGCTCTGTCCCTCTTCACACAGCTCACGATACTGTTGTCTGTCTTTGCAGAAATCCTAGCCTTCTTTTGTTTATATGAGACATAAGTTGGTTTCCTTAAACAAATATAAACCCAAGTGTCTTATGAGTTAGCTACTGAAATATTAGCTGCCTAAACTGAAATATTAATTCCTTAAACATACAATGAATTAAAATTTTTGTTTGATTCAGAACATTTTGTTCTAACGTAAAATTTACATTCGGCAACTTGGCAGTGACTTCCAACACAAAATTGCTAAAAATAATACTGTTAAGATGTGTTTTCTTGTGGCAATATATCTGGAAATAACTTGTTTAGTTGTCAAATTGTTCTTTTTCCTGAGCATCATTAAAGAAATCTATTCTGTCAATCAGTTCTTCAAGAAATGACTTTATTAGAAATAATGTGCCTCAACAGATATTAAAACAATGACAGTGGGACATTAACGTAGGTCTATTTAGCATGTTTTATTACCTGACAGGTTAATATTTATGTAGGCTACAAGTGCCATAAATAATTGGACTAAACTAGTCGTCTTCATTTTAATGGGATTCTGCTTTGCATTTATTTGGGACTTTTTTTTTTCAGTCCTCAAAGCCATTTATTTAACTTTTTTTTTTTTTTTATTACAAGAAGAGGCAGAAATGCCAGACGCTTGCTATCAAAACTATTTACCATCATGTTATAGAGTTTATGAAGCTGTCTTTCCACAGATATGTGTTTAAGTGTGTAAAATAGTCACCGTTTGTGAACTGAAAAGACATTTAGCTTAGCACACATCTTCTGTCAATGACCAAGATCAGATAGAGAGATATGAGTGAAACATTGAATTCTTCAATTTGTCCACTGATTTGAAGCTCAGGGATTTGTTATACTTGTGTACTCTTAAAAACTACACTCTGATGTACTTCTAGAACAGAAAAGTGGAGCTATTCTATCCTGTTGTTTTCTGCATTTTGTATTAAAGCTCTATAATCCTACATCTGCAAATTTCAAAAATATTTGGAATTGCTAAATGTAAGAGGAAGCTCAGGTACTACTGCCCTGGAATACACTTTGCAAATGAAATTTGCAAATTTCAGTCAGCCCCCACAGGTGTTTGACTCACATCACTTCTACCTAATGTCACATTTACTAACACTTAGATGGTATTAAAATACTTTTAAAAAGAACTGCTTACTGACCCTCTCAATTGAAGACATGCTTGCCTTGACAGAAATAAATATATACGCACTAAGAATGGGCAGAATTAAAAAAAAAAGAAATACTGCCAAAATAAGTGGCAATAAAATAAATGAAAAACAAAATCATGTGGTTGTGATGCCATTTCCAATGGATGGTTTTCCAGTTCCCATTTTGCTTTACAAATGCATGCTTATATTGACAAATTTCATGGAAATGAGCAGAACAGCCATTTAAAAGACATCAAATAAACATCCTTTTTATTACAGTGAAATGCAAATATCAAGTCTTAACAAGTAAATCTAGGGTCTGTAATCTTAAAACAGCAATAACAATAACCTCAGGCTATGTTTTCATTTTGTGGTTCACTTTATGAGAAGCAACTGTTATTTCTATGTGGCACTTCAATGAGTTAGAGGCATGCTCATTCAAGTTAAAACAGTGGTATTCTGGCAGTACTTGTAATGGAAAGTCAATGATTATTGGTAGATCAAATCACACTGGCCATCAAACTGCCAGTGACATGGCTTTTAACCTACTTCAAATTTAAATGTCTGCATTTGCATAAACATTTCTCAGGAAGATTAAACTTAAGCAGGAATATCAGTGAACTTTGTGATAAAATTCTTTAAGTAGGAAAGCTCTAAGAGATTCCCTCAAAACCAGTAGTTATACTGGAAGTTTCTTAACAGCTATAAGACAGCAATGAATGGTTTGCCTATCTGTGGCTGCCCTTTCACAGACGCAGAAAATGTATCTTTATTTCAGAAGGTAGGAGTTTTACAAATAGAGCTAGCCTCTATACCAGTTTTAAAGAGTTCCCGAGATACATAAGGCATTTTTATATTGGAAAATATAAAATGTTTACTTATTTTATTTCCTCATTTATAAGAAATCCATGTAAGGAACAAATAGTTATACATATACTTGATTGTGATTTCCAGATGGAACTAAACTAATATAATAACTTAGAATAATTCTGATAAAAAGATTGCAAGCTGTCAGTATTTCAGGATAACTGAACACTTTGAAAAAGCAGTAACAACTGGAAAAATGTTTACATTTGGGACTCATAGTAGAAAATATGTAGAAAATATCAAAACTTGTCAAATTTTGATAGTATTTCTACAGAATAGGTAGTATATAGCGTAGATGCTTTGAATTAGTATCCAAGGATCAGCAAAACATTTTAACTGTGTTTAATACTCCATAGACTTCAAACACCTTGTTTCTATTTCAATATTGCCATGGCAAATTCTGACGAGTCACATGATTCTCCTACTACATTCAAAAAGTCCAAGATGGTGAATCTACTCAATTACTTTAGTTAGACACAATTTTACTTACCGTCTTCATAATCGCTTTAAGCATCTCAAACAAACTATAGTGTGTACAGTCCTTTTGGAGCCTATTTACCAAAGGCATTTTTTATTCCTTAGCTCTGAACACCAAGTCTTCAAACTCACATCTACAGGATTCCTCACAGTCATCAAAGGAAATGTTAAGTTTGACAGCCAGGCTCTACAGCTAAAACACACACCTTCCTAAAATGTGATTAATTTTACAAAACAATAAACATTATGGTCACAATAAATAGACAGAAAGCTACACTGTGAATATATTTGTATTTCTCATATGTGGTCAAATTGAACCAGAATTGGTTTGGCAGTCTTATGCCTCTAAGGAGCTGACAAAATGGACTGGAATGGAAACGTCATATTCCAGACTTTGTGCCCCACATAAAATCCTGTTTTTATCTCTGCTAAAATTCTGACTAACAGTGAAGAAGTGAAGGGGGTTAAACACAGATCCAGCAAAATAAGGCCTAAGGAGAGCCTTCAGCCTGCTACCTCACTTGAGATGGGAGCT
>JAOTQQ010000019.1:31399466-31476056 GCA_026546715.1 Gallinago undulata
ACTGCAGGGGGGTCGGACTAGATGGCCTTTGGAGGTCCCTTCCGGCCCAGATGATTCTATGATTCTATGATTCTAAGAAGACACTGCATTATTTAGTAACGACAATTATTTATTTAAATGAAAATCAGATATGTAGTAGTTTATCCATTATATAATAGAAGTTATTTAGAACATCTTGAGAAATTCTTGAATAAAAATCTTCTGTTCAGTGCTCACATGAGATATACCACTTTTTCTCCAGCTATCTGAAATTGTCTTCTCCTACTTTAAAGAGAAAGCTGCCCTCCCAAAATCCAAAACTACAATGCAATCAGCATGATGGTTGGTAGGCCTATCACGTCTTTAGCAGAAACTTTTTGCCCCACTATTTAGCAACCCTTTTCCAAACACCCACCTACTATCATCCAAGACATGCCAAAGCTGCAGAATTATCAACAAATGAGGAGAAGAACATCTAACTTATACATCTAGGAAAATATATACACCTAATAAATTTACTATAATGCAGGAAATGTTACAACTGCACAATTTAATACACCAGTAGCCAAACTGGGAAAACAAGAGCAAGGATATAGCACTTCATAAAGTTCTTATCCATTGCCATGTTATGTTATAAAACAATGTGGCCAAGCATAGAAAGCCTGTCCCCCAACTAGCAAGCAACATGAACTAGTTCTGCCATTGACCAGCCCTGCTTGTATTGGCCTTTTCAATAATGTAAGTATTTAAGGGCAGCATTTGCCCAAATAACAATAACATGGTATCAGATGTCTATTGTGCTTTGAAATGGTTCTGCTGATATTGTTCTGCCACATCATGAAAGTATGTTCTAAGAACAATTTATGTAGAAAATCTGAGCATTAAGATAGGATGGTAAGAGGCATGCCAGCCTGCATTCATAGCTTGACCATATGAATGTTTTTTTTTTTAAAAAGAGAAAATAATTATTTCTGCCCAGAGTTCATTATCCTTACATGCCTTAGTAATGTTATTATATTTAATGTCTAGGAACTGCAATTTCATTCAGCTGGAGAAACGTGGTTTTGGAGTTTTTATATTTATTTCTTGAGTAATAAAAATAAATTGTCTAGTATCATTTTCTTAAGATGAAATAAACTTATTGTAAACTATTTTGGACTTGGATGAACTTAAATTCCATTCACTGACATTTACTCCCAGACTCCACTGTCAGGATTCTTCATGTCTTTTATAGTGGCTGCCACTCCACAAATTTATGCCAGTTTCTAAAAGCTAAAATGAAAGAGCTCTAGGGATTGCTAGTGTAGGTTTTAATAAATGGCCTTTCATCAGAAAATTCCTTTTGATTACTCTAATATCAAGACATACTACATCCTAAATGAAAAATAATTAATTAGTAGTAATTCATTAAAACTCATCAAAAAAGGATAAAATTATGTGCAAAAATCTCATGCACTACTCATTGTAATCATTCTGTCAAAGTCAATAAAATATTCCTAATATATTCCTAAAATATATTCCTAAAAATAAAAATTAAGCAATACGCTGGTGACATTACTTACTGGCTTTGAGTTAGCAGAGACCAAGTTGCCAGAATGAGATATGAACCACTGATTTTGCAGGGTAACAAATTCCCTACTTATCTGGTATGCAACAACTAAAACATTGGATGTTTTCTGTTAGTTTTACCTAAATGTTTATGTAAATGGTAGTTTTACCTAAATGTTGTATTCCAATACTTTGCTCTTCAATATGGTAGGAAATATAACACAGTGCAAACTCTAAATTATTTAAGCCTTCCTATGGGCAGTTAGGCACATCTCTATTAAAGATTAGTGTATGATGAAACAAGGGGTTTAAGCAGCTTGTCCTAATTCCTAATACTAGTAAAAAAGGAAGTCAATAATTCCAATTAATTTGTTAAATACTTATTTAATAAAGTAGATCAGGGAAAGAAGGCAAAAATGCTGAGTTCCTTCTTTGAAACATTTTTCACTGTTCAGGATAAAAAGCCCCTGACAAAAACCAGGACTTTGTTTCTAAGAATAAAAGTTTCGGTACTTTTAGATTGCAGCATTTACATATTTTATCTAACCTCTAATATATTCTCTATTATTTTTTCCTTTGCTCTTTTTGCTTACCCCTAGGTTCACACTTTGAATTTACAGTCAATTCAATTTTATTCAACCCACTCCTTCTGTAAGATACAGTATATTCTTCAGACTTTGGCCATAATAGTTCTATTTGCCTGTGATAGTGCATCTCCAACTGATGCAAATGTGTCAGGACAAAATAAATAAAATTAAGTCTTTTCTAAACCTATTCATATTGATAAGACTTTCTGTAGTTGGAACAAGCAATTTCAGTGAGGTAGGGCTGGAATAAGTTATGACCCCAAAGATTTTTAGGTATAGATACAGTAGCAAATCAATCCTCAACTTATTCCTTTTGTCAGAACTCATTTTTTTGAGGAGCAATAAATGTCATAATTTCCAAACCACATCCGTTAACATCCCAGCTGATGGTCTTCATAAGAAAGAGCAGGATTGCTCTTTCCCTTGTCCTTTCTGTAACTCATAGTCAGTTTGTTACCTTTAGCTTACAAAAACTTTGGCATTTGAGAGACTTTTTATTTTTCTCAATCTTACTGCAATGCTTTGATAAAGTATTGTATTATATTATACTGTGCTATATAAGTTAGACACAATAATAGTCTTCATTTTTTGTATGTTGTACTATAACTCTCATCTAATTTAAACATAAATAGAAATTAAGAATACCTCCCATGTGAAATGCAATGGGAAACAGATAAAAGAGATCTGACATCTTTCAATAAAAAACAAAAAGCCTCTTAAAAATACAGAATCCACTTTCTTCCCTTCTTTTCACTACTTCATTCTACCTTCTCCAGTGATCTCTGCTAAAAAATAACTTCAGTTTTCTCCTTTATTCAGAAAGTTAATTTCACAGGACACATCAAATACCAGAGCCACACACTTTAAGGACACACAAAACTAGTATATGTAAAATTTGGTGATCTCTACGCAAAGATGACTACCTACTTACTTAGCCATTTCATTACCTGAGAATTTATTTTAAAACTTGAAGTTTTAAAACATACAGACATGAAGTCCCCCTCAAATGATGGTATCATAAAATGTGCCTCCGAATAGTCACTATTATGTGACAGGATTGCAAAAGACCAGAATGTTCTTTCACAATATGCAAAGAAAGGAAAACCAAATTTTCTTAGTATGATATTGAATGTTCATGCTTTCTTAAGAGAATTGGGGTAAAAATCGCATACAGTGCTCACTGGAAAGCTATTGTGCATCAGGACTGAAGCAATTTGCAAGAGTAGGCAGCTTTTTGCAATCCAAATAATCTAATGGAGCAAGAATGGAGAGCCCTCTTGGGAACCAAAGTGCTGGTAAGTCTAGGGGTTAAAAAAATAAGGTGTCGTCCAATGTGAGGAATATTTCTGTTCTGCTACGAGTTGTGTCTTCACATGTAGTTAGTACCGACACAAGCAACACCAGAATCCCAGTTCTTCCTGTTCTCTTGAAAACAAGTAAGTCATTGACCACTGACATAACCATTTATCTTGTCTCTAGGATAAAAGCTAAGTTGCAACCTTTCCAACATTCAGTTTTAGGAACAAACCACAAATGGCTGGGATAGAGACGCCTTGTGAAAGCTAGGGGAGGTAACTGAAGAAATGCATTGCAAGGACAACTTTCTGTTGTTAATTTCTTACCTAGTAAAAGGCATCTGAACTATCTTGTTAGCAGTCCTGACGATAGAAAAGATTCTCAACCATGGTGAAGATGAAAATAAAGTTCCCTTGTTTAAAAGAGAACAATGACATGTTACCATCAACAATCATTGATGAACTGAGGAAGAAGTGACAGCATCCCTTAGTAAGATTAATCTTATTTTTCTTGCCAGTGTCTCAGAAAAAAACACAAGCCAAAAAAAAAAAAAAAGTGGCCTTCTCCCCTTGCTTCAATGAACATTGGCTTTGGAGAGGAAAGGAACTTCTCACAGCTGGACAGACGGATGAAATTGAACAGAAGAGCTGGGACTAAGTGACTGTCATAGGAGGAAGATGGTGCTTGCAGCACTATTTTAATAGTCTGCCCACAAACAATGTTTACATGGTCTAAAACAAGAGAACTGGTCAATTCTAAAGGAAAAAGTGTTGTCTGGGAGAATGTGAAGCATATAGAGGTAAAAACAGTTGGAAAGGTCTATCTGCCTGTGAAATGATAACCTTGTACCTTACCTTTTTCAGTAATCTCATTTTTTCCTCTATATTGTAAAGTTTAGAAATGTTGAAGTTATCAAAATTTAAATTGATGTTTGTTTCTCACCTAAAATGTCCTTAAAGTATGGAATTGCCTCAGGGTGAAGAGCCTTGAACTACTACTGCAATTATCATAGTGTAATTGGCTGACCCATTTCAATAAATATGGCATCAAAAGCCATCAAGCCAAAACTGAAACCAGCTAAACTTCTACCAGATTTGGTAGGAGCAAACAATTAAATGAACTGTCCCTTTAGTAGAGAACCGTTAGCTCCTCGTTCCATATATTAGTTTTTTCCTAGCAAAAAGCTTTGGTATAGAGAGAAAAAAAAACCTCATCTTAATGTAACACGAAATTAAGAAGTGAAAACTCATAATTGTACCAAAAACTTTGCTCTGTATCAGTTGGCTCTGAGTTTCACCACTTCTGCCACCTAATGTTCAAAAGCTAGATTTAATGACTGTATCAAAAAGTTCATGATGTGTACACCAGGTTCAATAAGGTTTCTAATATATTCAATATTCCTCTTCTTTTAATGAAACATGGTCATTTCAGTGCTTATTTTAAGCAGAGAGTAAGTCATGAGAGTAATCAACATGATTGAGAAAATGGAAAAAAAATCCTAATAATATTTGCTAAAAAAGTAAAACTAAAGCTTCTACCATAACCCAAATGACTATAACATTTAAATACTGTTTGGAGGGTATTTCAAAATATGAAAAGTTCCATTTGCCTACAGGAACATTACCATTACTCAAGATTTGACCATCTTTTGAAACTTTCTAATTCACATTACTGAAGAGAAAATAGGAAACTGAAGTCCAACAAGATCAAAAACCCATAAATCCCCAATTTCAATTTCAGCAGTCCAATTATTTTTAAACTTAGCTCATGATTTCTAATATAAACAGCACCTGGAAATAACTATGCTCCTGGGAAAGTGTTCCCCCCACCCACCATCCTTATATGCAGAAGTAAATTAAACTTAGTTATTCTAGATCTACTGAAAACAGAATTTATTAATGGGCTCTTGTCTATTTTTTCTCCCTGGTGCCAGTTCAACTAAAAAAAATAAAATAGACCAATCATCATGACTTTTCTGCAGAGCAGAAACAGACATATGTTTCAGGCATCAGAGCTAAAACAATCTATAGTAACAGTTGAAAATGGAAGGTAAACTGTCCTAAGTTATATTCAGGCTCTATCTTTCCTTCTGCTCACCCCTCTATTTTGAAATCTGCAATACATCTGTCCGTGAGGTTCTTGGCTCTATCTTCTTTGTATTTTTAATCTAAAAATCCAATCTTAAAAAACACTTATTAATTTCTGTAAAAGAAGAAATGACACTAGTGATAAATATCTGAAACATCACCTTGTTTATTTGACTCACTGATTAGAAAGGAACTCTGTATGACACACACCACATGCATAGCTTCCTATCTTCTAATAATGGCAGAAGTTTCAAATGTACATAAAGTTTATTTTAAATATGACTCTTTTATAAAATTCTCTCACACGAGTTACCAGCCAGTATTAAGGCTAAAACCACATAGATTCTTGATTCTTGATCCTTCTTCTGGAGGATCTCACTACAACCAAACAATACATTCAGGACACATGAAAATTAGGCCACCATTTTAGAATATCTACTTACATTGTCTCTTATGTTTAGATAAATCATTAAACACCACTATCGCCCCCTCCCCTCCAAATAGCTCACATTGAGACCTATTGTCCTCTGTTTCAGGACTTAACCAAAAAAACCCAGAATTTTGAAGCATCTAAATACTCTTAAAAACAAAGTACTTATCCGAGGAACTACCAATAAGCCTAAGTTTAGGTTTCCAGGCTTAAAAAACACGAATAGTACAGCCTGAGACTTTTTCTGCTTGTTTTTTGTGGTTATGACATTTTGCAACTAATGACCAAACTCAAGGTTTGACTGATCTGAAGTCTGACTAAGACAACCATTTTCTCACTGACTTTAACATACCCTCAATTCTGTCCTCTGTCTGTTATATGAATCACACCACAGCAACAAATGATTGCTTTTGGGCTTACTAATGGCTTTTCTGCACTTGGCTTCATCTTCTGACCATAAATCAAGTTCCAAGTGACAGTAGCTTTTTGCAAAAAAAATCCCTGGAAACTTTTCAGCCTCTCAATTCGCTTTCCTTGAAAGTTGTTTTGCTGCAGGTATAATGAAGAGGATTCCCCAGATGCTACTCTTCGTTATCTTTACAGCAAAAACTCAAATAAATCTCTGTGTGAACATTAAGATAGAGGTTGTATATACAGATTTGTTTATCTTAGAAGCTAGGCTGATAATGCCATTTAAGACAAAATGATTTATTTTTTTAAAATAAATTACAGGCCTAGTGAAAACATGGCAATGCAACAGCTGAAACAATGGAATATGTGGGAGCTAAGATGAGTTTTTGAGCTTGGTACTAAGCTAGAAGAACTGAATTTAAAATTATTAAATAAAAAATGTCCTTTACAACTGCTATTCATAGCAGTGATCATGAAAAATGGACTTATTTACAAGGATATTCACTGTAATGAAAAACAGTTCTTAGCCAAGTTAGATGGAATGCAAAAAATATGACTGTACTGTTCCAGGACAAATTTCTTTTTGAAAGGTATGGAATATGAATATGAATGGTCACAGAAAGAACAAGAGAATTTAATGTTTAGATAAAAATCCTACATTGATTGAAAATGTAATGAATTGTGAAGGTAACATGTTTAGCATTCTCCTTTTAGTGATCTTTTTTGATTACTCTTGAGAAAAGAGGAGGAGAAGAGAAGAGTTGAAAAGGACCTAAAATCTTCATCTAGCCCAGCTGCCTGACCACTTCAGGGCTGACCAAAAGTTAAAGCATGTTGCTAAAGGCACTGTCCAAAATGACCTCATCATAGAAAGAAATCAAAGTAGTTAAACAGGGCTTTCCCTTTGTGAATCCACATTGACTGTGTCTGATGATTCCACTGTTCTTTAAATGCCTTTCAGTAGCCCCCAGTATGAGCTTCTTCATAGTTTTCCCAGGAATTGAGATTAGACTAACAGGTCTGTTGTTCCCTGCGTCTTCCCTCACACCATTCTGGTAAATTGGAATAACGTCTCGCTTCCAGTCAGCAGGGACCTCCCAACACTCTCAACACTCTCAAGACCTTTGGCAGATAATCAAGATGGTTACTGCTGTAACAACAATTCATTGATATATATCATGGCAGGATTTTTAGGGAGGGAGAAACTTTTATGAATAGTCTCAGGCTTAGGCAGGATATAAAATCCTGCCATGATATATATCAATTCAGTATTTCAATGCTTGCTGTAAACTGATGCGAAGTTCTGCAGTTGACTTACTACTGTTCCATTTATCTTTGTAGCAAAGATGGGTTAATAAAGTTACCACTCACTAGGTCAGCAGCAAAAGAAATTTCTGTGTCTTCATTTACAAATGGATAAATGGCATGTAAAATTGTGACTTGATTCCACCGTGATTTAAATTATTCCATTAAAATTATTTACTTTATAACTACTGCAAAGAATCTACTATGACAAAAAATGTTAGCAATAGTAGCATCTTAGCACTTTCATTTGTATTGAATGCATCTTGTGATGTACAGTGTCAATACACGCTTAATATGAAAACAACAAAACACGACAATGAAGCAATTTTTCAGGTGGAAGCATTTCAAGAAGCTTTTCAGTCAAATGCAGTCAAAAAGCACTGATTAGAGCCAGGTGTTTCATTAGAACCATCAATGTATTTTTCTTTTTAGTTTTTGTTTCCTATGTCAAGTCTTTGAAAACTTAACAATCCCCGTAATAAATGCTATTTTATGACCTATTGCCAGGCTAAGCAAGGTACAGTATTACATAAGCTTTCCTTAATTTCTAAATTACTTTTTCAGATATATGGGAAAAAGCATTCTTACTAGCCTTTTCCTGTGAAGATTAGCACTTATTACATTAAAATGGATTTAATTTTACTGTACACTAGTGTCCCACATTTCTGCAAATATTTCTGTCATCCCAATAGTGCACTTGATAAGATATGAGCGTTCACAGAAATCATTAGCCTGGAAAGCTGAAGAACAGACCTACTACATGAATGTCTTTTTTCTAGTAATTGCCTTGGTTCTGTTATGTTATATTAGGCATCTCATAAGAATATTTGCCATGATAACAATTAAATTGAAACTATCAAGCTTCTAATGCCATTGGGTTTCTTACAGATATGCTGACATTGTCAGGGGTTGAGCAACTAATCATTGTATCATCTCCTCAAACAAACAATCCCTGGAATTACATTACTTTTTTTTAATCAATATGAAATATTGACGTGAAAAAATTCCCTAGAATTCTGCTGTCAATTTTACTTTCATGTTGTGCCGTAATGACAATTACTTTGCTAATTAATGTTCTAAGATTTTGTTAAGTGAGTGGACGTACAGCTGGACAAATTGCATGTAGAATTGAGGCTACAGATTACAACAACAAGAAACATCGCATTTGATTAATTGCACTGACTTTCAATAAGGCATTGGCTTCAATCAAGACAGTGGTCTTAGGCCACTTAACAATGAAAGCTTATATAAACTTAAACCCTGATACTGAACCAGTAGGACTTTACACAAGGCCAAGGGCTTTAAATGTATGCAGAATCCCAAGAAAAGGGATTGCATTCTAAAAATTCCTGGTGTAAATTATAACTGACAAATGGTCCACAATTTTGCAAACACATTAAAAAATAACACAATGCACATCTGAATGACAGTTTTATTTAAGTTGAATTACCTTGCATCCAGGCAGAAACTAGGAAAAGTTAGACTTTTTTATGTATGTAAATGTACCGCTATGTAGACCAATGGTGCTGCAAAATATCAATATTGTAGCTCCGAAGTAAAACACTACTATCCTTATTCAGAACAGCTAGCAGTTGTAGATACAGTTAATGCTCCACCTTGTCTTATAAAAATCATTTGTAGTATCATATGTGTGTGCTGCTTATAATGTAGGTCAATCTCTGAGAAATCAGATCAAAATGGTAACCTATTGTATAAGGCAGGTCATGTCTCTTCAGAGTTAAGGAATTTCATTTAACTTCTATCGTTACATCACCTGATACTGGTTCTGCAAGGACAGACTAACAGAAGAAATATTCCTACTCCCCCTACTAATTCCTTTTTCGCTTTTCTCGTTGCCACTGGTTTCTGATGATTTGAGGATGACTGAGTAAAGGGACTGAATCATCATAGCTATTAATAAGTGGGAAATAAGTATAAAACAAACGTGTTTAAAATTTATCTGCTCAGGGTGGCTTAGTTTGCATCTTCCAAGAGGGCAGCATATAACCCACTGTTGTTATCAAAAACGCCTATAACGTTATATGCAGTCATTAGATACTAGAATGGCAATACCCAAATGGAGGTCATGCTAAAATTAGTCATGGAGCTGTTGTCTGAAAGTATTTAACAGGTGTACATTCTTAGCCAAAAGTGTTCAGTAAAGAATTCTTTCAAGCTAAGTAGACTACTCTGCTTTTGTATTAATTAAATTCCTCTTCTTACATCACAACTGTCAGACATCTATGAACTAGCACCCACAAGTTTCTTTTATTTCATAGATATATAATAAGAACAAGTATGATATAGCCTAGCCAGCTTGCTGATTTCAAGCCAATGTTTATGTCTTAGGATCATCCATTCTGACCGACAAACTTCAGGCATATATAATTTTCTACTACTGCTAATATTTCAGAAACTAAACTTGATCCTATGCACTTGTACACATATGTGAAACTGAACTGTATAATTTTATAACATTGTAGGTAAAACGGAAACTTGGCTGGATGACATTAAGTGACATATTAAATTAGGTAATGAATAGAAAAGAAAAATAAACCTTTATAAAGACATTATGTAGTTGGTATTATTAGATGGCAGCAGGAAAACTTTCTTTGTGTATTTTCATTCAAGAAATACAACTCAACAGTCAATCAAGTTAAAAGAATAGCAGGATGACAGAGTTGAAAGAAACTTCATCGGTAAAAAAAATTATTTGTAGGGAATAAAGTTAGGCCATATTTCTCAAAAAATCTCATGACTATGGATACCTCCATAAGACATTTTAAAAGGTCTTGTAAGTTGAACAGCCTATTATTGATTTTCCAAAGTAACTAATCTCTAAAATTTTTGACTACAGGAATTTACATTTGGGATTGTTTCATTCATTATTCTAAAGTGACTGCTCCACTTTTTGGAAGAAGCTTTCTAGCATATAGCTTTTAATTTATAATGACTGCAGCAGGTTCTTTAAAATAAAATGGTGTGCAAGAAGAGGAAAAATTTGTACATTTAAAACTAAGAAAACAAAACTAACTGATTGAGGAGAAAAATATATTTGGTAAATTTTGCATCTAAGACCATGACTGGAAATATAAAAATCGTATTATCTATAGAAGACATGAGATGGGGCACTTGACAGAAACTTCTTACAATACTCCTAGCAGTTATTCAATCCTTTTCCTATACTTGAAATTTAGACTACAAACATAGTTTTTTAAGAAGTATGCAAAAGTCAACAATAGATAACTGTGAAATCAGTAAGATCAAGTGAAGCTGAACTCAATCCCCTGCATCATATATTTACAGTCATAAACTCTTATATGTTTACTGATTGTTACAGAATTTATAATGTGCAGTATTTTCTAAACTGGTAACATTAGTTGCCAGAAATATGCCTGAACTATAAAAGAACACAAAACACACAGTGACTCAGAAGTCAGCCATGGGAAATGGACCACGTATTTAACAAAATTATTCTTTTGTCTCCTGTTGTAGCTGGTGGGTAAAGCACACCACACCATTTAAAAAAAAGATCAATAGTTCATTAAGTATTTCAAATTATACTGCATGGAAGGTAAATGTTCTCTTTGCCCATCATACATTTACATATCTAAAGAAAATATTTCAAAATAGCTTCTAATGTTACTGCAAAATATTTCTAATGTGGTACTACTTTGTAATCAAGAAATCTGCATGCCATTCTATAACTGATTGTAAGGGTTTTTTTTAAGATTAAGTTGTATTGGCTACCTCTCCTTTTGTTTCACTATTTCACAAAATCCTTTTGTATGATTGCCAAGCAGCTGTGTTCCTTAATCTTCCTTGCACAGCTCCCCAGGAGAGACTTCACAACATAAACTTCAAAGTACCATTTTCACAGCAGGAACAACAGTGTTCTTCTTCAAAAAGAGGCATGATAAAAACAGGACTGTAATGAACATGCTAATTCTGGTCAGAAGGTGCCACCTCTGTATAGCATGATCACTGACAGTTCAGGAAGTTTTGGGGCAAGATACCACTCTGGCCCTTCAAAAGTCTTCTCATGCAATATATATTTGAGTTAAATGTTTTTCCAGTGTATGAAGTTCTCTCACAGGTAGTTTCTTGCTTTCCTTGTTTCTGTTCATTCTACTTTCAAAAGCCTGTCCAGCCTGTCCTACTAGCAGCCCCCTGGCAACAATCACTGTGACTATATAGCAAAGGATTAAGTCAGATAAACACCAGTATATATCGTTTATACAGCTCCAGCTGGAACACAGCAAATTTCTCCTACTGTGCAGCTAATACCCAGAATATATACAGTCTTTCCTCCCATTTGTCTCAAAATGAGACACATCCCACAGCACGTTTTCCAACATTATAGCCGTGCCACTCCATTTGTCTCATTTCCATGCCCTCAAAGATAGCTGTCCCTGATGACAGATTACTTCAAAATAGTTCCTTCTAATTTCAGTACTACTGGGTACAGTGAAAATACAGAAATGAGCTTCTATTATCATTGAATCTCTTAGTACCACCTTGGATTCATCATCTCTGTTTTTTTGGGGGCTTTTTGTGTTTTGTTTTGTTTTGTTTTAAAACAAACGTTCTGCACTTCTGAAAGTCTAATAAAAATAATCTCAATTATCTCAATCTCAGTGTCTGTGTGTATCAATGGACAGGGAAACACTATTCAGTATATATTGCACTTTTTATTTTATGCAACAGTGTCTGTTCAACATTAAATCAGTGTTTCTAAAAAGCATAAAAAGGAACAACTGCCATAGGCACTTCCCATAGAAATTTTACTTTAATTCTTCAATTCTTATACAGTGCCTTATAGAGAGATGCTATATATCAATATTTCTATAATGCACAATACAATCAACAATAATAGAGAAAATCATGGGCGGAGAAAACAAACTGCGTTCTGCTTAAGTGTCCTGTATAGTCTCTCTTTACTTCCCAAACAGCAAAAGAAAGAAAGCAAACAGCAGTGATAGAAGAACGTACTTAAATATTCTGCTCTACTACACCTTCTCCGTCCTTGCTTAAAACCTGCACTTTTCTGTGCTGCAGTCATACACCTTCTCAGGAGGTAGCTGAAGCTATGCTTCCTGAGTTCCTTAATAGTCTTGGCAGAACTTTATCAAGGAATAATAATAATAATAATAGTAATAATAATAATAATAATAATAAAAATAATTAGAAAGCCGAAAAGCAGGATTCCTTAAAATTAATAGTATGGAATTGTTTCTGATTTCTCTATTAGAACATGGCGCCTCATTTTTTCTTCCTGAACAATTTATATGCTTGCATGTGATACCATCCTGATGCCAGAATCCTTGTTCTGTAGCCATGAAAAATGTTAGTTATCCACCATTTGTAAGACCAAAAAAAAAATTTAGGTAGCTTTAACAAGAAATGAATGGACAATGAAAGGCAAGTTCTGAAGTCGGCATAGTACAGGAAGATCCTGCACTTTATTGTCTTTCATTGGCTATTGAACACTGATAATTTTGAATTAAAGAATCAAAGCACTGTTCCAATTCTATGGTTCTCAGCATAAATTTTCAAAACATTGAGCTCCAAAATAGATGGCACCAACTCCACTTCTCTGGAAGGAGACACCTCCTTACAAGTTTTGCTTCCCTTAAAACTCAGTATTTTCTTGTGGGTGAATCTATCCTGGAAAACAGCCTTTTTATACAGAAAATGAAAAGCAGTTTTTATTTTTCTCAAACATTCATTCTTGGTCCAGACTGTCACAATATTCAGCCTAGCAAGTAAAAGTTCAGCCTGGAACGTACCTGATTTACTCTGGTAACAGAAAAAAGACCCAATACTTTGTCTCTGCTAATGCCTTGAAATGTTATAATCTGTAGCTGCCTTTTCTGCCCTTATTTTTACTCACATTGTGAAGTTTCATCACCCACAAAGACTTGCATTTATATTCATAGTTCTTAGAGAACCAAATGCTACAGATTGGTCACAGTGTCAGAACCTAATGAAACAGGGTAAACCTGTAGTGCGTAGAACTACTGTTACTTTATACTGTCACACAGAGAAAAACTGACAAGTTTGGCCATAAAAATATAAATATATTGGCATAAATATGGCTGTTCTGTATTGCACCAATAATTTGTAGCAGTTAAACTGGATTTAGTGAAATAAACAAGCAATTGGGAATGAATATAGGTAGGTACTTCAACTCCTGGCAACACCCTGATTTCACCAGTGTCCCTGATTGCAGTGTCAATTCTTGTGGGTTAAATTGTGGGACTTCTTCCCCAGGGTGCCCTCTTGCAAAAGGCACAAATGTCAAGTTGGGTTTGTGAAAGCACCATTATGGAAAGATTCGAAAAATATATGAGAGTTACGTGTGTATCTTCTGCAATCCAGACTCACACACGTGCTCCAGGGATGACTAAAGCCTGAGGAGACCACAGATCCAACTCATTCCACTATGTTTTGTATTTGTTTTGGTTATGTCTCTTAATTCCTGTTCAAAACTATGATATGTATTTATTCTTACAGCAGCTGTGTGAGGCAGAGAGGCACTATTTCCTACAAAGGCATAATCAGAGTCTTTTCCACTTTTCCTACTATTGCAGGCTGTACAAGATGAAGATTTGCACAAGTTTGCAAAGAAGCAGCTTATAATAAAATTACTTAGCTAATGCCTTCAGCGCTCAATTATTGTTTGTCTTGGAAAGCAATATAGCAAGTCTTTGTACTTCTAGCACTTCAAAATTTTAATCCTGGCAAAATTTCCTTACAATGCCCTATTACTCTGCATGGTCCTTGCTTTCTCTGATATTACCCCTTTATCTAAATCTACAGTCCCAGTTCAAGAGTTCTCCTATGTTCCCAGTTTCAGATTAAATCCATAAATCTATTCCTGAGGCCAAAGCAGTTGCAAAAGCCATATGTATTCTGGCTGGAAAAAACACACTCTTCCACATTTTTAATTAGACAATTAATTTTTAATTAAAATTTAAAAATTGAGTTTAGTTAAGTTTTAACTTCATAACAAATAATGTAAATATTTTTGTTCATCAAGCATTTGCATATAGATATCATTATGCATGTTTTTTAAAACAGGATCTGATGCTAGTGCTTTCTGAAGTTGCACTGAGCTATTTGAATAAGAAACAGGAAGCAAAGTCATATATGCCTTACAAGATATTGATTAAATAATCAATAGAACAAGCAAAAAACAGATTGCATTTTACAGCCAGTCCATTTTGACACTCAGACAACTCTTTTGTCTTTTTCAACTGGTATGGCACTTGGTAGAGAGACCAGGCTGTTGCTTCTTCTCCAAAAAAAACCCAAATGAGACCTTTGATTGGTTTAGAACAGTATCTTTCAAAACCCATGCACGTATATTTCAAGACCTCAGAGTCCAGTAAATGTATTTCAAGAAACTCTGAAGACAAAGAATACTTCTTCCATCTGAGTTTTCACATTGTTCTTTGCCTTTTCTCCCCCTCTTTCCTTTTCCCATCTCCCTTTATTTTCCAAAAATTTTAATGCCATTTTCTGTGCATAAAAAGTGCTTCTATCAGTAAATAAAGGGAAAACCTAATATTGGGGAGTAAGAACAGATCCATGGTGCTGTTTAAACATGAAACCAACTATCAGTCTTCCCATTTTCATTGGCTAGACTGGGAAGAATTTTTAAAAGATAACAGAAGGAACAATCATGGTATTAGAGATAAGAATTTACTTGCTTGCTTACACCAGACTATGATGTGTGCACTTAGTGTTATTATTTGTTATATATGTAAGTGCTTAGTGTTATTATTTGTTATATATGTTCATAGTTTTGTTAGCTGACTCCAACAACGCCAGGACTGTGTGTACTGATTAAAATAGCTAATAGTTAGTATAGAAATAAATCTTTTTCTTTTTTGAATAAAAATCCAATTTCAGAGAAAAATAAGAGAAAATAAAGCTCCTTGTCAGTCTACATTTGTTGAGATAGAAGGATTTAAAAATATACTATTTAAATCATACAGTTTACAAATTTTCTTCCAAGTTCTGTAAAGATGACTACAATTTCTGAAAACAGGCCTCATTTAATTCTGCAAATGAAGTAAGCCATGTAACATCACAATACAAGACAATAATCTTCAGTCATAAAAGCAGCCTTGCAAACTGAAAAGTGTGATATTTCATGAAATGTCTCCAAGTCCAGTTTCCATTCATCTCCAGGCGACAGAATGAAGCATTCAGGTCATTTGACTACTAGTCTTTACTCCCCTGAGTATTATCTAGACAGTAGACTTGGCAGTACATTCATATCCTCACCCCTGAAGGATAGTTGAAAAAACGGATTTTTTCCTTTACTGTCTTCAAAAAACTCTTGCTAAAGTAAGAATAGAATTCAGGTGACATATATTTGAAATGGAAGAAGCCCCTATAATTTTTTATATCTTTGGGGGGAGAACTTGTCGCAGTTCAACCTCATCTAAAAACCATTTATGCAACCTTTCAAGGTCACTATTAATTGGGCAAATTTCTGTATAAATGCTGATCACACAAAGCTAAGCTACCCAGGGCAGCACAAAAATGTAAATCAAATGCATTCATAAAGCATTTTTTTATCAATAATTGACATAATAACCTGTTGTGCATGGCACTCCTGTTTCATTTCTTTCTTCACTCTAATCTGTCATACCCCACATACTCACATTCCCATTTTTATGGTCAAAAATCAGAAACAGGATGTTCAAGTATTATGTGAAAAAGTGTGTATTTACCAACATCAGGGCTATAATAAATGCCCATTTGAAAAGAGCTGTACTTAACTGTCCTAGAGAGAAATCTCTCTTTTACAACAACATAGCACTTTAAGCTCTATGAAGTAAATTAGTTATGTTTAGAAAGAACTTACCCCGTAAAACAGTGAGTCTTGTGGACACACTTATTTCACCGACACTGTTGGAAGCCACACATTCATAAATAGCTTCATCTCGTGGTGTGCGCAGTGGTTGTATTCTGAGAACTGATCCAGATCCATCATCAAACTCTATTACCTATAGAAGGAAACAAAAGCTGTCACAGATGTTGTTACTAACGCCTATCCCTCAGTTAATCTGTTCATGAACAGTGACCGGTTGATATTCATGTCCTCAAAGCCAGGTTCATTTTTTAAACACATGTACAGGACAAATTCCACACAGATGGGAAAATGTTTCAGTGGCAATGCCTTGTAATATACATTGCTGTTCAGTGAGTATTCAATGGCCACTCTAAGACAGTTCCAAGAAAAGACAGGATCAAAACCAAAGAACAAAAAAACCCAAAGGCTGTAAGAAAGGGTTCTGTAACGTAATGCTCTTTTACCCTGAAGTTAATCACCAGTCTCTGTCCATTCCCTTAGCGTAAGAACTCTACCTTCAAATGTCAGTTAGATTCATTTAAATTGCTGCAGCCTATATATCCACTCACAGGGTGCAGTTCATTTATCTCCAAAGATAAGAAAGGGTCAGCAATTTCTGAACAAGAAAGGACTACTCAGTTTAGCTATGCATTTAACCCACGGAACATAAGTAAATTTAACCAACAATGTATTAGAAAACATGTGACTAGTTAAGACATTAACTGATATGGCTAAATTTTGTTTAGTTTTTAAATTACAATATTTACACAGGAAATATTAATTTTCATACAACAAAGAATTAATTGAATGATTCCCATTTCTTTCTTGTTCTGCTGTCAGAATCACATCAGATATTGCCTTCCTAAGTAATAATATTAATCTATTTAATCTACTTTTTTAAAAAAAATATGTCAATAATATGTTAGTACCACCATCAGGTAAAAGGCACCTGTCAAGAAAGGACAGTCACATTTTTATTTTTTTTAACAAAATAATGAAGAATTGGCCATAATCTACATATTTATGCACAAAACAATTTACATACATGCCTATCTGCATATATGTTTGCATCTTTATGTCCAATTTACGCACAAGTTATCTTCTAGATCTCTATACTTATTGAGAGTAAGGCAGAAATAAAGTACAGAGTTGGGAACTACGGTAATATGCCCACTATCTTTACATTTTCATTGTAGGAGTTTCTTCTTTGTTTCCTCTCTTAGGAAAAGGAGAGGTCTTTGTGGAAATAAGGTAAAAACCTGGTTTTTTCTCAGAAGAAATTCGTTTGACAGCCTATAGGCTGTATCACTTTCCCTTGTTCTTTAAGTGAAGCTGTTGTCTTAAACATACCTAGAGAACACAAAATCTCCATCTGATCTTAGTACAAACAAGAGAATAACTAGAATTCTTGATAAATCAACATTTATGAAGGAAAGGAAAATTTCACAATCTTAATGCATACAGACTAACAATTTGTAGATTAAAAAAATAAAAGCACAGGATCCAAATAATCACAATAATTAAATTTAAAAAAAAAAATGTTATCATTTAAATCTTAATGCTGAGTAGTCCTTGCTGAATGGCTAATAAAAACAATTGCAGCAGACTGGGTAGAGGAAATATTGCAGAGAATAAGTTTCAACTCTGGTGTCTCCATAAGATGTATCATAAATGGATTTACTCTTCCTGTGATGAGTTCTCCCCTTTCCTCCATGTCACAGACAGTTAATTCCTCCCAATCTCCACCTACCATATGAGATATTTTTTTTAAAAGTATGGATTTTTGAATAAAACCAGCCTCATGCCACAGGGTATAATACTGCGATTTTTTAAACTTGCCTTTTCCCGCTTCTCTGTTTGTTTTAAGGTCCTTTGAGAAAGACTTTTTAGGAACTTAAAGTCGATTTTTCTAATTCATAGTATTTGAATTGATTTGAGAAAAAAGAATCCTTCTGTATCATGTTCACTCACAGTATATACTTGCAATATTAATAAAAGATGAAAGATTAATAGTGAAGTCCCACAGTGTCTCATTGTACCCTTTAATTTCAGAAAAAATTATAGCTCTCACCATTATTCTCATTCAGTTGTGAGAATTAGCTTGTGAGTAAGAACATTCCACATGCAATGATAATAATCTTGAAATATATAAACAGGCCACCATCAAGAGAGAGGGAATAAACTATTTGTTCTTCCATTGCCAGATAAGACAACTGCTATTTACATCAAGTTCCAGCAAAGAAGTTCTGTTTCCATATAAGAAAAAAAAAAATCATGGCAAGGTTCACGAAACACTGGAAGAGGCTGTCCAAGTTTATTGGGGGGGGGGGGGGAGAAAGTAACCCCCAGCATCCCTGAGAAACCATGAGGATTAAATTAGATGGCCCACTGAAGTCCTCCTCAGCTGTACTAGGTTTGTATGAAGACAGGTGACCAGATAAAACATCTTCAAGTCCTGCATTGCTAAGTAATCAAACTCAGAGAAATATACAAAATATTAATGTGAAAGAAGAGAAAAAGAAGCCCAACTAATTATTGTCTTATTGGTGTAGTTGACAATCTCAGATGTTTTGTATTCCCCAAAATGTTCCATGGGTCTTTTCTAAATCTCATTTTTACTGTTGTTCTCTGTTTATTTAGGGATCCTGAGTCATGAATTAATGGACTTGCTTTGAACAGGAAGGAAAGCTGCTTAAAATATTGATGGGCTCTGCACACTTTATAACTATTCTGTTCAGTGCTTATAATAAAAATTACAAAATACTTGATAAGTGTTTTGTATTTCTTTGAAATACAGTCTCCATCTCACTTGGCTATATGGCTTGTTCAATAGTCCACTAAAAACATTTTAAAAACATTTTAAATTAATTTTTTATAGTTTCATTCAAGTATTTTTTATGGAAATAAAACTTTTATTTTTGCTTATTCTCCCTGAAAACAGGTACATAGGTTCATAGAAAGCAATATATGAAGCAAATAAACTACAATATATTGCAAAATAAAACTGAATCAACACAGTAAACATGTACGTGCCCAATCTTTCACTGTTTAGAACTCATCTCAAGTGAAAAATTTGTGACCAGAAGGGAATAAATTGTGTAGAGTTTATGATAAAATTCCAATGTTAATCCACTAGCCAATTATAGCTCTGCATATGCTCTGTGAACTGCAAACAGTTCTTGGCACTAGGAGGTCACTTTTAAATTCATGCTTTTATTTCTCACATTGCAGTAAATATATAAGTAAATAATTATATTGGTTAATGAACAAGTCCAACCTTTTTAAATATTTTTGAACAAAAAAAAATTTAATAAAAATTAGTTTATACAAGCAACGCAATTCTTTTCCACTGACATAAATCTAACCTGAAAGCCAGGGCAAGCAATATTCCCAAATACTACTAAAAATTAACTCAGATGACTTCAATACTCAGTCAACTTTTAATAGGTACATCTTAGATCATTCGCTCATATGATATTTGTCACAACTGTTTTACCCACAAATTAGTCATCTTCCAAATATTTTTTTATTAATGGATAAGTCTCTTATTTAACATTGAAAACAGTGAAGAGACACGGTGAAAATTATACATTCTTACTGCCAGTTTTGGTATCAATTCTACAAACCTTCCCCCATTTTCTGAGTTTTTTTTTTTTTTCTGAGTGTGACCAGTAGGTCGAGGGAGGTCATTTTTCCCCTCTACTCTGCACTGTTGAGGCCACAACTGGAATACTGTGTCCAGTTCTGGGCTCTCCAGTTCAAGGGGGACAGGGAACTACCAGAGAGAGTCCAACATAGGGCAACTAAAATGATTAAGGGATTAGAGCACCTCCCTTATGAAGAAAGGCTCAAAGAGCTGGGGCTCTTTAGCCTGGAGAAGGCTGAGGGGAGACCTTATTAATGCTTGCAAGTATCTAAAGGGCAGTTTGAGGGAGGAGGGAGCCAGACTCTTTTCAGTGGTTCCCAGTGGGAGGACAAGGGGCAATGGGCACAAGCTGGAAAATAAGAATTTCCATTCAAATATGAGGAAAAACTTCTTTACAGAGAGGGTGACAGAGCACTGGAACAGGCTGCCCGGGGAGGTTGTGGAGTCCCCTTCTCTGGAGATTTTCAAGACCGGCCTGGATGCAGTCCTGAGTAATATGCTCTAGGCAACCCTGCTTTTTCAGGGAAGTTGGACTAGATGATCTCTAGAAGGTCCCTTCCAATTCCAACAATTCCATGATCCTGTGATTCTGTGATTCTCATGTTAAACATCAATCCATATTTGATTATTTGTTCCTGCCACTAAAAGAGGGAGTAATATTTGTTGTCTTATTTCCCCCAAATAATCAGTATCCTTTGAATAGATTATCTTAACTGTTTCCTTTAATTGAAGGCTGTGGAGAGGGGAAACACCTCTTTTTAAAGCCTTTTCCTAGGTTACTGTTAAGAAAAGAATCAAAAGCAAACAAGTTTTACATTTCCACTTCAGCAGCAGGAACTACAATGTCCTTTTCATCTCTCTGCAACAGTGCTAAGCAATTATGACAGCAGAAGTTGTAGCAGCCTAGGTCTGTTCAATGCATACAGACAAAAAAGAGGTGGAATGCTCTCTGGAGACAGCAATCACTGCTCAAATAATTTTCCCCCATCTCTTTCACAGAAAAGATATCAGTCTGAACAGGAGCACATCAAGACTGCCCAGTAACATCACGCTATTTTAGAAAACACCAGTAGCAGTTGTCTATGTAACAGTTCTATGCAACTGGTTCTATAACCATGTAACTGGTTCTATAACTAGTTTGCAAAGTAAAACCTTTGCAAGACTGCTCCCACTTAAACTGTCCTCAATACTCATAGCTATTTTGCTTAATCAGTGATAATACAGCACACATACTGGGTTTAGATGTGAAGTTGAAATGAATGTTTTTCAGAGGAACAGAACAATGGACCTAATACCTCAAATCTCTGATTGCTGACTTTCTTTCCCTTTTTGTTCCAGACAATTTTAGGTCTTGGATCTCCTGTGGCTTGACAGATGAATGAGGCGACTCCTCCAGAAACCCCTGTCTGGTCAACCGGAGTTCTTGTAAACTTTGGTGGAGCTGAAACAAACAAAAAAGATAACAAAATTAATCTAAGCAGTGAACATAAAAAACCAAAGCCATGTTAAGATTTCAAAATGAGAAAAGAAGGAGAAGTTTTGTTTCCCAAGTGAGGGTATTCACCTAGAAGAGAAAAGCATTAAAAAAAAAATAACTAAAATATCAGGAAAGTACTTACAGATTTTACTAGTGAAATTTATATTAAAACAGAATCTGATACCATCAGAATAGCAAGACCACACATTATTTTTTATCACCATTGTAAATAAAAAATCCAATTTGTCTTCTGTTGCAAAATGAGCTCATCAATCAGCTGGAATAAGATCATGGTTCATGACTTGATGTTATGATCACGGAATGTCATGAAAACAGGATTCCCACCTTTGAGCCATTAAAATCAATGACATTTAGGAGAAAGCATTTGTAAGTTTGCAGTGGTGGAGGTAAATGACTATGTATTAAGAATCCCCACAGAAAGGACTGTAAAGGAAGAGAGATTTATGCTTGGGCACAGTTTCACATATAGCTTCTGTTCATCCCCAAATTTTCCTATTCTGTCAGAAAGAAGTGAAAAAAGATCCCGTTCTTGTAACAACAGGAGAAGAGAAAGAAATGGAGAAATCATTTTAAAATTAGGCAAAAGAATTTTAATCAATTATTATCTTCCCTTCTATTTCTGCTACAACATAATTAAAATTACTTTATCAACCTTGGGGTGAAACAAAACTTTTGAACCTACACCAACACATGACATGACTTCTAAAGCTTTAATATAAAAATCTATGGGACTATATCTAACCAAAGCACAGAAATGTTGGAGTTCCTGTAAATATTTACATCGTTCTCTTTCTTAGCTGAGAATTTTTTAGAGATCAAATATACTTGATGATGCTGCTTTGAATGCTATGAAGTGAATACTTAGGTCCAAAAAGTGATAAAAAAATCCAGGTGTTTGTTATAGAGCCTTTTGCAGTTTTAAGCTGTTATATGTAGTTGCTTTAGAGCAGCTGCTGCAATTAATTTTTGCTCTCGTCTTCAACTTTCAGCAGTCATCTCCTTTCTGTTCTCAACCTCTTCTCTCTTCTTTACTTTCCTTTCTTAGTTCTGACAGTTATGTACCTGTACTGTACTAGTTATCACTTCTAGGTTGCTGCTCTTCACTTATGATATCTAACCCCTTATTCTGCTGAACTGGTCTTTCCACAGGCAATACTTCACAAGTCCAGAATCCAGCAGATTACAAGTATGCACGTATGTAACACTGGAAGAAATCCTGAAATAATTTAAAATGCCAAGAAAAGATGATGTGGCCATTATTATAAAAGAAACTCAATTTGTTGTTGCTATGTTCCTACCTTAAATATGAGAGTGTCCTGTGTTTATGAAATGAGTATTTTTTACCTTGCTCCTAATGTGTAACATATCAGTAACAAAGACAATTTTCAAAAAATGCAGTAAAAATATAATGTTCCTGAAAATCCGCATTTTATTTTTCTTTGATAAAGCTGTTAGGCAAAATTCTTATTGCTCAACTTTACAGAATATTCAAGTATTCAAGGATCCTTGAACTACCTGCTGTGCTAATTTTTTCTGGTGAATATGTTCCTGAAACCAAATGTAATGGCAAATCTGAGCACAGAAAAATAATGTGCCACTGCTGCCACAGGGAATGTATGAAAGAACTTCTTTGATGTCAAAAAATTGCAAAAACCATTGCAAATAAAACACACTTAGAGTAAGAAAACTAAAAAACTTTTCCCAAATCACAGGCTTTATACCTGGACCACGTATAGAAAAGACAGAAATACATTATGATGAAGAGCATCTGCGTTTCACCAAAACTGATAGCTTTAAACCATTTTCTATGCATGTATTAACTCAATCCTCTGATACGTAAAGAGACATGACTGAATCTGATATGCTGATATTCTGTGGCACAAGTTGAGATTGTGTGCCATCAAGTGAAAAATTATGAACTGCCATTGTCTTTTTATTCTTTTTGATATTTTGTGAATTCAGTGTTGAACTGCTGGACAAGTGAAGGCTGAGGGGAGACCTTATTTATAAGTATCTAAAGGGTGGGTTGAAGGATGTTGGAGCTGGACTCTTTTCAGTGGTTTCCAGCGATAGGAAAGGGGCAGCGGGTTCAAGCTGGAACATAGGAAGTTCCATTCAAATATGAGGAAAAATTTCTTTACAGCGAGGGTGACAGAGCACTGGTACAGGCTGCCCAGGGAGGTCGTGGAGTCCCCTTCTCTGGAGATCTTCAAGACCCACCTGGATGCAATCCTGAGTGATGTGCTCTGGGCAATCCTGCTTTAGCAGGGGAGTTGGACTAGATGATCTCTAGAGGTCCCTTCCAACTCTGACAATTCCATGATTCTGTGCAAACCAACGAGAGAAAAAAACTGTGTGGGCAAGTCCATCAGCACAGAGTAACTATGTAAAGTAGCTCATAAGCAGCTTTTAAATTCTAAATTTGTGCTTTACTCATACACTCAATGACTGTCCAACTGATAATTTCAACATCAATAAAGTAACTCACTTCGTTAGAGACAAGGTCTGTTTTGGAAAATCTGCCAATTTTGCCATGCGTTACAACGGTCACAGAGGGAAAGCAACTCAATTTAAGAGCCATGCTGTGTTTTCATGCCTGCAACACTTCACTTTACTATCTTGGTACTATGAGAACTCCAGATTTTTAAATAAACAAATAAAAAAAGCAACAAAAAATCATAAGCAAAGACCATGTTGAATTAGCTATGCAAAAAATTAAAAACCCAACTAACTAAACAACAAAAAAACCCCACCATATTCTATTATTAGGCTTTATGTCACTGCCTAATGGGTGGATATCTATGGGTGGCACGTTTTAATGAATATGCAAAATATTGTATTAATGATAACAATAACTAAAAAAAGATAAATAAGGAGAATCCCTTCCCTCCTTATCAGACACTAAGAGATAAATTCTCCACTAGTGTGGTTCAGGAAAATGCAAGAGAGTTTGCACTAATTTACAACATATGGAAATTTACCCTTCCCATTACTGCTGAACATAAAAGAAACAAAGAAATCCCCTTCATCTCCAACACTGCAAATTGCAAAGCTGTTTATCAAATAGTGCACATAGAAATATATTTGAAACTTGAGGCAAAACCAGTCTTCTGACAATTTCTTCATCTACGTAAAGGCCAAACCTGGTAAAGGGCTATAACTGCTATGGCTCCTTAAGGAAATTAATCACTAGCTTCTGCAGAGCTGTATCTGCATAGCTGCACAGCTCATTGCAGAAACAGGGCTGAAAAAGCCACACCTAATGTGGCTTTCACAACTACCTGAAAAAACTAGAAATTTATCTAGTCCTGCATGAATTTTTTGCTAAACTGACAATTATTAAAGCTGCTATGAAGCATTAGAGGTAAAAGATATTATATTGTTACATAATGATGTCATTCCCTATTTGTAGTCTTTTTTCAAGAAAATCAAGGGTTTAAGGTTATATGTAAAGATCATATTATTGTTTGCAAGGACTGATATGACCTACACCAATAAAAAAGCTTCCAATTCTAGCACAGAAGAGAAACATGATGATGCTTGTGTTTTGCTTAGACCATGATCCAGCTGAAAAAATAAGGTATGTGGCTGGTACATATGTACAGTAACTCCTGTAAAAAACATTGACACAAGTCTTCTCCAGTGTCTAATCTTGAAAGTAAGGCAGTTATCTTTGAGGTATCATATGACATCAGAACAGGTAAATTATTATCAGAACACAGATAATTTTATCTGGAACATAAACTAACAGTAGTCCTGTAAATCTCAGATATTTTAATGCACACAATGGCCCTTTTCAGCAGTTCATCTTTACATTCAGAAAATTGAATTTAATTTGGCAAACCAGTTGCATTCTCTGCTTCAGTCTCAGCAGCTGCACCAGAAGGATAATAATGTCTGCATGTTTAATAGGTGTTGTGAAGATAAACTCATTTATGGTCAAGAGATACTCAGACTATGGTGACAGTAGCCAGCCAACCATGTAGAAGATAGGTACTATGCAATCAATCTTTTCATTATTCAATCAACATGTTCACCTTGTTACACATAAAGTGACCATCATCGGTGTAAGGGTATTTGAAATTATAAGCCAACAGAACCAAAAATGAAAAGTAGTATTTGTTGCCTTTGTCTTTTCAAAGGTTGTTAATTAAGGTTTGACTAAAACTGTCTCCACAATTAATGTCGTTAGTTTCTTGACATTGATTCTGACCTAAGCTGCTAAGCACTCTTGATAGCAAACGCAATTACACTGCACACACAGTTGTGCTTATTAACACGAGGGCAATTTTGATAGAGAACTGACAACTATTTTCAATCTCCCTTAACAACAGCAGTGCAGAGTCCAACAAAAACACTCTGCAGCACACTTCATTAAGCACAGCAATAATCTATATGGGAACCTTCCAGTGCAATTAAATTGGCCAAAAAATCTGATGTAATATAATAGGTTACTATAATATCACAAACTTTCAGCACTTTTCAGTCATATTTCA
Source organism: Gallinago undulata (assembly GCA_026546715.1). Taxonomy (NCBI): domain Eukaryota; kingdom Metazoa; phylum Chordata; class Aves; order Charadriiformes; family Scolopacidae; genus Gallinago; species Gallinago undulata. The sequence goes on from JAOTQQ010000019.1 coordinate 31,425,619, forward strand.
GTAAAGCTGCAATTAAAATAACAAAAGTGTAATTAAAATAACAAAAGTAAAATTAAGTTAAAATCAGTACTTCATATTTCTGGACTTGAACTTTCCTGGGGGCATCATCAAAACTGCAGCAATATTGGCTACTAAATACAAATTGTTCCAACTTGTTTATCTACCAGTGCCTACTCAGGTATTTGTGCTGATACCGAATTTTGATACCTTGTCAAGGAAAAAAAATTACAGCAGATTTCTCTAACTTGGATTTACAGAGAGTACCACAAGCCTTGTTATCCAAGGCCTGAGGGTACCCACCCTCTGCTGCCTGTTATGAATTTCTTGCTGGGACTCCCAAGAAGCACAATTGACAACGATTGAGCTATTGCAAATTACACTCTAATTATGTGAAGGAAAATTGAATTTATTGCTAGCTCACCTGAAATATACTGAGCTTTAATTTGTTTGTTTTACGGAGTTTAAAGCTGTAGAATTTAGGCTGCTGCTTCAATAAGCAGTCAAACTGTCCCCCCAGGAAGCACAGGAATTCTGAAATACAGTTTACCACTATCCAGAAGGAAGCTGTCCTTTTTTGCTTATTGATACTCCATAGAATATATTTATAACATGACACTAAAATAACTCACTTGGATTGGAACATTTTCATAGCTTTTCACAAGCATAAGACATGCCTTTCTTCTCTTTCACACTTCCACATTGTCTTTTGTAAGTTTAAGTACAATTCTGAAGTAGTGAATTGAATTAACTGATTCACATTTCATCAAGTTACAGAACTATCCAACTGTTTTAATTTTGCTATTCTGTATCTGTGCTGTGCTTTGAGGACATGTAATACTTTTTCTGGGCACTCAGATAAAATGTCTGACAAAATGTTTTTGAAACCAGTAGTTCAGCCCCCTTCTTTGACAGCTACTGAGAGCTACTGTTGTGTAGAGGCATTCTTTATGGACATAACACCTCAAATTAATAGATGAAAATGATGATAAGACTTCACCTTCCCTGAAGGTAAAGCGATAGCTAAAGGGTTGCTTTGCATAGCAAGCTCAGCATGCAGACCTACAATGGGCAAGATATATAGACAAAGCAGACCACAGTGTATTTCTGTTTCTACACTCTCTGTTTGGGGTGCATGGAAATTCCTAGTGTACCATAATTCAACTTATGACTAAAGTCTATCATGGGCTTGAAATATGAGAAAGTTTCCAAAATCAGAATAAAAATTTCCAAATATTATATCCTATCATATCCTTTGTCAGCATTCATAGCAAATCTGAAAAAAAACAACAAAGACATCAGAAAAAAAAAAAACACATAAAAACATGCTACGATGCTTCTTGGAAATGCCCCATTTATTTGCAAATCAACATATGCTGCTGTTTCAGGAAACTCCTGAACAATTACAGTAACTTTTTGGTTATGAAGACTTGTTTTGTAGCAATAAAAGTTGGAAGATGATACAGTCCCAACTGTTCCTATGGAAACTTTTCATCTGACATTCGGAAATGCAGGTTGAGAAGAGAGTAAACGTCATCTGGCAGGTGCATGTGCACTTTGGGATACTGCACACACACCATCACAAGAATCACTGTCACATAGTGTGGAGCCAGTGTGTATTACTGGTCTGGTGACATCAGGTTTCAGTGGGGTATGTGACTAGACTAATTCCTAGCTATAAATTCTGAAGTCATTCTTCTCATGCCAAATTATACACGAAGAAAATTCCTACATGGGGTGAAAAAAAAAAAGAAAAAACCCCCAAGAATAATAGAAATATCCTTTATTCACCACACATCCTCCTTTGCAACATTTGCTGCGTCCCACTGACTTATCAGGAACTGCTATATGTTCTAAGTAAACAGGCCATAAACTGGTACTCATTAAATAATGATGAAGGCTCCTATCCTGGTAAAAATGAACAGATAGCCAAATGTTTCATGAAAACTCAGCCTGATACTGTATTGATACATTGCAAAATACATTATATTATTCTTTTCACAATTCCTCTAGGTGTTAATATACTAAAAAAACTATTTTATATATATATATATATATATATAAAATATTAAACAGAAAAGCCTTTTGTGGTCTTTTATTTATTAAAGCAAATTTTTAAAGCACAGCATTCACTGCTAATTTACTCATTAATCATAATTTGTGACATCAGTTAGATTGATCATTGTTATAAGCAATTGTTTTGCCTTAATTCTAATCTGCACTTACAGTGGACCTGCAAATTGGCTATTTAAGAAAGTTAATTAGCTTTATTTCTATAAGGATAAGCAGCAATTTATATTCATGAAATCTGCATATAGAAATTCCAGTTACCAACTGGTATGTTCCTACAGGCTCCTGTCTGTCAGTCACAAGCTGGTGAAATTTTCTTGTTTCTTGCTGTAAACATCTTAAAACTGCATCATTACAACCTTCAGCAAGAATAGCAACAATGCAATCTTCAAATGCCATCATACTCTGAGCAGCGGAATGATTTAATCTTTGAACTACTAAACGCAATCCAGCTATGCCAATTCCATCTAAATGGAATTCCATCTAATTCCATCTGAAGATCTTACCTGCTTGGTTCACAAAAATTATTTGCATTTATAAACACAGATTTCCCAAAATCCTGGTTGAAGGAAACTAAGCTATTTAACTTTACAGGCATCACAACATGCTCTTAAAAACCCAGCCCCTACAACAATGCTCATAAAATCTTTATAATATTTTCACAACATTTCTCTCCCCACCTTCCTTCTGCTACTTTTATTCTTCTAAAAACAAAAGCACTCCATAGAAACAATTATATCAAAAAAATGTCTGAGGGTGTTTTTGTGGGGAGTGGGTGGGTTTTTTCCAATTTAGCAGTCATCTCTAGTTCCCCAGCCTTCAATCAGCCAGTGCATACCCACTCTACAAATTTAGTAAGCGGTTCAAAAAAAAAGATAATCACTACCTGATCTCTCAAGGAAAATATATTAAAAGTCAAGCCTATCTTTTTTTTTTCAAATTTTCTGCAATGCACAGCATCAGTTTACTAGGCTGACTATTGGGTTTATTCCTCCCTGAAATAGGAAATCTAATGAACATAGTTACAAGTAAGGCCTTACAGATAGAATAGGTAGGTTACATTTTCCAAAAGGTCTAATGTTAAAATAGCACATTCCTAATTTGTACCTCTAGGCTGTGCAAACCTTGGTACCAGCTCATTTCATTGTGGATTATGCATGCTTTTTTAGAGACAGACATTATCTGAGCCCTAGGGACATGAGAGGAATACAAACCAACACATAGACAGCAGCAGCAGACATTTATTTGCCAACTAACATAATTTCTCCCCCCCCTCACCTCTCCCCCATTTCCAGTTTATAATAACTGGAGACAGAAAAAGGCTTTCATAAATATGAAGAACTTATGTAAAAAACCTGTTTAAAAAACCCTTTTATTAATACTATAGGCCGATAAATTTAAACCCTAGGTAGGACATAACTGAAGAAATTATTGCTGTGCTTTTTCTGTTAAAACTGTTGCACGCAACCTGATAACAATTTGAGTTGGTTTAATGACAAATTATTAGGACACTTACTATAAAACTGAGACCAGCCATGAACTACTGCCTTGGCAGAGCATTATTGCACTAAACCCAATGGAAATCCAGGGCTGACAGGCCAGTGGATTCAGCCTCCTCGATGATCAGACCAAAGGCGTCTCCCAAAGGCAGACCTACTCCCACCCGCATCTCCTCTTGCCTTCAACCCTCACGTTGCATACACAGCTTTACCTGCCAGTGCCCCACACCCATGACCTTCACTAAAAACTTTAACCTTCTGTTAAATATCACTACAGAAAAATAAATAGTTGTACACTTTTGCTTCTAAATCTCCCCTTATTTACTCCAGTGCCTCTTCAGTTGTTTCTACACAAGAATTCTGGTTTATGCCAGTTGAAGAAAAGAGAATCAGGATGCTTGGCTCTAGTATTTAATTAACGTAAGCACTGAAAAATGTAGGCATAGCAAGAAATATACACTATGCAATAAATGCAGAGGAGGGCAAGAATTCTCTTTTTTCCATGCCTATAGGAATTCCAACTAAATTTAACCCAATTACATATATACCTTTAAGTTATACACCAGCACATGTATTCAAATGCACAGTACAAAATAAAATAGGTATAACCTCATGTGTATATTAAGTATTTATCACATACAGTATATATAAAATCTGGGTGGGGCTTAATCTACCTGAGTTAGAAAGAGGAACTTGCTAGTTAATCCAGTACTAAGCCTTCTTCCAGAAGTAAATGAAAAGCATAAAGCCTCTTGAATCTGAAAGGTTAGTGACATGCACCTCTTCATCCCCCAGGAACATTATATAACCTTGTCATATTCACTAATTTAATGAAAGGAAATTCTGCTTCAAAGTTTTCTACTGCTTCTTTTTCAAATTTTAATGTCTGCAGACTGCATATGAATTATTTGGTAACTGAGAGCTGACAACTCCTTTCAATGTGCAAAGTAGGAGCAGTGGATCTCAAAATGCCACGCAAGCATGCCACTCCTTTCCAAAGGAGTTTTGCTCTAAGAGAAAAGGGCAAATAATCAGATCCTACAAGTAAGAGTTTCAATTAGTGACTAAAAGTATCTGTGTTACGGCTGGAGACATGACATTTATTGGTTTTTCAGTCTCAAAAAACAAGTCCCAGGTACCAAAACTAGGAAAAATAAAACTGGGGCACTGTAACAACTGAGTGAAGCTTACACTCATTTTTCATTTATCTAAACACAGTAAGATGTATACTTGGCCATTTATATACAGGGCAGATCGCTTATTAGTGAGCATGAAAGCAAAATCATCTACCTAATTGCAAGACTGACTCAAAGATAAAAGAAACCAAACTCTACATACTAAATATAGCTCAGTGTTAATGCTTGACAAGGCACCCATATATGCAAATTCTCATAACTGTTGTTCAAGCAGAAGAGAAATTAACAAAATTCTCCCTGAGAACAACAGACCACATGAGTTACTTTCATCTAAGTATCATTCTTTTCCTATACTAGAGGCAAACTGCCTTACTGCCAATACCCCAACTGCCCAGGACATCAAAGGGGAAAACCATTCCTCTACAATCTGCTACTATGCTCTGTGAAAGCGACCTAAAATCCTAGTCTTTTGTACAACATGCCTGTATGGTGAAATATCTTAATGTTATCCATATACTGTAAAATCATCCCTAGCCCAAGCCAGCTGAAGGTAAAAGCAAGAAGACTTTATAAAACTCAAAATACATATTTTCAAAGTTTATAAGGACATGGGTTATAGAAGATTTGAAGTCAGTCAGTCTTTCTATTGCAGTTACCAAAAACAAAAGACATTCCTTCTCCACTTCTGTTTCCAGATAAGGTGAGAAGGCTTAGCTTAGGGACCAAGCCCTTGGCCAAATACTAGTCCCCAGCTTCATCCTCAACAAATGAGTAATATTCCCAGTCTGTTCCGTGGGTGTATGAAGGTGACCTGTCTCAAATATAATAACCGACCTTCAACTTAGTGACAAGGTGGTGTATATCTTCTCCTCTTTTGAAGCACTCTGGACAGACTCGTGTCCTGTGCTGGTGGTAAATACCTAGTTGATAACTCTGTTGGGTTAAACTCAGACTGCTGAGTGGTAGACTGTTTTTACTTGGCAGAAAAGTGTGTGTGTGTCTAATCAAATTTTACTGTCTATATGAATATATACAGTTTGGGCATTAAGGGGTTTAAGATTACTTTCTACTTGCAAACCAGCATAAAGAGATGGCAAGATTTGATATAAGCATAATTTATTGAGCTAAACTGGTTAATAAAAACACTATATTGTTAAACTTGCTATAAAACAAAAAAATACTAGTTACTAGAGACTCATAAATATTTCTTTTCTTCTTAGTATGTTAGAAGTACTTCATCCCAGAACTTGACAAACATCTCTATCTCTCTATCTATCAGTTGTAATGCAATGTTTACCATTTGCCTACAACAATTGATTATACGAAACCTAAATTAGATGTCCAGCTAAGTAAAAAGGCTATATGTTCCTCTTACCAACAATGCTGTGAGAGCTACACAATGCAGACCAGCTTCAACTGTACTAAAAGACAGGTAAGTGTGGCCTGTATGACAATACATTGATGCATACGCAGACATTCATAAACTAGGTCAGAAAGCTGTTTATAGGTATTAAAAAAGATTCAGTGACCAAAGGCCCCAGTGGATAGTCCCAGTTCCTTGTCTACAAGTCACTTAAGATACATCAGTATGGTTAACTAAGTACAAGTAGCCTGCTCTGGGATATGGTTATGCAGATATAAAAGCACTGATTAAAATACAGTTACGCTGGCAGTATTTTTGATACTGTGTGTTTTCGGTACTACTCAAATGTCCATCATAGCTCCTGATATGAATACAAGTTCATACAAGTCATACTTTCTTGTCAGTAACCACAATGCACTGCAAATTACTACTCTTAAAGTGTAGGTTTGTACTTAAAACTGAATCTCCTCTATAAGCTTCTTCTGCAGGAGCTACATTGCTCTAACTCCTCTACAATAAAGTTATGCCAGTAGAAATCTGAAGTATATTACATATAATATATTAAAGAATATGAAAACTAAAACCTCATATAGAAGTACGCACAATGAACTTGTAACTAGTCAAAATTTCAATGAAATAGTAGGAACGTAGCTAAAAAAAAAAATTAACACGTAAAAGTAAACCTTTAATTACTACAATTCCATTTCTTTTTTAATCCTGATATGTAGCAGCACTTTGTACAATGATGTTCTGCAATCTATTACCTAAAATCACCAGAGTATAATTATTTGATACCTTCTATGTCTCTGTAGCATTGTACTTGCTTTATATAGATCTCACACAGTTATTCTTTTAACTTAAGCTATTTTACTATAATTTTCAGTGCTTAAAAATACAAATATATCGCACCAGTTAGATCTTCCATTCTTCTCTCTTTAACATAACTTTATTCTTTAAAAAAAAAGAGATACCAAGAAATCATAACACAATACAAAACTGACATTCAGTCAAGGACATGCTATTTGAAGGGGGACATAATGACAAATTTAGGGTGGAAGAGGAGTAAGAGTCTTATGTGTGGCCAGACACCATGCTGCAAGAGGAAATATTACACTAGCTTTCTTCAGCTTCTTTTGCCATTAAATACAAAGTTTTTATATTACTCACTTGAGGAAGTCAGAGATTATTTTGTTTCATTCATACAAATTATTTCCAGTGTCAAATTTAAAAGCACTGCCAAGTGATTTTTATTAATGTGGTATATAGAGATTGTGAAAAGCCTCACTTTTGTTTCCTCAACTCCCTTCAAAGGAATTCCCATCAAGTACAAATCTGCTTTATCCTCTCTTGAGAAAATCAACAGTGGCCCAGATACAGTACACTTACTCCATTCTCACTCCCCTCTCATACATCATCCTTGTCTTATGCTCTTCTTCCTCAATACACAGCTGTTCTAAGACTAAGCTAAACAGATCAAACTGGAACTGTCTAGAACTGTTGATGTATATGGTCCTGAGAGAGTCAGTGAAGGTAATACAGAATCAACAAAGTTAATTCACCTGGGCTTTCTGTCATGCTTTATCTATGAAGTGATTATATTTTTACAGTGAAGTGTACCCACCTGGCAACCCTCTCATAAATTGGGACTATGACTGTGCCACTGAAATACAGCGAACAGGTATCTCAGCAGGGTCTGAAATACATTTGCAAGTGAGTGATTTGACACTATGTATTTGCAAAATGTCCTATGATTTCATCCAATCTAACGCTTTTAAGGAATACTTGGTGCTTTAGAAGATTACAAAATACAAGTTTGCAAGAGTTCTGTAGGACACAACAAAGCTTTCTTTCTTAAAAAAAACTAATTTACATTTGCCCTGTCATAGAGGTTTTCTACTCCCACTACACTCCAATCTTTAGAATGTCAGTGAAAACTGGTAGCTATTTGACAAAGTTATTAGTCTTTGGAAATAGCAGTCCTCTGCATATCGGTATTGCAAAATGTTGGTTTAATTAACACTCTTTTCTCTAAGGAAATCAGCTTACATTGCACAAGTATGCTGAATAAAAACCACTCATTTTGACACTGAGAGGTATGTACTGAAAGCGGTTATCTTCTAAGAAATGATAATAAATTATTTTTGAAAAATATATTGCTCTGCATCATAATTAGGATTTAAAGGTGTAAAATTAATATCATTTGTGCCCATTTAAATAATAGAATTCTATGTTTTAATTATGCAGCCATGTTTATGATATTAGAATATTAATTTATACTTATCTATATCTATAGATATGTTTACATCTAAGTGACATGAGTGTTCAGAAATTAGAAATTTAGGAAAACTCTATTTTACACATCAGGGTTCAGTAGTATACTTCAAAATGGTGGAATGTTTCCTGAAAAGAATTGAGAACCTGCATTTGCTGTCTTTGAACTAAAATTTCTATTGAATTTCAATGGCATATTTGAAATGTGGAAAATGTCTAGTGATCAATTACTGTGCTGTATCATCAAACCTACAATCTGCTCATAGGAATTACACAAGAGTAAGGTAAAATCTACATTGTTGCAAAATTTGTTGATTTTTCACTGATCTTCTTTTCTGGATATGAGAAGACAACCAGAAATAAATTTCTCACAACAAAACTGAAACTATTGACTCATATTCATGTGAGCTTAGACTACTGAAGCTTGGGACACAAAGAAAATAGCAGGTCACCAAAGAGCACACAATAGCCAGCCTCAAATATCCAAACACAAGAAGAAACTGGCTGTGGAAAGACAAGAATAAGGAACAACCTGAAAACATGGTACATTTGAGGAAAAAGTGCTGAAAAGCAAGAGAAGAAATCGCTCGTCAAAGAATGCAGAGGAATAATCAAAACCAAAAGGAATTGCAGGCCTGTTTAAGATTTACGTAAAAAAAATTAAGTAAATTTAAGTAAAAATAATATATTTACACATGAATATATAGTCAGTCAGTCACGTAACTTAATTAAATATGAAAAATGTTCGAAAGCTTCAGCCTTAGTATGTATAATAGTTGCTTGCTCCCAAAGCCTCTCTGGAAAGTTGTCATTTACTTTTTGTGTTCCTTACCATGCAATACACCACATAGAATAAGAGTAAAACCTCTAGAATGAACTACTGTATTGTTCATAAATCCTAAGAATCAATTACTATTTGTATTATTCCTCCACTGAATGCCTTTAGAAAAGCTGGAGCTTCAATAATTTTGCATATCAGTGTGTCAAAAGCTGGCAAACGCAACTGGAAATATTCTAATTAGAGTTAGCAATAAATATTTAGAAGTTATACTTTGATGCTTTCACTTCTAATAACTAACCTCCTTCTCAAAGTAGACAGCTGTCAAGAAACTCCAGAAAATATTATTTGAAGGTTTTGTTTTCATTATTCTTAACAGTACACTTTGTTGTAATAATACGATATAGTGTAATATATGGTACCAAAGCAAAATGGAAGTGGGGAGAAGAATCAATACAAAATTATTACTGAGATGGAAAACAGCAAAGAAAAGCCCGTTGGAGTACCAGATGTATTTTCTTATGTGTTTGCCCTTAACACCAGCAACATAATTCATGATGAAGAATACAAGTTTTAAATTTTTTGTGCTTTCTTTCTCCTTCAATAGACAGTAATATTATGTTCGTATGTATATGTTGACCTTTTATACCAGACTGTAGCATAACATCAGCAGATATTACAGGTCTTTTGCTGTGCTTATTTAATTAGCTGTACATTGGTATGCAGAAATGCATCCTCTGGGCAGAGTTAAAAGAAGTATAGTTCTCATTCTTCCCAGTACAGGAGCATATATTGTTTGATGAACACCAACCTGTGACATGCTACTTGATATCAGAAGCTAGAAACACTATGAACTAAACCTGTGATTTCTGTTTATTTTGAAATTTCTGAAAACTTATTTAGTGTACTGGCTTCTCTGCTGTTGTCTCCTGCTACTATGGCAAGAGTACTAGGATGTTGGCAACTGCCCCTTCCTGTAGACAAAGAGCTATATTCAGGTACATATAGATGTTAAGAATGAAGAAATGAATATAGTGTATACAGGAACAGTTTGTTCTTAAAGTATCTTATGTTATAAATATAAAATCAGAAGGAAGAAATATAAGGAAAACCAACGTCTGAGGCAGTTTAATTTTAAAAAGAAACACTTCGCTTTCCACAATTAATAACTGCTGTTATTTCAAGGAAACTATCATTCTTTGAGAATAAGGTTACACATTACTAGTCATTACAAAAGAACAAAACCAAACAATACCAACACATAATATCTGACTATATCACTTACCATGGCAAAAAAATGCAAACTAAGGAATGCTTTTGCTTCTGAGTGCAGAAGGCTAACCTACATGTGTGCATATTTATAGCACAGAAAAAAATCCCTCAACAACCTTTCAAATAGTGTCAAAAGCATCCCTCACCTTTTTGTTTACCCATAATCCAGTCAATCCTGTAATTACAGTCACATACATGTGTTCTAGTCAGTTTGAATTTAGGAAAGGCAGCACAGTTAACGGTTAGCCACAGACCCCTCAAAGCAGGTACCAAAGTAACTACAGGGACCCTTCAGAGACCAGAGGGATTTGGTCTTACACTGGCAGTCAAAGCTGCTGTTTGCCTAATAGTTAAGGTAGCCAGAGCACAACTGTACAGTCACAAGTAAGAACAGCAACTTCAGAATTGACAAAAGTATTGATGTACCAAACTTTTCATCTTCCCTATCATTTCTCACAAAATCCCCATACCAATCCATACTGCATGACACTCCTGAACTCATTTGATTCCACAAAGATTCTACAAATCTATAAAGATGGTTTTTTGCCTTGTCACTATCAAAATGAGATTTTGTCTATGTGTGTAAACCTTTCTATATTGTTAATCTCCAAATTCAAATTCCCTGTAAAACTTGAATGTCAAATTTATTTCACAACCCACCAACATATTTTCTCTTTATGCTGTGTGGAGCTGAACTCTTTATCAGATTCCCATCTTGAGCCTCCCCTGTTCTCCCAGATCAGAGAATCTAAGTCCTTTCTGATGAAAGTCAGGACATATTTCTTAAGCTTTTTGATCATGTGCTAGTTGAATGTTTCCACCATGCCCTAAATTTCTTTCTTACCTTGTTTACAGGTGATTCCTCTGCACCACAGCAAAGGAGTAAGAAATTAGTCCAACAACTAAAACATTCCACTGTTAAAAGCTGGGATGGCTTTGTTCAAATACTTTTAATTGCCAAACTTTGTAAATAGAAAAAATATTGCATCTGTCACTGTGGAGCCAAAGCTCAAGTGTCTGTATCATTGTTATTTGAAAATATTCATGCTCTTCCCAACATACTGCTTCACTGTGATCTTTCAGGACTCACTAAATTAATCTCTTTTCTGAAATAAAAAGGCTATGAAAGTTATGCAAGTGTGCACAGTTTCACGTGAATGAACAACAAATAACAAAAAAAAAAATAATAATCACAGACACCTCCAATGTCCAGACATTTACTTCTGGGAGTAGCTATCTTTCTGCCAAGATCAGATGAACACATAAAAAGAACATGACAGAAATGAGTGTTTAAGTGACTGATACAAACTCGACACACAGAGTAATGAAAGAAAGGTACCCCTGGATATTTCATGCAGATAATTAAACCTGTTATGGATTTGTCATTCTGTTTTTAACTGGACTGATGCTACTAGATTCTTACACCACTATGGGCCATAGACTAAGGTATAAATTTTACTGTAAATGACAACAGATTCCACAGAAATCAGTGGCATTCCTAAATGGGTCAAGCCTTTTGCCCATATTGCCAGATTTCCTATGATTGTGAATGACTCCAGTACTAGTGCTGCTTTTCAGGACAAATACCTATGTAACTTTCTAAAGATTTCATCAGTTATGTTCACAACATGAAGGCTATGAAAGATACAGCACAGTGAACACAAATGCACATTTACATTAATACCATTTTGCGAGTAGAGATTTTGAAAGAACCCTTTTTTTAATTTTTTTTTTAACTCTCATATTGTGATAAAATTTACTAGACTAGAGACGTAAACTAGATTTCTTATGCAATGAAATTTCTGTAAAAGATCATTCTGGTTAGGCAATCTTTGAAGACTAGACAGTTTTAAAAATAATTCTGTTCCATTTTTTTAGAAAATCACTTCTGTCATCAGTTGATATGTTTCATTCAAGAGATTTTACACATTTACTATGTCTCTATGTAAAATATTTTCACTCTCTTGAAAAGGCAAAAATATACATACTATGTATAGCTAAGGTCTTTTCTTAAATGAGCTGGCTAATTTCTTCACTATCATAAACTGATCAAAAGTGAGTAATTTCAGTGACACTGCTCAAATTTAAATAAATTGAAGATTTGGCCTGTTATTTTTAGACTCAGATTGAGCAACAAGCAGCACACAATTACAGCACTGTGATCTGGTATTAATTACATAGCTTTCAACAATAATAGAAGTTTGCAAGATTACTTCATTATGCATTAAATTACCCCTGACTGCACAGAAGTTGAATGAATAGCTGTAGTCTGGTACTATTCATACCTTCACTCCAGCAAAGTCTTATCATACCAAGTAACTGTAACCGAATCTTAAGAGTTAACTAGCAGTTACAAACACACAAAAAAAGAGTACACAGAATATATTCCATACGCTGTGAACCAATTGGTCTGTGTGACAGGCACTCACACTACATTGTACAAAGAACTGATAAATGAATGAGAGTCATCGAAGTTCTTACATTTAAGTTTTTACCTAGATTTCTGTGAGACAAAAATATACCTATATTTCAAATGAATTCATTCATATTGTGCTTAAATTGTCTTGCAGTTGAAAAGTAAAAAAAAGTTAAATTTTATGATAAAAAATTGCTTAGACAGCACTTAAAAATTAATTTCTTAAAATTCAACTTAGCTGCTCAGCAACTAATAGCACAGTATTTCTCTTACTCCAGAAGTATATGCATTTCAGCAAGTAGAGAAAAGATATCTATTTATCCTAATCTTGCTACTTATTTAATTAGTCTTAGTTGCCAAAATTACTCTAATTACTCTTCTAGAGTAATTACTTCTTTCTGGATCTATATTCACAAGGAAACAATTATCAGGAGAAAAAAGGAGATATAAAAATGTCAAAAATCAGCATGTTTATTGTGGTTTTGGAAGGTAAGCTACAGAAGGCAGAGCTGGTTTTCAGCAATGAAAGTTATCATGTTTTTATAAAGTTGGTAAATGTAGATCTGATCCTACTGCATAAATAATTTACACTAATGTGGAAATTCTCATGGCTTGTTGTGAAAGTATTCCCTGTGAAGTGATGCCAAGTATGTATCTGTGGGTCCTTATATAAGAAATCTCTAAATATACAGAGTTTAATACTTCATAACACTTCATCATGCTTCTGTGTTTCTAGATGCTCATACATATCCAGGCTACTTTGGTAATTTCTCTATTTATTGATGAATATTATCAATCTCTTTAAGGTTTGAGGGTCTGATTCTCCTTCCAGTAGTCTTGATAGAAATCAAGAAAAATCCAGTGAAATAAGGCTAATAAGGTAAACAATGATGATGGGGAATCAGTGTCTGAAGATTTTTTAATAAACAGCTTATTTTCTCTTTAGGCTACAAAGTCCAAACAAATAAGCTATTTTTTTCACTACTGCTCAGCAGACTTATTGGTATGCCTGTGTAAGTTAATTATGTGATAAGATACACGGTAGTTATTACTGTCAAAAAATGTACAAGTGTTTATTAATTCGAAGTGTTCTATTATCTTTTTGCCCTTCAGAATGCCTACACATATACAGTCATATACATGCATACAGTCAGCACATTTAATATTATTGGTTTGTTTTCACGTATGCAAAGCAATACAAATAATTTCACATATGCAAAGCAAAACAAGTAATACAAATATACAGTGTTTTTTTGATATGGACTTTCAGATTCTTCCATTTTAATACTATTTAATACTATGGGAGAGAAGAAACCACAATGTAAATATTAAGTACAGATATTTTTATCTTAAAACCACAGAGATATTAGAGATTTTAAAAAAAAATGAAATACCAGATTCCAGGTTGCTTTGAATAAATTTAAATCTGCATATCCTTAGGTATGTTATGGAGGCCACTGTTAAATGATCTTTGTATTTATGTTTATGCTTATTTACAGTTATATTTTAATTTGTAGTGAAAGTACCTTATAACATGATCTCTTTTCACACAATGCAACTGTTTTTTGTAAACTGTCAGTTATAAAATAAAAGAGAACTTTTGCATTTCTGATCATGCAAAAGGAAAAACTAAAGACTAACAAGTTTTCTCAGAAGAATAAGATTATTATTTTTGTTCATGAGGGTACACAAAAGAGGCCTAGTTGCAAGCATAGAGAAAGGTCCAATTATAATTCCAATAGCGTTTGAAATGTATGTCATTTTAAAAAGTTTCAGAGTAAACTGAAAGTTGAACTCTAGATTTTAAGTATGAGTACAGACAGGAAAGAAAATGCTAAGGCAAGGATACCATAGAAAGAAACTTAATAATCACACAGACTAAAGTGTTAGAGGGAAGAATGACCATAATTAAAGTAGAATTAAGAATTTCCTATCACAAAGCCCTATGATTGTCCTTCTGTCATAGAATCCCAGCCATATAATGAAAACAAAGAAATACCCATTTAGAGAAGTGATATTTACAGAATAGCTGTAAATCATTCCACGAAAATGAAAGTTGCTTTGTACTATGATCCTCTGATCTAATAAAAGACTCATAAGCTCATACATAAAAGATGTATATATATTTTACAGCATTATTGTTAGCCACATTACTTTTCCAGTTTGGAGGGCCAGATCTCAGCCTTACATTCAGGTAGTCTTGATCTCCTACTTAAGTGCATTATAATTCAGGATTTGCTTAATGCAGCAGTTAAATAAGAATTAGATCTGACACTTAGGTGCAATGTTGTAATGAGCAACAAACTTCTAGAACTGACCAAATTAGTTCATCAAATCTTATACTCCCTTCAATGAGTTCTAGTTGAAGAAGCAAGCTCCTTATTCAGGTAAAACTGTGTTTTTAAAAGACTATATGATCAGGTATGAAATAAAACTTCTTAAGGCAGGAATAACTTTTCGGTCCCTGATTTACTAGCATGTTTCACCCCAAAATAAAAAGATAAGAAGAAAATATTACAGAAAGTTTTGTCCATTGTTCCACTATACTTTTACTATATTTCTAAGAGATCACATTTTGCAATTGTCATATAACCATTTATCAGCACTATTTAGTATTTGTACATCATTTAGCACCCTCCTAAAATAGGATCCGACTTTTCTATATCCAACAAAAGCAGAGAAGATAATCTTCCTCCAAGAATGTTTACTATATTAATCTTCCCCCTAAAATGTTTACAGTCTAAGTATAAGATAAAGCATGACAGCTGGCTACAGCCAGACTTAACACAATACATGGAAATTATGAGAGAGTTTCAGTCAGCATGAATGGCATTAAAATCAATTCTACTAACTTTCTAACAATTGTTGAGCTTCACAGCAGAGCAAAAGACAATTGAAGGGAAGATTATGAAGTATCTTTGTGAACAACTATGGAAAGCTAAATTTCTTCTTTCTGAATAGCCTGCAATACAGATTTAGGCAAACCTATAAAAGGGTCTTGGGAATGAAAATGCATAAGAAGTCATTATCTCTGTACTCCAGGTTTGGAATTATGAGACATCACAGGAGAACATTCATCCACTTGTCTCACAAGACATTCTGTGCAGCTGACCCAGGTATTAAAATTAAAGAAATAATATCAAAAGGTGACCTGTGATGTCATTTATTTAGAAAACAGCACATTCCAGCTTAGTGAGAAATTAAGATTTTACAGCGAATACACTGTGTGTCTTCAAGACGTAACCATCAACCCAAAGTACTTCCCGAGTTAGGAGATTGACTCCTATCTCACATTGCAGTGCAGAACTACTCTTTATTTTCCATTTTGCCCATTGAGAATAAAAGGGATTTAGTGATTTAGTATCCTGTTTCAGTTCAAGAAATATGGCATTATAAAGAGCTGGTAAAATAACCAAAAAGGTGAATCTCATACCAGAATATAAAATATTTACAGAAGTGCTTTTGATAAGTTTTTTTAATCTGCTACAAAGTTTCTCTCACCTACTTACCACACTTACAATGTATGTATCAGTCACCTTGTTGGTAAATTTTTTTCATTTTGAGTCATTCCAGATTCTGCTTGCCATTGGAATAAATATCCCAGCATAGCCACTAAATTAAAACTGTGGCTGATATCTTACAGCAGTTAAGACTTTAGTTCTCCTTTTGATATATAACATATAATATTATTTCAATATATTGTAACATGTAGTAAAACATTGACTTTCTGGAATTTTGAAAGAGGTACAAGCAAGCCAAACCACATAATGATAAATGCCTTTGGTTTCAAAGGCAACAGGCTTATAACTTGAATCTGCATTTTTGTACATGTGTCAGTGTAGCATTGCACCCAGGAAGACTTGCATGCTTCAGAACTTCATTTTTTTACCCCCAAATTTTAACATTTGAAGGATCCCACAAGTGGTCCTTTTAGTGTTTACATATCATAGAATGGTTTGGGTTGGAAGGGACCTTAAAGATTATGGAGTTCCAAACCCCCTGCCATGACCCAGGGCAGCTCCCACTAGACCAGGTTGCTTAAAGCTCCATCCAATCTGGCCCTGGACAAACTGTTAAAGTACCTCAACACCCTTATAGTGAAGAATTACTTCCTTACATCTAATATAAGTTTACCCTCTTTTGGTTTCAAGCCGTTACATCTTGTCCTATTACATGTCCTTGTAAAAACTCCCTCCAGCTTTTTAGTAGGCCCCCTGTAAGTACTGGAAGGCTGCTATAAGGCCTCCCCGGACTTTCTCTGGCTATCATTGACCTCTTTCACCCCTGAACAGCCTATAACATATGAGTGCTACAAAACTTTTTTTTAAGCTGCAGTTAAATTTTAGTAGTTAAAAACTAACCTGGTTCATGAAGATTTTGCACATTTCAAAAAGGTCCCCAAATGTGACAAATATGTGGTCAATTAATGATCGCTTTCTACTGTCTGTTTAACACCCTGCCCAGTATCTCCATATTCTATAGCACTGGCACCTTTCAAGAGCTTCCTAAGCTTTGACTTGCTGCAATTCCCTGGTTCATTCACTGCACAGCTTCCATAAAGAATGGAAGATGCAAAGGGATTATATAAATGACCCTGGGATAGAAAAAGGCCTGAATCTTGGCAGACTGACAGGGGAAAAAAATGTCCGTGCAATTATATTATCATGTATGCATATAAGGAAAACAGAAAGTTCCAATAATAACTTTGATTCTAGCATTTTCCAGTAATTGCAATCATAGAAATCATAATAAATTTGGGGTTTTTTCTATTAAAAAGTATAATATATATATATACAGTATAATATATATTTTTACTCATTCTAAGTCATCCACACACTTCTGCTGATGGGCAGAAGCAGCAGCAGCATAATGCAACTCATAGTGAAGTAAGTTGGTATATCTGTCCGACAATAGAAGACAGCCAACCATTCTTCCACTGGGTTTAGAGGCTACTTATTATAAAGAAAAGGAATCCTTGATCCCACAAAACCTGGATTAAATTTCAGGCTGTGCAGAATAAAGTTTTTAAGACCCTTTTTCCCTTTGGTTTCTCCTCCTCCAGCTTCTGTTCTTACCTTACTATCTCTACCAATGCTGTGTCTCTTAAACAATCCTGAACTCAGTCCCTTCCCCAAACCCTAATTTAACTCTTTCCTTTGGCACTTATTCATGATCTATAGCCAACTTTAGCTTCAGTTTCTGCCTTGTATCCTACCTCACTCCTGCCGAGGCCCTTTCCTATGGCACACAATTTTTGACTATCACAGAACATCCCCAGATCTTGTTTCTCATTTTTCTTTTTTCTAATCCATGTACATTCTGCTATAATTTTCTTCCCATTCCCATATCTTCCTATTGATTAGTCCTTCCACACTTCCACAATTTTAGTCTATTCCTTCAGGGCCATATTTATCTATTTTTTAATATGAAGCTGTAGTTAAAAACTGGTTTCATTTTGAAACTCGATGATCAATGATCTATCTTCAAATCCTTCTACTGTTAGCAGTTCTTATGTCATATTGTAGTATCCAGTACTTTCTGGAATAATCATGTCCATAAACTCATGCTTACAACTCCTTTTTTTGGTAAGAGTTTTTTTGTCTCTTTTTTCCTTCTATTGTCTCAAAGTAATAATTGATCTCTACTTAATTCTATGACATAACTAAAAATGCATAAAGGAAAATTTCCAGTAGCCTTTTTATCTGACACTATATGCAACAGAGATATGAGTTATGTGACTAGATAGTCAAGCAAGGCAAACTGTCTCCACCACATATTTTGTTTCTCAATTGTTACATTCTTATCTACCTATATTCCACTAACTTTAAAATGTAGTGGTGAGAATACACCAGATGAAGTTATAGGTGACATGCTTGCTCTTTTTTCTTTACTATTAACGCAATCCTAAGATGGTGTTTAATGAAGATTATTTCAACAGCTAGTCCAGCTTACTGCTAGAAAAGGATGCAATAGAACAGTAATAGACTTCTTTCTCATTCACATTCACAGCGGACAATGAAAGCCTGTTGGCTTTAATTTTTTAAATAAGTCTGGGTCAAATAGTTCCCTCTCTTAAATAAAAATAAAATACTATGCTGAGTTGTTTGTTTTAAGCTTCATCTGCTGTATGCCTAACAGCCTGCATGACTTTGTTGTCTACACAGCATGCAACATTTTCCCATTTGGCTCCAGCAAGAGGCTAAGCACAAACTTCACGCTCTAAAATAAAATTAGCAGGATGAGAAATCTCTGAGAGTTATTCATAATTTAAAGTAAATGGTAGATTTCAGACACATAAGTCTTGCCCAGGCATATCCTGTATTAGTTGGCTTCTCAGTAAGGTGCCATTTTACATGGTCTTACTTCTGTCACACAATGATATGTGACATAAGCAGAAAAAATGAAGAAGGATCAGGCTGACACTTCCTCAACAGTGGAAGGTAACACATAGTCACCCTGTTTTTTAGCTTCAAAAGAAGTTAAAAACATGTTTTCACAGATGTCTTCATCATTACCTCATTAAAAACCTGAAGCAATGGATAAGGTGTAATAAACTCTCCATTAAGGCATTACACACTTAACATCTTGTAACTGAGAGCATAGGGAATTGAAACCACTTTTCTACTAATTCTACTAGTACTTATTCCTTAAAATGAAGCTTGGGAAGTAACTCGCAAAACGTAGCAATTTTTGGCCTTTATATTTTTCAGCTGATGAAGGAACAGCCCATACACAAATTATCAATTCACCTTTTCAGACATACATCACTTCTTTTTTTTCCACATGGGACGAATTTGTTTCCAAAAAGCTAAACATAGCATAATTTGTATTTAGTACAATCAGCTTACAGACACTAGAAATGATCTCAGCCTAATTCAGTTATTAACAAATTAGTAACAAGAATAGTAATGTACATGCAAATTTAACACTATTTGAAATAACCCCCCTTCTAACAAGTTTGTAGAGACTTTAAAGAAGCCCCCCCCCCGAAAGCTTTGTATATGTATAGAAAGTAAAGTGTTTCATATTTCTAGCTGGGCTTTCAACTGCTTTAAGCAGAATCACTCCCTTGTTACAGTCTCTGAAGCAAACAAATTTGTAGTACATCTTCTTTCTCACTCATTTCAGTTTTTGTAATGTCACACAACTAGTAAATGCAACATTATAAAAACACTTGAAGTCTTTCGTTATGAAGTTACTTGCAGGTCTTCTGATTTTAGTGAGGTTCTCTCAATGAGGCTTGAAAAATAATTTTATTACTATGTGGACCCTATAATTAAGCTCCATGAGATTCAAGGAGTTTATGTAATTGACTTTTCATTAAACTTTTCATCATCTGCCACCAAAGCCATAATTACAGTGAAAACTAATCTGAGATGCACACTAATTCCCCAAAAAAAGGATTTAGCATTACATATGGGTCTTCAACATTGTCTAGATATTTCAACTCCTGAAATTTAAATTTCAGAGATATTTGTTTTAACCTTTGGAGTTTTTCTTTTGCCTTTGAAGGACATCTTCCTGACAGTTTTTCAACCTGACCTTTTGTTTTCAGTTTAATTCTTTACACTAATATTGACTAAAACACTTTCCAGAAAGTCCTATCTATATGAAGTATATTACATTTACAAGATTGATCTTATTACAGACTCAAAATATGTATTTATAAGACAAAAAGTTATCACAAACGTAAACCACATTATAAATCTAATTTAAGAAAATAACCAAAGAAACAGTTCTTACTAAAACATTTTTCCTCAGGTGCAGTATTGTGTTATACTAGGGGCTGTGTTACTGGTAGAAAATATTTCTTTCACAGCTTATCCAAAGGCAAACAACTTCTAGATTCTTACATTAAGAATTCAAGTGTAATTTCTGTGACTCCCAAGAAAATTTAGCAGATCACAGTTTACACTGCTTGAATTTATCATATAGAAATTAATATATTAGGAATAACTTTTAAAAGAGAAGTTGTAATTTGCACAATTCTCCTGTTCCAATTCAGTGAATTTTAAAAAAGCCTGTATTCAAATTATTATTTTTTAAGAAATAGAAGAAAATAATTTTCACAGAATGTGAAAAATAGTACTGAAAGCCTTACGTGCACCAGTCTTTTGTTTCCTTGATTTTAACAATCTATAGTTTTTGAAAGCTATGAAACAGTAATAATATTCACAAATTTTTGAACAAAACAACTTCTAAAATTAACCACAAGGAAGACCAATACCTCTGTCTTCCCTGTGACCTCCCATCAAATGAAGAGAAAGAAACCATCTCCCTTACAAGTAGTAACGATGAATTATAAAACTTCTAGCCCTATTTAATATGGATGGAACATTAACTGTTTTATTTTTCTGTCAGTCCCTGTTTCATTGTATCTTAACAAGAACACCCACTTGAACAAATGTTCGTATGTGCAATATTCACCAATCAAAAAAGGATTGACATTTAAGTGAGGTTTTTCTTTTTAACACAAGAACAGCACAAGCTGATACACACTGAAATATGAGTACTACAAGGCATTAACCAGAATTTTTATTATATATTTTCCAGTAACTACTGCAAAAAAAAAAAAAGTAAGAGTCATGCAAAATACATGTATTCAAAAGAAAATATGCATGAGTCTAGACTCTGAACTCCCTATTTCAGTCAAATCAGTACTTTTTATTATGTAGGTCCACTAATTGTAGTGAAGCTGTCTATGTATGATGTTATTCAACATTAGTAACACCACCGCAATCTAGCCTCAGGATTTAGTGCTTAAGTAAAATACTCTTCATCTACATATATATAAATTTTGTACAAAATCACCAAAATTATCAAGAGGGCTGAAAATTACCCATTAAACATGATACTTAAAACATGAAGCCATGCTCTACCTTCAGTTATACCCTGTGTTCGTACTCATCAGCACTTACTCAGAGCTGCAGAGCTCATTACTTTATGGGAGAATGACAGTATGCTGTATGTTTCAAAGTTAAGCCTGTGCGTTTCAAAATAATGATGAAATGCTATGCAGAAATTAGCAAAAATATAGAACCTACAATCACTGCTGTGAAGGCAAACTCTATTCCACTCCTCTACTTGTGAAACCAAACCTGTAATAAGCCTATAAGCTAAAAGCTATCTATGATATAGAGTCAGTATTTCTTAATATCCAATTAGAATTAGTATAAATCCATTAATAGTTCTTTTATAATAGCACTTAGCATGTTAAAACACATAAAAGGTTTGTCTCCCTTAGGCCACTTTAAAATGGCCGCACATCTAGAGATGAGAAAATACCAACTATTTGAAGAAGAACAAAATATAATTAAAATGTACATGTTAGGTCCTGGTCTGATTTTCGGTCCAGGAGGGAGTTTGAAATGATTCTGGGGGTGAGATAAAGACACAAACGAGGTCAGATTCTGTTTACTATAGTTTTACTATTTTTACCTAAAAATGACTATAAATAGCGATAGAGAAAAGGCAGAGGTATAGGAAAGGAGAAGCAGATGATGAGGCAACTTTGCAAGTGAAATAGAGTTAACTTACAAAGCTTTGAAATTTATGTTCCTTTTACAGTGTATCTATAAACACACCCATATACATATACCTACATTATAAAATAAAGCCAGAGAATAACTAATCTGATATGTACTGAGCTAGACAGCCACTAGTATGCACAGAAAATGACAGTGTGGCCTTTCTCTAGAAGGTAAACTCAAATCCAGCCA
Source organism: Gallinago undulata (assembly GCA_026546715.1). Taxonomy (NCBI): domain Eukaryota; kingdom Metazoa; phylum Chordata; class Aves; order Charadriiformes; family Scolopacidae; genus Gallinago; species Gallinago undulata. The sequence continues at coordinate 31,448,140 of JAOTQQ010000019.1, forward strand.
CATAAGCAGAAAATGAAGTATACAAATGTCTCATAGCAGCTGACAGTTACCTGTACAAAATCGGTATATCCTTTTTAGGATATCCCTTAATGTAATTTATTTCTGTAAAGAAACCAACTACCCTCATGAGCAATTTCTGACACCTATACAACCAGAGGTGAAGACTTAAAATGCAACAAGAACCAATTTTTGCAGAACACCTTCTCAAGGCACTGAAATAATGTCAGTTTGAAACACTGCATTTCAGTCAGAAGGATTATTAACCCCACCATAATACAATGGCAGTAGCGGTGGTCACAATGTGATAAAGAACATACAAGCAAAATTAATTTTTTATGGTGGTAGGCTTCAGGAACAAATCATTAGTCCTTAATGGTCTTAAAGAAAAATTACGTTGTGAAGTTTGATATAGGTGCATATGAGTTGAAATGAAACAGAAACAATTTCCTTTCAAAAGATAAGATTTGGTGTGGATACTACCAAAATAAAACTGTATGTCCATGTATCATCAAATTTTAAGCCAAACAACACATTAAAGAATATGGATACTCTACATAATAACCACTATCCACAGCTGTGCAGGTTTTCTCATAGACAATACAACTGTGTGTAACATAAAGATTTGCAAAGGATTTCTAAAGACTCCAGCGCAGTGTACTACAGTGAACTCTATCACTAGCAAATAAATTTGATTTATGATAAATGTAGTAAGAAAGTCAAGCTTGATTTAGCTTCAGAGGAAGAAATATGCTTACCGTACCAAATATATTTTTAGGTTTCTCAAATTCCTATCCAATTAAATTAATTTCGGTTCACCTAAAACCACAGTGACTACCTTAATTTGGTGTGTTTTAATGCCATATCTTCACAATTTATTTCCTGTAAGATGTCCTGATTCTGTTCATTCCTGTCACTACTGGGATTTTGTGGCAGTGTTGTTTTTTTTCCATCTTCACATTTTCCACCAATGGATAGAAGAGACAGCAATTTATAATAAATTTCCTCAAAATAAAGGCAAGTGAGGATGACTATTCAAACAGAAGCAGTTAGCAACTTCTTGGTACTGTACATTTCTACTGTGAGTATTCACAACTGTAATTTCTCTTCATAAAACATAGATTGTCATTATTTTACACAGAATTACACAATTACTGTGAAATCATGCTGATTCATGCTAACACATGCTAGTGTTTTATTACTATTGATAATAGCAATAGACTTTCTCCACTTCTGTGATCAAGCCTTAAAGTTTTGCTGGATGTAACACTTATGTGATCTGTATTTTACTTTAAAATATTCAGGATCAAGTAAGGAGAGAATGAATTCAACAACCCATCAGAATTCAAAATAATAAAAAAAAGATATAATAAAAAATTATTTTAATGAAGAGCTCCTAAGCCCAACAGAATCAATACTGTATAAGAAATACTGCACATCAGTAAACACAAATACATGGATGGCTCTAAAAGCAGGAACCTACTGTTACATCTAAAGCTTTGTCTGCTATGAAATGCACTGCCTTTTTGGATAAGTTAGTTGACTCACCTGAGAATAACGAAACATAATCTTGAAAATAAATAGTCATGGCCAATACCAATTTAAAAAAAATAGAGAAAGAGAAAAAGTAACATTATGATGGACCCTTCCTGGGAATCCACCTTCATTGCCATCATCACTGTGCCTGTCTTTGTCCTTGGTATGCTCTCCTTTCATGCACGCTCTGCTTTTCCTGCTCACTGCATTAATCACTGTCCACAGTTGGTATGATTTAGTTGTGATTCTCTTCAGAGTATCACAGACCATTCAAAATTCAAGAAGTGCAACAGTAATTATGAATAAAATAGAGTTTAGTAACACAGTAGAAATCCTTGCAAAGTCTTAGTTTTAAATTGAAATATGCAAAAATACTATACAATTTCATATACTTTCTATGTAATTTTTTGAAAGATATCTGTTAAACATAATTGTGTTCTTGAACTTACAGTGTTCATCAGTGACAGGTTACACACTTAGCTAAAAAAGGTATTTTATAATTTACCAACAATCCTTATTTTAATTAATTGAACTTCACTATTGTTATGCATGACTAAATGGGCCTTGGTAAATTCTGATGTAATTTCTGACAGAAAAGCCACAGTTTCTGTGGTAAAAAATCACATAATGCTTTATTTCCTTAAATTCAATATGTCCTTGTCAGGCTGATTATTAAAAAAAAAAAAAAAAAAGTTCAGAAATTTGCAAGTGGAGCTTGCAAGAATAAATAAGCCTCTCCCCACAAAACCCTGAGCCATTATACACAAACCTACATGCAACCTGAAGCTCTTGAAGCTCTCATTCTCCCTTTTTTCTCTCTCATACACATACATAGGAACATATGCAAGTCAAAAACTTCAGCTCTTTTAAATAAAACAACTCACCTATTTAAAGAAGTAAAGGTGCAAAAAGTACCAGATCTAACATATCTAGCCATATGTATGTATATATAAAAATTAAAAAATAATAATTTAATTGTTAGTGAATTCCAATTTTATTACTCTCATACTGCTACAAGTTTTCCTTGCCATGTAGCTAACAACAGGACTACTCATGGAAGAAGACTAAACCTTGTACTCAAATAATTAACACTAAATTATCTTCACATACATATGTGAAGAGGCTTTTATCAGTAAATTGCCACAATGGTGACAGCAAGATGTTATTATTCTGGTCAGAATTTTTGTTTTATATGGTTCTGCCTTCATTATCACCTGCAAGTATAACAATGCAACCAGTAAAAATGGAAGATAATTCAAACAGACATGATTTCACTGAGCATCAGGAAAAAAGCTTTTAATTATCTACAGCTCACATCAACTTTCAACCAACCCATAATATAATCAATACAGTGATAAAACATATTTAGTTTATATGTTTACCCACAGCCAATTTCATTAAAAGAATAATGAAGCTTCATGTTCTCCTTCAAAAATGTAGTCTACATAGCAGTCATTTTTTAAATAGCAGATGAAAGCTCTTTTGGCAATGTTGCTACTTTTAACATAATTCCAACAATACAAACTCTTATCATGAGACCCTGAAAGACTATTATCTTTGTGGTGCTTTTTCAGTACACCATCCAATAAAAAGTCACTCTGTACTTCCTAAAGAGATCTACACATTAATTTATTTTCAAGGCACTATTAGTGTTAGCAATACAGAGACTATTGGCCCAGACACGCTGTAGCTCAATCCATTTATGGATTCTGCTTGGCAACAAGGGGGCAGCCTGATGGTTCTGAATGAGAACTTCCATTATTCACACACAGTGTCTGAGAACAGATGATATAACGTTACTAGTGAACATTCTGCTAGAACTACAGTAATTTTCTCATGTGGCATCTTGAAAGGATGGCAGAAATTTGCAGCTGCTCTGCAGTTGATCATATACATTCACATAAGTCCTTCTCATGTGAGCTGGACCTTCTCTCACTCCCCCTCTTATATTGCCCAAAGCTTTACCTAGCATTTCCTAGCAAACAATAACTGCGGTCTACAAGTATGGGCCTTTCCTACATCCCACCAAATGTCACTACCTACTGCAGTGCAACACTACTGGAGTCGAGCACTCAGTGTTACAATATAAGTGACTTCAGTAGGGATGTGTGATGCCTTCCGGGGTGGGGGGGGAAAGCACAGCTAGATACGAAGCTCTCCTTGGTAGCTGTCCAAAGAAAAAATAATAACATTAGTTAAGAAAGGTGCTTTGGAGTGTAAGAGTCTGGACAAAAACCATTTAGGATCTCAAGTATCTGAACAGTATTTCAGGCATTGAGTACTAGCTGACTTGTAGTCACTCTCACATACGGACATCCCTCTCACATATTGCAGTTGCATGGTGATGGATGCATGCAGTCAGAAGAACTGCTCCTTCCTTGGCTCCATATACAGAACCACTTACATTTAATGCCATGACTTTCCCCAAATATGTGAGACATCAGTTCTGGAAGAAAATGGCTTATTGTAGACAAACACATGAGTAGAAACATGAGAGCTGTGCAGAGAATACTACAGTTTAAATTTCAAATATGTTGCTCCTCTCCGTTGGATCTAATGAACACTGATGCATCTACCTGAGTGACCAATTTCAGCTGAACTAAAGTATAATTACAATGAGGCCGATACCTTAAAACATTGATATGGTTTTTTATTAGTTATCAAATGTTTCTTTCTCACTGTTGAAGTACTTACCCTCACTGCCATGCTGTCCAGCAATTTTATTGCAAATAAAATTCACAGTGTTCCCAATGCTCCCCATGTCTCTGACTAGAATTTTCATAATTGTTTTAGGCAATTTTTTTCAGGTCTACCTCTACATCTGAAGCAAACATTTAGCCAGTTACCTTTCTGCTTATAGTACAAATTTGTCCTGATAATCAGAACATTGCAAAAGCAATTGCTGAAGAACACCTCTTATCTTTCCTAAGGGCAAGAAGGGCTAACTTGTATTTAAGCATTCATATAAAACATTCAAGCTAGTTTTCTTTTAAATTTCTAGTGCAGAAACACCATCAGCACACAGTCAAACTTCCATTGTTGCCAAGTTGAGTAACAAATTGAAAAGAACTTTAACACCTGAATCAGAATTTATACTTGTTCTCCACCAAGCAGCAGAAAGATATCCTTTCACTTCTAAATCCTAATCCAAAATCATAGGAACAGAAACAAAATTATTGGGAACTAGATACAACTTTTCATTCCTCTAGAGCAATATGAAATATGAAAAGAAAATATGCCTTCATAGAATTTTGCCAAAGAATCAGGCAATGATCTTATCCACAGCAAAGAGAAAAGGGCTACCAACTCAGGAAAAAAAAAAAAAACTAAAACAAAAATCTGTCCTACAGGATAGACATACAGTTTTTTAATCATAAGGCAACATTTTAAACTATACTTGATATCTATACTGTGCTTTGACCCAAGGGTTACGAACTGCATTTTTGTTAAAGAGTCCTTATAAATGGTAACTTGATTCAAACCATGCACAATAAGGGGTTTCATTCAGATAATTTTTCTGTACACTATGGACAATTAACCTGCATTTGTTAAGACTGCCATAAATAATAACTTTTTTAACACCAGAAGGACATGTTGCTGAATCAGAAAAAAAACAAAAAACCCTCCATATACTGTAAGTAAAGATTTAGGAGTAGTTACTCCTTAAGACTTTGTTGTAGCACTTTGCTCGACACTGTGCCTGAGCACTCAAAAGTTATACCTATACCTGAAATTTAAAACACCAAACATGTCTAGAACTGTGAAGATAAAATGAAGACATATGAGTACATGGAATGAGTAGAACGTGGAAGATTCTTGTAATGATACGGAAACAGAGAGTGCATATATTAAAAATCCTTTTACTAAGCCTGATAACCTGCATCCTGCTACACACTCCTTAACAAAAATATACAGAAAGGTTTTGAAGCTAAGTGAATACAAAGAAGCTATTCACAAAATCACCCGGTCAAAAATGTCGTAATTTGTGTAAACAGACCTTACAAATACAAATGAAATGTGATCCTGAATGCTGTCTTTTTTTTTTTTTTTTCATGATATAGAAAGAAGGGGTAAGATATGTATAAAAAAAGGGATAACAAGTGTTGCATGGCAGATTTTGGATTTTTGGTTAAGAGACTCAGTGGTAACCAAAATGCTACCAGAACAGTGAAATTACAAACATCAAATTAAGGAAACTAGATTTTTTACTTGGATAATATAAGCATGGAGTTGTTTGTTGGGATATTTTGTTTAATACGTTTTTCAATTTCTCTTCAAGAACTAGAAGTCAGGTGTTAAGTAATACTTAAACTTCTATTCCAGGAATCTTTCTCTGAATGCCTAGTAGTAATGAACTTGAAGAAAGACAGAAGGACTGAGAAGCTGGCATTAAGTCTCATTTGTACTAATCAGAGACTGGTTTAAGCTCTGCACATTTTTCTAAGTGCTAAATGCAAAATTTTATTCAGAAGGTGAAAGAGACAAGAGAGAAGGGGGAGATTTCCAAAATATCATTTGGAATATAAAAAATCAATTTGCCCAACTATTGCACAACATTCACAAGAATAAAAGCTTTCCCTGTGGTTTAGATCTTTTAAGAAGGATGGTAAGTATTTTGAGTTTTAAAGAATTTTGAAAGATGTTTAAATCTAGTGGGATGAGAATTATTATAATTAAACATTTCAAATAATCTGACACAAAGTGCTTCCCAGATCTTTGCTTCTCAAAAATATTTGATGTATCTTATTAGCAAAATTAATACAAAAAATCTTTCAAAATCCTTTCCCCAAAAATAATTGTATCACCTTTATTTATTACAAAAATTCTAGAGAACACACAGACAAAACCTTTAAGATTAAACATTTTTGAAGGTCAGTTTTGTCTCCTTCTAAAGAGCAAATCAGAAGAGGAAGTCACAAAGAGACATTATTTTAATATAAAATCAAGACTACTGTTTGAAGAGTTTGCCATGCTTTCTACAATACATAAAGGGTAAAATCTTACCACTCTTGAATTTGAAGACCGAAATTTTCTCCCCTCATCCTGCTGAGAAGGAGTGACAGAGCGGTTGAGTGGGAACGTGGAACCCGCAAAAAGTTAACACCACGTTAAGCATAACAATGCAATTTACTGAGATTTAAAGCTGGTTTCATTTCTACAAAATTAAAATCCAGATAAAAACCAAATAGTTACTTCCATCTTTCCCTTTTCATATATAAATATTCAGTTTTCTGAACAGCATTATTACCTACATCTGGACAATGGTGGCTCTTATTTCCTAGTCATGAATAGAATGGGACATTAAAATCTCTTCAGACTGCATGTGTTTGCTATTAAAAAGAATGAAGAGGCTAGACTAATCTTTACACCCACTAGACAAGCATTGATAAATTCTAGCGATCATCCACAGGATTCCAGCTGTTGTATTAGATACAGGTATAATTCTGTGATACATTTGAAAAGACATGTAATGTGAAGCACATTTTAATCCCACTAAATTCAGTAGGACCCTTCAGATATGAATTTAGATAGCAGATTATATTCAGGTGGAAATTACATGCTAAGAAGTAAAACACATTCTCTACTGACCAAGAGTTTGCTTGGTCAGTTGCATCTGGTATCAGAAAAATATTTAACAAAGAGAAGCAGATAACAAAAGGTGAAGATATTCCTACACTATATCCTTTCACAACAATCACAGAATCATAGAATCAAAAAATAGTTTGGGTTGGAAGGCACCTTTAAAGATCATCTAGTCCAACCTCCCTGCAATGATGAGGAACATCTTCAAGTAGATTGGTTTCCTCAGAGCCTCGTCCAACCTGACCTTGAATGTTTCCAGGGATGAGGTACCTACCAACTCTCTGGGCAACTAGTTCCAGTGGTTTGCCACCCTTATTGTAAAAAAATTCTTCCTTATATCTAGCCTAAATCTACCCTCTTTAAAACCATTACCTCTTGTTGTATCACTACAGGACCTGCTAAAATGTTTGTCCCCATCTTTCCTGTAGGCCACCTTTAAGTACTGGAAGGCTGCTATAAGGTCTCCCTAGAGATTTCTCCAGTCTGAACAAAGCTAACTCAGACTGTCTTCATAAGAGAGGTGCTCCAGCCCTCTGATCATCTTCACAGTCTCCCTCTGGACCTGCTCTACCAGGTCCATGTCTTCCCCATGCTGAATACTCCAGAGCTGGATGTAATACTCCAGGTGAGGTCTCACCAGAGCAGAGTAGAGGGGCAGAACCACCTTCCCTGACCTGCTGGCCACCCTTCTTTCAATGCAGCCCAGGATACAATTGGATTTCTACGCTGTGAAGGCACATTAGCAACTCATGTCCAGATTTTCACCTGCCAGTAGCCTCAAGACCTTCTCAGCAGGGCTGCCCTCTCTCCCTTCATCCCCCAGCCTGTGTTGATGGCAGAAGTTGCCCTGACCTGGTGTAGGATCCTACATGAGGCCTTGTTAAATCTCATGAGGTTCACACAGGCCCAATTCCCAAGCCTGTTCAGGTTGCTCTGGGTTGCATCCCATCCCTCAGGCATGTCAACCACACCACTGAGCTTGGTGTCATCCACAAACTTCCTGAGCAGGCACTCGATACCACTCTATCTGTCACTGATGAAGATAAAGAACAGTACTTGTTATAGTACAGACCCCTGAGGGACATCACTTGTCATCAACCTCCATCCAACCATTTCCTTATCTACTGAACAGTCCACCAATCAAATCCATATCTCTTCAGTTTAGAGAGAAGGATGTTGTGGGGGACCTTGTGAAAGGAGTTAGAGAAGTCCAGATAGCTGATATCTGTAGCTGATTTTTCCCAACGCAGAAGGTCACTAGGTTAGTCAGGCAGGACTTGTCCTTGGTGAAGACACTGGCTGTCTCCCTGTCCTCCATGTGCCTTAGCATAGCTGCTAGGAGGATCTCTTCCATGATCTTTGCAGGCAGAGAGGTGAGGCTGAGAGGCTGGTAGTTATTAGGGTCCTCCTTTCTACCCTTTTTAACAAATGAGTCACCAGGGACTTCACTGGACTGCTATGACTTTTTAAATATCACAGAGAGTGGCTTGGCAACTACATCAGCCAATTCCCTTAGGACTTTGGAATGCATCTCGTCAGATCCTGTAGACTCAGGTTCAGGTACCTCAGATGGTCTCGAATGTGATCTTATCTTATAGTGAGAGGGACTTTGCTTCCCCATTTTCTGTCTTGAGGTTCATCTACTTCAGGGGTCTGGAAATAGAGGTTGCCAGTGCTAAGGCAAAAAAACCTTCAGCCTTCTTCTCATCCACTGCTACCAGTTAGCTAGTCTTGCTCCTCAAAGGGACAACACTTTCTTTGACTTTCCTTTCTGGCTGACACACCTGTAGAAGCCCTTCTTATTATTCTTTGTGTCCCTTGTCAAGTTCAGTGCCAACTGTGCCTTGGTATTCCTGACCCCATCCCTATGCAACTGAGCAGTGTCCCTATACTCTTACCAGGATACTTGTCCCTTCTTCCATTGCCTGTGCATTTCATTCTTGCTCTTCAGTTCAAGCAGCAGGTCTTGACTCAACCATGACAGTCCCTTGCCTCCCTTTCCTGATTTCTTAGACATGGGGATCAAGAGATCTTGTGCTCTATGGAAAGCATCCTGTAGTCATCTATGGCCGAATCATGCCATTCATCCCAACAAGTTTCAGTAATGGCAACTAGGTCATAGGTTTCTAGCAGCACGGTGGCTTCCAGCAACTCCTGTTTGTTGCCCATGCTGCATGCATTAGTGTAGAGACACTTCAGCTGCACTGTTGGCCATGTCACCTTCTTAGAGGAACACACATTAATTCCTTTAGGGTATTTCACTGTTTTTTTCCCTTTTGGCTTCTATTACCCCAGGAGATCCTGGATCACCTCTGTAAGACTTCAAGTGTGCTGCAGTGTAGCCAGAACGTCTCAGAGCAACATACTAAGGCCTTTGACTGGCCAAGAATGTCTGATTATCTATAGTATAATAAAACCAATGTAAGATTTTACTTAATTTGTCAGTCCAGATAAGAAAAACTTCATGTCATTATCATGCTGTTTACATGCTCTATGTATACACATAAACATAGCTCAACTACTGCAGAATTTTGATATAAATAATAGACAAAGACAGAAAGAAAAAGGCAAACAGATATAATTACAGTGGAAATTGATCAGAATTGGGCTATGAATCTATTATCTTTCTTTAGTAAAATACTTGAATTTTTAGACACGAGGAAAAAGATACAACTAATCTATTTTTATTGAGAGACCACTGGTCTCTATTCTTTCGTAATGCATAAAATCGGAAGTTAATGCTTAAAATTGAAACAAAGTAGGATTATTGTAAGAGCTATAAAACACAGAACAAACTACCCTGAGTTGAGCTGAGCTGAAAAAAAAAGACTATAAAAGACACATAGAATTTATATCATTATTCTTGCAGTATCAGCTTTGGGATTTTTAGAATTTAATCATTCACTTTGCCGCAAAAACCAGAATTAGCTAATGAAACGTGCTAATGATGATACAAAGCTAAAAGGGATTGCCTTCCATTACAGTGGTCACTACTGCCATCATAGAGGAGGAACTCAGTATCATATTAAAGTAATTGGATCTGGACTACTGGAAAAACAGAAATAAGACAAGTCTCAGCTTTATAAACTAAACACAAAAGAGCTCAAAGACTTATTATTAGTGGTTATTACATCCAGTAGAAAAACACATATGTGTATGAATTAATCATGCAATTATTATGAAGATTCAATGACATGTAGCTGTTTCAAAGGCAAGAAGTTTCTGGAAAGAATAAGAATATAGGAATATACTTTCCCTGTAGAGTTGGAGAAGAACTAATGCTAATAATAAAAAAATCTAGTCTTTGACAATATTACATCTTTAAGCTTACACAGATTTCAGGTATCCACACATAAGAAAAGTGCTTTCCAAATAGAAAAGGTACCACGGTAAAAACAGATCCCATGTTTCAGGAAAGACTCAGTAAACCATACTACAAAGGCTAATTGCTATTGATAAGTACTTTGGAAATGAAAACAAAGGGGGATAGTGGGCAAACACAAGGGAATAAATGATAAACACAGTTACAAACATAAGGCACAGCACAAGTGGTCCAATGTAAAAATCAGTAGGAGTTGGGCACCCACCTCTCATATGCTTTAGAAATTTCCCCCTTTTAATGCTTCAATGAATAGAGACTATGCATTAAAGAAAACATATCCAAAAGAGATTAAGAAAGTCAAAAGTAAGTATTTTAGAGTAAATATGAATTATCAGGTCAGTCTATTTCAGTAAACTGGTACATTAGTTTCCTATCACAGATAATTTTATTTTTAACAGTGGCTTAGAGCAAAATATGTGATACTATCACCCAAAACTTTTACTACCTGAAAAAATTACAGAGCAGCATACTGAACATGAGAGAGGCATTGATCTGTTAATACACTAAGCAAACTTCCAATGTCATGGACTGCAACAACATCTTAAAATTACCATGATACCTCCAGTCTTCTACATGTCAAAAGCAAAATATTCATTTTTGGAAGAAAAGTAAGGAATATGTTTTCTTTAATCTGAGCTCTCTTTCATGAGCAGTGCAGGCAGTAAAATACATTTTATATCATTTGACCAGTCTACATTGCAAATTTTAAAATACTTAGACCTAGGTGGAAAAAAAAAACAATATTTGCAGGTTTGGACCTAGAACCATTCTCTTAGCACAGAGAAGTGAAAAAGAAGAACCACAGTTATCAATTATGGGTTCTACCATTCTGCTTAGCTGATGTGCTATGGTGCTGGGAACGAACACTCCAGGACACAATTTGTGTGGAACAAAAGACTGGCTTGGATGCAGACTTGTATATTCACCCAAGAACAAATCAGTTTATTCAAAATGCAATCAATCATTTGCAGCTACCTGGCTCATATCCATAGACAACATAGTTATAAGCCTAGCTTAATGCTGCTTCTGACCGTTGTTTCCTGGAAAACGCTATGAAAATTTACAACAAAACTTTACATTGGAATATCACAAAAACCAGGTTGACAACAGTATTTTTTCTTCTCATGAAGAGAAACTCCACTGATATCCCAAAACAAAACAATCTTCCCAAAGCAGAGTTGTAACAGTAAATGTAACAAATTTATCAAAATTCCATATTACAGAATACCTCATAAAAAAAACTAAACATAAGGCTGAGACTATTTTACAAAAATAAAGAATTTATGGGGCAAATAGTAAAAAAAGCCTCAAAAAATTGCATTAAAAAAGTAAAAATAATGGAAAAAATTAAAAATACAGTTTGATAAAGTTAAACATATATATTTCAGTCAAGTAAATTACCTATCTTCCTTTATCTTACATCACTTCAATAAATAAAACTCAAATAATAAATCATGACTTCTCTTTGCGAAACCCTTTTTTTTTTTTTTCAATTTATGTATAGCTTAAACCTGTACTAAGACCAAAAGCATTATAGCATATTGACAACCCAGCTTGATCCACAGGTTGCAAAATTTTCTTAATAAATGGCAGTCTGGATTGTTCTCCAAAAACGAAAAAATAAGGAATGCACGCCACTACCAGTGCATGGGAAGAAATCCAAGTTCCAACCACCACGGGTTGTTTCTTGAGCTACCACTGGTCTCAAAGGATGTTACAGGGCAGAAACAGGAAGAGAAATTAATTAAGCGAAGGCAGTTACAGTTGTCACATCTTAAATGCAAGGAAGCAAAACAGATGGCAGAGTACAGAAAGAAAATGCTGCTTGTATCATCTGGTATTACTACTGGCTGACCTCCTTTTCATTCTGTGATATCTGGTGGCATTGATATACCTACTACTCTTCAACACGGTGAAAGGACAAAAATCATGTATGTGAACATTCAGACAATGGGAGAGAGTGTTAAAGGTCGGGAGGAACAGAGGGAAAAGAGAAATAATGACTGAATGCACAAAAAATTATGCTCCAAGCTGTGAAAAGTGAATTGCTATCAAGACCAGTCATACTAATGCCACTATTAGAAGACTTTGCATGATCTGACAGTAGATTAACTGATTTAATGAAATTAAAATGTATCTATTATATAAAAGATAGTACCTACCAAGAACCTTGTATAATTGCAACTATTATAAATTGGTTTATTATGCAATTATACTATTTTGACTATGAGTTGTGTTATTATTTGAAATTGTTACTACTGTATCCCTAAAAACTAAATTAGGTTACTGACAAATAGCATAGAAAAAATATGGGGCATTTCACCCTAACTAAAGTTTCACTTACTAAAATATTATTTGAAAATATTTATTCTGCCATGATCTTGCATGACTTGGGACTTTTCAGAATATCTATGAACTAATTTATTTATAAAGTTGGAACATTAATTATTTTGTGTCCAATTATCAATGCATGTCTAACAATTGAAATGAAATTAAAAGTGTAAAAGGATCCCTCATCTTCTTCAGGAAATCGACCAGAACAGCTCTGTGACTGGAAAACAGATGCTGAACAGCTGCACTATGAGGTTACTAAATCTTACTTGTGGGGAGAAGAGGGTATTTGTAAAATATCTTGACCTAATCCCAACAAAAGAAAAACATGGCAGAAAGACAGCAGAAGCTGTATCAAAGTTCTGAATAAACCTGAAAATAATATGAACTCTTTGATGTGACTAAAAGGCAGGCTGCTACAATATTACCCTATTTCTCAAGTTTCATCACTGTATTTATTTGCTGGATATTTCCTTGAAATATTTTCAACATTCATATTAGATTTTAATCACAATGCCTCATTTATAATTCATTTAATCCTATTCTTTATATACAAAAACCAGCTGAGGCAGATGTCAGGAGGCTACACATGAATAACAAGCATATGTATTGCAATGGAAAATATATTATGTTTAGTGATTTCTACCTACTACTATGATAAGATAATATCTTTATATTAGAATATGAGAAATGCTTTTCAAAACATACAGAATTCACATACTTTGAATATTAAATAACTCAAAGACTCTTTGAAGAAAGTTATTCTAGAACACCATGATGTGAGACTGTCAGCATTAACTCATTCTATGAGGTAATCTGAAACACAAAACTGCATGAAATTTCATGTCCTTTCTATTGTTACTAACAAAAAAATTTGGCTGTATTAAGGCAGCTTCGGAATTTCATAACAGGAGAGTAATTGATGCAGCATGTATTTGTAAGATCTCTACATATACGCAAAATGTACAAGAAGTTTTTTATAATATCTATGCTTTCACAGAATAAAACCTGTATTAAATACATATCTATTAGAATACTAAAAAAAATCTTTCCAGTTTTTTTCCAACCTTTTAGGCAACAAACCTTGCCTTTCATAAGGAAAACAAAAGTTCTTAAATTATGATCCTATTGCATAGATATTAACCTAATAAATATGATTTTAGCAGTCCTTTGGTATACAAAGAGGTGCAAATATTTTATCTGTATTTGAGCTCCCTTCTTAATGGATAATTTTAATTAACTTGCACAATCCTTGCATACACCCCTCAGAGTATAAATATGTACATTTAAACAAAAGGTGGCGATGGATATAAAAATACCGTGATTTACCCATATTATCCTTATTTGCATCTGTAAAATTTGCATTTCTAACAACAATTTGGTTATCACTATGTATTTCTGAAGCTTTTCACAGCATTTGATCTTATCTTAAGCCTTGAATTTCATTTATTTACTAGAAGCAGTCCACTCAAATCCAGAATTCTAGTGCAGATCATTTCTCTTTCTCATTTGTAATTAAGGAAATTTTATAGAAATGCTCTATTTTCTACTTTGGATATCCATAAGTTTCTATATCAGGTGAACCTTATTTCTGTCCTTTTTTCATTTAAGTAAAAGCCTGAGGTAGCATTACCTACTTAATCATTATTTGGAAACATCACACGATTAAACCTAAGTTTCCATTCAAAGATGATTTTGTATTGTAGGTAACACAATAGGATTACTATTTTTCAGCACCAGAAATAGATGAGGCTTTTAATTTTTTTGTTATCCAATCTGTCATTTCAATTAGTCCAAACTGTCTACATTTACCTTTTACCAGGAATTGTACCACCCTCAAAAAGAAAGCACAATTATTATTCACATTTGATTGTGATCAGCCCTCAAATTCCTTATCACTCAGTAAAAAAGGCAGCTCAACAGGATCAAAAGCAGGGTTTTTTTCCATTTTATAACTATTTTCACCATCGCCAAGAACTTCCTTTATCATTTTTCTGCACTTAAATTCCATTTCTTATAATCACTTACTCTCTTCACAAACGGAATTATTCAATTACATGGCTCCACTGCACACTAGAGGTCAGCCATTAATGGCCAAGACGTACTGTGATGTGCTTTTATTATTTCTAACCAGTGAAAGAGATAATGTCTTGTATTATAGAGCTTCAGTCACCATCAGGCTTCGCATTCGTTTTTGAAAACAAACTGGTAATTCAATCTAACAGTGAAGAGATGAGAAAACTAAATTTTATGGCTAGTAATTATATAAGTTTAACGTCAACATGACATACAAACATAAATAATAAAACCTTAGAATTTTGCTTCTACTCGTTTTAAGCAATCTTTACCACAGAATGGTGTACAACAAAAATAATTAGGTTTTGTCACCCATCTTTAAATATTATTACTCTTTTCTCGTCTAAAACTTAATTAGAAAATCAGGAAAGCTAAAAAATAATGTAGAAAGTATTAATGAAAAGCAGTTCAGGGTTGAAAATGAACCTGGTTAAAAATTAAGTTTGTTTTGCCTGTCATTTGGTAGGAAATTACATACTCATTTAGAACAAAACACACATACTTATTACATTATTAGAACACATTCAAGCAACTAAAAAAGGGTATTGTGTTCATTACAAAATTTCTATTCATTGAAATCATAGTTTATTTTATTTTAATAAAGTAGTAAATGATAGCAATGTTTAATCTAAAGGTTTTCAACATAGTTTGGAAAGTAAAACAGTAAAACCACTGTTTAAATGGTAGAGATTTTGATTAATTGGTGTTTTAATGGTCTGGTCAAAACTTAGTACTGAAATGTATTAAGCATACACAGGAGTCTTTTATTTTTTAACTGATACCTAGTTAGCTTTCATATCTTGCATTTTAAATGTACCAAATTAATCTGTGTCAATTATTTACTTACTGCTACTGGAATGTGAAAAACTGGATGTGAGAACCTGACAGAAAACAGGCTGTCTCAAAGCTTGCTTGCTGAAAGGTATGTACCGCCTATGTACATAATGTAACATCAAAGTAGGTATGTCCTTGGTTCTCAAAACAACGGTATCTTGTTTGCCCCAAGAAAATCATCTGCAACTTATCTGCTGTGCAGGCCCCAGCACTGCCCAGGGAGCAGAGGCAAAGGGGCTCACACAGCATCCGTGTTGGACAATAACTGGACAAGCACAGCTAACTGTCATGTTGATTGGTCAAACTATGAGTAGGCGGGGACTATAAATTACTGTTGCTCCCCACTGCAAACAGGACCCTCACCACCATTGACCCTTGCCGTTGTTATGACTTGAGAGACCTGAGAATAGAACACTGTAGATCTCAAGGACCTTTAAGTCATTGTACAGCACAGATCTCAGTGGACCAAAGCGGACCTGCCGGTGGTGACCTTTCTTGCTTTCCTCTGTAATACTGCTTCTCTTTTCCTTCTTTCCTACACCCTTGACTTTTCTCTATCGCCATTTAGCATTATTTTATGGTAACAGTTGTAAAGCTACAGCAAACACCATCTGACCTTGTTTGTATCTTAATCACACCCTTGGAATCATTGTGAACCCCCCTGGACCAGTCGGACCGGGACCTTACATGGAACTCTGACGGCATGTTTCACAGAGGAAGATATAAGTCCTGGAGTTATAATAGTAATTTAGATAGGATTTTCCCCACTGATTTCATTTGTGCAGGATTTCACCCACATATTTACAGACATTTATTTACAGTAGGTTTCCTGGTCATAGACTTTCAGATGTGGAACAGCTCTTGAAGTGACAGTGACACATGCAAGACAGAGACCTCAAGTCATGCAGTTCTTTCCCTTATTGTAAATGGCATAAACCCAGAAAGTGTAGAATTTGAAAAGGTAGACTGTAATTTTGTATGTCACCTATCTCACCTACTTGTTTTTCTGTCATGGTTGCATATAGTTGTGCTAACACTTTCAAGTTTGGGGTTTGCTCTCCATTGTGAATATGGTGTTCATTTTTTAATCGATTATTAAATCACCAATTTTTCTATCATTCCTTACTGCATTAAGAAAACAGCCTTTTTTTGTTTTGTTTTGTTTTGTTTTTATAGTAGAAGATCTTAGATTCCTATACCTATTTCCATAAAATTACTAGGCTTAATAATATTTTACTTCCACAGTTTCATGTCAACAGCTGAAATAGAACATTAAAAGTATTAAGGGCACAATTGAATTTAGGTATTAATTTTCATAGAACCATGGATTCACTAAAGCCGGTGGTCTAGACACTTGGGGAGTGTCTAGTTCAACCCTGGCTCAGACCTGGGTCAGCTACAGAAGGTTGCTTTGTTCAGTTTTAAGTATCTCCAAGAATGAAGAGTCTGCAAACACTCTCAAAAACCTGCTCCAGTGCTCAGTCACTTTTGAAATAATAATAACAATTAAAAAAAATTCTTATGTCTAAACAGAGCTTCATGTGCTTCAGTTTGTCCCCACTGCCTTTTGTGCTGTCACCAGGCACCACTGAGAAGAGTCTGGCTTTCACATCTTCACTCCCCACCATCAGGTATTTTACAAGATATTTACAAGATCTTGCTGAGCCTTCTCTCTTCAAGCTATGCAGTCCCAGCTCTCAACTCCTCTTTCTTTGAACAGTGTTTCAATCCCACCACTGCCTTTTTCGTCCTTCACTGGACTCTACTCCAGCATGTCCATGTCTCTCTAGTACTGAGGAACCCAGCAATGGACCCAGCACTCCAGATGCATCTCACCAGTGCTGAGCAGAGGGGAAGGATCACACATAGATTAATGGATCAGTTGATCAGTTGTTAGAACTTAACCAAGAAGTTTCCAAATTTATGAACTGTTCACTTCCAAGAAGTTTTCAGGACAGAACCATAGATTCGTTTAGGATGGAAAAGACCACCAAGATCATTAAGTCCAACCATAAACTTAACACTGCCAAAATCACTACTAAACCATGTCCCTCAGCAGCACATGTACACGTCTTTTAAATACCTCTAGGGATGGTGGCTCTGACCACTTCCTTCTACAGCCAGTTCAGTGAAGAAATTTTCCCCAATATCCTGGATGTCTAGCTTGGAATAACATTGCCAAGTCTGTCATAAAAGCTTGAGAAATCAGTCACTGTCAATGATGGTAGTTTTCAAAAGATCACTGTTTTATTCAGTTCTAGCTGGACGGTATGAGCTGAACAGTATTTTGATCAGAATGAGCTGGTACAGCATTAGCTGATACAGAACTAGTTGATGAAAATTGCTAAAAACAAATTTTCCGTCACTGAATTTGGCACACAAATTCTACTACAATCCTCAACATGGACAGGTCAATGTCTAACCTGGTAACAGTAAAGCAAAATATTAATCATTCCATACTCAAGACACTTTTATTGAAATACATATTCAGAAAAGACCCACTCAAGTATCTACAATGAAGTCCATTACATTATCCATCATTAATTAGCTATAGTCAGCTTGCAATTTCTTTTATACCTCACCAAGGGAACACACATCAAGAAGTAGTTTGTCTAAAAGTACACTCAACGGTTCTACACTCAACATAATCCCAGTGCTGAGTATGTTGGGGTGTTGTGCCTTGACTTCATGCATCTTGACAGCACAAAAACTACAAAGAGTTAGTTGCATGAAAGAAGTTAAATGGCAGGTCTTAGGGGATCAAGAAGGAAAGCACTAAGTTTTACTGTTTGTTAGCAAGGGATCAGTGCCAATCAATTAAGGATTTAATTACTTAGACTAATTAAGATAATGAACAACAGCAAGCCTACAATCAATTAGGTTTATGCAAACTTTCTATTTTTAGGATAGGACCCTGAGAAATATATTCCTCTTACAGGTACTTAAAGTGTAAAAGCTGTGCTACTTCAGTTTCAGAAAAAATAAACCAGAATCAATAAAACAAAAAAAGTATGCAGAAAACTAAAAATAACAATGCCAGAGCTAGTAATTCCATAGATCCCGTAGTCTAGTAAGTTGGAAAAGTATGTTAAATTTTAGTGAAACGATGATTCTTAAAGTTCTTAGGTAAAACAACAACTTTTTTTTTTTTTTTTACAGAAGGAAAAAAAAACAATACTTCTGCAAAGTTACACTGTTACACTCCACTTTGAAAAGGTCTGTCTAGTCTTGATAAACAAAAAATTGCACTTTGGCTTCTTCTTACATCATTAATGACAGCTCACACTTTCTTCACTGAAAGCAATGAAAAATCAGCAGAAAATAAGTCCATCTTATCATAGAACACAGATACCACTGGAAGCATCTTTGTCATTTCTGGACACAGTCTGGTCAAGTAATAACAATTTTAAATATCCAAAAGCTGAAATAGAATGAGAAAGCATATCGATTTTAATATGAAGAAAGCAAGGCTGCTACTGCTTAAGCTTTATGTTGTAATGCTACTTTGCTGACCTCTGAGTTTTTGCAACTTAGATGAAATTTCTTTGATGAATTTTTCAGTCTATTATTTCCACATGGATGGTCCTTTGTTTCTATTTTGTGATAATAATAATAATTGACAACATCTGTACCAGATTCCATGGACATTTATCAAAACTGTTGCTTAGTTTTGACATAGAAAGAGGAGTAGAGAAGCTAGCAAGAGAAAGAATAAAGACAGCTGAAGAAGAGCAGGGATGCATAGGAAGAAACAGAAAGGGTAAAAGAAGATAAAGGAAATCTCGCTTGTTGAACCAATAGGGTGAGGCCCATGGGAGATTTACAGCACAGCAGAAAAGCAGGGTCACTCTCTGGTGCCACAGAATACAAGGTAAACAAGAGGTGGTGAAGTGCAGCCCAGGCTATCACTACGCTTTGCAGATGCATAGCAATTCCTCTGCTTTCCACCCAGGCCAGCAGACACAGCAAAAAGCACACCTTCACAAAGCATTAGACATCCCCTGCTGGCTTCCACCTCCAGCCAGAAAACACTCCAGGTTTTGCATGAAAGAAACTGGGCCACAGATTGTAAGAGGTAAAATCACCCAAAAGTACAGGCGTAAGAACAGTACACCCTTTGCCCTAAAGGACAGGAAGAACTTGGAGCTGAGTAGTCAGATTGTGATGAAAAAGAAGACTCAAGCATAAACACTATTTTAAGGCCATAGATTCTGCTGTTATAACACGGTATTTTGACAGAAAACTAAAACCACATTAATTATCAAAGAAATCTTGTAAACTCTTTTAAAAGCTTTTATATTAGGAGCATTTAGAGATAAATACTACAGTGTTGAGATTTAAATCATCAAAAAATACTGTTTACACTTAAATGGCATTTGCGATTCCATTTTTTATTCACCTTTAAATCATTACTATGTTAATTGTCTTTTCTGGAACATATGTATTCTAAAGAGAAAGAAAATGTATTAAAGGAACATAACTTCCCCCATCCCCCCCTGAGTAAAACTAATGGCATACTGTATTTATCTTCAATAAAACAGCAGTGTTGTAATCAGAAATTAACATCACTGGAATACTTTCACAGAGCTGGGACTTAGGATCTTTTCTAGAATTTCAGTCCCAAAGCATTTGAGTATAAATGACTCAGTGTATGGTATGAAATACTACTTTTTCATTTTTCTGCACAAGTTCTTAAAAACAAATTGCAGTAGCCTTCTAAAATGACCAGTCCTTTGGATACCATTGAGATTTCAGTGCCTGTATTACCACTGTATGGGCAAAGACACTAGCTTTCCTTGAAACTGTGCATTACCTGCCCTGCATTTTCCTAGCAGTATTCTCTCAAATACCAAGGAATGCTTGCCTACCTCTGTAACTTCTTTTTCCTCTATACAAAATCTGAATGGTATTAAAATTTACCTGTAATATCCAAATATACTGGTTAAGGCAAAGTACTACAAATTAATCTACCTCTTAAAAGTTGGCTTTGGATAGGGTACCAGGGTGACATTTGTGAAAACTAATAAGAAAAGAAACCATCTTCCATTGACTCTGACAGTCTCAGGAAAGACCCTTCTTACAGTCAGATGCCTAACAAATACCATTTTTGAGGTTGATCTATGCACAAGATATAGCAGTATTTTCTGTTTTAAGAAATCTATAGCTCAAGCAGAACAATTCTGATGATTTGCAGTGTTAATACTGTTCATCACCTAAGAAGTAAATAGTAGTACACCTAATAAAAAAATAGTAATATGTAATTAGAAAAATTGTCTTGTTGATATGAAGAACATTGTAAGGGCCACAGATTTGACACAAAAATCTAAAAACTGAGAGGTTTAGATTTGGTCCTCTTGCATTAAAGACCCCTTTTTTATTCTCACTGATCCTTCAAAATGGTTTCTTTGTAAAATGGAAAGACATGACAGACCTATTAACATCAAAGAGATTCAAACTCTTGATCTTCAAGCTATGCGAGTAGTTCATCTTTTGCCCAAGGTAAAGTGTATTTTGCAGGGAAAAATAAGACACCAAACCATGCACTCATAGATAAGGAAAAAGAAATAAAGCACACAAAAAGCCATCATATGCTAAAGACTTGGCAGATCTGCTCAATGGCAGAAATGGACATTTATTAACAGAGGTACCTATAAATTCTCAGTCAAAGAAGTGCAGACATTAGAGAGGAACCCATTCAGAATTAGTGGTCTATACATCTGAATAGAAAAGGAGGTTGGGTGCATTCCAGACAAAAGGTGGAATTTTCTGGCTATTGAAAAGGTAAACAAATCGAGTTATCTTGCTGCAATTGGGTATATGAGACTAACTTGGCTAGGAAGATCTAATATTTTAATATAAATAAAATCTACACATTTTACCCACATATTTCAACTTCTGTATTTCAAAAGCAGATAAACAAATTAATGTCCAAGCTTTGGCAAAAATCCTCTCTAGCTTCCATTCACATATTCATATTTATTCAGAAGGAAAAAAAAAAAAAAGCAGAATATTGAAACAGCACTGAAAATGCATTTGTTTTTAGCAATACCTGTAAGTTATATAGCTATGAGAAGAAGTATTTTGTTGTGGTTCTTTTTCCATCCTACACTTGATACACAAAGAATTGCAGAAAGATTCAAGAATCAAGTTTATGCAGACTTTAGTTGTCATTCAACTGCCTCTACAAAACCTATCAGTTATCTAAATCGAGATTAATCCTGAATTGTCACGGACACCCAGTTGCTTTTCTGAAGACACCAAATGAGTGCCTGCTCTGTGTAGGTACTGAGCTACAGTCAAATAGGGTATAGCTGAGAAAATTTTTCTAAAGACATAATGCCATGGGAAAATCCCACACATTTTTCATGTAAATCTAAAAGCTATTTTTAACATACTTGTGTTATCCAAAACATTATATTTATGAGTCTCCAAGGCTGCATTTCACTGCAAGTCTCCAATTTCACTGCATTATTTTTAGAAGTCCATAATTCATGAGTAAAAGCCAATACTGAGCTGTTAAGTAGGATGCAAATCACAAATCTAAGAGAATCATGTTTGGTTATCACAGGGGGAATGAATAGAAATAAAACTTAACAAAAAAAAATATTATTTTTTGTTTCTATCTAGACTGGAGGTTTTTGTAAAAAGTTGTGAATTATACCTTTTCAATTGCATAATAAAAAGCAACTTATTTTTTATGTATTTGTAAATTCTACAATAAGTTGGTATAACTTACAAGGTTCAACCAAACTTCAGACATTAGAGACAAGCAGGCATTCATTCGTGATATGACCAACCTTCAATTCAAAAGATTGCCACAGTGGAATTTGTGATTTTAGATCTGTATTAATAAACAGTATACATTGCTGCACTTCCCAATATGGGTAACTTACTTCATAAATGTCAGAATGGAATATAAAGAGTCAATAGCCAAATGATAAACAATTATCAACAAAGTCGATCATAAAAAGGCAGCTGTTTCAAGCAGCTAGTGTATGTAATTAAATAGCCATTGACCAAAAGCATTTATTGACGTTTGTTCACAGGACAGTATAACTATTTTTATTTCATACAGTTCTTAAAATTTTAATAAATATCTTTAATAAAAAATGATATTTAATTAGTATATTGTCAAATTATTTTAAAAGAATCTAAATTAATTCCATGTGAGTTATTTAATTTGAAATGGAACTATATTCATATATATATTCTTACCCACTTGATCTGAAAAGCTGGATTTAGGAATAGATACAATGTCACCTTCCTAAGATTGTAGGATCTTTCTAAATTGCAATTTACCTCCATTTTTTTTTATAATGCATACATCTTTAGATGCTACAACCTTTAAGTCACTTTCATCAGACCACAGA
Organism: Gallinago undulata; assembly: GCA_026546715.1. Lineage (NCBI taxonomy): Eukaryota > Metazoa > Chordata > Aves > Charadriiformes > Scolopacidae > Gallinago > Gallinago undulata. Next base: position 31,471,249 of record JAOTQQ010000019.1, read on the forward strand.
TATTGAAAAAGGTCAGTGAACATGTTACACTTCTTTATATGAACTGTATATCTGAAGATGAAGGATTATTAAAAAAAAGGAAAAAATGACTAGGATTTTCCACTAATGTACTTTGCCTGTGAACTGTAAAGCATCAGAAGGCATCCTATAAAATAACTCTAGTCCTCATGTTTCCTGCCCCCCAGCAACGGATACACACATTGTCACACAGCTGGCATATATGTGAGCTCTGCCATCTGTAACAGTAGTATTGTAATTTTCCAAAATTATAAAATGAAATTGCTTAAATGCTTGCCACTGCTTTTCATTTCACTTCCCAGGTTTCAGTTAGATCGTGTGGTACACGAATCTTCAAAACAGTTTTTCTAGGTACAGGGGTGAAGAAAAAGTGGCAAAAAATACTTGTTGAAAAGTATTGTATTTCTGAATGCAAGACCACAGCAAACGCCTTATTGGGTCATACTAAGTCTGTGTAGCCTGCTAACATGTCTCCAGAAGTGTCAAGAGAAGGTGCTACCTGAGCACTTTGGGCACTTTTTGAGGTCCATTCACATCATACTCCTAAGGACAATAAAGCTGCCATTCCTGCTTGTTCTCTTAGTAATAATTTACAGACATGCTGTACCTAAATTTTTGAAGTTCATCCTTGAAACTACAGATACTGTCTGCATCCACAAAAACATGCAGCAAATTCCATCTTTTATCTGCTTTTAATCAATCTTCTAGTAACTTTCTCAAACACCACAGTTCTATTATTATGGGGTGGGTGAATATCCTTTCTGCTTTCACTTTATCTTCTATCCCCATAATTTTGCAGATCTCAATCACAATCTCCATGCCTGCCTCTGCCATCTCTTCTTGAAAATGTAGGAGTCTCAGAGCTTCTTAAGCACAAACAAGAACAAAAATTCTATCCAGTTGTTTCATAGACACATTTAGTTGACGTATTTATATCCCAAACCAAAAAATTTAAAACTTCTTTTGAACTCTATTCCTGAACAACAGCCTTGTTTTATTTGCTATTACTTTGCACAGCAAGACTATGCCCACAGTGTTGTTTACAGTCATGCCCCAGAATTTCTTGTAAACTGAAGTGATCATTTATCACATACTTGCATTCACCTTGTATGAGTAATTTCAAGTTTGAATTGTCCTTTATCAATATATTCTCTTCAATTATACAACATGAATTCTTTTCTCATCAACTGATAATTCTGCACTTTTTTTTCTCATAACATGTATATAAGTCTTGTATAATTCAGTGAAAGCCACAGTAGCAATTTATACAGGATTTTATGTTTAAACCTCATTTATAGCAATTTAAGTTCAAGATGTAACTTTCTTCTTGATATCACTACCTTTAGAAGAACGAACCAGTCAAATTAAATTAGCTTGCACCAGCAAAAATTCATAAAAGATGGTGCATAATCCCAAAACTTTGAAAGGATTAAATTAAAGATTATTTGCCTAATTATATAGAACATATATAGCTTCAAGCAGTCACTATTTAAGACAGGAAGATCCTATACATCAGTAATTTTGGGGGGAGGTGGTTACCTGCAAGATGGAACCATAGCATCATAGAATTGTCTAGCTTGGAAGGGTACTTTCAGATCACCAAATCCAACCGTCAGCACTGACAAAACACATCACTAAACCATATTGTTAAGCACTTCATCTACCCATCCTTAAATACCTCCATGGTATTCCACTACTTCCCTGGGCAGCCAGTTCCAATGCTTGACAACCCTTTCAGTGCAGAAATTTTTCCTAATACCACATCTAAACCTCTCCCGGTGCCATTTCTTCTTGTCCTATCACCTGTTGCCTGGGAGAAGAGACCGACCCCCGCCTTGCTACAACCTTCCTTCAGGTAGTTGTAGAGAGGGATTAGGTCTCCCCTCAGGCTCCTTTTCTCCAGGCTGAACAAGCCCAGCTCCCTCAGCCTCTCCCCATAAGACTTGTTCTCTAGATCCCTCACCATCTTCGTTGCCCTTCTCTGGACATGCTCCAGCACTTCTGTATCCTTCTTGTAGTGAGGGGCGCAAAAGGAAGGAAACAAAAGTGAATGGTGATCTTCCTACATCTTTGCAGGTTTTTATAATTTACTAAAGCTGTTGTCAGAAATTTAGTGCTGAAATAGATGCTGCTACTCAAGTTTTTATCTCCATTTCAGCCACTGAAGGTTAAATCTCAGATAAGGAGTGAAAATATTGTAACCAACCTGATACATACTTTTAGTAAGCTTTTAAACTATGTAGACATTGTCTTAAGCAATCTAGCAAACACAGACACATTGGAACTCCCTGACAGTTCTGACAAGGGAATATTAATCACCCACAGTCCTTTATCTGCCAGTGGTCACTACTGATGCTGCAGAGAATTGCACATGGTAAGATAGTTATTCATCCTGAAGTTCCTTCAGAAACACCTTCTGTTAACAGTTGACATTAACCTAAATAATGTGAGTTTGTCCAACACTGTTGGGCCATTAAAACACAGTTCCTTATCTACATTCCCTGCTATCCGGAACAACTGGAGATCCTGTATTTCCTGACTCTGCTTTTATATATGCTCCAGGAAATCGAGAAAATGTAGGGCCTTCCTTCTTCAGGACACTTCACTGCCTCTACAGTCAGCCACAGGCAACATTGCCAGGGCTTAAAGGTTTCTTAGAACTCCAGAACTTGTGACTCATCTCTGTTCAGTGTTCTGCTTTTGGAGGGTAGGGACCTGCAACTACCTAAATTAACAGCAGCTGTGAAACAGATATGGAAGCAATCTTCAATGTTGCAGAAATAAACTTACAAAAATGTTCTGGAGAACAATTCCCCAGTTGTTCTTCCACTTTGTAGCTCAGTGTCATGGTAAACGATATTTAATTCTGAACCTACACTTTACAAAACACACACAAATCTTTTGTTCATATGACATTTTGAAATGTTTTGTTATATACAGCTTTAGAGATAACCCAAACACGTTAAAAATTATGTGAATCAGAAAAATATATTCTTCCAGCAGCTCCCAGTTTTGCTGATAATACTTGATAATTTAAAGCAAGTTAAACAGATATGGTGGTAATTATGGCTATTCTTGGAATTAAATTATTCAAATTTGCTTTAATGTAAGGAACCATGTTATCTGCGGTTTCTGTGACTAACTCAGTATGTTTGGAATGATCACAGAATATTTTCACTTCCCCTGATTCTCCATCTTAAATATAACATGTATTCCAAAGCCTATGTGTTATTGCAGAGCATAATTAATACATCTAGAATAGTTTGGTACAACAAGCTGTCACACTTTTCTCTAAGACTAAAACTTCTGAGAACTGATTAGGGATTTACTTGATGTATTTTAGTATCATATTATTAATTAATATAACTTAATAAAGAAATTAATATAATTAATATGCAAAATAAAAATACTCTTGTGATACTATATACCGATTTTCATAAAATCAAGAAAATATCCTATGCTTGAACTGTAGAGAGCACTTAAAAATTTCTGAAAAAAGAATATAAAATAAAATTGAAAGCTATTTTTTCAAAAAAATGTACTCCATAATTAAACTCTTGCATACATCACCATTATTAAAAGCAAAAGCAATGTAAACAACATCCATGCTATGTAAAATGGATGCTATCAGCACTAAGATATAAGGATAGATGATACTAAAAAAATGGCCAATAAAGAACAGAAATTTTCTGATTTTACAGTTCTTGCTACTGCCCATAATTGAAAACAATAATTGAAATAATCTCTTTAAAGATATCTAACTTTAAATCTAAATCTAACATGACATACATTTAGTTCTAGTTACCAAAGGCACATATACAAAAAAGTAAATAACTTCCATGTTGGGCTTGCCTGGATAAAGTGTTTATGACACTATTCTGGAATATACAGGTATTTCTAGTGGAAATCACTTGATGATCTTAAAGGTCTTTTCAAACCAAAACGATTCCGTGACTCTATGTATGTCCAGTTCCAAGACTACTATGAGATAATTACCATCTGTAAGATAAGTATTTCAGAAGTTCTATTTAGGTTGGTTTAGTGTTGTAGACAAGTGCTTAGAAACAAAATTTTAACATAGGGTGTATGAATTAAAAGCATTAAAAACAATAAAAAGAATTTCTCTAGATACATTAATAGCAAGAGGAGGACTCGGGAGAAGCTCCACTCTTTACTGGATATGGGAGGTAACATAGTGATAGAGGATGAGGAGAAGGCTGAGGTGCTGAATGCCTTCTTTGCCTCAGTCTTTAGCAGTGGAGTAGGGTGTCCCCCGAGTACCCAGACCCCTGAGCCAGCAGTTAGGGGCAGGGAGCAGAATGAAGCCCCCGTAATTCTAAGGGAGATGGTGAGGGACTTGCTCCAAAACCTCAACACAAACAAGTCGATGGGCCCAGATGGGATTCACCTGAGGGTTCTAAGGGAGGTGGCAGAAGTGCTTGTGGAGCCACTTTCCACCATCTACCAACAGTCCTGACAAACTGGGGAGATCCCAGCTGACTGGCGTCTAGCAAATGTGACGCCCATCCACAAAAAGGCTCAGAAGGATGATCCTGGGAACTACAGGCCTGTCAGTCTGACCTCGGTGCCTGGGAAGGTCATGGATCATCCTGAGTGCCATTATGTAGCACATGAAGGATGCCCAGGTGATCATGCCCAGCCAGCACTGGTTCATGAGGGGTAGGTCCTGCTTGACAAATCTGATCTCCTTCTATGACAAAGTGACTCAATTGGTGGATGAAGGAAAGGCTGTGGATGTTATTTACCTGGACTTTAGCAAGGCCTTTGAT